>CM053585.1:478947820-478975527 GCA_028646515.1 Pseudochirops corinnae | reverse complement strand
GGAGAGACAGAATGGGGTTAATTATCTCATATAGAAGAGGCAAGGGATAACTTACAATGGAAGGGAAGAACAGGAAGGCAAAAAGGAATGGGTCAACCTTACTCTCATTGAATTTGGCTTAGGGAGGGAATGACATACACTCTAAACTGGGTATCTTGCCCTACACGCCCTACAGGAGAGTAGGGGGGAAGGGGATGAGAGGGGAGATGATGGAGGGGAGGGCAGGTTGGGGGGGAGGGTTGTTAGAAACACATACTTTTGTAAAGGGACAGGGACAAAGGAGAGAATAGAACAAGTGGGGGGGTGGGAGAGGAGGTAGGGAAATATAGTCAGTCTTTCACAATATGTCTATTGTGGAGATGTTTTGCATAACTCCACATATACAACCTGTATTGAATTGCTTGTCTTCCCAGTGGCAGCAGGGGATGAGGGAGGAAGGGAAAGAATCTAGAATTTAAAGTTTCAAAATCAAATGTTTAAAAATATATATTGATGATGATGATGATGATGACGATGTACATGCAACTGGGAAATAAGATATACAGGCACTGGGGTAGGGAAATCCATCTTGACCTAACGGAAAGTCAGAGGCGTGATGGGGGAGGATATAGGAGAGAGCAGATTCGGGGAGGGGGTATACAGTGGGATCGCTGTTTTGGGGTGGTGGGTAGGGGAAAGACAGGGAGAAAATTTGTAACTCAAAATCTTGTGGAAATGAATGATGTAAACTAAAAATAATGAAAGTTAATTTAAAAAAAAAGAAAAAAAAGAATTAAGCAGACTCTTCAAATTAAAGGTCAGTGACTTTGCAGCTCCTGGAAAAATTCTTGAACATATATTATTAAGGGCATGATTTTTGAGTATATAGGAAAGGGAGAGTATTCATGAAAAGCCAGTATGTTCATCAAGAACAGGTCATGCCAGGCTAACCATTCTTTCTTTAATTTGACAATGACATAGTTCCTAGACTGGCAAGGTAGGTCATGGGAATGTATAGACATAACATATCTGGATGTCAGTAAGACATTTGATCAAAATCTCTCACAAAAACCTGGTGGAAAAAACAAAAAGATTTAGACCAAATGACAGTATAATTAGGCAGATTCACAACTGGATGAATGGAATAACCATGTCCAAAGTGTAGTAAACAATGGAACATGGTCACCACGGATTGAAGTCTCTAAAGATGTGTCCCCATGGACATATCCTTGGGGTTGTACTGCTAAAAAAAAATTTTTTTATCAGCAATCTGAAGGCAGAGATGACATCCTTATAAAACATCAAATTGAGAGGAATAACCAATATTGGTTAATAGCATAAAGTCCCAAAAATAATTCAACTAGGCAAAATGGTAGGTGGAATCTAATAAGATCAAATTTAAATAAGGATAAATGTAAAGTTCTACATTTGTGGTAAAAAAAAAAGTGCATAAGTGTAAGAAACAGAGCAATAGCTTGACAAGAATTCACATGAAAAAGACCTAGGGATTTTAATCAGCTGCAATCTCAATATGAGTCAACAGTGTGATGTGTATATCAGCCAAAAAGTTAATAGTATCTTCAGCTACATTAAGTATAATGCATTGAAGGATAGAGGCTGCTGCTGCCTTGGGCAGATCTCATCTGAAATAGCGTTTGGTTCTGGGCACCACATTTTAAGACTGTATCAGAGACAGTGGAAAAGGGAAAGAGTTTTGGATTTGGAGTCAAATTTGAATCTAAAACCCATCTTTGCCACTTAATACCTGTGTGACCTTGTATATGTCGCTTCACCTCTGTTCCTCATCAGTAAAATAAAGGGGCTGGAGCAGATGACTCCTAAGGGCTCTTCTAGTTGTGTGACTCTAGGCAAATAATTTAACCTTTCTCAGTCTCAGTTACCTCATCTATAAAATAGGAATGATTAATAGTAGTACCTACCTCACAGGGTTGTTGTGAGAACCAAATGATATAAGTAAAGGACTCTGCAAACATCAGTATTATATAAATGCTAGCTAACTCTTATCATTATCATCACCAACTAACTTTACTAGTTCTGGCTGTTCCTTTTCTTATGCTCCCTGGTGCACTCCTTGTCCCCCCCACTCCCAATTCTTTCTCTCTATTATCCCTCAGCAACCTCTCTTTCTTGGAGGCTTATTCCATCAGTCAATATCACCAGGTCCAGATCTTTAATGCTGTGGTCCAGGTAGCTCCTTTGTTAAGGAGCTCAGTACTTGGCTCAGAGTCTGCCTCTCTAGCTGTGCTTTGCTGTCATATCTAAAAATTCCAATATACATGTTTTTTATGTCTTTAACACTTTGATCTTTTAAGTTCATTAAGTTCTTCAACTCCAACGACCTATATATTTCTTAAAATTTTACTGTTTTTCAATAACAAGCATTTATTTTTTTCTCTCTCCCATTCTCACTTAAAAGAAAAACAAAAACCTTATATCAAACACACACAGTCAAGCCATAATCTCCAAAGATTGGATCCAAAGGGCAATAAAATGGTTTAATATATACCATGGCATATTATTAAAGATCACCTGCATGAAAGAAGGGTTGTAAAAGTTATCATGAAGGAAATACGTGGCTGGAAAAGGAAATGAGCTGGTTAAACAGAAGTGTTACAATACCAGGTAGAGACCCAGAGAACTGTCCTGGTTCCCACGCTATGTTAAACAGCCTCTCTCTAGTACACTGGGGGGATTCTTTAGGGGGGAGAATTGGAAGAATGCCAACTGCATGAGGTGTATAGTTCTTAAGGTGTGTTTGGGTGGCAACTTGCACTGTTGGATGGAGTATACAAGTTTATAAGATCAGGATGTGCTAAAACAATGAAACATATGTAGTGTCCTCCAATAGAAGTTCCTTGAGAGTAGGTACTATGTCATTTGTCTTTATATTTTTACAATGCAGTATAGTATTCACACATAGTAGATACTTAAATAAATGTTTAAGAATTATTTGTTGAAATGAAATTAATAACAAAATGCTTTTTATAGGACCAGTCTCCCCACTTACTGTGCATACACAACAAATATTCCCATTATCTACTACTCTGTAGTACTACTGTTTCATTTCTAGAGTTCCATCCTTTCTCCCCAAGGCATAAATGGTTAAAAAGCAATGTATTTGAGGTCAGAAAACCTGAGTTCAAATCCTGGTTCATGGCTGGGTTCTGCATTAACGAGGGACTTTTGCTCTTAAAGTTAAGAGGAAACCAGAGAACCATATAGAGAGAGGTCATAGAACCTTTTTTCTGGTTAAACAGACTGAACAAAGGTTGATTCCCCTCCTTCCCAAGTATCACTGTCTAGGTGCAAATGAACCTTTCTAGGTTTATTTCATATTATCCCCCTTTATACATGCTGTATTCTAGCCAAATTTACTTACTAGCTATTTCCCAAAGACAGCATTGCATCTTTCCCTGCACCTCTCCACTGGATGTTTCCCCATTCTTGGATCACCCTCCCTCCTCACCTCTAGCTCTTGTAATCCTTTCTTTCCTTCCAAGCTTGGCTCAGGTCCCCTCCTAGTCAAAACCCTTCCCGAAGCCTTCAGTTGTTAGTGCTCTCTCCTCTCAAATTCCCTTACATTTACTCATCTGTATTACATGTCAGATTGCCACAGAAGAATGTAATCATTTTGAGATGGTTTCATTTTTATCTTTGTAGCCACAGTAGCACTTAGTCGGTATTGTATAAATGTTTGGTGAGCTAAGTGCTTTTCTTTTTGCATCACCCCAATGTATTCTGAGGACAAAGTATCAGGTATTGGTAGATGATTAGAGCAATGGGAACTTATGAAATCTCCCAGTCCCTATTCACCTCTGATGGTACAGAAACATGGCAGAATTATAGTTAACTGACCTTTCCTGGACAACTCCCAGAAACTTTTTTGTAAAGGTACTCCAGCCGTATATCTGTCGAATGCACCCCACCCCATCTCCTCACCTCACTTTGGATATAATTTACTAGGTATTTAGTTCTCTCAGGGCCTCAGAAAGTTAGTTCCAGATGATTCTTTCCAACACCACCCTTTAAAAATGAAATCTTTATACTAAGAGCTTCACAGATACATAATTTGCTAGAAGAACTGATACACTCTGCCAATGAAATTGGCAATGGGCATGGTTTGGAAATGGATTATAGGTCTCACACGTTAATGTCAGATATTTTTTTTCCTCGCTAATTAACTGATCTATTCATAGACTGATTTGTCAGTAGTAGCCTTCTGTGCACTTACAACATGATTTATAGCATGTTACTCATTCTAACAGAATTCTCAGGGTCATAGGATCAAATTTAGAGTTGGAAGGGACTTTGGAAGTCATCTAGTCAAATTCCTTCATTTTACAGAATAGGAAACTTAAACCCAGACAGGTTAAGTGACTTTTCTCAGGTTATACAAGTAGCAAATGGCACAGCTGAGATTCAAAAGAAGCTGATTCCAAATACAGACCTCTTATCACTGGACTACTTTTGTAGTCTTTTGTTTTGTAAGAAGATGCTGATGGGAAATATGGAGATTCACAGTTAATGCAAACACCTCATTTTGTCTGTTTAAGCGAATTGCCTCCCCCATCATTTCATTAAAATTCCTCCCCCCCCCCCCCCAGAGGAAGAAACCTTATAACAATTCACTTTCAGAGAGTCAAAATAACTGGTACTTACTTTGGTTTTCTTTGTATTTTCCCCGCTAAACTTTTATTTTTAAAATTAATTTAATTCTTTATTTTCAATTAATGAAAATTTTAAAAGAAAGAAAAACAAAATCCTTGTAATGATAATATATAGTCAAGCAAAACTAATTTCTGTCAGACAACTAAAAAAAAAATCTTAATCTGCACTCTGAATCCACCACCTCTCTGTCAGGGGAGTGGCCTATTCGATCAATCAACTTTGTCAAGTTCAAGGAGGTTGACTTACAATTTCTCTCCACTGCTTTTCCCTAGCCAGCAGACAGAAAGTAAAATGACTCAGAGCTGGAGGCAGGGGTGGGGAAGGGACAAACCATAGGTCAGCTGCAGAATCAGGCTTAATATTATAAAGGGTTTCCCCAATTTGCAGCTCTAAAACTCAAATGGACACTAGCACAGGCCACAAGAGAACACTTGTGAGATAAACACATTTAATGACTTCATGATTCCCTCAGTTTAGTATTTTTTTAACAATAAAAAACTGAAATAGAAAAGTTCAATTAGCTGACAGATCAAAATTAATGAATATCCTCTACTAGTACAAGCATTTTACTTGTAGTTATACATGTGATGTTATTACCTTTGGGATATCTCCTTTAATACCTGGGGGAAGCCGGAGGATCCAGAAATTTCTATTTCTCAGCAGGTTCTCCATGTTTTCTAGCCTGCGCTGCAGCAGCCCATACTCTTGGAGCAGGGTCCCCAACACAGCCCATTTTCCCTCCAGCTGGTTCCCAAGGTCCGCCACTGTTTTTTCACAGTTGTTCAGCTTATTCTCGGATGCTCCTGTCCTCCCTTCCAAATGCAGAAGCCGCCGGCTGTGCACCTCTACCTTTCTCTCTACAGCCTGAACTGCTGCCACAACTGTCCATAGGGAGATAGCTGCTGTCTGCAGGTGAGCCTCACTCGGCAGTGGGAGGGACTGCAGTGAGGTGGTACATTCTGATTCCCATTCTGGAATCTGTTTGCCAGGAGAAAGAAGAATATGGCAGTAAAACATTAGTGACAATATCAGTTCAAAACCAAAACTCTGTGAAATCTTCTTCCATGACAAGGTCAGATAAAGAATGATGCTTTCTTAAGTCCTCATCTGAATACAGCATTTGCATTTGAATGTACTTAGGGATAAACATCACCTTCTTTGGGATTAATTTAAGGATAAGTAAGATGGGAAATAAAGCCAAATGGTATCTTCTAGAGATACTCAAGAGGCTCAAGTCATTATTATCCCATCTGTACTTGTCAAGCTGAAGTGGCATGGCAAGATATATTGCCCACCCTTCACCCCCAACGGGTTTCCCTTACGTGAAACAACCTCTAAGGAAGACCCAAATAGGTACACGGGCTAGACGTAAATATAAAGAGGCCTTCACAGTCCAAGTCTCCACTGACAAACTCTAGACTATTTCATTCAAATAAAGAATAAAGGAACTAGGAGTGTTTAGTTTGAATGAAGATGAAAATGAAAATAACATACTTTTAAAATTTACAAAGCACTTCATAACAATTCTATAAAGTTGGTAGTACGTATATTGTCATTTTTATTTTTCAGATGAGAAAACAGAAGCTCAGAGAAGATTAATGGAAAACATGACAGTCATCTTCAAATATTTAAAGGCCTTCTCACCCTCTATCCAGAAAAAAGAACACACTTATTCTGTAACCTTTAAAGTTTACAAAGCATTTTACATATATCATCTCATTTGATCTTTAGGATGGATAATAAGATAGATCTCTCAAGTAGTATGATACTAGCTCATTTTATAGGTAAGGAATTTGAGAATCAGGGAGGAAAACTAGCCAGCCCAAAGTCAAATAAGTCAAGAATGAAAACTGTGTCCTCTCAGTCCTAATTCTTTTAGGTCCCTGTCATTGTCATCAACTAATTTATTGGATACTCTTCCACTTCTCACCATTACTTTGGTGCCTGGTTCATGTGGGTAGACAAGTACAAAGGCAGGGAGATAGAAGATGTAGTGTTGTATGTAAAGAACAAAGAGAAGGTCAATATGGCTATATTACAGAATGCAAAAAGGGGGAAAAGCTTCCATGAGGCTGGAATCAAATTATTTAGGGCTTTATAAACTAACCAGAAGCAAGTCCTGGACCTGTCTTGCAATCTGGTAAGGCCTATTATGCATCCCTTCTTAGAAGGATACTTTTTGCTTATTTTTTTAGAAGGATACTTTTAAATACATAAAATAAAATATATAAAATTAGAAAGGAAACAAATTATATTGAAACACAGTTATAGAAATATTTTTAAAAGGTCATGGATCCCTTCTGCAGAATGAAGTAAGCAGAGCTAAGAAAACAGTATGTACAATTACTACAATAACGTAAAAAGAATTATTTTTTTAAAAAGTGAATACTGCAAAACTATAAAGAACAAACATGGCTCAAAAGAAGAGATACGAGAAAATATTCCCTTTCCACCCTTCTGCAAAAGTGGAAGGTCCACAAGTGTAGTACATTACACATATTGTCAGATTTTCAGGATCAGTTTTTTCCACTTTTTTTCCCTAGGCAGCTAGAATGTAATAAGAGTTGAAGGTCTGGAATCAGGAAGAGTTGAGTTCAAATCCAGCCTCAGACACTGGCTAGCTGTGTGACCTTGGGCAAGTCATTTAACCTCTGTTAGCTTTGATTTCCCCGTTTGTAAAGTGGAGATAATTTCACTTACCTCCCAAAGTTGCTGTGAGGATCAAATGAGATAATATTTGTAAAGGGCTTAGCAGAATGCCTGAAACATATTAATTTATGCCTGTTCCCTCCCCCTACTTGGTCTTTAGAAACATACTATTTGTTATACTGGATGGTTCTTTGGGAAGGGAAGAGGGAAAGATACTAAGAAGAAACTATGCTGATATAAAAAATTAATTAATAAAGACATATTACAATATTTTTTAAAAGTTCATGTATATAAGGTTAAGGAACCTCTGTCCTCTAGGCAACAGGAAGCCCTGGGGTTGGTTGTACAGGGGAGTTGCACAATTAGTTAAGTGTTGAAGGAAAATTACTTTAGCAGTAGTATTCATCCGGCAACTGACAGGATACATGGAGCGAGGGAGAGACCAGGAAAATGCCTTCATTAAGAACCTGAGACAATAGAAGGTAGTACTGCATCTAATAAGAATGGCAAAGCTTGGGAGGGAAGGTTGGAGAGGGAGGGGCGGAAACATAAGGAGTACAGTTTTGGACACATGTAAGTTTGAGATATCTCTAGTATATCCAGAGAGTCCAACAGACAATCGGTGAAACAGGACTGAAGCCCAGAGGAGAGACTGGAGGGTATAAATGTATGTATGTATGTATGTGTATGTATGTATCTTGTGTGTATGTATATATGTGTATCTTTGAATTATCTGCTAAGAGATGCTAGTTAAATCCACACAAGCTGATGTGGCTATTCAAAGAGTATAGAGGACCTAAGACAGAATCTTAGGGAACACCCATAGTTATGGGGTATGATATGGATGATGAACTAGCAAAGACTGTAGAGCAGAAAGACAGCTAAACGGAGAAAAAGGGGAGAGTAATGTTAGGAAAACCCCAAAAGTAGGTGGTTAAATGTCAAATGTGACAGATAGGTTGAGAAGGATGAAAAGGATGAGGGTTAAGACCATGAGATTTGACAATTAAGCGATCATTGGTAATTTTCTACTTAGTACTGATTCTGTGGTCAGCCATTTCAATAATGTCTTCTTACCCATTCTTCAATCTCTTGCTCCATTGATCTTCTATCATTCTTAACCTGACAACTCAATTCTAGCCAATTCAACTAACTGCCTCCTCTTCCTAGCAGTCTGAACAATGCAGGAGAAAAATCATAAAACCAGGGTGACTGAGCCCCCTACAAATTTATCCTATGTAACTTCAACATATGGATGCTTTTATTCAGCTGTTAACTTTTTCTTTTCTCCATAAGTCTGTAACATCATTCCTTCCCTACATGCAGATGACTGCTATCAGCTACCTTCTAGTATTCCTTTAAATCTCTCAATGTCTTCCTCTTCCATTCCTTTTCTTTACTATAATCTCAAAGGAAAAACAGTCATACTACTTTCCAAGGCTAACCCCTCCACCATACCTCTGATTCCATTCTCTCCTGTTCCATCTATTATCTTGCTTCATCAGTGATTCCTTGTCACAAGCACCGTTAAGCTCTTTCTCCTTGGCCTACAAATAAGTTTCTAGCTTTCATATCTCAAAAAAAAAACCCCAAAACCAAAAAAACCTTGACCCTGCAACTCACCCCCAAAATAACATCCTAACTCTCTCTCCCCCACATTTCACTGTCACAAAAAAAAACCAAAAGTTCATAGTTTGTCTCTTAAGTTTGTCTCTTAAGCTCCTCTGCTACCTCGTTTTATTCCTGTTCCTTTAATATGGGTTTTCTCTCCCTCAAGGTCCTCTTTATACTCTTTCTTGATACCATGTCTTCAATTATCACATATATGAAGAAATTCTACACTCTAATTTTAGTATGATTATTAAGGATTCTATTATCTGTGAATGGAAGCCATTTGATAGACTAATTTATATACATACCTAGGGATTTTCATGTGCTTCATGGTTCCCATTCGATGTATCTTTCTATACTGAAAAACTGTATATTTACTTTACTACCATCCTTCTATTGTCTCAGGTTCTTAATGTAGGCATTTTCCTAGTCTCTCCCTTGCCCCATGTATCCAGTTAGTTGTCAGATGAATACTACTGCTAAAGTAATTTTCCTTCCACGCCTAACTGATCATGCAACTCCTCTATACAATCAACCTGGGGCTTCCTGTTGCCTAGAGGACAGAGGTTCTTAACCTGGCACTCTATTAGCCAGTGACTAGAAGATTCCTGGACTTCAAGGAATGTGGAATACTACACATTTATGTAAATGACAAATGTGGCCCACTGTGATGAAAAGGCTTGTCCTTCAACTATAAGTTCCATGAAGGCTGTAACTATTTCATTTTTGTCTTTATATTTCTATCTAATAATTTGTTGAAATATTTATTGATATGAGGACAATTCACACCTACTTCTCCCCAAGAGATCCTGCCCCATATTTCCAACTGATTCGGTGTTTATACCTGGATGTCCCACTGGTGCTTCAAACAACACATGTAAAACTGCTGGTCCTCCTCTTAATTTCTACTAAAGGCATCACTACTGTCCTCATCAATAAACTTGAAAGCTCAGAATCATTTTGGAGCCTTCACTCCCTGCCCCCAGCTGCCAAGTCCTATCTTGGCAGTTTCTTTCTGTCCACTTCAGCTGTAAACACCCTAGTGCATGCCACAGAGCATAGCAGCCACCTAAATTCATGCCTCCAGATTAAAACCTCTCCAATGCATTTTTCACATTTTCTTCATAATCTATCTAATACACTGCTTTGATCAAGTCATTTCATGACACAAAAATCTTGAGTACTACCTTTAGCCGGCAAAACAAACTCCAGATCCTGGGAATCAAAATAATGAAGTTTCTTTCTTTTATTTATTGATTTATTTATTTTTTGATAATGTAGTTTCAACATGTTTTTCCAGCCTTATCTCATATTACTGCCCCCTTCACACACTTTATTTTCCCAGTCAAAACTGACTATTTTCTATATGCCTTTCTCATTATGTTGTAACCCAACTTTGTACATTTGTTTATGTTAATCCCCCACAATTCTCCCTTCTCTACTTCTATGTGTTAATGTCTCTCTTTCCCTTCAAGGTCCAACTTAGATGTCACTTCTTTCATGAAAACTTTTCTGAAATCCTTAGCCAAAAGTAATCTTTCTCTTCTTCAAATTTTGCATAGCATTTTACTTACACCTCTTCTTTGCAGTCATACCATGCTCCCTTAAAACATGGCCATTTAATTTCTTTACTATTATTACCATTTCTTTATCATTCTAAGTTCCTAGAGAATGAGGTCAAGCTTTTCTATCTCTGTATGTCTAATACTTAACAACCCTTAGCCATCATTCCTTGTAGCTCTAAATCTATGATCCTATAAATAAATGAATCAGAAACTCCTAGTGGGCAATGACCTATCTGAATATTACACCGTGGAACACAAACATGGAACTCAGATGTTTTGCCATCTTATGTTTGTTTGGCAATGTAGCTTCTGAAACAAAGGACCACTGAATTCCCCTAGACAGGGACTAAGGCATTTGCATAATGGCATTGCCACTGCACATGGCAAACCCATACTTTTCCAGGGCAAGAAAGAATAGTAATACACAAATTCCAGACATGGACCTAGTATCTGAGGAACTTGCCTACTCTGTTGAATGGAGGTAGACGGATGAACCTCAAACAAGAATATGAATCCCCATTCTTTTTTTTTTTGCCTTAAATTGTATTTTATTTTTCCCACAATTACATGTCAAGAAAACCTTTAGCATTCATTTTGAGTTCCAAATTTTTCTCTATCCCTCCTTCCCTTCCCCTCTTCTGAAAATAGTAGGCAGTTTGATATAGTTTATACATATGCTATCATGTAAAACATATTTCCATATTCCTCACAGTTGTGGAAAAGGGAAAAGAAACAGTGGATTGCCATTCTTGTCTTGCTGCACGTACAGCAGAACAAGGACTGGAATTCAAACCTCTCCTCTGGACACTTGTCACATGTGTGACTGAGTACCAATATGCAAGCGGAAGAATGGTGGTTTGAAGTCAGAAGATATGGATTAAAACACGTATTTGTCACCACCTGTGTGACCTTAGTAAGTCATATAACCTCTCTGGTCCTCAATTTCCACATCTGTAAAATGGTGAAAGGTAGAAGTTGGACTACATACTTTCTATGGCTCTTTCTAGTTCTGAATTTATGATCCTAAGACTATGGGCAAACCACCTAAAATAAGGCTATTTTCAAAATGTAAAATGGGGATAATTATTTGTACCACTGACCTCTCAAGGTCAACCAAAACCTCACCACAACCCTGTTTACTATACTAGAGCATTTCTTCTACCCCCTGGATCTCATCCCCATAGTGTCTGGTTCCAGAAGCAGAGGCAGTGGAAAACTATCACTTACAGAAAATTAAAGAAAGGATCACAGTTTATTTTCTGTTCAATCTCCTAATTTTTACAAGAAAACTTTAAAACGTTAAGTCAATACTATGGTGGTATCAATAAATTCTTATGTATTTAAAAAGGGTCAGTTAATAATAATAACTAACATTTGCATAGCCATTACTATGTGCCAGGTGCTTTACAAATATCATCTAATTGATTCTCACCACAACCCTGGGAGAAAGGTGCTATTATTATCCCCATTTTGCAGATGAGAAAACTGAAGAAAACAGAAGATGAGTGACTTGCCCAGAGTCACACAGATAGCAAGTGTTATGTATGAGGTGAAATTTGAATTCAGGTTTTCCTGATTCCAGGCCAGGGGGTCTATTCACTATGCCCCCTACCTGTGTGTAATAAATAAATATTTATTTAGTGCCTACTAGATGCCAGGCGTTATGCCGGGTGCTGGGGATACAAAAAAAGGCAAAAGATAGTCTTTGCTCTCAAGGAGCTCACAGTCTAAGAGGTCCACAGAATGTGAGGGATTCTAAATGTTCATGGAGGCCATTTATGAGCTTGGCTAAACCAACTTCTCTCTGTCCTGCCCCTCACAGAGTTCCTGCAGGTTGTATGAAGATACCCTCTTTCCCTCTCTCCTCTCCCCCCTCCTTCTCTCCCTCCATCCTTTCTCCTCCCTCCCTCTCTCTGTCCAATCTTTTTCTCCTTCTCTCTCCTCTCCCTCTCTCCATCCCTGCACAATGAAAAAGATTTCCAAGTAGCACCCAAAGGCTCCGTGAGGACTGTGGGCGGGTGACAGACAGATCCTCCTAAGCCGGGCCAAAGGAAGCCGGCCTCCCCAGCACAGACGCACAGGCGCCGAGGGGAGCATGCTTCCTTTCGGGTCCTCCCTCTCCCACCGCTGACAAAACCCCCGGGATTTGACTGCTCCGCTCTCAGGGGTTCCCTAGTCGAGCGGGGGAGTGTTGGGGGGGAAGAGCTGCTGTCAGTAGCTGGGGCCTAACTTTGCCCAGGAGGAAGGTCTGTCCCCTCTGGGCCGCCAGCCCGCTTCCCCGTCCGGGCCCGCGCGGGGGCATCTCTCACCGGAGCAGGCGCCGCCTCGGCCATGGCCCTCGCTCTCGCTCCCAGGCCCCGGGGAGGCTGCGGCGCGCGCTGGAAAGCTCCGGGGCGTCCGGCTCTTCCCCTTCCCCTCCTCTTCCTTCCTCCTCTCGCTCCGCTCCCGGCACCCGCGGGGGCTCCCTGCGGCAAGCTCGACCTGGGCTCCGGGACCTGCGTTAGGGCAGTCCACCGAGGGAGGGCCGGCCCCAGCTGCGCTGCCTCCGCCTCTGCAGCCGCTGCGGCCCGGCCCCAAATCTAGCCAAGCTCCGGCTCCTGAGGGCCCGGCTCCTCCGCAGCTGCCCAGCTGTTGCTTTGTGGACCCCGAGTGCACTCTGGGAACTGGCTCCTTCCTAGACTTTCCTCGGGCCTCCCGGCAGGCCCGACCCCCACAACGGCCTCTGCCGGCGGTAAGAGCGAACAGCAGCAGCGCCGCCTTTCGGAGGGGCTGTGCTGGCGAAGGGGCGCCGGAGGTCGCGAGCGCCGAGAGCCTTTACCCCAGGCCCACTTAAACCCCGGAACTGCGGGCTGAAGCCAGAAGGAGCCCGGGGCAGCCAGCAGGGAGGCGGGCACTCCTCCCCCGCTGAAGGGGGGCACCTGGGCCACCCACCGAGAGAAGGGAAGGGAAAGGTGGTGGGGCTGGGAAGCATTGAGAGAGGGAGGCCAGTGAAGAAAAGGACGGATGGGCGAAGATCTTCCCAGCGGGAGATTCAGAGATCGGGAAAGAGAATGAGGAGGGGACGAGGAGTTGGGCCGCCCCCTCAGACCTGCGATTCCAGTCCAGGTCAGGTAGTCAGTCAACTAGCATTTAGTGTGTGTGTATACATGTATATATACATACAACCAACATTTATTGTGTGTGATATGCACATTATATTATGCATTACATATATACATTATATATAACGTGGATCTATACACACACTAAATACTAGTATGTATATATGTATATTTGCAATAATAGCTGTGTAGATATACACGTAAATGCATGCATTATAAGAATATATATACATTTATGTATATGCATATATACACAATTAATGTTAGCATGCAGCTATGTACATATAGACACAAATATATGCTAACATATTTATATATACATATATGCATGCTTGTTTACTTGTTATTCATTCATTCATTTATTTATTTATTGTATCCCAGCATACAGAGAAAGGCAAAAAGCAGTCTGCACTCAAGGAGTTCAAAGGCTAATGGGATAACAACATGCAGAAAATTATGTACAAACAAGAATAGGGAGTAGTCTCAGAAGGAAGACGCTACAGTTAAGGAGTACTGGGCTATAGTTTAGTTTATTTTATTTTTCCCACGGAGGCTCTATTTTAATGTTAAGCCGTGGTCACTGCGCTCAAAGGCATTATTTCTTAAATCTCAGAACATCTGTTCCAGCAGGATCCTAGAAAGCAGGTAAAATCATACTGTCTGAGGTCTTAATTAGAGGCTGGAGAGAAGGAGCTAAATGTGCCAGTGGCCCCAGAGGACAAACTGATTATCAAAAAAGTTGGTGAGGGAAGGTAGTGCAATCAGGGCAAAAGGTGTTTTGTGTAACAAAAACTGAACTGTGGACTACAGATCTATCATTTAGGATGTTATCTATTGAGCATCTAATACATTCAAGGTAAAAGACAAAGCTTCCTCCCCTCAAGGAGTTTCCAATCTAGCTGAAATAAAACAAATCTTAACTCAAATTAATAAAAAAAATTCAAGAGAAGTCCTAATTGCCAAATGGATGGTACCTGGTGTAAAGGCCACAGAAATTCCAAGAACAGATCTAGGTAGTCTGGGAAAGAATCAGGCTAAATTTTAAAGAAGGGGTGAGGATTTAAATTAGCAAAGAAGGAGGTCATTCCAGGGACTAAGTACAAGCAAAAAGAGCACTAAGGAGAGAAGGTAGATTTGCAAAGGTGAGAGAGAACAGGACAATATTTCAGTTTGAACAGTTTCTGTAAGGCTAGTCACTGAGGAGGCTGGAAATGAGGATCTTGGATCTGATCATGTAAGCATAGAAACCACTAAAATTAACCTTAATGGGATCAAAGCAATATTTTAAGAATATAAGTTTGATGACAATGGACAGGACTGGTGATGAAAAGACTGGAGGCAGAGGGCTTTATTAGGTGATTACAGAATTCCAAGGGTGAAATTAAATAAGGGTTCAAAGTAGGGTGATGGCAAGGGGAAATAAGGAAAATTTTGACAGGTCTCCGGTTAAAGTCTGGATGCTCCTTTAACAAATAAGACTTGGCTGATAAAGTCTTCATTTCTCAAATATATAGAGAACTGAGATAAATTTATAAGAATCCAAGTCATTCCCCAATTGATAAATGCTCAGATATGAACAGGCAGTTTTCAGACAAAGAAATCAAAGCTATATATAGTCATATTAAACATGTTCTAAATTACTGAGTAGAGAAATGCAAATTAAAACAACTCTGAGGTACCACTTTACATCTATCAGATGGATGACCACAAAGGATAGTGATAAGTGTTGAGAGGGGATGTGGGAAAAGACACCAGTGCACTGTTGGTAAAGTTGTGAACTGATCAACCATTCTGGAGAGCAATTTGGAAGTATCCCTAAAGGGGTATAAAACTGTGCCTGCCTTTTGATCCAGCAATACCACTGCTAGGTCTATATCCAAGATTTAAAAAAAAAAAAAGTGCTTGGGGCAGGGGGAAACAACCTATTTGCACAAAAATATTTATAGCAGCTCTTTTTGTGGTGGCTAAGAATTAGGAATCAAGAAGATGCCTATCAGCTGGGGAATGGCTAAACAAGCTGTGGTATATGATTGTGTTGGAATATTTTTTTCTATAAGAAATGATGAGCCAGATGATTTCAGAAAAATGAGAAAACATATGAATGATGCAAAATGAAGTGAGCAGAACCAGAACACTGTAGCAACAGCAATATTATACTATGAAGTGTGAGTGCCTTGGCTATTCTCAGCAATACAATTCTCCAAGACAGTCCCGAGCATCTCATGATGAAACATGCTATCAAACTCCAAAGCACTGATATTGTCTGAATACAGACTGAAGCATACTCTTTCTTTCTGAGACTTTTGGTACAAAATGGCTAATATGGCAATGTACAACCTATATAGGTTTACTTACTGTCTCAGAGAGGGGAAAGGGATGAAGAGGGGGACAGAAGTTGGAACTCAAAACTGTAAAAAAATGTTTTAACACGTAATTGAGAAAAAAAATATATATTTTTAAAACCAACAATAAATGGACCTAGTCCCTGTCTTGGTGGAGTTTTAAATTGCTCTGGAAAGGCAATGATTACATACATGAAATAAATGACAGTGCAAGACAGCATGTGATTCTGTGCCAAATGAATGATCCACATTGGAGGAGTTAAAAGAAGGAAAACAGTATGAGTCAGGTTAGTCAGGGAAAGCTTCCTGGAGGAAAGACTTGAGTTAAGGCTGGAAGGGTAGATAATATTGGGATAAATGGGAAGCAGGAATTCAAATGTGGCCTCAGACACTTAACTAGCTGTGTTACCCTGGGCAAGTCACTTACCCCTGTTTGCCTCAGTTTCCTCATCCATAAAATGATCTGAGGATTGAAATGACAAACCACTCCAGTATCTTTGCCAGGAAAACCCCAAATAGGGTTATGAAGAGTTGGACACTACTGAAAACAACTGAACAACAAAGGAATTCTGGGCAAAAGGAAAAGGAAGAGCAAACTTAGAAATAAGCCTGGGTTGCTGAGGGGACTGTGAGGTCAAACCAAAAAAACTTCCCTGGGAATGGTTTTCATACTATAACAAATATGGAACTTTAAAGCATAATAAAAAGCACACTTATGTAGTGTCTTCTCTATTTGCCAGGCACTGTGCTAAGCACTTTACAAATATCATTGCATTGAATCCACACAACTCTGGGAGGTAGGTGCTATTATTATCATTTTAAAGATGAGGAAACTGAGGTAAATAGAAGTTAGGTGATGCCCAGCTATTAAGTATCTGAGGCTGGGTTTAAATCTGGTTGTCCTAACTCTAGGCCTGGGGCTCTATCTACTTTGTCACCTGGTGCAAAGGTGTAAGAGAAATTCCCAAATAAGAAACAATCAATAATAATAATGCCTTACATTTTATGCAGTGTTTTATACTTCAGAATACTTCCATGTGAGCCTGCCCTAAGAGGTAGAACAGGTATTTCAGTGTCATTACTATAGACTTCAAAACTCCCTTCTGCTCAGTGAGTTTTTAGCTGCAGTTCTAATTCAGGCTTGAGCTTCTTCAATACAATAGACCCCATTAAGGGCTTTTTCTGGCCCTTTTAGGAAGAAGCGGAGGACTCTTGGTACTCCAGTATTACCACTCATATTTGCCAGAAGCATTTAGTCTTCAGAAATCATCGCTGGCTTTTACAAACACCATACAATGATTAAGGGTTGCAGGAATCCCTAGCACTTAGTAACTAACTGAGAGCTACAAAATTCCACTATAGTACCCCAAGAAGGAAGTTGAACCTTCCCCAATTATGAAAGCAGACTTTTTGTATTCAGAGATACTTTGTTTATTGCTGTAATTAACACAATAAAACTGAACAAGCTTGCTGATCACACCAAAACCTGAAACAGGATTTGGGTTTTAGTGAAAAAATTGGGACCACATCCTGGCAAGAGGGTGATCACATGAGTGCTTCCTATTCACCGAACTCTAGGACCTCTCTGTGTGATTTGGTTTATTTCTTTAAAAATCTAGCACCATAGCACTCTGTATTTGATCCCTACAGGAACTCAACTTTGTCACATGTTTGATGTGAGAACACAAAAAATGGTCACTGTGTACCAGCCAGGATGGTAACAAGGGAACCCAGCAATCACTGTTTTCCTAAGTGCACACAGTTCTCTAAAGTTTTGTCCAGGTTTTTTAAAAATTCTAAATATAATACAATTATTCACAATCAATCAATGAACAAGCATTTACATTTTTACTATAGCTCGTGTTTATATAGCCTTGAAGATGTTAAAAAGTGTTTTTCCTCATAACAACTCTGTGAGAAGGTAAGTGGTATAAGTATTCCTATTGTAATTATCATTATCCTCAGTCAGTTTCTCTTATAGGAGTAGATGACTACCGTCCTTTGAATGGAACTTTCAGAGAAAGTCAGGACAATATGTCCTCCAGGACTCCAGCTGACTGATCGTAGCTCTGCTTTATCCTGAGCTGCTCCTCCATCGCTGACAGGACTCTGCCGCAGTGGCAATGCATTGCTGCTGGATTATGAAACACAACGAGGGGAAACTTGTCATGTCTGAAGCACTGGAAATTCAAAGAGCCTCTCCATGTTACTAACAAAATGAGAAGACAACACTGTGACCACTACTACTGTGAGAATCCATTTCCTTTGAAGTTTTCTTATCAGAAGTGTAATTTTCACCACTAAAACAAACAAAAAAAAATAAACACAGAATCAAGATCTGTTTAATATGGACAGTCACCTAAGATCAAACATTCTTACCTTTATTGTGTCATGGATACTTCTGGCAGTCTGGTAAAGTCTATAAACCCCTTCTCAAAAAATGTTTGTAAATAAAAATAAAACACATAGGATTACAAAGGAAACCATTTATGCTGAAATAAAGATGTAATTTTTTTCCCACTTAAGTTAACAAACCATGTTAAGAACCCCTGTATTACATACAAGAAAAGGCCTAATGACAACAGGGTCATGGCGGGACATGGTCCCTAAGTGTCTAGCAATACCAAACCCATATCTTATGAGCTCACAGGTACAGGGTAGGGAAGGGGGGAGGAAATTAGCAATGATAGTAACTGAAATGAATTACTCAAGGAACAATGACTAGATCCTGTTTACATTTTCTCTAATCTAAGTGCTAAGCATAGGCACCAAGTAGGAAGGCCTAAGAAATGTGATTCTACCATTAAACTTAGGAAAACAGAAGTTAGAATGGAGGGGGTGTGAGTACTAATGAGTACTAGCAAGAGTTTTTTAATGAACAGAGAGGATACTGAAGGAATTTTGGCTTCTCTTTTTTTATATTGGGTCTCCCTATCTCACTTAAGCTGGAAGTGCAGTAGCCACTCATAGGCCTGCTGATCTGCCCGGAAGCACTGACATGCTTTATTTCCAACATGGGCCAGTGTCCCACCGTCTGGGGTTTACCATATTGGTGCCAAACTTAGTGTGGACACCCGACTTGTTTTAGCTCTACTGTAGGTCAAAACTCCTGAACATAAATGATCCACCTGCCTCAACTCCCCCAGTAGCCATGACTACATACTATATCACACCCGGCATTTGTTTCATTTCCAAGGACCTTGGTGTCCTTATTTATTGTTCATTTCCCACCATGCTGCACTCTTCTGGACTTCAACAATGCTCTCCAGAATCTCATCATCCTGCAAGATTATTCCAACCCTGGAACTCTCATATCTCTCTTCAGTATTTCCTGCCCCAAGAGCTGATCTCTCCCTCTGATCAGAGAGGTTAGAAGGTGGACAGTAGTAAGCTCCACCATTTAAGGGGAGCATCTAGGGCAACCATCTCATCATTTCCTACATTGTCCTGGAATTCATCATACCAGCAATGCCAGTTACCCTCATCACTCCCCCCTTTTCGGTTTCTTTTTATGTGTTATCTTTCTTTATTAGATTGTGAATACCTTGAGAGCAGGGAATATAATAAACTTTTGTTAAGTGCCTCCATACCAGCCACTATGCTTAAACACTGGGGATACAAATATGAAAAAAAGAAGGCAGTCCCTGCCCTTAAGGAGCTTACAAACTAATGGGGAAGGTGAAAAACAGGGGGAGGGACAGAAAGTACCCAATGCAGGGGTATAGTGAAGTCAGTCAGAGAAGTCCCAAAGCAGCCAAATGAGAAAGGAGATGTCTGAGATGAGCTCTCTCCTTAAATGGAGGTTTGCTTTTCAAGGCCCCACTCTCCAATCAGAGGCAGAGGGTAGGTAGGAGGTGGAGTCCCAAGGCTGATGACACTGTAGAGGATGATGAAGTTATCCTAATAATGAGCTTCCTGAGATATATATGGTGAAGTCCCAAAGTAGACTGCCTTCTGCCTTTCTTTGTGCTTAGTACAGTGCCATAGCAAGTATTAAATAAATGTTTACTAAGTGGCCACCACTATTACTTTCATAAAACAACAATAACAACAACATGAGATTAAGGGAAAGTGGAGAACTATCAAAAGACTACCAATGTATAAACGGGACTAGATGGCCACCTTCTTGTTTTCCTTGATTTAATATTATGCATTCCTACAAGTCTTATTACCTTAGGCATAGGGACCTGCCTCCTGCTCATCTAGAAGAAAACAACAGCTCTCAAGAACGACAAGTCACATTAGGACTCCAACTTGTCAACTATGATACCTATAGTCTTAAACATTGTTTAAGATATGTTACCCCTCTATCCCATACCAATGAGATTTTGATTGAGCAATGAGCTAACTTTAAAATCACCCTAAACCACTGACTCCTGGTGACCTATACAGGTCTTGGCTTAATAAACCATCAGAAATGAAATTCGTTTACCAACACAATCAAGAATCCCCTCAGAAGAGGGAATGTCATAGACTTAGAGCTGGGAGGAACATTTAAAGAGGACATTCTTTTACTGATGCTGAAAATGAGACCCAGAGTGGTTATGTCACTTGCACCCAGGTTCACATAGGCGCTAAGTGGCAAAATCAAGATCTGAACTCAGTTCTTCTGATGCTACCTAAATTCAATCTTCTTTTCACAACCAAGTGATACAAGTTTTTCAATAGTGGCCTACATGATCAGAAATTTATGGGCTGCATCAATTCAGTTATTCAATTATAATTCAGCTTCAATACTTGCTAGCCTGACACCTGTCCTTGTGATCACAGAACTGGGGTTAAAAAGAACTTCAGATATCATCTAGTCTAAATTTAGCTGTCATTTTACAGTTAAGGAACACTGCCCAAAGGTTAAATGATTTGTTCAAGACAGTAACTGTTGCATGTAGCAGACTTATGCTGACCTGGGTCTCTAATTCCAAGTCCAGAACTCTTTCCACTGTACAATGTAGAAGCCGTGACAAATGGTTGGTTAGCCCTACTGGCCTACCTGTTAATTACCTAAGATGTTGTTTTTGGCTAAAATCTCAAGCAGATTGCACTCCATATTTAACCTATAAACTACTGGATCTTTAGGCCTAAATATGGTTCCTCTCTGCTAGTGGTTTTTAAATTTGCTAATCCAAAATTTTAAGTTCTCCAAATCTGACAAGAAAAATAAAGAACTCATCCTGCTGCATTCAAATAGAAATGTATGACATGGGAGACAGTTTTCTTTGAGAACATGGACCTTAGTTCCTTTAATAGCTCTTTCCAGCAAACATTCTTGCATTATGTAGAGTAGATCAATAGTATACTGATACTACAACAGTATTCCTATTTACAGATAGGAAAAATGAGGACCCAAGAAGAAAAAGGTCATTAACTCAACCCAGTGAGTTAATGAAATGAAAATAGAAGTGTTTTAGACTCTCTCTGTTCTCTTTGTCAGTCAGTACAATGTTCTTCCAATGTAAGGCTCAGCTCATAATAATAGCAGCTAATGTTTATACGGCATCTTAAAGTTTACAGAAACGCTTTAGATATGATATTGCATTTGGTCCTCATAATAACCCTGTGAGAGCAGTGCTATTATTATTATTATTCTCATTTTACAGATGTAGAAACTGAGGCTGACAAAGGATCACATAGCTAAAATTCAGGTGCTATATCCACCTCAACAACTTAAGGAATAGGTCTATACATCATGGTCATAATCCTATCTTACTTACCTCCAAAGGACTCCAAATTACATTGTTCATCAGTACCAGAGCTGTTTCTGTTTTTATTGAGTTTCCGTTATCACTGAGGTACATCCCTTCCTTTGATTCAATCTTGGAAATCAATCTGGTCTGGAATCTGCACAAAGAAGCCACACAGAGGTAGTTTTATATCCTTTAATACTACACCTGAAAAGCTTGTTCAGTTAAATTGTTAATGATTCCCTAAATGGAAAAAGTATGTGCTGAAGTTAGCTTGGGAATCAAAAATCTGATTGAGGCTCACTCACTTTACAGATAAACAAATTGAGGATTAGAGATTACAACCTTGCCCAAGACCACCCACCTGATTAATAATAAAACCAGAACTACTACCCATGTCTCCTGACTACTTTAGTGGCCTCCCCTTACCCCACAGGGTCTCTTACATATGAAGAAATAACTGAAAAATGTAGTCTTGGGAAGTTAGAGATGAAATATACTTTCACTCTCTAGTATGCTGATTCCCAAATTATTTAGATTTTTAAAAGTCTTATCATTTGCTCTCATCAAACTCCCTTCTATTCTACAAATGTCATGGTATGTAATATGCATTTACAAAGTAAATTAGTTTTTGTTCTGAAGAATTTTTAGAGAATTAGATGACACTCCTTTAAAGAGTTAAATCAATCCTAGAGCGCCACAAAACCAAATGCCAAAAACCAATTCCTTATTTCACAAGTTAGTCTCTCCCCACTTGCATAATCTACTAACACCTCATTTTTTCTGAATCCAAACTCATCATCTGCCAGCAAATTGTTTCCCTTCCCAACAACCCCATTTCTGTTAACATCATTCCAACTAACTCTTTATCACCCCTCTTCCCTTCTTGACATCACAGAAGTTAGTTATACCTTTGACTTTTTTTCTTTGATTCCCATTGCCTTATTTTCAGCTGATTCCTTTTAATGACATAAGGAAATTCCTGGGCCATTTAAAACTGCTAGTAAAGAATATTTCTCTGGCCTTCATTTAGAGTTTTTAAGAATCTGCTACCTTCTGGTCTCATTCCCAGCAAGATGGTATGATCTTGGTGGCTTTTTTTTCCCCTGGTGCTCCTAGGATCCTCTACAGTTTTGAGCATTTCAGTCAACATGAGGAAATGAAGGCCTGACTTTTCTAGGACTCTCCTCCTACAATATGTAGATTTAGTTTTTTAAATAAGAAAGTATCTCAAAACTAATTCCTAATCTCTAGTACTTCAAATCCTTTAATATTCTAATATTTGTTTCAAGACTGATGTTCTAATTTTCTTGGACCTTTTAGATACATATTCCATAAAGATATCCATCCAGCTTCTTGATATACTTGACGACTAATCTGTGGTTTTAATACTTTGCATCTCAGTTTGCTGAATAGTTAAAACATCCGTACTTGTTCATTCATAACAAACTGCACTGGCTGTTCTTCAGTGGAATATATTCTCTCCATTGTGAAGCTGAGAAGGTAGAGTTTTGGAAGTTATATGATGACCCTAATAGTAGCCTGGGTATATCTGGGTGGTAAAATAACATATTCCGGGGTTACAAATTCCAAGTCCTGATTCTGAGTTCTGAGATCCAAATTGCAAGTGATTCCCAATGAAATTTCTTCCATTTACTAGGCTGGTCTGCTGAATGCTGTTTTCCCAGCCAGTCACAGTTCTGCTGCATTTTTTATAAATCTCATTCTGTCTTACCATCATCAAAACTGTAATGAATTGGATGACTGGCATTGTTAGGATCAATGTCTGTAATTCCCTTACTTAGGGAATTATAGGGTTTCAACTTGTCATGCAATTTGAGGTGGGTATTAAGTGCAGATTTCTGAGTGAAGTCTTTGCCACACTCACAACAAGAGAATGGTTTCTCCCCATTGTGAATGCGCTGGTGGACCTTCATATCAGCCTTGAGACGAAAGCTCTTATCACACTCTGTGCATTGGAAGGGTCTCTCTCCTGTGTGCACAAGCTGATGGTTGAGCAGGTGGCCTTTCTGATGGAAGCTCTTGTCACACTCAGCACAATGGAAGGGCTTCTCACCAGTGTGTACTCGGAAATGTTCAGTGAGTTTATACTTTTGAACGAAGCCTTTACCACACTCACCACAGGAGAAGGGCCTCTCCCCACTGTGGAGACGCTGGTGGACTTTCATGTAAGCCTTTCGACAGAAACTCTTGTCACATTCAGGACACTGGAAGGGTCTCTCACCAGTGTGTACAACCTGGTGTTTCAGGAGGTATTTCTTTAAACGGAAACTCTTGTCACATTTTGGGCACTGGAAGGGCTTTTCTCCAGTATGCATTCTCATGTGAGTGGTAAGTTTATACCTTTGAATGAAGCCCTTTCCACACTCATTGCAGGTGAATGGTCTATCCTCACTGTGTTTGCGCTGATGGGCCTTCATGACAGACTTTAGGCGGAAGGTTTTGTCACACTCTGAACACTTGAATGGTTTCTCCCCACTGTGTACTCTGATATGAACTGTGAGCGCAGACTGCTTGGTAAAGCCTTTGCCACAATCAGCACAGGTGAATGGCCTCTCCTTACTGTGTAAGCGATGGTGGGCCTTCATGACAGCCTTTAGGTGGAATCTTTTTTCACATTCGGGGCACTGAAAGGGCTTCTCTCCTGTGTGTGTAAGCTGATGGGTGAGAAGGTCCCTCTTCTGGCAGAAACCCCTGTCACACTCTTGGCACTTAAACAGCTTTTCCCCCATGAGATTTCTGATGTGAGTACTGAGTAAAGATGGTTTGGTAAAGCCCTTGCCAAGACCAGAGTCAGAAAATGGCCTTGCTCTACTATGCCTTCGATGGTGGGCTTTCATAACTGCTTTCAGGCGGAATTTCTTGTCACACTCAGGACACTGGTAAGGCTTCTCACCACTGTGTACTCTAATATGTTCAGTCAGTTTATATTGCTGGGTGAAGCCCTTTCCACAATCACTGCAGGAGAATGGTCTTTCTCTGCTGTGTAATCCTAGGTGGGCTTTCATGACAGCCTTCAGACGGAAGCTCTTTTTGCATTCAGGGCACTGGAAGGGTCTTTCACCTGTGTGCAGACGCTGGTGATTGAGCAATTGTCCCTTCTGTCGGAAGTTCTTGTCACAGTCAGGGCACTGGAATGGTCTCTCCCCAGTATGCAAACTTTGGTGGTTGAGTAATTGTCCCTTCTGTCGGAAGCTCTTGTCACAATCAGGGCACTGGAAAGGCCTCTCACCTGTGTGCACAAGCTGGTGGTTCCGCAAGTCTACTTGGCGCCTGTAACTCTTTTCACACTCATTACAGTGAAAATGTTTTTCTCTTAAGTGAATTCTTTGGGGTAGCTGGGGATCAGATGGCTTATTGAATTTCTTTTTGAACTTTGGGTATTTGCACAGTTGGTCTTGGCAGCAGCTCTTCTGGTGGTTCACCAGGAGGTCATTTACCTGGAAATTTTTTCCACAGACAGGACAGGGGTAGACTCTCTGTTCTGGGGGAGTTTCCTGGACCTTAGGGGGATCCTGGCTTTTCTGGCATGGTTCTTCCTCACTTTGGATGGATGGTTTAGTGCTACAGATTTTTTCCTTTTGGGGAAGTGTGTCCTGCATGCACTGGTTCTTCCACATAATGTCAGGTCTAGAGCAAAACTCTGTATTTTCATCTGAGCAAGGTCTAGAGGGGTCCTGCCTCTGAAGACCAAGTAAATGACATTGTTCCTGGTCAGTACTCACAACGCTTTGGTCCCCTGAAATGAAAAACAAAGATCCTGTCCTTACTCACTTCTATATTATAATTCCTTCCTTCCTTCAGCTCCTGACTATTAAATCTATTCTACTCTGACATGATATAAAGAAGACACTTGATATCTCTATTCAAAAACTGTTTTATATTGTTTAAATGTTTAAAACATACGGTGCCTTTAAAAGGGCCAAACTCTTAAAACAGAACCATCTGTACTGAGTAAGGAAATCCTTATGGCTGAAGGCACAAATTACATATTTTTAGAATCTAAAAATATTATTTGAAGGAGATGGCACTCTCCTCTTAGTCAGCAAAATGATTTTTGATTGATTAAAAAGAGACAAACATGAGCATTTACTTTGTTGAAGATTATAGTACTGATATATAATATATGTAATACTTCTCTTCAAAGCACTATCTTTCCCTCTCATGCTCAGCAGAGGCCACAATTGAGAAAAAGTCATTAAACTCTTTTGGGGAATTATTACAGTATCTAAAGAAAAGACACTTTGAGGGAAGCTACAGGTATTACAAGAGCCCAATGAACTATGTATAAATTCAGGGATTTCAGAACAGAGTCAATTTATTCTGACAATGAGCTACAGGGAGCAGCAAGGTCATGTCTTTAACTGCAAACAGTGATACAAAAAAAAAGGAAAAAAGAGTGTCATTGAAGCATTTTAAAAAATGTATAGAAGAGAACAAAAGGAAGTTCAAGAGGAAATGGAGATGGTCAGAATGAGCTGAGTTATGTGAGAAATGCTCCTTCCTTCTTCAAGGACGTGTGATTTCATCAGAGTGGGTGCTTTCCCTCCAACTGACACAGATTACAACTCCTCCTCAAGGATCCTGGGAGACAATTGTGGAGCAGGATCTCAGTGAAAGAAAACCACTAAGTACAACCAAGAACTGAATCTATGTTTAGTGTAAGAAGAACAAAGAATAAGACCATTTCTTGGGACAGAGAGAATAAAGTTAACAGATGATAGAAATAAAGCTAAGTTATTCTATTCCTATCACGTACATCTATTCTATCAAGGAGACAACAGAAGCACTGAAGGGATTTTGGCAGTGGAATGACAGTCAGATGAGTGAGTATATCAAGAAAATTAACCAGTTAGTGAAAGGAAAAAAGGAATGGCTGGAGGCAAGAAGACTGATTAGGAAACCATTGCAGGAATTCAAATGAGAAGGAATGAGGGCCTACATTAGGATATGTCAATAGAAATATAAAGTAATGGATCTGAGGGAGGAGATAATGGGAAACATAAAAACCTATGGTTCTAGCATGGATAACTGAGAATTAACCAAAATGAAGCACGCTATAGAGGAAAAAGGATGACTTCATCTTTATATATACTGAATGCTGGCAGAAAATCTAGATCAAGAAAATGAGCAAGCAGTCAGAAACATGGGTCTAACTCAGAAAAAAGGCCAAGTTTAGGAGGTGTTCTACAGATGTGACAGATGAAAAGACAGACAGTTGTAACCATGAAGCAGGTATGAATAATTCATTAGCTAACATTTCCCCTTCCTATGTTGACAGGGAGATTGAATAATAAGCAAATTCTGATCCCAATCATCTGACAAAAACCAAAAATTGTTCCCAGACAATACCAAACTAATTTTTTGTGTGAGTCATGCTTAAGCACTCCTTATATAGATACCTGGGAAAGAAGCTGTAACACTCACACTAGTGTTTGAGAACAAAGACATCATGGAACAAAAATTGTGGCAAATGGGATAGGTTGCTGAGAATTTGCAAAGGCCTGTATGAGACATTAATTTATAATGGATACAATCATCTTTATTTCATTACTTTCTTCAACAGTAGTTAACTGCTCAAAAATTGAACTTAAAGTAACTGTCTAAAGAGTAAGAAGGTAGGGGGCGGAGCCAAGATGGCGGCGTAGCAGTAGCAACATATAGCAGCTCTCACATAGCCACCCCAAAATACCCATAAAATAGGACTCTAAACCAATCCTAGAACTCCAAAATGCACACAAAGATATTTTCCACTAAAGTCAGCTCGGCTACGAGGAACCATATCAGCACTGCGAACCAAAAACTAGCCTGGCCTGAAGCCGTGGCTGTGCCCCGGGGGCGGCTGGGCGGGAGGAGCAGAGGAGTCTCTCTGGTGAGCGGATTAGCGGCAGCTGCGAGTGGGGATTGCAAAAGGGGGAGATAAGCAGTCTGGCCAAAAGGCCTCCAGAGCAGAAAAGCGAAAGGCAGAGGTTTTGCACACGCCTCCGCGTTGTAGCTTCCCGCCGGCAGCCTGCAAACAGCAGGGGGACTGAGCGATTGTTCTCAGGCCAGGGCTCTCGTGTTGAGCGG
>CM053585.1:478905805-478947320 GCA_028646515.1 Pseudochirops corinnae | reverse complement strand
ACAAATGCTGGAGAGGATGTGGAAAAATTGGAACACTAATCCATTGTTGGTGGAGTTGTGAACTAATTCAACCATTCTGGAGAGCAATCTGGAACTATGCCCAAAGGGCTATAAATAATGCATACCCTTTGACCCAGCAATACCACTTCTAGGGTTGTATCCCAAAAAGATCATAGAAGTGAGAGGAAGACCCATATGTACAAAAATATTTATAGCAGCTCTCTTTGTGATGGCAAAAAATGGGAAATTAAGGGGATGCCCATCAACTGGGGAATGGCTAAACAAATTGTGGTATATGAATGTAATGGAATACTATTGTGCTATAAGAAATGAGGTGCAGATGGACTTCATATTTACCTGGAGAGGCATATACAAACTGATGCTAAGTGAGAAGAGTAGAACCAGGAGAAATTTGTACACAATGAGAGACACAACGTATGGGTGATGACCAACTTTGATAAACTGGACACTTCTCAACAACGCAAGGTTATAAGACAACTCTAAAAAGACTCAGGATGGAAGGAGATGTCTACATTCAGAGAAAGATCTAGAAAGAACAGAGATTAAATGCAGACTGAAGCAAACTACCTGCTCTCTTTCTTTTCCATGTTTGGTTTTGTTTCCTCTTTCCCATCGTTCATTTCATCAGTTACAACCCTTCTGTACAACCAGACTACTGTCCGATGTGAAAA
This sequence comes from Pseudochirops corinnae, assembly GCA_028646515.1. Classification (NCBI taxonomy): domain Eukaryota; kingdom Metazoa; phylum Chordata; class Mammalia; order Diprotodontia; family Pseudocheiridae; genus Pseudochirops; species Pseudochirops corinnae. The sequence continues at coordinate 478,946,628 of CM053585.1, read as the reverse complement.
TATTTTCAGTTCCTATATTTGATTGCATGCTGCCATTGGGGGGGAGGGGGGAGGAGAGAAAATTTTAAATTCAAGGAACTGTGGAACTGAATTTTGTAAACTAAAAGTAAATAAACAAATCAATTAAAAAATGGGGAAAAAAAGAACAAGTGATGTTTTATTTTTGAGTGGCTTCCTAGACTGATATATGAGGAGAACACTGTGGATGTGCATTTCAGTGAGGCACTTGACAAAAATCTCTCGTGATATCTTGGCAGAAAAGGTGGAAAGATGTGGGTCAGATGTATTGCATTTTGATGGATTCAGAACTAGGGCCCAATGTCAGCATCAGGGGAGATCTCCAGTGTAATGTCCCAGGCTCTGTCTTTGCCTCTGTTCCTTATTTTTTTAATCAGTCACTTAGATGAAGGCATAGAAGACATACTTAATACATTTACAAATGCCACAAAGGTGCAAGGGACAACTTATTGTTGTATATAACAGAGTCAAGATTCAAAAAGATCTCAACAGTTGGAAGAATGAACTGAATCTGGGCAGATATAATTGAATAGAGATAATGAAAATAAACATAAACAAAGTCTTACACTTGGGTTATAAATGCCATATGAAGCACAGTTGAATAATCTAATCTTTCTTTTTTGGATGTTCTTGTTAAGTCATGTCCAACTCTTTGTGACCCTGTGGTCCATGTCCTTTCTGTCCATGGGGTTTGGAATAAAGATAATGGACTGGTTTGCTATTTTCTTCTCCAGTGGATTAAGGCAAACAGAGATTAAGTGATTTGCCCAGGGTCACACAGCTAGTAAGTGTCTGAAGCCACATTTGAATTCAAGTCTTTCTAACTCCAGGCCCAATGCTCCATTCACTGAGCCATCCACCACCCTCCAGATATTTTAAAACGCTTATAACTCTTACTAAGTCTTCCTTAGACTAAACATCCTTTATTCTTTCAACTGTACCTCATATGGCATTGGCATGGGCTTCTGTGACTCTTCATCCCAGGTGTATTCCTTTGAATACTTCATTTTGTCAGTGTCCTTCCTAAAACGTGATACCCAGAACTGTTTTTTTTTTGTGCAGTTGATTTATAACCCAAGTGTAAGACTTTGTTTACATTTATTTTTATTATCTCTAATTATATCTGCCTTTGTTTTGACAACAATAACTGGTTTGTCTGAATCTGGAATTGTATCTAATTCTATGCCATTACTATGATTTGTTCTAGTCCAAACTTGGGCCCCATAAAGTTTATTTTCCCCACTGGAGTTCCATGTTAATATAGGACAGAGAAACTTGTTAGTTCGCTTTGCTAATCCTTATATATTAGAGACCCAGTCCAACCAATAGGAAAAAAAGATTTAAGGAATAAAGCTAAGAAAGTAAAACATTTCACAATCATAATTTTTCTCACTCACCCCAGAATGATTGCTCAATGGCCTTAAAGCCTAATTGGTGATTGAGAACCAGCTCTGATACCATTTTTTTTCTCCTAGGCCCCCTGATTTCTGATGAACAGCTCTTCTCCATGTTCAGTACAAGATATCGGATCTGGTTTGGAAATGGTATAGTCTGCAAAGAGGCAGTGAATTTCCTTGAGCACCTAGTCTGTTACTGGGACTAACAATTCCTCTAGGTATGTGAGTGTGAGTGAAAAATCCACGCAGGATATATGAACCAGACCTGTTTGTAAGAGCTGGCACACGAAAAAGCACTAGCTGGGGTTAATGAGTTTAACACATTATTATGACAAATCTACATAATGAGGCTGGAAAATGTGGTATGATGAATGTCTATTATTATTATGACTTACTAGAACAATAGGAAAGCAAGGCAATGAAAATGCAAGGCTAGAAAGGAACAAGGTAGTTTGCATTGGAAATGTTCCAAGGGTTACTATAAATTAGCATCATGGCCTATTTACCTAATCTGTAAGGAAAAATTCACAATGTTGGTATTGAATATGAGACCAGATTTTGCACCCCTCAAAACTTTGATATTACCACATGGGATCAATTATTTTTGAGGGACTCAAAGACCAATGAAGTAAGATCTTGCTGCGATAAGACTCAAAGGGCCATGAAAGTCCTGGAATTCCTTAGGTGCTGTGCCTTACCTGGACACCTTTTCCCTGGAGAAGGGTTTAGGAAGGTATATCAGACAGATGACATGATTTGCCCAAGCACATACAGGTAATTGGTACCAATGTCAGGACTCAAACCCAGATCCTTTGACTCTAAGTCCAGCACTCTTTCCACTGTCTAATGTTGTAGGATTTCTTGTTCTCAGCCACTTGTGGGGTGAACTTCAATATGCCTGCTGGTCCAGCACATGTGCCCTCAAATACTTGTTGAACTAAAAAACCAGACTAGCACTCTGAAAGGTGATATGATGATCCCACCACATCTCACCCAAGGAGATTAGGTCTCATAACTGACCCTTATCACATGCTTATGTAATTCCTTTTGCCCCTCCTCCAGCTTCCCCCATTCTTGCTCTGAGAAATATATGGCCATATCATCAAACATAATGAATACCCGAAACCACAAGCATAAAACACACATCAAGGTTCATTGCAATTAATCATCAACTGAATCTAACAATATAAGCAATGTTTCTCACCCATAATCCCCATGTCTTCAAAGAAGAAAAGAGTCAAATTGCTAGGGAGAGAATTTGGAACTCAAAGTTTTTAAAAGATGAATGTTAAAAAAATTTTACATGTAATCAGAAAAAAGTATTTTTAAAAAGAAGGAAGAATTGGAAAAAAATATTTTAAAAAAGAAGGAAAGTAGGTGCATTTTTGTGTCTCTCCTTCAATGCCAAGCTTGAATACTATAATTAGACAGCATTTAGTCTGGTATATTGTTCGTTATATTTATATTGTGTAGTCATTTCATGTATAATTTTACTCAGTTTCCCTTCACATAAAATGTCATATGCATATTTGAATTCTTCACAATTACTTATTCTTGCAGTATAATTAATAATTAATAAGAATAGCAAACATATATATAGCACATATAACATATATATTACATGTATCATTTTACTCAGTATCCCTTCACATAAAATGTCATATGCATATTTGAATTCTTCACAATTACTTATTCTTGCGGTATAAAGATGTTCCATTAATAATTCATAAGAATAGCAAACATATATATAGCACTTTAAGGTTTGCAAAGCATTTTACAAATATTTTCTCATTTTATCTTTACAACAACCACAGGAGGTAAATGCTATTACTGTCTCCATACTGGGGCATACAGAGGTCAAATGACTTGCTCAGGGTCACTCAGCTAGTAAGTATGTGAGGCTGGATTTGAACTCAGCTCTTGCTGACACCATCTAGTTGCCATTACACAAAGGTGGCAGAATTTGTTTGTTGTTCAGTTTTGTCTGACTCTTTCTGACCCTATTTGAAGTCTTCTTGGTAGAGATACTGAAATGGTTTGCCATCTCCTTTTCCAGCTCACTTTACAGATGAGGAAACTGGGGCAAACTGGGTTAAGTGACCCAGGGTCACACAGCTAGTAAGTGTCTGAAACCAGATATGAATTCAGGAAGAGGACTCTTCCTGTCTCCAGTCCCAGCATTCTATCCATGGTTATTTTCTAATTAATGAACATTTATTTTGTACAACTGATAGGCATCTACTTAGTTCTTTCCTACCACAAAAAAGTGTTGCTATGAATATTTTGGTGTATATGGAACTTTTCCTCTGTCTTTGACCTTTTGGGGATATATACTTAGTAGAGAGATCTCTAGGTCAAGGGACACGAACATTTTAGTCACTTTTTAAAAACCTTCATTTGAAATTAATTTCCAAAATATTTGGGCCAGTTCAGAGCTCCTCCAATGGCATATTAGTATGTCTTTCTTTCTGCTCCCATTCTCTTCAACAAGGACTTCCCATTGTCATGTGCTGATTTTCTGAATGTGAAGTGAAATCTCATAGTTATTTTCATTTGTGTTTCTCTTATTATTAGTGCTTTGGATTAATCTTTTGTATGGTCATCTGACCTTAAAGTGCTCCTGATAAATGAAAGCCCCAAGACCACCATGAAGAAAGGGGTAGCTTATGCAAGAACATCTGTGACAGAGAATAAAGTAGAAAAAAAATCTATGAAGACCTTACCAGGATTGATTGTCCAGAACAAGTCAGTAACCTTGATATTAGGCTGATTCAATGTAAAAATTGGCACAGGGGAAAATGGTACAAAAATATGTTGGAAATACGGTTTTAAGAAATGATAGAGGACAAAAAAGAGATGATAGAAGTCAAAGATGTACAGATGATCCAAAAACCTCACACTTCTATGTCATTAATTTTCCATGACAGAGAAAGTTCAATGACTTTGGCTGTGGTGAGTAACTTACCACCATACAGGAAAAAGAAATTGACTGTATCTTATTAGACAGAAAATGACCGCTTTACCAATATGAGATTCATTTTAGAATTATCTGTGTGTGGCTAGATCATCAGTCAAAAGAAAAGTCTGATTTAACATCAAATTATAAGCATAGTATATACTATATAGATGTATGTAATTATAGGTTACTTACTTGGAGCTTGTAGAAAATAAAGGAAGAGGCTTGACCATATCAGCCAACTCAAATTAATTCTTATATTTAGTGCCCTTTGCCTTCTAAAATGATTGACTTGTGATAAACTGCCACACCAAAAGGAGAAGTGTGATGCAAAAATTAGGAACTCAGGAGATTTACTGAAGAATACATATTTTTTGTAGTCTGTAGGGACAGGACAGTTAGAGATAAAATGAGATGGTCCTCAGGTTGCTATCTGATTTGGGTCTACACAGGCTATTTAGGACCACAAAGTTTTTTGGTCTCAGATTTGGTTAGGGGAGTAAAAAGATAGTAGCTTCCTAAGAGGATCATAGGAAGAGAATGGATGGTAGCTCCCAGGCAACTCAGAGAGGGTTACAGGACCAGAGACGGCATTCTGTCAGCTAACTGGGTGGTACAGAGGCATGCTGCTGTCTCCAACCGCTAATGCAGGTATGTGTGAGGAGAGGTACCAGAACCTATGTTAGCTCAAGGTATCAGCACCAAAGAGGTATCCCCTCAAAACTTTTTGCCCCCTCCCCCAACCCCTCCACCCCCACCCAATTACTCAGCAATACTTATTAAACATGATTACCTGGCAGGCAATGCACTAAGTTGTGAGGAGACAAAGAAAGACCAAAAAACACAGACCTTGGACTCAAGGAGCTCACATTCTAATGGGAAGAGATAATATGCAAATGACTATGAACATGCAAGATAAATACAGAGTGGATGGAAAATTATCTCAGAAGGAATGGGGGTGGGGGAAGGGCCAAAAAGGGCCTCCTGCTCAAGGTGACCTCTGAACTGTCTTTAAGGAAACCAGTAAAGCCAACAGGTAGAGATGATGATGGAAAGCATTCCCAACAGGACAGTAAGTGCAGATGCATGTGGTTGGAAGGAAGAATGCCATGTGTGAGCTACAACAAGTAGGCCAGAGTAGCTAGATCATAACCCGTGTGAAGTGGAGTATGGTATTAAAAGACTGAAAAGGTAGGAAAGGGCCTGTAAGTGCAAAACAGAAAACATTATATTTAATCCTGGAGGTAACAGTGAGATAATAACAGTGTGATACAGTCAGACCTGTGGTTTAGGAAAATCACTCTGGCAGTTCAGTGGAGGATGGAATGGACTGGAGGGAGACTTGAAACCGGGAGACCAATGAGAAAGTGGGTGCAAAGATTTAAGAGAATTGATTAGGACTTGAACTAGGATGTTGGCTGTGAGTGGAGAGAAGTAGATGTATAAAGCACTGAAATGTGTAGACATGTGAAGGTTATGGAAGAGACAAGATCTGACAACAGATTGGATGTGTTTAGTGAGTCTGAAAGTCCCCCTTCTGATACGTATTAGACATATTCGTTTTTTCCCATTTCCAGGGATTCTTGGTTAGTCAGTCAACAAGCATTTATTAAAGATCTGCTATGTGCCAGACACTGTGCTTTTTTCCACTCCAAAATGAAGTAGTTCTTGCCTCAAAGAATTTACTTCTAAATGGAATAGTTAGAAGGGGATCTGAGGAAGTCATCTTTTTTTTAACTCTAAGGATAACTTTTCCCTTGCATTCTACTTACGGATGCTGACCTAGACAGGAGGGAGTGGGGTGGGGTGGGGGGGTCATTATTTTCACAAGGATTCTAATGTTAAAGAAAAAAGGCCCTGAACTTGGCAATGTAATTACCATCCGTCAATCAACAAGCATTTATTAAACACTTACTATTCTCCAGGTACCACACGATGTTAAGCAGTGAAGACACAAAGAAAGATAAAAATAGTTTCTGCCCTCAAGAAGCTTACACACTAATGGTAGAGCTATGTGAATAATTAGGTTCATTTGGTACAACGTACTAAGTAGATGGAAGGTACCCTTTGAGGGGAAGGACTAGCAACTGCGTGGGGTGCAGCAGGAAAGACCTCCTGCAGAAGGTGGGATTTGTGTTATCTTGAAGGAAGTCAGGAATTTAGAGAGGTTGAGGTAAGGAGTGAGAGAATTTCAGGCATATATACACTCTCTGGCAAGCAACGTCAATTCCTTTACATTCATAGAAGGAGCCTAGCACTTAAACTTACAACAATCCTAAATAGAAAACACGTTTTTATACATGTTATTGAGAGGAATATAGAACTACAAAGACTAGACACTACGGATCATTAACTAGTTAAATGAAACAACAAATTAGAAGAAAGGATAAAGATGAAAAGATACTGCATGAATGTTTAAAAAAATTGCAACCTAAACTACTTAAGCTGTCAGTCCTTAAAATCTGGTAAAAATTATAGGCAGACTGTTATTATCAATGTTTCTTAGAGCTCTTAAGAGATCTGTATGAGATACAGAGATGGCCCCAATCTGGCCAGAAGACCTCAGAGTATATCTCAGCCCTCAAATACGATATTCTTGCCAAGCCAGGGACAGGACAATTAATACTGATACTAGTTTACATGCCATGTTAATTTGCAAAACATTATGCAGAAGAACACAGTATTATGAATACTCCTGCCTCAAAAAATGAAAGAGGAAGTGGGGAAAATGAATCTGTGAACAAGCATAAGACCCAATTAAGTTACATTAACACAAGACCATTTATAGATGAAACTGGAAGGACAATCAATACCCACAAAATAGAACAAGTCTGCCAGTGTTTGCATAGCTATCTGTTCCCATCTTCACAGTATTCTTCAGTACCCAGTGCACTATATGAGGAAGAGAAAATGGCAGCTAAGAAGATGAAGCTATGGCTTAGCTTGAGCAAATACACACCTAAAAAACTGTGCCAGAGATGATAAAGTTTTAAAGTAACACAAAGACCAATTTTCAAGATTTTTCAAAGGGAAAAATTCCAAAAGAGTATGAAAGATAGCAGATGGTATCATTGCCGCAAATTGGTGATAGAGAAGAACCTAGTAACTATCAATTCACATACCTTTTTCTCATTTAAAAATTAGTTTTAAGAATGATATATATATATATATATACACACACACATATCTATGTGTATATATGTATATATACACATATATATGATATCCTTTATAGTAACATGGTTGCAAAATGACTGAAAAAAGATGTGGACCAATCATGTAGCATGCTTTACCAATAACAGATGGACAGCTTAAATACTATATTAGAATCTACAATGTTAAAGACTCCACTAAACTCTTTGAAGGATTTATGAAAAGGTGTGGACAAGAATACCCCAGGGTGAGAAGGTGTGGATGGTTTGCTACACTGGTGATCATCCATTGCTAATCAGATGATCCTGGATCCAAGGGACCTCAGAAACCTTATCGTAGGATCATATACCTAGAGCTGAAGGCACTTTAGATACCATTGAGTCTAACTTCCTTTTAGAGATGAGGAAACTGAAGCCCAGAGAGGTCCCTGAGGCAGGATATAAATTCACATCTTCGTGATTCTAGTTCAGTGCCTGGTCACCTACACCGTACCATCTAGCAATAAGACTACTCATTTTACGAAGGAGAAAACGAAGTCTCATAGGGACTTGCCCAGGGTCAGTTAATACGGGAGCCGCCAGTTTCACTCCCTAAAATCGGCATTTTCATTTAAAAGTTTTCCGAAAGATGGGATTCTTTCTCCCACCCCCAAACCTGCCCCTTCCCCTCCCAACTTGTTCCCTGGCATTTTCCCCCAGCTCCTTTTACGTCTTTCCTCTTTCTTCTTTTTAAGGGTTTTTAAGGGTTGTGCTGCATCTTGGAGCGGCTAAAAGTAATACCACATACCAGATAGTCTGGGGAAATGGGGATACCAGAAAGCTCAGGAGTCAAGAACAAACAACAAACCCAATTTTTTCCTTAATATATTTATTTCGTTAAATATTTCCCAATTGCGTATAAACTTTTTAAACATTTATTTTTGAAATTTTGAGTTTCAAATTCTCTCTCTGCCTCCCCCCTTCTCCCCACAACCGGCAAGCGATTTGATATCGATTATAAAAGTGAAGTCATGCAAAATCAAGAGCCTTTTGATTTTGGAAATGACAACAGCCCAAAACATAAGTCCGAGGCCCGCCATGCCCCCCCACCCTCCCCCTTTCTCTAGGTTCCAAGCACCAAGAGCTCCCAGCCATCCCTCTCAGCGTCGCAGTTGGCCGGGTTTCGGACGGAGCATCACTACCACCGCCTCCACATGCCCCAAGGTCAGAGATGGTCCCAAGGAAGGCGGAGCCCGGAGCAACTCACACTTGGGGACTGAGAGGGACTAGCAGACTCAGCACTTTCGGGGCTCTCTAGGGTCACTCGGGACCCCAAGTCCATCCCTCTACGTGCGCAGGGAGGGAGTGTCTCTCGCTCGAGCAGTACCTGGGTTATACTCCTCAGTCTAAGTCAGCGTTGTTCTGGTCCCTCCTACGTCCGTGCTCCCCTCCCCCCGCTCCGGGTCCCAGGCGTGTGGCAGTGACGCCAAAGAAACTAGCCGTTGACCCGTCCCCTCTGCCCCCATCTCCACCGCGGGTCCGCTCGGCGCAGCCGCAGACCTTCCCTCCGCACCGCCTCTGGCTGCAACTGTCTGTTGCCAGGGATGCGCGCGGGGCATCCTGGGAATCTGCTTCTCCTGCTCCCCCATCTCTCCACTGTTTCCACCTCTCCCTCGTCCCAAGCCTCGGGAAAGGCTCCTGTCCTGCAGGCGCCTCCCGCAGGCCCGAGGAGTAAAAAGGGACATCTGGGGCCGCATCTGAGGACCCCGGGGCTTTAGATCAAAGGAGATTCATGTCCAGAGCCAAGAAACGTCGAGGAAGCCAGATTCAGGGGCGAGAATGCGCCTGGCTTGTGAAAGAACCGGGAGCAAACCTACCAGAAATGCAGGGAAAGTGAAAGGGCACATGGGAAGAGTAGGTAGAAGCCAGTAACAAAGAGATTTTGGATTTTATCTTTAGGCCAGAGGGTAATGCATGGCATGACAAGTAATATTTTGAGATTATTCTGGTAGCAGTGACGGGTAGGGGAGGAAGGGCTAAGGTGAAGGAGAACTGGATACAGAGACCTTCATTTAGAGAACCCATTTGGGGTTTTCTTGGCAAAGATAAGGAGTGGTTTGCCATTTCCTTCTCCAGCTCATTTTACAGATGAGGAAACTGAGGCAAACAGTTAGGTGACTTACCGAGGGGGGGGTCATAGAACTAGTAAGTGTCTAAGATCATATTCGAACTCAGGAAAGTATCTTCCTGATTCCAGGTTTCTAGCTCTACACACTGCACCACCTGGCTGCCCAGAACACCCATTTAAAAGAAATTAAGAGGAGATGGTATCATGAGAGGGAGGCTGGTTAAGGGTAATGGCAGTAGGAGTGGAAAGTGACAGATGCCAGAGGCAATACAAAGGAAGAATCAGCTGTTAGCAAATGGTTGGATGTTCAGAGGGAGGCAGGGGAAGTTAAGGATGACTGCAAGATGTAAAACCTAGGTGACCAGGACAATGATGCTATAACTGACTGAAATGAATGAGAGAAGAGCAAGAAGTTTTGAGGGGAAAAGGATGAATTCAATTCGAGTTCTTTGGCTCTTTCTACCTTTCTCCATCTCATAAATCTGTGTTCTTTTCTAATACCCTATTTGTTTGATTTTCTCTTGAGTTCCCTATAACATACTTTAGAACAGATTGTATTCTTTGTAGTCTTAACGGCCTACAACACTTCCTCGTACATGGTTAAAAGGACTCAAAGAATCATGAAATGTTAGAACTGGAGTGAACTTTGGAATTCTTTTAGCCTAATTACTCTTTTAAGTTTTATAATCAAGCTTCCAACTCAGCAATCACTTCAGCAACATCAGAGACCATCTACCTTATCTCAACACTTCCAGTGAGGGGGAAATCACCATTTCACAAGGTAGTACAATCCATTTTTGAACAACACTGTCAGTTTTTCCTTATACCAAGCTGAAATCCCTTGTAACTTCTACCATTAATTCTACCAGTCTTTTCTAGGCTAATCCCCTAAAGCTAAACAAATTGTCAAATCCTTCCTTATGAGTCCTTAAACTATACAAAAACATTATGTCCCTTCTTTCCCTACCTCTATCTAAGATTGCCTGTTGAAATCCTAATCATCCTTCAAGACCCTGCTACAATTCTACTTCCTGAAGTTGTTAGCATTGTAGTTAACAGGAAGTTAGGAACGTCAGGGTCAGGAGGTAGAAGTGAAGTTGAAGTGAAATTGAGACTGAGTTGTCAGCACCATGACAAGGGACAGCTCCTAGCGACATGCTGCTGAGCTGTGTGGTATTATCAATATGGGAGTCCAGGGATGGCATGTAACAGGGATGTCAGGAGCGAAAAGGCTGATGTTTGTGCCTTTGGGGCTTTGGATTGTTAACTCAAAAACAATAACAAACAAGTGACTCTCTGGAATGTAAGAAAGATGAAATTACGTAGTTTACAGAAAGGAAATTTATCCTTTATGGGTGTGTCTTCATGTCTCTCCTGAGGCACTCACAAGAAAGCATCTGGATAATTGTGTCTATGTGCTCCTTCTTATGGTGTCACATGGCAGTGCTTCTATTATCCTTGTAATGCAAGGGACCTGTGTTTCAGTTAATGCTTTGTTTTTTATGAGGTCTCCTGTCCTCCGGAGCAGATTACAACCTTCACCATCCCCTTCTTCTCAAAGCATTCACCTCTCCCTACCAACTGATTCTTCAAACATGCTCAAGTTTTCCCCACTCTTAAAAGACCTTCACTAGACCTACCATCCCCTCAAGTTCTTTTCCTATATCTTTCCTTCCTTTCTCAGCCAAACTCCTTGGGAAAAAACTGTCTATGTTCTCTGCCTTCCTTTCCTCTCCTCTCACTCTCCAACCATTTACAATCTAGTTTTTACCTCATCGCCTAACTAAAACCCTCCTCTCCAATGTTGTCCGTGATCTTTTACGTCTGACATTTGATGGTCTTTTCTTAGTTCTAACTCTCCTTCTCTAATTAACACACGCAGGTTAAATAACTTGCCCAGAAACACACAGCTAATATTTCAGGCTGAATTTGAACTCAGGTCTTCCTAAGGACATTCCCACTGTGCTACCTATCTGCCTGCATGGGGACCCAACTCTGAGTCTGTATGAATTGGAGTAGACCAGAGTGGACACAAAAGGTACATGACTCATCTCTCTCTTACAATACAAGGTCCTTGGCAGGAAGTACATAACTTTTCATGTTTGTGTTTCCAGCACCTATTGCAAATAATAGATGCCTCACATTATTATAGTTCAAAACGTGTTTATTGAATCGAGCTTCTTTTCTCCTACCCTGTACTAAGGTTATGCCGTTTGCTCTACCTGGGCTTTGATATGAGATCCATGATTAATCAAAAGAGAGAAATCTTAACAATCCATGTTGGAAACACTAAATGGATGAAAAATGCCCATTTTCCAGACTATGATTAAATTGGTTGGAGAGTTCATGTACTCAGTTCATTGAGATAATACATCAATATATACTAAAATCAATAAAGATGATGAGCTGAACCCCCAACCGAAAAGGAAGAAAGAATTGTATTTGGAAAAAAGTAGTATTTTCAATGATATCAACATGCCCCCTAGTGTAAAATGTTCCCCCACTGATACTCTGTGGGTACAAATCTTACGACAACATAATTTCCAAAGAATTAAGAGTGCAGGTGACTTAAAAGGCAATGGAGTAATACATGATGGGTACACATTTGCTGCAGCATATTTTTTTTTGTTTTTTTTTGGGGGGGGGAGAAGGCAGGCAATTGGGGTTAAGTGACTTGCCCGAGGTCACACAGCTAGTTAAGTGTCTGAGGCTGGATTTGAACTCAGGTCCTCCTGACTCCAGGGCCAGTGCTCTATTCACTGCACCACCTAGCCACCCCTATCTGCAGCATATTTCTAATGATGACTTAAGTGTAAGAAATAATATAAGGAATTTATGGAGGAAACCTATTCTCAGAAAAGGAGGTAGGCCAGTCAAGTGTTGAGAAATAGCTGCCATTGATAACTTCCATTGTTCTTTTGAACATCTTTTCCTCTATGGTCCCTTCTCCATCACTTCTCATTTAGTCCTTTTAAGTGTATACCTCCCATACCTTCTCCACTGGTCCCATGTCTACTGAAGCATGAACCATAAGAGGAAGACAGTCTCGATAATATGATAGCTCCCACACATACCTTCTCTATGCCTTTGGGGGATTCAGATGGAGAATATGGATTACTCCCCCTGGCATCTACAAAATGTAAAAGGGTCTAGGAATGCTTCCAGCTCATTGGGTGAATCTTCTATGAAGGATCAATGAATAAATAATACAAAATAAGGAGGTATGGATAGGTTTAGATCTGTACCAATGGAAAGAATATTCATACTGATAGGATAATAATTCATTTAAAGTATTTAAGAAATTTTATTTTTGTTTTTTTTTAAACTTCATTTTATTTTTTTATTCTGAACACCATGTAAACATTTTCATATACACTGTAGAACAGAAGAGGATTATACATGAAACTGTAAATCTGTATTACCTAGAACTTGCTCTTCAAGTACATAAAAAAACTCAATATATGACTTTTTTTTTTCTTCTTAGAAGGAGGGAAGGTAGGGCAATTGGGGTCAAATGACTTGACCAAGGTCATTCAGCCAGTTTTTGTGTTAAGTTTCTGAGGCAGAATTTGAACTCAGGTCTCCTGACTCCAGGGCCACTCTATTCACTGAGCCACCTAGCTACCCTCAACATAATAACTTTCAAGTTGTCCTGCTTGTCCTGGTTCCTTCTGGTTTCCCTTCCCTGTTCTTTTCTGGGGGAGGGGAGGGTCTCTATCCCAACTCTCCCTCCTTCAACACATCCCTACCCCACCATTGGAAAAAAGACCAAAAAAAAAATCAAACAAAACTGGTCATGTCCAAAAAATATGCCTTATTCTATACCTCGAGTTCATCACCTTTCTGCCAGGAAGTTGTAGCACGCTTCTTGTCCTCTGGTGTCATGGGGGGGGGGGGGGTGTCATTTCATCGAGAAGAGATCTTAAGTCTTTTAAAGTTATTTTTAGATTTAGAGTTAGAAGGCAGTCCAAACTACATAAAAATGTCCCTCCTCAATTCATATCCTTTATTGACTGATCTCACATTACTTATTTTTTCCTTTACTTCTATCCTGATCTTCACTTTATTTAACAGCCAAGTTTTTCTTGATCTTTTCTATAACCATTTTCTCCTCCAATGCTGTGCTCTCACATCTGCTTTCTAATCCTAAATTCCTCTTGGCTCCCTGTCCTACCTGTGAGTGCAGAACAGACTAATCTTTGCTTTTTATTACAAATGACAAAAACACTTCCCTGATAACTTATATGCCAACTTTGATCCTGGAGACTATAAATAATAAAACATCTTGGATTATTTCCCCTCCCAGATAAATCTAGAAAAGCCTAAATCTGACTCACTTCCAGGATATTTGAATCAGTTCTCCTGCTACCAACCAGCATTTTTAATATGAATGTTTATTATAAAACAGATATAGATGTGAATGGGACTTACCTAAGTCCAGTAGCAAGAAATAAGCTCACTGTTTCAATAAAGAGGTCACTGTAACCAGAGAGAGCTGACACAATCTTAAGTGAAGACTATGTACTTGTGCATCTCTCTCACCCTGTTCATTTGGCTTGGTCCAATAACTGGAATCTGTTGCAGATATACCCTATCCCTCTTGGCTATAAGTTCATGTCTTCCCAAAAGGAGACACAACTGCTTGCAGGCGAAATAGCTGCCATTGATAACTTCCATTGTTCTTTTGAACATCTTTTCCCCTATGGTCCCTTCTCTATCACTTCTCATCTAGTCCTTTTAAGTGTCCCATACCTTCTCCACTGGTCCCATGTCTACTGAAGCATGAACCACAAGAGGAAGACAGTCTTGATAATATGATAGCTCCCACACATACCTTCTCTACGCCCTTGGGGGATTCAGAGGATATCTGTTCACTGGAAGACTACTTGATTACTATCTATGGGACTCATCCAGCTAAGCCCCAACTATGTCATAGAGTGGATTCCCTGAGAGCTGGCAACCCCTCAAGATACCCTTGGTCCACCCACCTAAAGATATAGCTCATCATTCATTCAGCAAACATTTATTTAGTGCTTACTATGTGCTAAGAATATGAAAAAAAAAAGCAAAAATGCTTTCTGTCATCAAGGAGTTCACATTCTAACATGGATAACAATATGCAATCAACTATGTGAAAACAAGATATATAGGGGACAAACTGGAGGTAGTCATAGAGGGAAACCACTAGCATTAAATTGCATTGAAAAAGCTTCTTGCAGAAGGTGGGATTTTAGCTTAGACTTAAGGGAAGCTGGGGAGCCACAGAAGAGGAGGGAGGGCCTTCCAGGCAAGAAGGACAGTCAGTAAATATGCATGAAATTGGGAGGTGAAGTGTCTCACAGGAGGAAAAGCAAGGAGGCCAAGTGTCACTAGATAGTAGAGTATGGGGAAGTAAAGTGTAAGAAGACTGGAAAGGTAGGAGAGAACCAGTAGTGCACTTGATAATTCTGGACCTTTTGGCCTCATCCAGGAGCCTTTCTCCATTAATTATCCATTCTTTTTCATCTGCAGTTTCCATCTTTTCACTGGCTCTTTTAACCTCTCTTTATAAATTATTTTCAGGTCTCTCCTATCTTGAAGAAATATTTCTTCAATGTTGAAGGGGTCATGGAAAGATAAGAACACTAAAACATTGTTGGTGTACTATGAAATGGTACAAGCATTTTGCAAACAAATTTGGAGTTATGCAAATAAAGTCACTAAAACATCCATACCTTTTGACCCAGAGATTCCATTACTGGGCTTAAATCCCAAGAAAGTCACTGATAAGAAGAAAGTCCTCATATACAGCAAAATATTTATAGCAATACTTTTTTTTGCTAGCAGAGAACTAAAAACAAAGTAGATGTCCATTGATTAGAGAATGACCAAAGAAACTGTGGTACATTAATGTAATGGAATATTACTGTGCTATAAGAAACGATGAACGTAATGAATATAAAGAAGCAGAGAGGGGTCTGTATGAATTAATGCAGAGTGAAGTAATCAGAGCCAAGAAAAAATATACACAATGACTACAACACTGTAAATGAAAAGAACCACACACAAAATAATCAAAAGCAAACAGCAAATTTATAAAGATCAAGTATGACTCAAAAGAAGAGATATGAAAAGACACTCCCAACCCACTCCTTTGTGGAATTGGGAGGTTCACAGGTGCTGTACATTGCACATGGTTTTGGACCTTTTCAGCTAGTGATCAGTTGTGATGATTTTTTGCCCCTCTTCTTTTCCTTTGTTTTTATAAAAGACTATTTGTTAGATGGGATGACTGTCTAGGAGGGGGAGAGGAGGAATACAGGGGAAAACTGTGAGGATTAAAATTTTTTTTAAAAAATATATCCATGCACATATACATTATGGCAATATTAATAATTAAGAACTTTCTTCCCTTGTTAGGATCTTTGTGTATTGCATGTTTACTTTACCTCTCCATTTAGAGCCCAAGTTAGTGTTCATATGTAGAATTCCAAGGGAGAAAACCATAAGCACCTCCTATAAGGTCACTGACATGCCTTTGAGTGATCAACTCAAGGCAATTCTCCTGGTCCTGCCTGGGAAGACTTAAAATTGACCATCCTGTATACCTATGCAGTTTTAACTGCTTCTTTTTTTCTTTTTTTATTACTTTCATAACTAAAACTAGCCAAGGGGGTTTCCTCAATTATCACCCATTATCATTCCATAGATTAGTGTCCACCTGGACCTAAACATCACCACAGCACATGGGACCATAGATAAAATCCTCCACATCTGCCTTTTTAATTATAAATAAAACTGAGAACTTTTCTAAACCCCCATTCTCATTCCCCTCACCCAATTACTGTGCTCAAAGATCTCAAAGTACAGGTGAGGAAGGAGAGGTAACAGATATATCTTATTCCTCTGAAGAGGGAGCATCTCTATGTACCCCAGAGATGGGACTTTCCTATATCAAAAGAAAAAGCTATGAAGCCATTTCTGAGGAAGCTGCTACTTGGTCACCCCAAACTAGACAGATCTAGAGGACTAAAGTACCCCACTGCTATAGGACACAAGTTTTGTGCATGGCTTTTCTCCTTTTAAACCCTCTGGTGGAGACACTGGATTATTACATAATTATTCATTTGTAGAGGCATTTGTTGCCAAATGTAGGAAGTGAAATGAGTAGAAAAAACTGATCACATTTCCCTCTCATTTTAAAACTCCTTAAATACAAAAAGGCTCTTATTCCAACCGTAGCAATAAGTGGTCCTAATTTGGAGCTTGAATCCCAATTTTACATTTACCATGTGGGAGACCTTGGGGTAAAGTCACTTTCTGGGTCTCAGTTTCCCCATTTATTAAAAAAAAATTAGAGTTGTTCTAGATCAGAGGTATTAAACTTGCAGCTGCACCCAGATGAAAATGCAATTGGAAAATGTCTGACAAAATAAAAATACAATATAGATCATTTGTAGTTTTCTAAGTCAATATGTGACAATCTGTTTCTACTGTAGAGTTTGATGCCTCTATATTGGTGACCTCCAAGGTCCTTTCTAGCTCTAAATCTATGAATCTATGAATAACTAATGGGGCAAGCTCCTCAAGGAGATGAGATGGGATAAAAATCAGAAGAAAGGCTGGTCTTGCCAAACAAAAGAGCCATCTCTTCCTCAGACACTAGAGTCAAGGAAAAAAATAGGAGATAATGGGATTTTGAGGGTTAGAGTAGGGCAGAAGAAGCTCACAACAGATATTCTGTATAAGCACAGAAAGCAAGTCACATCTTCAAGAAACAGAATAGCAACCATCTCCTTTACTTCAGCCTTGAGAATGACAGCAGAATTATTTTCTTCATTTTTCTCTTTCTTATTTCTCATTTAGGCATTGGTTTCAATGTTGTTTCAGTATTTGAGGATGAACTCAAACAACAGAATGATAGGAAAAGAGGCAAGAAAGGTGATGTGGGACTACATACTCCTTTGAAAATGAGACTAAAAAATTTTCATCTCTTCTATGCCTTTTGGTTAAGAACCAGCCCCTCTTCCTGATTTCTGCCTGTCATACAAATCCATTCTTAGATGCCACAATTCTGCCACATCTCTCAACTCCAATCAGCCTCTATTAATTCAAATATGTGGAAACGCTTGCGTGTACTATTAGCTTCACTTGGGACATCACAGGATTTACCCTTGGTGTGTACTCTGAAGTGAGTGGCAAGTTTAGATTTATAAATGAAGCCCTTGCCACACTCTCCACAAGAGAATGGTCTCTCAGGCTTATGAATGCGCTGATGCCTAAGGAGATGTCCCTTTTGTCGGAAACTCTTATCACATTCGGGGCAATGGAAAGGTCTCTCCCCTGTGTGAAGGCCCTGATGGCTAAGCAGCTGCCCTTTCAGGCGGAAGCTCTTATCACATTTAGGGCACTGGAAGGGCTTCTCCCCTGTGTGTGTTCGAATGTGTTCAATGAGTTTAGACTGTTTAGTGAAGCCCTTACCACAATCACAGGAGAATGGCCTCTCCCTACTGTGTAAACGCAGGTGGGCCTTCATATCAGCCTTCACACGGTAACTCTTATCACACTCAGGGCACCGGAAGGGTCTCTCCCCTGTGTGTAGGCGCTGGTGACTGAGCAGCTGCCCCTTTAGGCGGAAGCTCTTACCACACTCCTGACACCAGAAAGGCTTCTCCCCACTGTGCACTCTCCTGTGTTCAGTGAGCTTCGATTGCCTGCTAAAGCTCTTGCCACACTCACCACAAGAGAATGGTTTTTCTCCCTTGTGTATGCATTGGTGGGCCTTCAAGATGCCCTTGAGACGAAAGCTCTTATCACATTCAGTGCACCGGAATGGTTTCTCCCCACTATGCAGCCTAAGGTGCTCAGTGAGTTTACTCTGGTGTGTGAAGTCCTTCTCACACTCGCTGCAGGAGAATGACCTCTCCCTACTGTGTGCATGCTGATGAGCCTTCATATCACCCTTCAGGTCGAAGGTCTTCTCACACTGAGGACACGGAAAAGGCATCTGCCCTGTGTGCAGGCGCTTGTGCCTCAGTAGCTGCCCCTTTTGGCGGAAGCTTTTGTCACACTCCAGGCACTGGAACGGCTTTTCCCCACTGTGTACTCTCATGTGTTCTGTGAGCTTACACTGCTTGGTGAAACCTTTGCCACATTTCCTGCAAGAGAATGGCCTCTCCCCAGTGTGCACTTGCTGGTGCACCTTCAGCATGCCCTTCAACCTAAAACTCTTCTCACATTCAAGACACTGGAATGGCTTCTCCCCTGTATGTACTCTGAAGTGGTTGGTGAGCTTAGACTTTACTAGGAAGCCCTTGCCACACTCACTGCAAGAGAATGGCCTGTCCCTACTGTGGGCACATTGGTGAGCCTTCATGTCACTTTTCATGTGGAAGCTCTTGTTACACTCAGGACACTGAAATGGCTTCTCCCCACTGTGTACTCTCATGTGGTTAGTGAGTTTAGATTTCTCAGCAAAGCCCTTCCCACATTCTACACAAGAGAAGGGCCTCTCCCCATGGTGTTGACAATGCTGATGGACCCTCATGTTGCTCTTCTGGCGGAAGCTCTTATCACACTCAGGACAACGGAATGGTCTTTCTCCACTGTGGATAAGTTGGTGGTTGGTCAGACTCCTCTTATGGCGATATGTCTTTTCACATTTGGGGCACTGGAAGGGCCTCTTCTCTGTGTGCACAATTAAGTGTCTGAGCAAATACTGCTTTAGATGAAAACTCTTGTTGCACTCACTGCACTGGAAGCACCTCTGCTCCCAAGAGAGCCTCGGCTGCCAATGGAGATTGGATTGCCTCCTGGTTTTCCTTGTACCCTTTGAGTATTTCTGTGACTGTATTGTCCCATGCAGTTTTTGGTGCTTTACCCAATGGGACTTTGATGAGAATCTTTTTCCACAGACAGAGCAGGGATGGAGCACTCTTTGCTCTGGCCACATTTCCTGACAATCAGAGGGATTCTGGGGTTTATAACCTGGACTTCTCTCGAAGTAAGTCAATTCCAGGCTGCTAAGTCTTTTTGGAATTAGATGCCATGTGTCTTTGCTGCACGAGTTTCTTAAGGAAGCTTCTTGGTCAGACATAGCAGAAAGCTCTCCCATTGTGCCTTGTAAGGGCTCACAAGAACCCTGAACCTGTAGGCTATCTAAATAGCCTTCAACTTCTCTTGGATGAATAGATCTGTGGTGTCCTGGAATTAAAATCAAAGATCAAAAAATATTTATATTTATCAACAAGCATTTACCTAGGTCCCAGTATATGCCAGATACTATGCTAGGAATATAAAGACAAAAATGAAACTGTTCCTGCCCTCAAAGAGATTACATTTTAACAGAAGAGACCATCTGTACATATAATGGAGACACATGAACAGGTGAGCTCCCCTCTTGTGTAAGCCTGGACCATTTCTGGAGGATTATAGACTCTGGCTCAGTGCTGAAAAACTCTGCACTCTGAGATAAAGAAGCAATAATTCCCTTCATTGGCCACTGAGCCAGGAACAGCCATATACCCAGTAGACTTTAAAAGGAAAGAAACTTTCCTTCTGCCCCCCAACATACACCATTGTTTTCCCGAAGCAATGAGCACATGTGTGACCTAAATGAGCCCAACTCTATGCCTTGGGCCTTGTTTGGTTCTTTTGCTATTATTCTTTCCCTAAGCATAGGTGATTGAATAGCAATCTTGACATGTGCATTTCTACCCTTGAAGGGAACTTCATGAGTTGGAGAGGTTGAAAGTCCTGGAGTTCTTCATCTACTGCAGGATGTCCTATGGAAGAAGTAGCGCTCCCCTCCAGTAGCTACTACAACTCTTCTGACCACTGACAGGCAGGAAGATAAGTCTGGCTTGGCTTGTCAGAAGACATGGAATTTTTTGTCTCAATCATTTTGGGGTTAAGAGGTATGGGAAGGGGAGTATGGGATGGAACATAGGATACACAAAGAGCTGTCCTACCCCGGATTGATAGCATACTCATACTTTTTCAGTCTCATTTTAGGGGGAGATGGAGAGACCCTACACATGAGCAAAACCTAAGCTTTAAGTGATTGTTTCCAGGGTTCTGGGATCAAGGAGTAAAGAGCCAGAAACAATGAAAAAAGAGTTTGATCATTCTCTTTAGAAGAGGCTCCCCCAGGACAGAATCTAGTTTGTGCATAAGCCCAGTGAAAATCAAACACCATTTCCTGGCTTATCTTAACCCCTCAAAAAAGTAATACTCAAGGAATGAAAATAGGAAAATCTAACCACATCAACTTAAGTTTCATGGTCCTGGTTCCTTACAACTTACCTCCAAACAGCTGTTCTTCAGGGCTTAAGTCATTGGAACTGAAGGCAGTTTTTGCTTCTTGTGAATCTTTCAGATTTCTGATGAAAGGTTCTTCCCCCCGTTCAATCAAAGATATTAAATCTGGTTTGCAAATTGAATAGTCTGCACAGAGAGATCACAGAGAGGTAGTTTAGTTTCTTTGGTACTCAATTTAAACAAATGTTCAGTGGCTCATAAAGTTCCCTCATTTCATTAGAGGGACAAAGCATGGAAACAGATGTGAAAAAAAATGAGGCCTTGGAATGCCATGAAAAGGGGAAAAAAATAGTCTATGTGCCTGAACAATGATGCCTTAACTTAGATTTTTATATCCATTAAGAAAAAATTAACCACACCTCAGAAGGTGCTGTACTGTTTAATTAATTTGATTACAAATGTTTTTGTTTTCAGAATTATATAAATATCCCTTGAGTTAGCTAGAGATACCATAGAATTTTTTTTAAATGAGAGCTACAAATAAGTATTTTAAAAGAATGCAAAACATCTAGCACTCACTGAAATATTCTCTATAATATTTCTGACAAAAGCATCATTGAGTCCAATAGTCTTGACTGTGAAGCCTGTGGTTAATGAGACAATCCAAGTTAAAAATAAAGAAGATGACTAGGGCAATGGATTAAGCATCAAACATCAGAGGTTAGGACTGGACAGAGAGAATCTGCTGAGTTGGAAGTCAGAATGGCCTATATTCCCTTCTTAGTTGACTGGAAACTCAATTCTATATTGAAACTGCTCTCACAAAAGTCAGCAATAACTTATCAATCTCTATTTCTAGCCCCAGGATCATACCCCAACCCAGTCCTCTATTTCCAAATGCCTACAAAATATCTCCAACAACAAATTACGTTGTCATTTCATGTTTATTGTGTTTAGAGATTAACTCATTATCTTTGCTATCAGTCTTTATCACCCCTAGTTTAAGTAGTTACCTTTATGTTTTTCATCAATAACATCCCACATTATTTCCCAGTTTAAACATATGTGGCAATCATTGACTCCTTCCTTTTCTGAAGCCAGAAAAGGAAGTCACTAGTCAGCCACTGTTATACTTTTAGTCAGCCACTGAACTCTCTTTTAATTTTTCTTCTTTAATGTCTCTTGGATTGGACTTTTTCTCTGCATTCCCACAGCTACCATGTTTAGCCATGACATTATCATTCATGCTTCAACTGCTGTCCTCCTTACCTTTCTTCCTCTAATCTAACATCTATACCAAAGCAAAAGAACCCTTTATAAAACACTATTCTTATCATATACTTTTCTAAAATTTAAGAATTTGGAAAGCCTTCCTATTGCTTGTTAGGTTAAGTGAAAACTTCTCAAGTGAGCAATCTAGGCTCTTAATAAGCTGTACTTACCTGACTTTAATAATTTATTTCCCATTATACCTCAATATCAATTTTCTTCTCCTGTCAGACCAGTCTCTGTTCTGTACCATAAATGTTACACATTCATGCCTGCATTTTTGCTCATAACTCTTACTACACTTTAAAATTTCTTCCCATATCCTCACCTACAATAATAATCATATTCCTTTTTAAAACCTCCATTATCTCAGCCATCATGAAGCCTTCTTCAATTAAGTCACCTGAGAGGAACTCTTATGTGAATTTCTATAGAACTTCTTAGCCAAGTCACTTCCATCTCTCAGCCTCAGTTTCTCTATATATAAAATGAAAAGGTTGGACTACATGATCTCTGAGGTTCCTTGTGGCTCTAAATCTATGAATCAATACTATAGATTAGATACTTCATTCTGTAATAATCTTATGTTGTCCTCTACCTTCTTAACTTATGTAAATATTCTCAACTATATTTTATGTTACATGAAGGTTTTGCATTATGTTCCTTTTGTATCATTTGTAGTAAATAGAATTCAGTTACTGATCTTAATTTTTTAATATTTTTAATATTTTTTCAATAAAATATCTATTTTCTCTCCCTTCTACTCTTTCCCCCCCCCCCCACTGTAGTCACTATGAATATTATACTTCTGATTCTGTTTATTTCACTGTGATAGTTTATACAAGACTTCCTAGGTCTCTCTGAATTCCTCACAGTCATCATTCCAGGTAACACAATTTGTCCAACCGTTCCTCCGTGGATGAGCATTCACATTCCCAGTTTTTTTGCTGCCACAAAAAGTGTAACTACAAATATTCTGCCAAGCACAGAGTCTTTCTCTTTCACCTCCATGCGATATACGGAATAAATTAGAATTTTGAGAGGTACAGAGGTCACTGGATAAAGACTAATGAATGGTTTAGTGACTTTTCTCACAAAATTAAAATTATTTTCCTGAACAACTGGACCACTTCATATCTCCAGCAATTATTTATTAGTATGCGTGTTTTGCCATACCTATTTCTGTATCTTGTCATCTTCACCAATTTCATGCAAATATCTCACTTTATAGAGCAGTAAGGCACAGAGAAAGCTTAAGTGCTGGACCAAGGTTATACATGTTCTAAGTACTGGAGCTGGGATTGGAACTCAGGTCTTCTTATTTCAAATCCATTGCTCCTTTTACTAGATTATCTTGGGGCTTTATCACAAAATAAACACATAAATGTCACAGAATGATTGATTATTAGAAATATGGGCATGCATAAAAAGGAAAATTAAAATGTCTCATCACAGCTTTGACTTTCCATTCCCATTGGTTATGATATGCTAGATCAGGTCAACAAACTTCAGCAGAAGGGCATTGACCTAAGAATGATTTTTAAATTTTAAAATATTTTAAAATGTAAAAAATCATTCTTAGCTTATGGGCCACATAGCAGGCTGGATTTGGTTCACTGCCTAGTTTTCCAGCTTCTGTACTAGACAACTGCATATCCTATCTACCTCACTTTGATCTGTATTTCATAGACCACTTCAAGCCCACAGTGATGTCTCCCTTCCCTCAAATCCTGTAACATATATTACCTCTACTATTCACTTTGTAATTATCTGTTCACTGCCTTGTCTCTGGAATAGAGGTACTGTTTATCTCTTATACTGTCATTGAATAAGAAGCAAGATCAAGTAGAGAGGAAAGAGTAGTGGATTTGTAGATGGGGAAACTGGATACAGATTTCTTCTCTGTCACTAGTTGTATGATCCTGGGCAAGCAATTTAATGAAAGGTCATGTTAGACAAACAGCATTTTTTTTCCTATGTTGAAAAGAAATAAATAATATCAACAATAAGAGTAAGAATTCACATTTAGATAGCACTTATTATGTGCCAGGTACTATGCTAAGCACATTATAATTATTATCTCATTTGATGCTCACAACAATCCTACAAGGTAGGTGCTATTATTATTCCCATTTTACAGATGAGGGAATTGAGGCAGACAGAGGATAAGTGATTTACCCAGGTTCAGACAGCTAGTAAGTGTCTGAGGCTGGATCTGAATTCAGGTCTTTCTCACTCCAGGCCCAGCATTCTGTGCACTGCCCCACCTAACTGCCCTAGGAAAAAAAAAAAAATCTGAAAAGGGGGCAGGGAGGTGACTAACAATAGCATGTAGATGAGAGTAACATCTCCTCACTCCACAGAGGTGAGCCTTTTTTTTCCCAAAAATATCTTGGAAGGCCCCTGCCACATACACTAGAACTTAAGGTTCTAACTGTTAAGGCAGCGTTTCTGGTCATTCAAGGCATAAAGGCCAAGTGCACCAGGAGCTGACACTCCTGAAACTCAGAAAACTTCCTCCTTGTCACTGTGAGTTGACAGGTCCTTCTAGATACCATGGCTGGCAAATAGGGAGGTGAGAAAGGCTGCATCCACTGGAACTATTATAACATCTTTGCTAAACATCCTTTCTGTTTTAAGTAAATCTTCTTTTCTGAAATGTTATTTAGCTTACAAGTGCCTTATTTCACTCCACTTCTGAGCCTGATCTACAAGAAGGGTTTAAATCAGGCTGGCTTAGAATAAGCAACTTTATTTTAACTGAACAACCTGTAGCCCCACTGGGCTGTACAGAGATAGAGATAGAAGGCTGAGTGGGCCTAGGCTACTGTACTGTGTAGAGAATACTGTATTAATAATATGATCTGAACTAATTTAGATATAGTAGACAGCTCAACATGAACAATGAATACAATTTACAACTTCTAAACATTCTGTCAACCTTGCATTATCATTGAATTCAATTCTCTTAAATTATGATAAAGGTGTAAGTATTTATCAAAGTTTAAAAAAAAAAGTAGAATGGTGAAAAACCATCTTTGTGGGGTGGAATTCTGAGCACAATCATCAGACAACACAGAGAAAGCCTCTTTGGACTCACTCACTATATCTTCCAAGATCTGATTTCATGAAAGTCTCTTTCACACACACACATACACACACACACACACACACACACACACACACACACACACACACACACACACGAAGTTTTAATTTATGTAAACATATCTTACCGAGGGAGACAAGTGTCTCATAATTGGCTTTCATCACATGCTTATAAAGCTCTTTCTGCCACTCAACAAGTTTCCTCCATTCTTGCTCTGTGAAATACATAGCGACATCATCAAATGTCATGGGTACCTAAAATCACAAGTGAAAAACACATTGGTTTCAGTGATATTTTGCCCCTTATCTTCAATGCCAATTTTCAAAAGACATCCCCAAATATAATTTTTTTCAGACAATAATACTGCAAAGGTGTAATTTTAGGACTTAATAAAATTCCCTTCAAAACTTTAAACATGACAGTCACCAAAATTCATACCTGATTTTGTTTTAAAATTATTTTATTATGGAACTTAATTCTAATCTATAAGAGAGGATTGTTTATGAAACTGTGAAATTCTGTTCTATAATTTTTAAGAAATGTATATTAAATTTAACACATTACTAACAAAACTACTCTACTTGTCTTTGTTCTCATCTGAACTTCCTTGTGCCCTTTCACGTTTTTTTTCCACCTTTTTTTTTTTGCCTTAAAATGTGTAGTTTTAATTTTAAAAGACAGGAAAAAGATTTTTTGTTGATGTGGAAGATCTCTGTGGTACATCCTGTCTGTGGTACATCCTGACCATCAACTAATCGGAACTATTATCTAAATTTGTTTAAATACACAAACAACACAAAATTCAGAATAAGAATGAGAAAAAATTGTGTATAATTTAATGACTGAATCGTGAATTATTAAATAACTCATTAAAAATAAAAAATAGGAAATGAAAAAAAAGCTGCCAGCATCAGTTTATATTCACAAGAACATATATACACATTTTATATAAATGTATGTATAATATGTTAATATTAATTATAATAATTTCACCCAGAAGTCTAACCAGTGTAAACTAATTGCTACAACAAGGAGACTAAAGAAGCAAAGAAGAAGCCTCCATCTTTTCTATAAAATTTCATCATAAAGGCAGGTCCAGGTAATGCAATTACATTAGTCCCAGGCACATAAATGAAGAAGGAATGAGTGAATGAATGGTATAAACTTGGTGTGAATAAGTCTTTAACTAACTTGAGTAAATTACAGAGCTTTGACAAGGAAAGATAGATGATATCACACAGAAAACATCTTGTGATTGTGTTAAGAAAGTCAAGTCACACATAGGGCTACGTATAAAATTAACAAACTAGTTCAGTTTGTTGGTCAAGTGGTCAAGTGGTCAACCAGTCTAGTGGCGAAAGAAATTCGGTTACAAAGATACCAGTTTAAGACTTAGAATCAAACCCCTGAGTTCCTGCCACTCTGTGTGTCACTCTCCTTCCTCTGTCCCCACACTCTCTCACCCCTGCAAAAAATCCCCATATCACCTGAGAGATGGGATCACTAGCATAGAGTGCATCCAGTTGGGATCAGAAAGGCTGGATAAGGAGAGGACAACACTTCTAGCCTGACGTACAGACACATGAGGAAGAGCAGGCTCAGGATGTGATTCTCAGGAAAGAGAAAGGCCCGCTATGGAAATCTTTAAAAGCACCCAGCAGAGCACCTTGTGGAAGAACTGCATGAGAAGATGATGAAAGAAGAGGATTTCCAATGACCAGGAGTTATATGTCCTCCCTGAGGGCCTCACTCCATCTGTACTTTAAGTCTGTGCACACCCTCCCAGTACCTTGAATAGAGATGTGGGAGTGTTTTTGCTAATGGGTCTTAATTTCTG
Source organism: Pseudochirops corinnae (assembly GCA_028646515.1). Lineage (NCBI taxonomy): Eukaryota > Metazoa > Chordata > Mammalia > Diprotodontia > Pseudocheiridae > Pseudochirops > Pseudochirops corinnae. The sequence goes on along the minus strand of CM053585.1, from coordinate 478,919,545 downwards.
CTAAGAGATAATTCTGTCTGGCTGATTATTAGTGGAAGCACACCTGTGGATCTTGTGAGCCACAGTACCAGAAACCCAGCCCCTTAGGACTGTCCCAGAATGCTGACAGTATTCAGCCACCTTCCGGGGACCAGGACTGCCAATTTAAGTGGCAGATAAAGAAGGAGTCCTAGGACAGGCATTACATTATGAAGGTTAATGAATGATTACAAACAGTTTCATTTCATAAAAGAGAGCAAGCAGTTGAAGGAAAAACAAGTTTACGTAAAGTGTGAAAAGATATCCAATTCAACAAAGTCATTCCAAAGACATGAAAATGGAAGGATTATAAACAGCAGAAAAATGGAAAATATTTGCATAAGTCATTTTGACAAATTGTTTTCTCAACTAAGTATTATTAGACCACCACACGTGGGTCTTAACATCAATTCTGAAGGTGCTTATAAAGGATGTAAAAAATGGCAGTAAGGAGAACAAAGATAGGAAAAGTTGTGGGAATGGATCAAGTACATACAGAGGAGATCAGTGGTGGAGATGATACTGTTGTGAGGGTTTTAAGAGACCAATATACAGAGTATCTGAAGGGGAGGATACCAAAGGTATGGAAAAAGTCTAAACGCTGAAAAAAGGTGAATAACAATAACATTTAAAAAGTATTTACTATGTGCTAGTCAACATGATAAGTGCTGTACAAATATTGGTTCATTTGATCCTCACAAGAACCCTGGGTATAGATGCTATTTATTATATTGTCTTTTTTTAAATTATTTTTAACAGATAAGGAAACTAAGATAGAGGTTAAATAACTTTTCCAGGGTCACACAGCTAATAGTGTCTGAAGCCAGATTTGAACTGAGGTCTTCCTGATTCCAAGCCCAGTGCTCTGTCTGCTGGACTACCTAGCTGCAGAGAATAAAAGACTGAGTAACTATTAACCTAGTTTTCCATTTATATAAAATCTTTTTTTTTAATTTAATTTTATCTTCAGTTCCAAATTCTCTCCTTACCTGACCTGCCTTCCTCCTCTACCCATTGAGAAGGCAAGAAAAACAACGCCCATTACATGTATACAAAATCTTTTTTTTGATGAACAATTTTTATTTAAGATTTTTATCATATTTGAAAACAAAACACTGGTGTATAGTGACTCTCGGTGGCTTACCACAAAGGCACAGTCCTTTTTTTCTTTTTATCTAGATCTTCCTTTCCCTATTTGTATGTAATTTCAAATCAGCCTAGCCTTGTAATTTATACAGCATATTCTTCTGCTTACGAGATTCCAACTTTGTTATCAAGTAGAAATAATGACTACTTTTACCTATTGTAGTGTTTTTGCAGTGATATTTTAAGGCCAGAATTGTAAGTCATATGTTTTAGAAATTATTTGTACAGTGTATGTATTTAATGGGCAGAATTAAATACACTACATCAGTTCCGGAAAATTTGGAATATTTCTCTCCTCCCCCAAATTTCCCTGAGATATTATATCTTCCACTAACAGTTAAGGGGATGGTGGTACTTGAGTATATATGATGAACTCTGCTACTGTGGTAAAGGAGAAACTAGACTACTTGAATATTAATGAAACGTATATCTTTGAGTCAAGAGAGCCAAAAAAGGAAATTGGGAGAACAACTAAAACATAAAAGGTCTTATTTTAAATATATCCATAAATTAAATACAGAACAAAATAAAGCCCACAGAGATTTACAGTTTGAGGCTAGTACCTGATTGTCATAGTAATTTTAAGAACTTCCAAGAAAGCTGCTAACAGCTGCCTCTATTCTGTAGCTTTCTCTGAGTATACAGCTACTTTATTTCCACAAAATAATTTTAATTTTTAAAATTTAAATTTAAACTCAATGTTGCTATGTTTAGACTTTCATCTAAGATGTTATTTAGATCATGATTAGAAATAATCTTTGGAAGTTAGCATACTCTACCAGCAACACACTGATGTTGATAAATTCAAGGACATTATATATTCATGTTATTGAGATTAGGGACCCAAATCTTGAGTGTTTAAGAGAAATTACAGCAAAGACTCTATATTTTTTGTTCTTTTCTCTGACTGGACTTAAGCAAGGAGAAAAGATTCATCATCTACTTTGTGCTCAGGCTCTGCCTGGTTCAGATTTCATACAGAGAACCTATTTCTTGGATGAAGAAACTTCATTGCGAGGCTTGAGATATAATAGTTTGGAAAGTTTTCTTAGCTTCTCCTGGGTTTGAAATCCATGACTCTTGTAGGGGAGTGAGCACCATTGGAGGCAGGTGAATTGGCCTTGGGTTGGGATCTGATAATGCAATCCCATTTCAATTCTTGCTGTGCATTCATCTATACATTGTTTAATTGGTTCTTAATCTGTAAGAGTTTTGTTTTTCTGGAACAACATTCTGGCTTCCTTTATAATATACTGCTTTTCTCTGATACTGTCCTCCATCTACAAGCCTGAAAATCCTTCGGTACAAACTGAGAACTTGTCATGTTGCTGTTGTCATCTCTTACACTCACACTGTGTCCATCACACCTGTCCCCATCCACCTACAGTCATTTATACAAAATCTTAGCTATCTACAAATGGACTGGTCATCCTTGAGGATATTATTAGGAACATAAAGGCTTTCTCAAGTGATATATTCAACAATGGACTACATTTTTACCATTTCATAATTAAGATGTAGAGTATATTAAGATTCCATTGAGCTTATTATTTGTTGATTATAAAAAAGCATTTCACTTGATAGAATAAAACACCTCTTTACAGGCTCTTTCACAGGAAAGTATCTCTCATTAAGACATGAGGATCATTCAGGATTCTCTGGAAAATGTAACAACAGAAATATCCCTGTTTAATGACTCTCTAATAATAAATATGAGGAGAGACATAAAAAATAAGGAGATCATTGCTCACCAAAGATAACTGCTGCTGTGACAGAAGAGATGCAGTATAGAAGAGCCCCAGTGGAGGAGGGATTGCCTTTGGATGGTGAGATCCTTTAGAAGCTCCACTTTGTGGATGACATTATGCTAACTGCATTAAGCCCCAGGCCATTACTAGGCCTCCTGGAAGAGATCTATGAGAGAGAGAGAGAGACAGAGAGACAGAGAGAGACAGAGAGAGACAGAGACAGAGAGAGACAGAGAGACAGAGAGAGACAGAGAGACAAAGAGAGACAGAGAGACAGAGACAGAGAGACAGAGACAGAGAAAGAGAGGGAGACAGAGACAGAAAGACAGAGACAGAGAGAGAGACAGAGACAGAGAGAGACAGAGACAGAGGGAGACAGACAGAGAGTGTGTGTGTGTGTGTGTGTGTGTGTGTGTGTGTGTGTGTGTGTGTACACAGATAGGTAATGAGCCAGTCCCAGAGTTGGAAGAAAAAGCAAAGTCTCTTTGCTATTTGGGGTCAGTACAAAACTGACCTCAAACTGCCCATGAAAAAAAAAAAGACTCATTTTCAATCCCAACTTCTTGCCAATGTTGCTACATAGCAGTGAGAAGTGGAGTAACTGCCTCCAAACAACTAAAGATAAATATTTTACAGATGGCAATGAAGAGGTATATGGGGTTGTAAACGCAGGCCAAACAAAACCAATGCAGAACTCTACATAAGAACAAGAATAAAGTGCATCATCAAGGAACTGTGTCACAGGAAGAGAAGATGGGTTGGTCATGTGGCAAGAACTAGAGATGTCTAATAGATAATAACCATTGTGCTCCATTGGTACCCTCAATGTCTGGAGAAAGCTCAGAAAGCATCTAGTATGTTGAGTGTATCATTATGGTAAACTTTTAGAAAACCATGGAAATGAGTCCTACAGGACAGGGAGGCATGGATAGGTTTCAACCTATAGAAGGAACTCCTAAATCTGTAAGAAATTTTTATTTATGGCTTCAAATAATAAGCCTCTCAAATATACTGACAGACCTTTAATATAGTAACATTTATAGAGTTAGAATTTAGTTGAATTTTAAAATTTCCAAAGTATGTTATATCACCCTTGAGATTCACAACCACCCTGTGAGTTAGTTGCTATTAATAATTCCATTTTAAATATGAAGAAATTGAGCTTGAGAAATTAAGAGCTTCACCCATGGTTACATAACCAGTAAGTTACTGAAGCAGGATTTGGACTCAGGTCTTCCTGATGCCTTTTATCCACTATACCAGAGTTGTCAAATTTGAAGCCTGCAAAATTCCATAGTAAGACCCAAGCTAGGTTAAGATGTAATTGGAAAATATTTAACAAAATGCTTTTAAAAACTACATAATGTTAACTTGTGATTTTCTAAGTCAATATGACATGTAGGGATTCATTTCTGAGTTTGACACCACCACACTACCTTACCTAGCTGGTAACATGCCTTGTTTTATATCTTGTACTGCTGACTTGTCCTTTATCATGTTTCCATTACATCAACATAGTTTTGTTATTCCCCACTTTTGGTTCTTTTTTCCCTAATTTATGATTTGTTTTTTAAATTAAAAAGCAACTTTTCCATTTCTATTAGTTAGAAATATCGTGATGACTCATACCTTTTCTCTGAGTTTTCATTTTTCAATGTGTCATAGACCAACCTCCCCCTGCCCCCTTTTTTGGGAGGGCAATTGGAGTTAAGCTACTTGCCCAAGGTCACACAGCTAGTTAAGTACTAAGTGTCTGAGGTTAGATTTGAACTCAGGTCCTCCTGACTCCAGGGCCCATGCTCTATTCACTTTGCCACCTAGCAGCCTCTTCCTTGCTTTTTTAAAAAAAAGTCAAATTGTTGTGTTGAAGGTATATCCAGGAAAGCCCCGCCTCAATTCCTCTTGTATTTCTTTAATAAAGTACTAAATTCCTTTAAAAAGTTTTTTGATAAGATGTAAACTTGCTTGGCTATTGGTGTTTCCTTTGTTCCTCTAATGCTAAAATAATGACTTATTTGGTCAGTTCATACCCCTGGGCTATGCATCCTTGGATATGGTCCTTCCTTGGGCTTTAAGTTGCCTTATCTGCAAAATGAGGTTGGACTAGATGGTGTCCACCTCTATATGGATAATCCTATGGCACTGGAGCTGGAATGAGAAGTGTAAAAGAGTCCCAGGGATGGCATCAGAGGGATGCAGCTGCATTGCAGCAAAAAGTTCCTGAGTCACCTGGGGAGCCTCAAGAATGAGAGCTGTTAACAACGGCTCAAGCATGAGGGAAGCATCGGCAGAGTTCCTGCATACTGCAGTTTCTAAGATGAAGCTAGAGAAGCAACAAGGGATGAGGTCATGTTGTGGGGCAAACCCACACCTTGTCCTTCATGGGTACCACAAGCACTGTGAAAGGTGTTAGGTCCTGAAGAAAGGTAGCCTCTTCAAGAGCTGTGGGACGCTTAACTCCTTATCAATAACCCTAACTTCTTTCCCTGTTCACAAAGGGCCTTCATGAAGCCCAAGATGGTAAAATAAGCTAGAACAAATCTGCATGTCTCTAAGGGCGTGCGGGGTTCACCACAGCAGGGTGTAGCCTAACTCTACAGCAAACCAGAGTTCTTTCCTGGTTTTGGACACACAGCCTCAATCCTGGAGGACCACAATGAATCCTGGGGATGGTCTACCAGGTAAAGAAGGAAAATTATCAGAAAGTAATCTGTGGAGAAGGGATCAGCTATCCCCACCAACTGTCAACTGCCTAAGAGCAAGGTATCTAGAGGAGCACATAACTGGTAAGTCAAACCATCACCATCACTATCCCCCTCCAACTCTGACGGTGGGGTTTTTTTTTTTTTTTGGTTTTTTGGAGGGAGAAGGCAGGGCAATTGTGGTTAAGTGATTTGCTCAAGGTCTCATGGCTAATTAAGTTTTAAGTGTCTGAAGCCGAATTTGAACTCAGGTCCTCCTGACTCTATTCACTGTGCCATCTAGCCACCCCCTCTGAAAGTGTTTATAAGGTAGGACTCTGCAACCAGGAGCCTTGGGAATAACAGTGCTCCCCACCCCACCAATCCTTCCTCCAGCTCAGTCTCCAAAGAGGACATCTCAGGAAACAACCACCATGGCAGTGCAGCCTGATAGCCATAGATGCAGGTGTTATAGCTCATCCTTTTCAGCAGTCACATCTAATTAAGTTTTTACCAACAAATTCCTTAATATCATCCAATGGTTCAAACAGCAGAAATGAACATTTTACCTAAAGTATTAAAGAAGATGCCTGACCATATGCTTTGTTGTTGCATCCTAAGGACCACTGGACCTTCCCATGTCTGCAGCAAAAATAACTTCTATGCATTGTTTTCTCTATTTGAATGTAAGCTCCTTGAAAACAAACTATCTTGCTTTTCTATTTGTATCCTCAGCACTCAGCACAGTGCTTTGCATATAGCAATCACTTAATAGGCCTTTTCACTCACTCACTCATCTGGAATGATCATAGAATCAGCTGTCCTCAGTGTGGTTTTCTGTTAGGTTAAATAAATCCTGTCCTATACTGATATTTTGTTAACCTGGGCTCTTGCATGTAACCCTTTTCTTTTTGTTGTGTAGATCACAACAGGAAGTACAGTTTTATGTTCCATTAGGAAAACTAGTAAGCCAAACTCTGTCTCTTCCAAAAGAAAACCTTGTTTGGAGACAAAAAGTATGATTACTGAGAATTTCCAAAAAATTGAAACAGAGTTTTAGTTTTGTGATACAGAGCATATGATGATACCAAGCATATAATGATGTTTTCAAATGATTCCATTTGGCTTATCTGCTGCCTGGATTTCTGGGGATAAATTACAGTCTATCTTCCTTTTTGTGTAAAACAAGAATTCATTTTTCTTAATTTTTAAAACGTAAACACCGAAGATTAAAAATTTGTATACAATTCATGAAATATCGTTAGTACTTTTTGTCAGAATTCGTTTTATTCCATCTTTTTTAAAATTAATGCCTGTTTTCAGCATTTATTATTATTTTAAGCAAAGGCTTTTAAACTTTCTCAGAGAGACAGCGGAAAGAACAATGGATCTGCAGTCAGAAGACCTTGGCTTTGAGTAACAGCCGTGCCACTTCGGCCAATTCACTCACTCCGCCTCCCAGGTGGACAAATTTATAGAAAGACCCCTCCCAGGCCTGTCCACGAGAATGAATCCGGCCCGTCGTGGCCGCCCCCGAAGCTGCCCAGCTCCTGGACCTCAGTGGCCCGACCCTCGGCTCCGCTGCTCCCTCGGCCAAGAGTAGCCTCTCCAGGCTCTCCGCCTCTTCTCCTCCGAACCGCTCCCTGGGCCGCGCACTCCGTTCCCTAGGAAGCTAGCTGCTCGTGACCTTTGGCACCTCCCCAGAGACGAAACCAGGCCCCCCCAAGTCCGGCCCCTGTCCCCTCCCCGACCCCCGGTGGCGGCCCGGAGTCACCCGCGGCCCCGCGGCCGTCCCTGCGCGACGGTGGGAAGTCTCTCACCGGCGCAGGAGCCGCCTCGGCCATGGCCCTTCGTCTCCTTCCCAGGCGCCGGAGAAAGCCGCTGGAGAGGGCTCCTGGCCGGCCCTTTCCCCCGGAGGGGTTCGGGCCTCCGGCCGTCGCTCCGTTTGTCAGTCCAGGTCAGCGCCCCCTCCAGCTCCACATTCTCGAGCTCCCTAACCTCTTGCCCGCACGGCAGTAACCAGGGAAACTCGCGATGCATCCTGGGACCTCAACTCCCGTCTCAACACCGCCTCTCCCGGAGACTTGTCACACAGCGCTCCCTCTGGGCCGGAAGAGTAAATGCGTATATTTAGTTCAAGAGCTTCAGCCTTGTCCGAAGCCGTTGTAGAGGGGGCGAGAGCCAGGATTTATTATTTTGTTGACTGTCTAGACTTAAATGATGGAGAAAATATTAATAACGCAGATTAAAGGTATGTCCTGCATTCTTAGAGCCGGATGTTAAACGTTTACCAACACATCCCTGATTTACTACCAGTTTTTTTGCATCAAAGGTCAATAGACATGGTCTCGGTGGATTAAATGTATTAATATATCAAGTAGAAAGTCTTACAAAAATAATAAAACAATATTTTGCAAATATAACAGTTCTTCTTAAAGACAAATTATCTTTATTTTTAAAAAATACATCAAAATAGAAAATTCTACATCAAAATATTTATTAGCTAATGCAATACTGGAATAATTTCCAACATTTGTTGAAATTAATGGCACATTGTTCCTTTAAAGAAGTAAGCTTTCTACGTAATTATTCTTCATTGTTGCAAATCTCTCTTGGCAAATCTCTGAGTAATGCATTTGGATTACCAAAAAATATTAACAGTTAGTGGTAGCTTTTCCCATTCCTTCAAATTATTTTTTTTTTCAAAAAAGCTCTCTCCATAGCAGCCTTCCTAACTCAGAGTGAAAGAATGAACTGAAACATTTTAAGTCTGAAATCAGATGAGCAATTTTTCATGAAAATTATTTTAGAACATTCATCCATTCAATAAGAATTTGCTAAGTGAATACTACATGCCAGGCGCTGGGCTGAGCAGGGGATATGAAGCAAAAGGCTCTCTCTGCCCTCAAGGAGTTTACAATCTAATGGGGGAGACATGTAAAAGAATATATACAAAGTAAGCTATGTACGGGATAAATGGTAAATAATTAAAAGAACACATACTTCATTTAAAAGATTTTACAACAAAGTGTACTTGCAAAAAGATTCTGTATCTTCTTCAGATCATTACATTAAAGACTTTCCCCAGGATTATTGATAGAAGCTATAAAGATGAGTTCTCCAAAGGTCTAGATACTTCATACAATTAACACAGGATATTCCTATTACTGAAGCAGCTAGGAGACTCAATGGATAGAGAGCTGGACCAGACAGAGTGAGGAAGACCCAAGTTCAAATTCGGTCTCAGATATTCACTAGCTTTGTGAATAGGCAAGTCATTTAACTTCTGCTTGCCTAATCTACTGTGGAAGGAAATGGCAAACCACTCCAGTATCCTTGCCAAGAAAACCCCATAGAAGGTCCCAAAGAGATACAACTGAACAACTGAACAACAGTAAAAAATTCCTATTATATCAGATAGGTCATTGTAGCGGCAACCACACTGGCATACCCAGGATGGCTTCTAGCACAGCTTCTTAGATCTGCTTTGCTAGGAAAGATAGCTATTTACGGAGTCAACAATCTTTTAAATTACATTCACTAATTCAGGGGACAAGTCAGCACCCTGAACTTCAGAGAAAATACAAGGAGAGAAATAAGACCAACAGACAGGGCTCTTATTGCCTGAATCAACTATATACTTTACATGGATTGAGAGAGAGAGCCTGTACATCTGAGCAGTTGCGGAGCTCTGAACATATAGCCACTCAGAATCTGGACCAGGGAATCACAAGATCCTTCCCATAAGCAAGCCCCCAAAGCAAAATACAAACTCAGAATATATCAACCACAGGAACTCTTTGCAGTAATAGAAGAGTTGTAAGCTCCAAAGGTGAAAGGAGTTACCCAAACTAATGGAATCCATGATCCTTGAAGTACTGACTATTATTCCAACTATTCTGCCCAACAGGTCTGCTGCAAATTGGAACAGAAAATATAATCAAATAATGCTCAGTCTTCTCATCTATCAAGATGAAGTTAGACAAATTTTCTAAACCAACTGGAGTTCTCTTTCTCATCTCCATCTTTCCTTCTTCTCTTAAGACTCAGTACAGGTGGCACTTCTTTGCCTGATTACTCAAGGATAAAATGTTCACTGTCTCAAATTTTTCTAGGGCCCTTTGTCTGTATCTTTTTCTTTCTTTTTTTTGGAGGGGTAATTGGGATTAAGTGACTTGCCCAAAGTCACACGGCTAGTAAGTGTTAAGTGTCTGAGGCTGGATTTGAGCTAAGGTCCTCCTGACTCCAGGGCTAGTGCTCAGTTCACTGCGCCACCTAGCTGCCCCGTCTGGATTTTTTTGCCCCTATTGCCAATCACATTTATTCTCATCTTCTATTATACTTCTCTGTATATGCATCATATCCTTCCTAATATAATGTAAGTAGCTGAAGAACAAGAAATGTCATTTTAATTGAATTGAAAATAACTTATTGAGATAGCTTTTTAATCTTTGTTGTTAGATGACTATATTATAATGAAAATGCAGTTTCACTTGTTTCCTGTCATATTTTGAGTTTATTGGTTAAGGACATTTTCTACAATTTCTTCACCATTTGTACAGATAGAAATTTAGATTCAAATACTGGGAATTACAACCTAAAAGATTTGAAATCTTTATTGTATCTTAACAAACCATAAATTTCTACATAAGTGAGAGATGTTGGATTATCATAGTTTAATGGTCTGATAAATGATTACAGATTCCTTTACCATAAGATCCAACTTAACAGGTTTATCTTGTGTAAGAAATTTCTTCTGTAACCATGGCCCAGAAACAAAGCTCTGGGTTTACTTGGCTTGGATTCAGTACGGTTTATTTCTTTCAAATCACTCTTTGTAGTCCTTCTCTAATGGATAAGTGAACAAAGAACAAAAATAGCATTTTTAAAAAAAGAATGAACTATCAGTAGCAACCTGGAAAATTATAAAAATCACTAATAATCAAAGAAATGCAATCTAAGGGATTACTTCACAGCAGACAAATTAGAAGTACATTGCTGGTGGGTTGTGAATTGTTTTTACTTGTTTTAAGTTGAAAAACAATTTAGAATCATGCAAGGAAATAACTAAATTGTTCATATTGTTTAAATGACTTATGGAAACAACTGAACAATATATTTAAATTGTAACTGTGCCAGAAAACCTGGGTTATCTGGTTGTCATAGGTATAAAATAGTTCCTTCTATCCTATAAGAATTTGGCAAGACAGGGAATATGGACTTTTAAAGGGAGAACAAGTCATAGGGAGAATAATATCTTTGATAAATGTCTAAGATATTGCCAAGCACTGAAAGGCTGGGAGGATAAGAAGATTTAATAAGAAACATGGAGCCTGAGGTCAGGTAGAGAGCTACAATACATACATAATTACCTATAATATGAAAAAGATATAAAAATGGCATGACATTCTTGGGAGAAAGTTTTTTATTGACTAGGGGCAGGTCACAGAAAAATAGTGACATTAGAGATGGTTATCTAAGGAGGGATAGGATTGAAATGGGCAGAGAGAAATAGAGAGGATATTCCAGACATAGGGAATGGCCTGAACAAAAGCCCTGAGGCACAGAGCCCACACATACCCAGAGCTGTGAGGTGTATGTTGTCCAAAGTATAGAACATGGAGGTGAGGGGATGCCAGATTGGGAAAGGCTCTGAAAAACCAGGATGAGGATGTTAAACTTGATTCTACAGGCAAAGGGTAGCCCTCACAAGGTTTTGAAGAAAGGAGTGACGGGCTCAGATGCTGGATAAGGAGGAGGATCCTTGTCAAGGATCTATGGAAAAGAGAAGGGCTGCTAAGAGTCTCTTTCAATAGTGTAGGAATGAGGCACTAAGTGCTTATATTAAAGTGGTGGCAGTGAGAAAAAAAGGAGGCATACATAAGAGCCTGTGGAGGCACAAATGACAAGACTTGGTAAATGAATGAGTAGGGGAAGAGGGCACAGTCACAGACAATTCCACATCTTCAAACACTGACACTGGATGAATGATAATGCCATTGACAGAAATAGTGAAATAAGAAGAGAAGCAGCTTTAGGAGAAAGATAATAGTTTAGCCCAGTTGCCTGCACATAGGGATGGATGCTTAGCAAATGTTGACTGATTGATTAATTTTGGCTATGGTCTGGTTGGGATTGCAATGAGACACAAAGCTGTAGCAGGCCTATAGTCAGAAATGTGGCTCTGAAGCTCAGGAGAGAAGCCAGAATTAGATATATAGATTTGGGAGAGAGGCGACGAGGGAATAATTCAAACAATGGGGGTGAATTAGATTGTCAAGACAGAACAGAGAGAGCGAAAGAACAGAAATAGGCCAATAAAACAACTTTAGGAGGATATGAAAGATTCTGTGGTTAGGAAGATTAAGAGAAGCCATGGCCTGTGATGAAAAAATATTAAATGTCCAATCATGTGCAAGGCACCGTGCTAGGTGCTGATAAGTACAGAAATGAGAACTAGGTCTTTGATTTCACTGGTTTAGTGAACTCCCACGTGGGAAAACACTGTATACCAATGCAGGTTGACACCTGTTCTGCAATTCATAGCCTCGGAGCACTGCTCAGAGCAGAGATGTCAAGCATGCTTGACTAAGTAAGTCAATATATGGTTGCAGGGATCCTTATGTACGGATTGATATTCCCGTTTCTGAGTTTGATACTGCTGTACTAAGAAGGTAAGTGACTTGAACAGGGTCACATAACTAGCATGGATCAGTGGAAGGACTTGAATGTCAGCCCTCTATCCATTATACCTTACTGCCTCTAATGGCAAAAAATAAATCAATTTAAATAAGACAGTCCTTTTCCTCAACAATATAATGGGAGAGATGATATAGATAACATGAATTAAAACACAATTAAATACAAAGAAAGGGCTTAGCAAAAGACCACTATAAAAATGAAAAGGGAGAACTGATGGACAGGGAAAGACTTCAGAAAGGAGGTGGGACCCAAAAGGATGGAAATGGTGATGGAAATCTCCTGCAGATAGGAGGTCAATGTGAGCACAAGCAAAACGAAAACAAGAGGCAGGGTCTCTTCCAGGATGGCAGGAATGCAGGCTGTGTACAAAGATGGCCATGCTGATGTTCCAGGAGGACACCAAGCTCTGGTCCTCTGGTACAGCCAGATTATGAAGAATGCCGAATGCCAGAAAGGAAACTTGTACCTTATAGGCAAAGGGAAACAACTAAAGGTTTTGAAGGAGAGAAGTGATGAGAGCAATGCGTTGGGACAGCCTGTACAGCTGCAAGTTTTTTGCATTTTGTTTTTGTTTGTTTTGTTTTTTTACAGAAGGAAGAATTATTTAAATTCTGTTCACACAAATCTAGCTCCACATTATGGATTTTTTCCCGTCTGAATCTTGAGCAGCATTCTCTTGTGATAATTCCTAATACTCCCCTTTTGGCAACCATATTTCAGCTTCCATCTTTCCCCAGCTAGATTTCTACCACAATAACTGGGCTTCAGTCAAGACTTCAAATGAATTTAAAAAGCACAGCTCTATCTAAAACCCTGCCCACGGATCCCCACTAGGAAGATTACATGGGCAGTGATAAAAAGGATGGACTGGAGAGTAAAAGTAAAAAGACCAGCTACTATGCTATTACAATAGTTGAGGTGATAAGGTTCTAAAATAGGATTGTAGAAAAAGAGGGAAGAGATTTGAAATAATATACATGTTGGGCTGTAAGGGAGAAGAAAAATTAAAAATGAAATCTGAATACAAAGAAGGAATGGTAATGCCCCAAAGAATGCATTTGCTCTCATTTCCAGCAAAGAAACCAGAAATTAAATTTTTTTTAGTGATCTCTGGGAGCAGAAAGAGAATGGAGTCAAATGCAGTAAGAATATAAGAGAAAAAAACTGTGGATTTGGGGGTTTTATTTTTCTAAGAGGTAATGACAATAGAATCTCATTTCCTTGTTGAACCAAGAGAAGTAAAAATTTCTTCTAATGGCAGATGAAATGATTTTATGGAACTTTAGGGAGAAGAAACCTTAAAGAATATAAAATTACTATTGATTCAAGAAATGCAAATCAAAACAACTTTGAGGTACCACATCTCACCAGTCAGATTGGCTAAGATGACAAAACAGGAAAATGACAAATGCTGGAGAGGATTTGGAAAAATTGGAACACTAATG
>CM053585.1:478841696-478905305 GCA_028646515.1 Pseudochirops corinnae | reverse complement strand
CAAACTATTGTACAATGTGAAAGTATCTGCAGATCCTATACATGATTGCACGCCACCATTGGGGGGAAGGGAGGGGAGAAAATCTGAAACTCAAGTGATTGTGGAACTGAATCTTGTAAACTAAAAGTAAATAAACAAGTCATTCAAAAAAAAAAAAGAATATAAAATTTAATTCCATGTCAGACTTGGGAAAACTGAGGCCCAGAGAGTATGTGGCTCACTCAAGGTGATACAGGGACAAAACTGTTAGCTCTCTTAAAAATGATCTTATACAATCCCTTTATATGGGAAATATGATAAATTTTAAGGGAAACAGATTATATAAATAACCAGAAACTAAACTGGATCTCAGTTCAGAAACCTTAACAATGAAGAGGATGTTATCAAATTTATTTTTTACAGATCAAAAAATCCCTTAGGAATTTATTCACCTCTGGAATTTTTATATGGCGGGAAGGTGAGGGAATTCTTTCAGTTTAATCAATAGTCCTGAGAGGGTGAAATCCAGATGGAGTGAAGTATGAGAGGAGTTTTCATTCACATGTATTACTCAGGCTTTGATTTCAGGGTTTTCTATGTAAGGAGGTATGTGCATGTTATATACGAAAAAGGAGTTCCCTCAGTACTTTGGATGGGCCTTAATAAGGTAAGAAAAACAAAATGAGGCTGGATGCCGCTTTCAATAAAGGACAAAGCAGCAGCATTGCAAAGTTGAAGTTTAGAGAAGGAAGACCCTTCACTGTCCTTCAAACTCCCGGTCTACCAGATGGTGGAGCCCTTCAATCCACACATTGTTCTGGTCTTTGTGTGGTTCTGACTTTCTAGCAGATGCAGTTCTACCATATCTTGTGTGCAGCTCATTTTACATTAACTCCAATAATGGTCCAAAAGGCTGTCACTGCTGGGAACCTTGTCTGGCTTAAGGCTGTTGAATCTTTCCCTAGCATGAACTATGAGGTGGGTGTTGAGCGCACTCTTATAAGTAAATCTTTTGCCACACTCACTGCATGAGAATGGCCTCTCCCTGATGTGTATTTGCTGGTGCACTTTCAAGGCAAGTTTATGGCTGAAGCTCTTTTTACACTCAGGACATGGGAATGATTTTTCCCTGTTGTGGACTTTGCTATGTTCAGTGAGCTGAAACTGATGACTGTAGATTCTGCCACATTCACTGCAAGAGAAAGGTTTCTCCCCACTATGACTTATGATGTGTTTAGTGAGCTCTGATTGTTCCATGAAACTCTTGCCACATTCACCACAGGAGAACGGTTTCTCCCCTTTGTGTACTCTGATGTGACTGGTGAGATGAGATCGACGGATGAAGTTCTTTCCACACTCCCCACAGAAGAATGGTTTCTCTCCACTGTGGACTCTGATGTGTACAGTGAGCTGAGACTGATAGCTATAGGTCTTGCCACAGTCACTGCAGGAGAAGGGTTTCTTTTCACTGTGGACTCTGACATGTCTGGTTAATTTAGACTGATGGGTGAAGTTTTTGCCACATTCTCCACAGGAGAATGGTTTCTCTCTGTTGTGGACTCTGAGATGTTTAGTGAGCAAAAATTTTCGGGTAAATCTCTTGCTGCATTCACTACAGGAAAATGGCTTCTCTCCACTGTGTTGGATGAGATGGGCCTTTAGATTTATCTTTAGTCGGAAGCGTCTGTTACACTCAGGACACTGGAAAGGCTTCTCTCCAGTATGAAGAGTGATGTGTTGGTTGAGGTTATTCTGTTTGTTGAAGCATTTGCCACACTCACTACAAGAGAATGGTCTTTCCCCTGTATGAAGACGCTGGTGGATTTTCACAGAGGACTTCTGACTGAAGCTTTTATCACATTCAGGACACTGGAAGGGCTTCTCCCCACTGTGCACTCTGATGTGCTCTGTGAGCTTGGACTGATGGATAAAACTCTTGCCACATTCCCCACAGAGGTAGGGCTTCTCTCCACTGTGCATTCTCAGATGTGCCTTCAGACTTCTCTTTAGGCGGCACTTCCTATCACACTTGGGACATGGGAAGGGTTTTTCCCTGGTGTGGACGCTGATGTGATCAGTAAGGGTAGACTGGCAGGTGAACCACTTGTCACACTCCCCACAGGAGAATAATATTTGTTCATCATGTGAGTTTTGGTGAAACTTTAAGGAGCTCTTCCTATAGAAGCTCTTGTCACACTTTTGGCAGTGGAAGGGCTTTTCTCCACTGTGTATTCTCATATGGGTGCTGAAAATAGACTGAAAGGTGAAGATCTTGCCACACTTACCACAGGAAAATGGCTTCTGCCCACCATGAAAGCCCTGGTGTGGATGCAAGTCTGATCCCAAGCAGCTCTTCCCACATTCTCCACAGGAGAACAGGTTCCCCCCGATGGGTGTGTGCTGAAGCTTGCAGCAGAAGTTTCTATTTCTCTTGGGGCCCATAGGGGGCCTCTCTCTACTATGAGCCATCAGACTCCATTTCCGGCAGGAACTCTTCTCACGTAGGTGGCATTGCAAGGGCTTCTCCTGGCAGCAGAACCTCTGGCTTTGCTTGGAGTTGGACTTGCTGCTTGATGTCTGCTTTGAACACTGGCAGAGCTCCTCCTTGGGATGGCTCCTTTGGTGGAGTATCAAGTGACCTTTCCCACAGAAGCCATTATTAGACACAGAGGAATGGAAGCATCTCTGTCGTAGAGGGACTGCTGGACAGCCCAGGGGGCCTCGGATTTTATGGATCAGGGATCTCTTCCTCTGAAAGGACCCCTTAATGCTGTGAGCTTTTAGAAAAACAGGGTTTTTGTTTTGAATGTGGCGGTATCTCAAGGTAGTTCTTTGAACAGACATAGAGCAAAGATTTCCTTTTTTCCATGGTAAAGATTTAAGTAAATCTTGGCTTTGATGATCATCCAAATGGAATTCCTCTTCTTTTGTACTCACAGCTCCTTGGCTTTCTGGAATTATGAACAAATACCCTGTTATTATTCCTGTCTGCCCTATGATAGGATCTATCCAAATCACTACAAACGTGAAATCACTACAGCTAACGATGGTTGTCCTAAGAATCTAGATCCATCTCACCTTCATTCCCAGAGAAACCATAACTTTGCCTTTTAATTATTTGTCATTAAAATAATTAAAAATATTCAGGATATGGAGACTTTAGACGGAACAAATAAGATTCAAGATGGATTTGATAAGCAGCAATAAAGTTGTGGCTCCCTGGGTTCATTAATAAAAAGCCAAAGTTTACCAGGTCATCCAGTTCAGTCAAAAAGGAACAATATTCTCAGTGGATGCTGCCCAATGTGAAGGTGTCATCACTGAGAAGCTCAAGCATATTTAACTAAGGAGCTTTGTTAGGGGATTCAAGCAAATGCATGACATAATAAGTAATGTTCCCAAACGAAACTACATGAAAAGACTTTAAAACAAAATATAGCAACCTTTTTTTCTATATTTAGCAAATATTAAATATGAGCATTTTCATATATACCAAAGTACAGAAAGACAGAAATAGACACAAAACTACAAATCTCTATTACATACTTTTTCATCTTTCGGAAAGTAGTTCTAATCAAAGCTATCTTGTAGGAGACAAATAACAGAAAAATAGACCAGAAGAATAGGAGAAACCAGAATAGGCCCAAATACATGAACTGAAGCTGTGAGAAAAAAAAAAGATTGATGAGAGAAAAGAGGACCAAAGACAGATGCTCAAGGAACACTTACCTTAAGGATTCAGGAAGAAGATAAGGAACAAAGGAAGGAGACATAGAAATGGTTAGAGAGTTAAGAGATAAACTAAAGACAGTGGCATCTCTGAAATCAAGAGTGAAGAGATACAGTAGGAGATGGTCTATAATGTTAAAAGCTGCAGAAAGGTCAAAGAGGATGGGCATAAAAGATGTTGGATTTTGGTGATTATTGGTGACTTTCAGAAGGCAGCCAAGTGGATAGAGCACTGGTCCAGTAACCAGGGAGACTTGAGTTCAAATTCAGCTTTGGACTCTTACTAGCTGTGTGACTCTGGGCAAGTCACTTAACCTCTGTCCGCCTCAGTTTTCTCAACTCTAAAATAATTATAGCACTTACCTCGAAAGGTTGTTGTGAGGATCAAATGAGATGCTAATTGTAAAGCATGTGCACTCGTGTATGTACACACACACACACACACACACACACACAGAATTGCCTGGCACACAGCAGGCACTTAAATGCTTGTTTCCCTCCTTCCTTCAATAGAAAAGTTTCAGTAGAATGGTAGGGACAGGAGCACATCATAACAGGCTGATGAGAGAAGGTACAATGTGAAAGCGGAAGAACTAGGTATAGACAACACTTTCAAGGAATTTAGTAATGAAGGGCGGAAGAGAGATGGGATAGTAAGTATCTGAATGAGCTAGAAGGCTCAACGGAAGACATATTTTAGATTGAGCATTAAGCATGTTTGCAGGTAGAGAGGAAGGAGTCAATGGTAAGGGACTGATGAAGATACAGGAGAAAGAAAGCATGATTTCTAAAGCAAACAAGACTCTGGAAAAAGCAGGAGGGAGGAGAAGGGATTTGCCTTAGTAAATATTAGGATAAGGTTAAGTGAAATTAGAATTAAGTTAGAGGTGTTTTTAGACCATTATTGAAGGGACACTGTGTTAACAATATGGGGCATAGGGACTGGGGTGCTGGAATAATGGATATTTGTAAGGTGAGCCTAGAATCAAAGACTTCAGAGGCTGAAGAGACCTTAGAGATTGACTGCCCCAGGGGATAGATCTCTGTCTCTGGATAGATTTCAGGTGGACTTGGATAGAAAAAATTTACAACTTTATTTTTACTAACCTCTAACTATAATTTAATATTTCCTACAATTATGAAGTTAATAAACCACATTATTCTGAGAAGTGGTCTATAGGTTTGAAAAGCCTGCCAAAGGGGTCCGTGACATAAAAAAGCTTAAGAGAACATGATCTAGGAGTTAACTTTGCCTTCCAATTCCCAGTCCCTCACTTTACAAAAGAAGGAAGCTGATGCCCAGAAAGGTAAACTGACTTGCTTAAGGACATCTGGCCATTAAGTGGCAGAGCCAGGATATAAACCTAGATCCTTTAACTCCAAATCCAGTAGTCTTTCCACTGCACCAGATTGTGGAGCTCTACTCAAGTCAAATGATATTGGAACAATAGATAGATAATTTTATTAGGATTACTAAAACTATGTCCTTAAGGGATTTGCGTATACCGTACTTGCCTGTCAGACTCATTCATTTTCTGTGAAAATTTCTGTTCCTGGCCAAAAATTAACTTATGGACTAGGGCCAAGCACACCATGAAAAACAATAAACAAGTATTGAGTTGCCCTGGATTGCTGAGGGTGGAGAATGGGTGGCATAAAGAGAGACAGGAGATGATAATATTTCTGGGAAGGGAAGAGTTATTGGGAATAGAAGGCACTGTGTGACCACAATAGGTTAGGCCAGGTCATTTTCAGAGTGTGACTCATCTGATCCCCCAAGCTATTACAGGCCATATGGGCAATAAAGTTGCTATTAAAAAGACAACTTTGGTATTAGATCCATATGTTACTTTGAATCATTGACCTGTCATATAAATAGAACACAGATGATAATACTGAAAAGTTTGGAAGACGGGGGAATAAAACTGAGGCACTTCATGTTTAATGTTTTCAATTTTCTGAGTGAAGTAGGAGGCTATGTCATCCAACAGAAGTGTGAGAGGTGAGGTCATGGTTGGAAAGATTCATGAAAAAAGTAAAAGAAAAGAACAACAGTACATATATTGACTACAGTTATGTAATGGAAAAGTAGATGTATAAATACAGAGACTAATAGACAGTTTAACCTGTATGGAGTTTTCTTGGTAAAGATACTGGAGTGGTTTGCCATATTCTTCTCCAGTAGATTAAGGCAAACAGGGGTTAAGTGCCTTGCCCAGGGTCCCACAGTTAGTGATTGTCTTGAACTTGAACTCAGGTCTTCCTGACTCTAGGCCCACTGCTCTACCCACTGAGTCACCTACCAGCCTCCATAAAAATGCTAGCTGTCACTATCCTCCTCCTCCTCCTCCTCTTCCTTCTTTTCCTTCTCTTCCAACACAACTCCTCCTCACTCTGATTCAGAATAGTGAATCCAAGTGACCAAGGCTTATTAAACTGCTGGGGAACTGCAGCCAAAAATAAAATTGAGACTTCTATTTTAAAAAACTCACTTTAAGTTATTAGGGTTGCTCCTTCCCATCAAGTTTTTATTTTTTCTATATCCAGATGCTTGAGTTCCTCACCTCAGGTCATTTTAATGGGAATCATAGTTTCCAGTGGGTTAGGGAAGGCAAAGTTTCTCTGGGGCCATTGGGAGGGAGTATCTTCATATTCACTGTTTCAAACCTCTGAAAGGACTTTCTAGCTGAGACCAAAGGGGAACCATTTGTTTCTTTTTAGAAAAATGAAGATGATATGAGTCCCAGTTTAGGGCTTTTAAAAATATACTTTAGCTACTAATACTCTAAATATATAACTGTCCAGCAAGTGAGTGAATATACTCATAGAAGATATATCACATATATTCCTTATTATTAAAATGAAATTTCAGCTAAATGGATGTATAACTTTCAGGTCCTTTTTAGAGATCTTAAGATCATAGTATAGTGTTGAAATGGAACTTAGGGGCTATCTAATCAAATCCCCTCATTTTATAAGAGAGAAAACTGATGCACAGACCGGTTAAATGACTTGTCCAAGGTCATTAGGTGCATATACCCACTTTAGAAGAACCCAACGAAGGAGACACAGAAGTTAGAGAAGTGAATCAGGAGAATATAACACCTCTGAAACCACGATCAAAGAGCTCTAGTAGGATGTGTTGGTCAACAATGTCAAAAGCCACAGAAAAGTCAAACGGGATTAAGTCTTCTGATCTCTCCTGGTCAGTTGTCTCTTAAGTTTAGTGCTCTCTACATATGAGTTTCAATACAGTCCAGGGAAAAAGAAATATTTAGGGTACTTAGCTAAAAGGATTAAAGATGTCATGGTGTTAGTCTCTTCACACTCACCAAGAAGCTTCCACTCTTCAATGCTTTCCAGGTTATGTTCCCCATTGTCACCACAACTGACCACTGTTTCTCTTCTCTTCGAATCTACCAGATCTCTGATGAATGGTTCTTTACCCTGTTCAATCCAGGATATTAAGTCTGGTTTCACAACAGCATGGTCTACAGAGAGGCCAAAAAGAGGCAATTTTGATTCTCTGCATATTCACTGTGCAAATATATTCACAGTTATTTTATTTTCCTTGATTGACTAGAGGGACAAAATATGAGAAGAACAGATATATCCAGAAAAGGGATAGCCCTGTAACAGCTGAACATGGCCACAATCAGGGCTATGAAATACTGCTCAAAGAGTGGAGAATGTAGCTAATTCTAGCTAAAATGTATCATGCTGTGTATCTACAGATAGTTAACATTATCATCTGCTTCAAATGGTTGTATCTTTCACATGAGATTTAAGGAGCAGCTCTTTGATTGGTGTACGGAGTTAAGTGGTAAAACACAAACTAAAGATGGAAATACTGGCTGTGCCCTGTTTTGTACATAATGAATCTCATGAACATTTTTACGCTCCACATTCTTTCATTTTAACTGGATAACCTCTTTTTGCATATTCATTGAATTCAACTCATTTTTACAGAGGTCACCAATTAATGTCTTCAGGCAAAATCCATGAACCCTTTCCTCCTGTTTGTTTAGGCTTTGTTTAGGCCAAGGTCTCCCACTGCATCCAGGGCTATCTCTCGCCACCCTGATCTATATCTGGCCACTGGACCCAGATTGTTCCAGAGGAGAAAACGATGCTGGTGATTTTGCACAGCCCTTCCTCACTTAAATCCATTTCACTTTCAAGTCATGGCAACACTTCCCTGATGTCATGGTCCTCTTTGAGAACAAAGGACAAACTACAACATACATCAAACCTTACCTCACCCTCTTTTAGGAAATTTCCACTTCTATAGTCTTTTTTCCCCTAAATAATTTATTAAAAACTCAATATGTTGATTGATTGATCCTGTTGACTGCTTTCACTGGTTAGATTGTTAGTTTCTTGAAAACAGAGACTTTGTCTTATTTGTCTTTGTAGTGCCCACACCATCTAGCATACAGGTACCACACAGATGTTTTATTAAATACTATGTGATACCAGCATGTACTTTGAGGAGAAATACCCAACAAGTTTCCAATTAACTCATCTTACCCAAGGATATTAAGGTCTCATAATTCATCCTCATCACATGCTTATAGGTTTCCTTCTGCCACTCTTCCAGGTTTCTCCACTCCTTCTCAGAGAAATACACGGCCACATCATCAAAAGTCAAGAATGCCTGGAATCACAAACATTGTAGATAACCTTAAAACTCCAGTGCTATCCCTGACATCTTCTTATAGAACTTATTAGCTTTTTAAAAAGACTATCAAAGCCATTCTTTTCAGACAAAGGGCTACAAAATCATGGCTAAATTTTCAGCATTTTGAGGGGGTTTTATTGCAGCATTTCAGCAAAACATATAGGAATATATTTCCTAAAATATCTAGAACTCATTGCCCAGCTATAACCAAAATACTCTTGTCAAATACTTCAAACAAGTCAAATTAACCTCTCAACTGTGCCCTGAAGATCTGAGGCTTGGATGTGTTATCTATTTTATACATTGGTCTTGGGAGAATTATCAGATAAAATTATTTCATAAGAGCCATCAAAAGGTCTTTCTGCTAAATGCCTAAATATCACTTTTAACATAAAAGGTTTGATTTTAGCTTAAGCTGGATATTTCAGACATCTTTCTATTACTTCCATCCATTGGTCCTTTATCTGTTCTATGAACCCACGTAGCTTAAGTTAAAGAAAACTATCATGCCACTCTTAAAGATTCTTTTTTCCAGACTAAACAGATAGCATTTCTTCAATGAATTTTCATACATGCATGGTTTTGAGTTTCTACTTCTACTCGTTGCCTTTCTTTACATTGTTTCAGCTTGTCAGTGTCCCTTAAAAATTGAACATGGTAGCCTAGCCAGGTGTCATTTGACCAGGGCAGAATATAGGACTTTAATTCCAAACACTACCTTCTTTCAACCAAGCATAAGATCACAGCTTACTTAGCTAAGATATAATAATTCTGACCTAAAACCCCTTGATATTTTTCATATGAAATGTTTTCTAACTATATCTCCCTTCATCCTGTACTTGTAAAGTTGAATCCCTTCCAAGTAGAAGACTTTACATTTATTACTACTAAATTTCTCTGGACCAGAGTCAGCCCACCTATCCAGTCTGTTGAAATTTTTCTAATAAAAATAGCTAGCACTTATGTAGGGACTTAAGGTTAGTAAAGTGCTTTACAAATATTTCTTATTTAATTCTCACAGCACTGGGAGGTATGTTCTATCATCATTCTCATTTTAAAGAAGAGGAAACTGAGACAGACAGCAATTAAGTTACTTGCCCAGGTCACAATCTAATAAATGTCTGAAGTGAGATTTGAACTCAGGTCTTCCTAACTTCAAATCCAGCACTCTATTCTACTAGCTGCCTAGATTTCAATTCTGTCCCACAAAGTATCAGACAGATTCTCAGCCTCATGTCATTAGTCAATTTAATAAACATGCCATCGATATCTTTAAGCAAATAATTACTTTTTTAAAACACTGAATAAACTAGGACAAAGGTAACCCTATGACTTGACATAGCCAACGTCCTCCCAGACTGAGTTTCTGGAGTCAGTTAAACTGAGCAGTTCTAAATTCTAACCGTATGATCAAAAAGTCCATATCTCTTCATCTCTCATGAGAGATTTTGTCAAATACACTGACGAAATCCAGAACCATTGGGTTGAATCTAAAAAGATGAAATTTAAATGTAAAGTCTTTCTTATACTTTGTATCATCTTTACAAATATAAGATGAGGAATGATTGCACATCAATTTGTCTAAATAAAACCTGCAACGTTTTAGTGCATTAAAAGCTCAATATAAGTGTGATGTGACAACCAAAAAGTTAATGCAATGTTGGGCTGCAATAAGAGGCACTGTTTTCAAGAATAAAGTGACAGCATCATGGTATTCTGCCTTTATCAGATTACATTTGGAGTATTTTGTTCAGTTCTGGGCACTGCTTTAAATAGAACATTAATAAGTTGCAGATGGTCCAGAAGGGCAACCAAGATAATGAAGCCTTGCCTTAATCCTCCATCATATTAGATGCTCTGAACCTACAATGTTGGGAGTACTTTTCCTACTATCTGTTCCTGTGGCTGTCATGAAACCTTGGTTCTGGGTCCAAGATGCAATGTCTCACCCCTATTGTTTCACCAGAAAGGAAGAATCCTGAGTCAAGATTCTTATTTGTTCCTGTTAATAAGATTAGAAGTGGCAGCTGATGAAAACTGACCAAAGATGAGGCCAGGACTGGGAAACCTGTGGCCTGGAAGCCACATGTAGCCTACAGGTTCCCCATCCCTGGACTAGTCTATCCTCCCTCTGAACAGCAGGCATAGTTCTGAGACACCCTCATCTCCATTTCATTAGTATACCATTCAAAGAATTCTCATAAGAACCTAGACAAGCGTCTACTGTGGAGCCAGATCCAATTGCCCATGGAAACAAAGCAAAAACACCTGTTAGAAGGTATAAGAATAATGAAAAAGGGGAATCTCAGCAGGTCTGACTGACCAGACACTGAATTTATCACATAATCTAAGCAATATAAAACTGGCAAGAATGTTAAACAAGAAATCTGATTTGTACAGATTTGTACAATGTACATTTTAATGTTTAAGACAAGCTCTAGCTAACAGATATATCTGGGATCATGAAAACTGGTTTCAAGACTTAAACCTGTAAGTCCCTATACTTCCTTTTTGCCTTTTAAAACAAGAATTTCTATCAAAATAAATATGTATCGAGGATCTGGGTACCACAGCTTAGGAAAATCACTGACAAACTGCAGAGTATACAGAATAATTCATATCTGATGATATGATACGTTTCCAGCTTAGCAATGTTTCCCCTGGAAAAAACTCACAATGATCTGATAGTTGTGATTAAGTATCTGACAGGCTGACAGATAAATTAGACTTATTTGCCCAGAGAGACTTCTGAGAAAACAGGGTCATCTCCAAGCCCTAATGAAAAACATCAGGAGGATTTTGGTGAAGGTATCCCCTGTCCTCAGCAAAATAAAAGATTCCCCCAAATTCAGACAGGTTCCTCCAGACAGGCAGTGCAATAAGAAAATGGATGCAGAAGCTAGCAGGAGGCCTAGAGAGAATTCTCTTTTTGTAAAAACATCAAATACTGTTTCCTAGAAATGGAACTCTATCCTGACACCTGAACTGGCTTCAAAGCAGACCATTCTAGTGGGAAAAATTCTGACCTGGAAGTCAAGACCGTGGCACTACTGACTTCGCCGCTAAAATCATTTAATGATTCAGTGACCTAAAAGCAAGTCACTTCATCTCACTGGGCTTCAGTTTCCTCATCTGTGAAATGGGTGGCCTGAAATCCAAATGAGCTCCAAATTTCTCTTTAGATCGTACAAAGAAATGGTGGCTTGGCTGTGAATAAGTAGAACGTAAAAAGGAACCTAAACTGTCCCTTTCTCCCAGTGTCCACTGCTAAATCAAACCCCCAAACCATCCCCACAGTCAAGTCGGGTCACGGTCACTGGAGAGGTCACGGGAGACTCAGGTAAGGAGGACCCCCACGGGGCCCGGGCCCCCTCCCTCTGTGTGCTCGGGGGAGGCGGGGGTCTCTCACCGGAGCAGGAACCGCCTCGGCCATTGCCCTCCGTCTCCTTCCCAGGTCCCAGGGAAACTGCCGCTTCTCCCGCTCCTCCGCCTCCCTCCCCCCGTCTACGCTCCTCAGTCAATGTCAGCGGAGTCTCCAGCCCTTCCTCGGTCTGCGCTACGCCCGGGTCCCTGCGGGTGGCGACGGTGCTGGGGCCAGAGCCAGCCAAACCAGAGGTGCCTGACCCACTCCGCCCCATCTCCCCAGCGAACCTCCTCTCCGCGCAGCCGTAGACCCTTCCCTTGCACCGCCTCCGGCCACGGCTACCTGTTGCCAGGGATACACGCTGGGCATCCTGGGAATCTGTCCCCCCACCCCCACCCCCAACCCATCTCTCCTCTCCGCCCCCTCACGTCGGGAGAGGCTCCTGTCCTGCAGCGCCTCTTGCAGGCCCGAGGAGTGAAGGACGTCTGGGGCTGTATCTGAGGACCCCGGGGCTGTAGGGGCTTGACCAAAGGAAATTCATGTCCAGGGCCAAGAAACGTCGAGGAAGCCAGATTCTGGGGCGAAAATGGGCCTGGCCTGTGAAAGAACCGGGAGCAAACTTGCCAGAAATGCAGGGAAAGTGAAAGGACACGTGGGAGAGTAGGTGGGGGGCAAATTGGGGAAAATCTCCCCCGTGAGTGATGACAAAGAGAGACTGGGGAGCCATTGAAGGTTTTAGACCAGAGGCTGGCACATGTCAACGATATTTTGAGAAGATTATTCTGGCAGCAGTGACAGGGGCGGGGAGAACTGGAGACAAAGACTCATTTAGAAGACCTAGTTAGAAGAAATTAAGAGGAGATGGTGTGATGAGAGAGGGGCTGGATAAAGGTGAGGGCAGGAGGCATCTACAAAGGAAGAACCAACTGTTACTTGGTGAGTGATTGGGTACCTTCCCCTCCTCCCCATCCATTTGTACTTATTAAAAATTCACATTGTAACACAAAACTTGCCTCCTAAAATATTTTGACTTTTGAAATATTTTGTATAGACGTTCACCGAAGTTATCCCCCAGGACACCCTCTTCCTCAGCCACATTCTTGAGCTTGGTTTCTTTTTGTTAGATTTCACATTTGATTCAACATCCTCGGTGTCAAGGAACTTACATGCCACAACAGTTGTAAATGGCCATTTTATAATTTAAAACATTTCAAACCTTCTTTATTGATCATACACTTAAAGGTGACAAGTTAAGGATCTTTTATATTAATATATTATTAAAAACCTAACTTTGAATATTAACAAAAACAACTAAATGTGCTTATTAACTACATTTAACTAATTTAAATATATATAATAGTTTTAAAAATAATTTCTTCTAAGACCTTTCAGGATTCCTCAAGTGAAGTATCTATCCAGAGGCAAGATGTATATTAGGATGAATAATTGAATGTTATTTCCTCAAATATTGAGTTTTTCCAATTGTACAGGCTCTCTGTTCTTCACTGCAATTTTCACAGCTTTAAGATTATTTTCATACCGACATCTACACTTGGTTACAGTTTTATGGCTCAACTTCAAAAATCTTATGAGTTAAAAAAAAAAATCTCCTGAATTTCTTCCTGATGAAGCTATCAGCCTTTAGAGCCAATAAACTGGAAAAACCCCTCTGGCACTTACACAGGAAGAGGAATGAATGGCCAGAAGTATTTTCTCTAGGGGAACTAGAAGTGACTGATCAGATATTGTTAAAGGGGTATAGAGAATGAGAAAGCCAACTCCAAGATACAGAATCTAAGTGATCAGAAAACAAGGCTACCACTGACAGAAATGTATGGGACTAGAAGGGAAGATGTTTTGGGCAAAAGATGATGAGATTAATTCCAATTCTTCTTTGGCTCTTTCTGTATACATTCCCAAATTTATGAATCTTTTCTAAATCTATTCTCGTTGATGGTTTTTGTGCTTGGGCAGGGATATATTGTGGTCCAATCTATAAGCTCCAGAGTGAAATGGGTTTAAGAGATGCTTATTTCATCTTTGAAGATGATGCTTATTTCATCTTTGAAGACTGGTTCTAGTCTTTGTTCTGTGCTCCATTTTTGAAATGTTTTAAGTAATAAAATTAATAGCCATCAACAACTATTATAGAATATAAGTTTCTTGTGGGCAAGGAATGTTTCATTTTTGCCTTTACATCTTCAAGACTTTATGCAATGCCTGCCATATAGAAGGCAAGTATTTATAAATACTTGTTGAAAACATGCCAACCCTTCCATTAGAATGTAAGTTTCCTGAGAACAGAGTCAAGACCAGATGCATTTATTGACCATTTTCTATGTGCCAGACACTGCTAAACTCTGAGAATACAAATACAAACAAAAAGAAAGACAATCTCTACCCTCAAGGAGCTTATATTCTTATGAGGGAAGATGACTGGAGAAAGTGAGTTGAAAAGACAGGAGGAAGGTACCTGCATTGGGACATGGTGGCAAATTCCAGAGAACTGGAAGAAGTATGAAATCTATTTCTCAAAATAGATTTTCTGGGAGAAGGGGACCACAGGGACAGATGAATGTTCCAGGGTGAGAATACCCCAGGGGATGAAGAAACTGCCAGGGCAAAAAGGCAGCTGAGGAATGGTGGCTAAAGGCAAGAGTCAGAAGCAGAGCTGGTGGAGGAATGAAGGATGGCAGGCATTGCCCCATTCCCAAAATGGAAGTTCTGGAGCTGGGGCAGGGAACTACCATTGGGAGAGTATTTTATATCTGTGCCCTCAGTACCTAGATAATAGAAGCTCCATGGTTGATCAATTGATTTGATTGATTCTTATACTGTGAATGCTGCACAATTCAACAACACAAAGTATTCTGGGGCTGTCCCTTGCTATAGGGCTGATTCGAATCATGATTCACCTCTACCTCTTGACTATGGTGCTTAGCACTTCCTCTTAGTTGCAATGCTGATTTCTGCAAGGAAGTTGTGGAATTGAATCTGGACCTTGAGGGATGAATGAGATTTCAACTGGCAATACTAAGGGATAATGAGTGTGGGATGGGGCTAAGGGGTGGAAGAACAAGGAACACAATAAGGACAATTTTAATGTCATATGAAAGGTTTGGCTTGTTTTGTGTGTAACTCCAGAGAGGTTAGAAGACATAGAACAGAGTGAAATGGTAGACATTATAGAAAGGTAGATTATAGGTAGGCAGCAGGAGGCACTAGTGGCAGAACTGCCAGTGTGCCTAGGGAGGCTGGACTTTCCTTCTGTTCACTTTCCCTCAGAGAGGAATAGCTTTCCTTTCAAACCCAGCTGGCCAAGAACAGCTGCAGGCAGTTTGAAAATGAAAGCATCCTTACCCACTCTTTGCTGCCAGTTCTCATTGCCCGTGATTTGTTTCTAGGAGGAGCTGAATGGTAGGCTTGTAACAATGTTATGCCTCTCTTCCACTTCCATCTTTCCTTCTTTGCTTCCTTCCTTCCTCCCTCTCTCATTCTCCCTCTCTTTCCTCCTCCTCCTCCTCCTCCTCCTCCTTCTTCTTCTTCTTCTTCTTCTTCTTCTTCTTCTTCTTCTTCTTCTTCTTCTTCTTCTCTCTCTCTCTCTCTCTCTCTCTCTCTCTCTCTCTCTCTCTCTTTCTCTCTCTCTCTCTCTTCCTCCCTCCCCATTTCACTCTGGAGCTTATAGATTGCACAACAATAGGTCCCTGCCAAGCATCACTTCATGGCTATTTTTTGGGCCCTCCTGCCTCAGAGTGAATGTAACTAGTAACTTTCTCTTTTGGCGAGAAACCCTGAGGGTCTTACCCTCCCAATTAGATTTTTTTATTTAAACTAAAGGGGCCGACCCTCAACTCACTTCTTAAAGAGGCCTATTCACTGAATGGGCAGTGCCTCACTCAAAGTGAGAACTTGAAAAGACTTTAGCCTAAAAGAGCCAGGGTCTCCCATTGCATCCTGAGTCATCTCCAGTCATTCTGACGAATATCTGGTCACTGGACCCAGATCACTCTGGAGGAGTAAGTAACCTTGCACAGCCCTCCTTCACTCAAATCAAAGTCAACTGCAAATCATGTCATTACCTCCCTGAAGTCATGGTCCTCTTTGAGAAGGAACTATAGCCACAATAACATAACAAGCACCTCCAGTCCTAAGATTACCTTTCATAGTCAAACATTTAGTATCTATAAATCAAGGAATCTTCTCTTTCCCTTCTTTTCACTCTATTTGTAAGCCTTAAATACTGCTAAGCATTTCTCATGGCCAACAAGTTTAGGTTAACGAGTTCTACATTGAATGGAACAGAGTGCAGACCAGCTAGTTTACCCTGCCAACTGTAAGAGGAGAAAATGCCTTTGCTAGAAAATAAAAGAGGTCCTTGGTTCTTATCAACCCGGAGCAGATCACTGGCTTGGGACTCCCACCATGGCACATATAGCATATGATTAGTCCAGATCTTCTGATAGGCTATCTTGGCTTATCTCTTTTGGCATGCTGCCTCTTTCCATGCCCAATTCTCTGGTCTCTTTCTTCTGTTTACCCAGATCCATGAGTAATTTTTCTTTTCTTCCAAAATGGTAAGCAAGGAAAGTCTGGGAATCAAGATCAGCTCTCCCACAAGTCTCTCTGCCCCAAAGGCAGGGCACATAGGTGAGAACTATCTAACAGAACTGTTCAAAAGTGAAAGGAGCAATATTGTGAGCTAGGAGTCTCCCAATCACTGAAAACGTTTAAACAGACTGGATGACCCCTAATATGCTGACAGTATGTTG
This sequence comes from Pseudochirops corinnae, assembly GCA_028646515.1. Taxonomy (NCBI): domain Eukaryota; kingdom Metazoa; phylum Chordata; class Mammalia; order Diprotodontia; family Pseudocheiridae; genus Pseudochirops; species Pseudochirops corinnae. Next base: position 478,888,783 of record CM053585.1, on the reverse strand, counting down.
CTGAAGCATTTCTTGGGTAGCATGGTGGATTGAAAAGACCTCCAAGATTCATTCCCACTCCAAGATTCTGAGACCCATTACCATGTTCATTCATAAGAGACAAGAATGTTGGGGGAGATAGTGGCAGAACAAATCTGAATGATATGAGATGAGTAGTAGGTGAGAAGAGTGAGTTCTTGGGGAATGAAATCAATTTTTTTTTTCAGTAAAATGTGAACTAGACACTGTGAGCTCCAATATGGAGCAGGAACTGCATGAAGAGCTGGACAAGGAACTGGGAGCTGTCTGCCTTTGAACTCAGGTGGCAGTTGGTTAGATTCCAGCGGGAGCTGGGACCATGGAAGAGGAGCCACGGAAGCTAGCCTGCCCCAAGTCAAGATGAAAAGACCTCTCTGTGGGTACTGAGTAGTGACTGATGAAATTGTTGTACCCCATGGGTGGAAGACTTTGACTATCATACTTTGTGATTGAATTAAGGACTCTGTGATTAACTAAATGATTGCACTTTGTTGAAAACTATGTGACCACTTTGGTGAAAACTATGCAGCCATTCTAGTGATAAATTGCTGAGTTGTGACATAGTGAATGCTGTATTTTGATTTTCTATGATAAGTTGTAACATTGTGAATTCTGTATGTTGATTTTCTGTGAATGTTTTGCTCTGATTTGTTATTGAATAAATAGAGAGTTCACTATTATGTAACCAGAACTTTGAAAGCTGTTCACAGCAGCAGTCTTCTGGAAAGCTGCTCATGTTTGGCTTTACAAGAGGAGAATAAAATGAAAGAAAATGTACCTGTAACAGGAGATATTGAGATTAGGCGCAATTGGGAATTTCTTGGCATTAGAGTAGTTAATCTGGGTCAGCAAATTATAGAGCTAGAAGCAATCTGAAAGATCTGTTCCCACCTATTCATTAATACTTGGAACCCTAGGAAAACTACAAATTTCTATGAAGATCATGAAAATTAAGAGACATCTGTCTCTTTTTGAAAACTTAAGTTCTTTCTTCCAGAGATGTGTGAGGGATGGCCAAAATGATCTCTCAAGGTTCCAAGTCTGTAATCTTATGAATAATATTCTATGAAAATTTTTAGCATCCTATGCACACCAATTGTTGAAATTGAGAATGTTGAGGAAGAAAAGAAATTTATTCCTGTACATAAACAAATCAATATGATTTAAGTACTCCAATCTGCACCCTAAAACACAGACATTTTTAACACTACTATTCTAGTGATGTGATATGGGCTGTGAATTATTAAATACCAGTTTCCAAAGTAAGTTGTTAATAATCCAAAAGAGCAATGGTGAGAAGCTTGGCGGACTGAGTAGTCTACAGAGTATTGTCAATAAAGAAATGTGTAGGAAAAATGGGTACATATAATGTTATCAAAGATATATATGAAGTGGGGTAGAAACATCTCCAGAGAGTTAAAGACAAATGATGGACAGACAGCCCAAGGGCTCTACTCCTACCTACTCAACATCAAAAGATGAAGAAGATAAAATCCATCATGTTGAATGGCTCCCTTGTGAAGGATTTACAGAAGGATGTGGAAAAAGTCTGGTGGAATGAGAAGAGTTTTTAAAATCTTCATCACAGAATCAATGACCTTTGGAAATACTTTTTACCAAGTTTCAAAGAATACTTTACAACTTTGGGTCGTGAAGCACTCCCCTAAAACCAGACAACACAGTTCACTTAAGATCCATTTTTGCATGCTCCTCCAAGGTCTCAATCAGTTGTCACTAAGTTTTCATTAAGAGCCTACTGTTTGCTAAGCAAGGCAGCTAAATGGCACAGTAGGTAGAGGGGCAGGTCTGGAGTCCGAAAGACTCGTTTTTCTGAGTTCAGATCTGGCCTCAGACACTCACTGTATGACTAGGCAATTCACTTAACCCTGTTCACTTCAGTTTCCTCATTTACAAAATGAGCTAGTGAAGGAAATGGCAAACAGCTCCAGTATCTTGGCCAAGAGAACCCTAAATGAGGTCACAAAGAGTTGGGCACAACTGAAACTACTGAACTGATTGTGCTAGGTAGTAGTGCTAGGGGTGTGATATAAGAATGAATAATGAAGCCATCCCTACTCTCAAGGAGTTTGTTCTAATGGGGGAACCAACAAGCACTTATATAAATATAAAATAAATACAAATATATAAAAAATAGTTAAATACTTTTAGTGGGAGATGCTATATAATATAAGGCACAAGCAGTTGGTAGAGGAGAGATCAGGAAAGGTTTCATACAGAAAATAATGCTTAAGATACTTCTTAAAGGAAGAAAGGAATTCTATGAGCTAGAGGGAATGCATTCCAGACATGTGGTACAATCACTCCAAAAGTGCAGAAATGGGAAATAGTCACATTCAAAGAACAGAAAAAAGGCCAGTTTAACTGGATCAAAGAAATTAAGAGGGGGAGTAATATACATTGACACTGGAAAGATAGGTTGGGATCAGGTCTTTCAAAGATAAACAGAAAAGTTTGTATTTTCTACCAGAAGTAATAAGCATCTCCTGGAGTTGGTTGAGGAGGAGCATCTCAAGGTTAGATCTGTGTTGAAGGAAAATTACTTGGGCTGCAGTGGGTAGCATAGAGTGGAATGATAAAATATAGAGGCATCGAGACCAATTTAGAGGCTGTTGTAATAATCCAGGTGAGAGGTCATGAGGGCTTGAACTAAGGTAGTTGATGTGAATGGAGAGAACGGGGCAGATGTAAGAGATGTGAAAGCAGAAATGACAACATTTGACAATTGATTAAATATGTGAAGTAAGAGAGAATGAGGAGTCCAGGCTAATACTGAGATTATGAATCCGGGATAGTGGAAGGATGATTCTGTTTTAAGGGGGGAAACAATGCAGTTTAAGATATGTTTGGGGCATCCTTTTGAAAATATCCAGTAGGCAACTGGCAATGTGTGACTGAAAAGCTAAAGAGAGACTAAGCAGGATGTACTGATGATAGTTACATGATCATTTAAACTCATGGGAGCTGATGAGAGCAAGAAAAGGAGAGAGACAGAGATCGGTGGATGGAGAAACAGACAGAAAGATAGAGAAAAAATGTCTTGAGGAGCACCTACAATAGAGTTTGGTCCACTGACAGGAATGATGAGGGAGCAAAGGACAGTGAGAAGGAGCAACCAGACAGGTAGTAAGGGAGCCAGCAGAAAACAGTCCTGAAAACCCTGGGAGGGGAGAGTATTCAAGAAAAAAGTATGGTCAACAGCAAAAAAAAAAAATGCAGAAGAGAAGATTGAGAAGGAGGAAACCTGAGAAAAGACCATGAAATTGGGCAACTTTGGAGAAAGCAGTTTCAGTTGAGTGATGAGCTTGAAAGCCAGACTGCAAAGATGTGAGGGGAGAGAGGAAACATCACAATAAGAATCTGTTATTTTACTTAGGCATGAGATGCAGCTGTTGTGGTAGGTAGTCTAGTCCAGCAAGCCACCAACGCCCCCCCTTTTTACTCTTCTAGCCCAGAGGCACTGTTTGAGGAGAGATCCCAACAAGTGGCTGCTTCCAGGGAGGTCAGTTGGGGGTGGGTGAGAAAGGAGCAAGAGTCCCAGGATGCATCGCGTGGGCCCAGCAACAGCTGTCGTGGGCAGTAGGATACAACTGAGGTCTGATTCCGGGTGCAGGTGCTGAGGCTTCAGGCAGAGCGCAAGCGGGAGCCAGAGCCAGATCTGGGAGGAAGGGGTTTGCGAGAGCGACAGCAGCCCAGCCCAAGGGCCTCAGCGCGGGCCGGCCACCGGTTCGACTCCCCCCTTGAGACCCGGCACCGCCAACAGTCTCTGGGGCTCGAGACTCCGCGCCCTCCCAGCTGACAGCAGACCGCATTGCAGGAGGGAGGAGGGAGCGTGGGCGGTTGTCTGATTCCTCTCTGCCCAGTCTTGGAGGAAGGGCAGGGGAGGGGAGGGGAGGGGAGGTAGGGGGAGAAGCTACAGCGTTCTCAGAACCGGGAAGCAGGACGAAAAATCATGGCCAAGGCGACTCCTGTTAAGGTGAGAGATCTTTCCTCGCAACCCCCACCAGCCCAGGATACGCGCAGTGAGGAAGAGACTGGGTTCTGGGAGAGACCCCGGCTCTAACTCTGCTCAGGCGTAGATGAATGAGGGGAGCCTTCGTAATTGGAAACTGAGAGAAAAGGGCAGTTTGAGGGACACTGCCTTGTCATGGTGTGTGGGTGCATCTTGACAATCCGGGCAACAGACATGAAGTCTGTTCTGGCCCAAGCCATGCATGTTAACAGTGGTGAAACTCAGGCTCAGAAGAGATGAACCCTCTTTTAGCTCAGCTTTTGGGGGCAAAGCTCAGACCAGAACCATGGTCTTTTAGGCTCTCTATCCAACCCTCTTTACACAGTGATCTCAAGACAGCTTGGATGGTAGGGCCAAATTTCCCTTTATAGGGAATGAGGATAATAATAGCTAACATTAATTTAGTACTTTAAAGTATTCAGTTCTATGATAAGGACGATTATTTTAACAGAAATTCTGGTCATAGGAAGCTTAAATTTATACCAGAGGTTTAAACCTTGGGAGCAACTATTTGCCAGTTACTCTAACACTCTAGATAAGAAAAATACAATTGCCTACTCAACAATCTTACCAATTAATCCTACTTTCCTTTTTCACAGGAGTTCTGCCTCTCCTACCAGTCTTCCCCTTATTCTCATTTCACAAATGTTAAACTAGCTGAGATTTTCCTCTCTTGGGACTGTATTACTGCTTTCATGTCCCAAAAGGGCTGTCTTTTCACTCTCTCCCTCCTTGTGTCTGTGTGTCTGTGTGTCTCTGTGGGAGGGGAGGGGGGAGTGAGTGAGTGAGTGTGTGTTTAACTTGGGAAACTGGAATTAGTTTCACATAAGGCATGAAAACAGATCCATTTCTTCCAAACTGGTGAATTCTTTTCTTGGTAAATGATGGATTTCTTATTCATTTCCCTCTTCTTTGGGGACAGATTAATGATGATTGATCATATCTTTACAGGTAAGATCTTAGGCATGTTTTACATATAAGAAGCACATTAATAAGGTATAAGAAGATGGATATTTTTAAACCATACCTTTTTATTACAACTGTCACTTAGTGCTGTGAACATGTGGTGGTCCTGCTGAGATCACTGTACCTCTAAAACTCTTCAGTCAAGGCTTAACACACTAAAGGGCCTGTGTTTCTGTCAATCCTCCTGGGTCCTATTTTGGGCAACATGACTCTGCTTTGCCATCAGTACTTGCTGCCAACATTTTTGTTGCAGTTGGAAAAAGCTCCCATGCGTTTTTGAAAGATGTATCCTTTAGGTGTTCCCTTGGAATACTTAAGTCAAATAATGAAAATTAACACTGAGAAGTATACATAAAATGTATCTTGAAAATGTAGTACTCTATTTTAAAGGAAAGGCCTTCATATATATAATTTTAAAATGTGGCAAAGGCAAAGGAAGATGGAGCAGAGGACTATCTTGGGCCTGAGTCAATTAATCAATAAGCATTTATTAAATGCCCATAGAAATTTTACCACTTAGTGGTGAGAAGCTGTTGTAGTTCTGATGAGATCATTTCATTTTTCTAATTCTCTTCTCCTAAGGCTCTGAATATCAATAGGTCTATTTTTTAGTCACCTAAGGGACCTTTTTTGACTGTATGTGTTGTGTGTGTGTGTGTCTGAGAGAGAGAGAGAAAATGAGAATCTGAATCTGAATTTGTTCTGGTTTGGTTTTTTTTTTGCAATTGGGAAAAGATCCCCAAATGTCTTAGATGTGTCTCCTCAAGTGGTATGCTGGAATGGCGAGATCAAGACCATTTTTAAGATGCTAAAATATATGCTGAGAAGAAACTGCTTTGTAATACCTTTTCTGATGGGGGTGATCTTGATTGGTCTTTTTTAAAAGTACCATGAAAAGAAGAGGTAGATAGGTGGTGTAATGGTGAGAGTTGTTAGGCCTGGAGTCAGGAAGATCTGAGTACAAATGTGACTTAGACACTTCCCAGCCAAATGACCCCAGGCAAGTCACTTAACCTTTGTTTGCCTCTTTCCTTATCGGTAAAATGGGGATGATAATAATAGCACCTACCTCTTTAGGGTTGTGAGAATCAAATGAGACAATTGTGGAACATTTAGCGCAGTGTCTGGTGCATAGTGATATAGAAGTGTTACTTATTCTTATGTTTGTGATTCCAGGTGTCTGTGACATTTGATGATGTGGCTGTGTATTTCTCAAAGAATGAGTGGAAGAAACTGGAATGGTCCCAGAAAGAACTTTATAAGCACGTGATGAGGACTAATTATGAAACCTTGATTTCTTTGGGTAAGACAGGTTCATTATACACTTTGAGAGTGTCTCTTATGGAATCAAATACTTCTAGATAGCTCATTTAGCAAACATTTTGATTATTAACAATGTATGAGGCACTATACTAGTTGTGGAGTATACAAAGATGAATTAGTCATTGTCTTTTCCTCTCAAGGAGTGTCTAGTCTACAATGAGAAATGATGTGTACACATTGTTTCTCTAGCCAAACTATAGATGCAGACAGGCACATGGAAATGAAATACTTGTTTTCTTGATGAAACCATTTAAAAATGATGATAAAAATCATACTTTATATTAATTCATGGTTTTCAATGGGATCTCATGTATATAATTTGATCATCACAGTAAGCTTGTCAGGTAGTAGCCAGGCCAAGTATTAGCTCCATGGGGGGACCCAAGGACGTAAAGCTGAACCTTGATTTATGTACTTGTGGCTAGGAAAAGTCAAACGGTGTAGTATAGCAACAGTAGTGAGGTATAACAGCAACAATGAGGTAAGGTTGTCTAGTGACAAAAAGTCAGTTCACAGCAGGGCTTCATGTCCTGGCTTGCTAGTGCTTGCCAGAGCTCAAGGACCATCAGTTCCAAAAGGTGAGCTCAAAGGATTGTTGTTATGCCAAGCTCAAGGTACAACTTGTTTGTTGGGCCTTAGCTCTGGAAAACAGGGTGTTCCTTCATATCTTGACTTTCCCCCTTTTAGCCAAAGGGAGGGGATCTGAAGGAACTCCTACCCTTCTGACCAATAAGAGAGGTAAGTATAAGCCAAGATTCCACAAGAGGCCAGTTGGGCCAAGACAAGATGTTGAGTTGAATAGGTCTTGTCTAGTCATTGTTTGTTTGCAAGTAGAAAAGAGAGGGAGGCCAAGAATGTAGAAGGAGAAAATGCCAACACTTGCTTGAATTAGGGCCTTGGTGGTTGGGCATATAACAAAAGGGAAGAAGAAGAAAAAAGGTTAAGTCAGTATACTCAGCCCTCATCTGAAATCTTGAGACAGCTGTCTCATATGGATGTTGGTTGCTTCTGGCTAGACAAACCTTGACTTATCTGGAGGGTTCTGCCATTCACTTAGGAGCAGGGGCTTTCTTCAGATGATCGAGGAGTCCACATGCACAAGTTTGGCAGCTGTAGGAGTAGTCAGAAGGATCTGGTAAGGGCCCTTAGCTAGAGATGTGCAATTGTGAGAAAACTCCCTACATCAATCTTTAGATTTGAGTTTCTGGTCAGCATCCCTGGTTAAAGGTCTCTAAATAGCACATAGAGATGGTCCAGTTTCCCAGCCACACCAGGCTAGTTTCAAACAATGCAATAAGATTTTCTCACGATTCCCATAATTGCATAACTACATTAAATCAGGTCACATTAATGTCACATTACAGGTCAAACTACTTAGAGGGCTCACAATGGACTAGTTTTGAGAAGGGAGATCTACGTGTCACCAACATAAAGAAAACTTAAACACAAACATTTGAAAACAAAAGATCAAAGCAGTACGATAGTTATCACTGATATTAATTGACATCAAGTCTCCTTGTATCCTAGTGACCCATTCTCAATATCCATTTAATCAGTACTTTTCTGAGTCCCTCATGTTTCAAGTAGTTATCTGGTCCATAGGTATCTTTTCTTGAACAATAGCCTTTTTCTCAGGACAATTAAAGGGGGCTCTGCTTTTATGGTTCCAAATCTAGAGGTTCCTAGATAATTCTGACTTAGTATGATTTAGTATAGTCACTTAAAGTGTGGCTCTTCAGTCTTGAAACCTCAGAGAATTTCTGTTTATATACAATTTGCTGTATCTAATCTTAAATCCTGTACCTAATATAAGACTCTTTTAAAAATTTATGAGGGTCCAATCATAAAATGAGCTGTTCTGCCTTTTAAATTATCAGACACTTTAATAATGGGAAAATAATTTCACTTTCTTTACCATTATCTATACAATTTATGTGTAAAATCTTTATCTAATTTTGAGGACATATTACTAAAACATACTCAAAGCCTGAATTTCCATGAAAAATAAATTTGAAAGTCAATCATACAGTCCTTTCTTTCTCAAAATATACTATTCCATTTATTTAGAAAACTTTTTACATTATATCTTTGTTTAATCATTTCCCCCTTAGGAGGATATCATCCCTATATTATAATTTTGTTGCGATTTAAACCTAGGGACGCCAAAAAGCTGTTGCGGTTTAAACCCAGGGATGCCAAAAACTGTTGCAGTGGGAGCTCTGCCCACCCAAAAACTGTTGGAGTTTCATGATGTGTTGTGGTGGAACCACCTCAAAGAATTCAGAGTCAGATCACCTCTAATCCCAAGTATAGGCATTTATTGAGATTTACTCCTTTCATGAAGTGGGCCAAGTTCCAAGAGGAACTGGGAACTTCAGAGAAAGCAATATGGATTTTCATAGGATAAAGATGCAATTATACAACAGAAATCATGAATATTAAAAAGACAGGAAGGGTTTGTTAAGGAATTAGGTAATGAAGGATGGGTCCCACCTATGGTTCAGAAGTTAAACATTCTCGTCATGCTGCCCTCCAATTGGCTAGCTGTTGTGGTCCTGTCTGGTCAAGATAGATAGTTAGGTATTGTGGTCCTGTCTTGGGCTAGATGGATGATGTGATTGTGACTGAATAGAAGAACACACATGTTTCTGTGGGAATGGGTTTGGGGACAGTGACCAGGTAGAGGCAGTAGCTAGGTTCCCATCACATGGGAACTGCTGTTCTGTGAAAAATATGAGTTCGTGGACACACCTGTTGTTTCAGTGAGCAGTGAGGCAAAAATGAAGAAGTTAGGACATTGGTGGGAGGGTTGTTCCATGGGACCACGCCTATAATGAAATTAGAATATTGGGGCTGGGGCAGTTTTATTAGGATTCCATCAATTTGACCACAAATAAAGGTTAAAATTATAAGATGTTCATATTTAGAGATGTTCCAGTATCAATCTATTGTTTAATACATTTAGTATTGTAGTTACAAAATTTTTTGATTATAGAAATTTGCTATAAAAAGAAAAAGAGGGACATAGTTAAAACAATGTCATATAACAGGGGGAAGGCTCCCTTAGTTCTCTTTGATTCCAGTCAGGAGTTATATCAGACAACCAATCATATAGTCACTGAGTGTTAAAAGTAAAGCTCAGGAAGCTACAACCTTTTCAGAAAGGAACTAGCACAATGTAGAAATAGAGTCAGGAGGATCCCAGTGTCGTCCCCAAAACTTATCCCAGGTATAGACATTCACCTTTAGCAGTTCCCAAACTGCAGCAATGCCATTTTCTACTATTGGCTTCATGACAATTCAGAATAATATCCCTGTAATCAAAATTACAAACAATAGTAAACTGTAGTTCCAAGAATTTTCACCTTAAATGGCAAAATTTCACTAACCACAACTTAGAGCTTGAATATGTTTCCTGATGTTTCCCTAACAGTTAACATTTAATTTATCCTTATAAAATTACCTCCATATTCTTGGGCTTCTGTTAATATCAATTTTTTTTTTCTGCAGGGGGGAAGGTAGGGCAGTTGGAGTAAAGTGACTTACCCAAGGTCACACGGCTAGTTTTGTTTTTTGTGTTAAGTATCCGAGGTCAGATTTGAACTCAGGTCCTCCTGACTCCAGGGCTGTTGCTCTATTCACTGTACCACCTAGCCTCCCCTGTTGATATTAATTAACATCAAGTGCTGGGTCTTAGCTCTAGAAAACTGGGTGTCTCCTAATAGCATCTTGACACAGTTTTCTAAGAGGCAGCCAGAGGGATCTTCACAAATTGTTTAGTGTCCTCTAGTCTGTATTTCAGTTTAACACTTTTGATTTAGTCCATTTTTACCTCTTTCTCTGCTTTCCTAATACCCTGATTTGGGTATTAGTACTACATTTTATCTCTTAAAAGGGATCTGGTAGATTAAGTTAATTCTCAATTACTGAAAATAGGTTGTGTGTGTGATTTTTTTCAGTAGTGTAGCTATTAAGTATTCTTTAAACATTTGATAGAATTTTCATTGAAAATCTCTGGACCAGGATTTTTTGTTTGTTTTTGTAACTGTTCCTAGATGGCCTCCTAGATTTCTCTTTCTGATGTTTGGTTATCTAAGGTCTCTTTTTTCTTGCTCTGCAAATTTGGATAGACTATATTTTTGAGGATGTTGTGGACCAAGATATTGGTGGAAGTGGTAAGTATGATACCATCCTCCCTCTTCTTCCTCTCCCCCTCCCACGACTAGGACCCTCCCCCCACCCAACACTAGGACTAGTGAAAGTGAGGAAGTTGTGTTACACACCAGAGACAGTTGTAATTACCATTGCCCTAGGTAGATGAATCTAGCACCAAGCTATGAGGAGAACCAGGAGAGAGAGAGGTATACCAAAAACCTAGAGAGAAGAGAAAGGCTGGCAGTATCAGAGACTGCAGAGAGTTAAAAAAAAAAAAAGCATAAGGATTGAGAAACGGTCATTAGATTTGTGAATTAAGAGATATTAGTTTTAGTGATTTTGAAGAGAGCAGGTTAGGTTGAATAATGAGGTAGGAAGTCAGATTGCAAAGAATTAAGAAGACTAGATGAAAGGAAGTAAAGATAACTATTTTAGATGTCTTTCTCAAGAAGATTAGCCATAAAATGAAGGAATGATATAGAATAGAGGTTGGTAAGACTGTTGACCTTTCTATGAGTTAAAATCTGACTTTAGATACCTACTGTGACCCTGGGCAAGTCACTTAACCCTGTTTGCCTCAGTTTCCTCATCTGTAAAAGGAGCTGGAGAAGGAAATGGCAAACCACTCCAGTATCGCTGCCAAAAAAACCCTAAATGGGGTCATGAAGAGTCAGATACAACTGAAACAATTGAACAGTTTCCTCCTGAGTGTTATCCTTTCTCCTTAACCTCCATCAACTGAACCCCAATTGTTTCTTTGTATTGCTATATTCTGGACTCACTCTCTCAGAGCAAGGATGTTTCAGATCCTCCTTAAGACCAAGGAAATTGAGTATGGAGCCAAGAAGCTGGAGAAAAAGCAGCAACTTGCCTGAGCTCTCACCAAAGCCACCCCAAACACCTTTAAATAATGCCATAAAACAATTCCTAGAGCAGCAGAACCCACAAAAGGACGGGGTGAAATAATTTTCTAGCCAAAAGCAACTTAGAAGGTCAGCAGGAAAGGTCTGTTTCACCTGGCTGAGAGAGAAGCACAGTCCCTTTGCAGGCCAGTAACTTAACTTGCCCAAGATCACATAGGTTTTGCTAGAGGTAGAATTTGAACTGAGTTCCTCTGACTCCAGATTCAGTGCTCTTAATGCTATTGCTCATCACCTGATAAGCTTATAAGCAGAAAGTTATTTTCATATTTATCTATCTTGACATGATGTTTTTATCTTATTTGAAATCATGAATAAAACTTCTGATGGGGGGGACTAAGAGCATAGTAAAAAAAATTTTCTAGCCCTTTATTTTTCCTCTGTCTAAATTTTTAAAAAGTGTTTCTTGTATATGGCAAATTCAAATTGTTAGATTTTATTTGCTTTCATTTCCCAGGGAGTTTAACCCATTTATATTTAAGGTTGTAATTTTTAAGTTTGTATGCTTTTTTATTTCATTCTTTTGTATTGATTTTACATCACCCCACTTCTGCTTTTTGTTTTTCCTACCTTCTGAGATCAGTACTTGGTCTCTGTGCTTAATTTTGTTTATGGTAATTTGATTCCAGTCTCCTCCCCAACCAGATTCTATTCCCCACCTCTTATTATATTGGCGTATCCCAGGCTCCTTTAGTTGAAAGTAATTTTGATTTTCTCTTTCTTTTTGGGGGGGAGGGAGGAAGGAGTGCCTTTTTTTCTCAGTCCAAATAAGAGTACAGATGAGAATCCTAGCAACTCTTTTATATTCTCTCCACTTCTACCTCACATACTTAGTTGAGTAACATTCATTTGTTATGCCCTTTTTTGGGAACTTCTTATTTCACTCTTCATTATTCCTTTTTGCTTATAAGTTCATAAATCAGTGTACTATTTATAGTTAGCACTTAAGGTGGAAATTATCATAATCATCTATTATTAGTTGTACCATTCAGTTAAAATCTAAACGACTCTTGGAAGTAGGCTGCTGAATTCAAACTAACAGGGCACCATTAGTGTATGTGTGGCATACTTCATTAGGGTGCAACCCCAGAGAATTTTTTTAAAAAGTTTAAAAGGCAAACATTTATTGAATTTTCAATCATGTACGATATTATTTTCATTAAGCAAACTAAAGCTAAAACTTAATTAAACTTAAGTTTTTAAATTAAATTTTACTTTAAAAATACAAATTTGCAAAGGGTCTTTTAAAAAAATTATCAAATTCTTACTTTTATCCTAACAACCTTTTCAGCCTTATATTCTTTAGCCTACAAAAGCATTTTTCCACCTAGAACCTGCATCCTAAGCCCCTATTTTGCCAAAGAGAACCAACAGTGAAATTTAAGCACATAGAACTAAAGGTGCAAACCTTTAAAATTTTAAGGTTTTTCCTTCTTGCTCATCTGTGCTAACTGAAGCCTTGGGCCTATGTATTAAGAACTGAACGATGGAAAATAAAGTGGCCAGAGGAGTCAAAGGGAGGGAAATGTCTAGTCAATTTTTCCCTGACCTACCAGCAACCACCTGATGTCCCTGGGCAGGAACCTTTTAGGAGTGTAAGAAGGAATGCAAAGCTCCCTCCTGACCCAGACATTGTTGTTCCTGACTCAGAATCTGAGCTTTAGCAAAGCAGGGCAGGCAGTGATGTGCAGAGTTCAGAAGATGATTGTTGAGAAGGCTTCAGATCTGCAAGATGACCAAGTCACTGGATATGTCTCCTTCCTTCCACACTAGAACCAGAGAAATGGAGGCGTAGGAATAAGTGGGAAGTGGATGGAGAAGGAGGTAGGAGTATCAGTGATGGGGACTGCTGAGATCATCCAAAAGCCCTCAGAGACTGGGAGTGTTCTTCTAACTTTTAGAAGGCTCCAGATTCAGATCATCATGGTGAGAGGGCTGCTGCCCACTAGGATGTGCCTGGGCACACTTCACACACCCCTATGCAAGTCCATGTAAGGGACATCTTGGACAGGAACATTTGGGCTAGAACTAATGCTATTATAATGACATCAGCAATAACTTCTCTCCTAATGATTGACATCTAAGACTCAGGGTTGAGTTATCTCATTCCTTATGGGAGAACTCTTTCATTCGGTATTATCTGAGACACACACACACATGTATATGCACATGCACATGCACACATGCACACACACATGTGCACGCGCACATGCATGCACACACACATATAGTCTTCTATGTATATTTTTTCTGATTTCCATTTATTGCTGTCAACTTGGATAGATGGGTTTCTTTTCTAAAACAAAAACAGCAAAATCTTCCTATTCTGATTTTGTACATATTTATTCTCATCCATCCCAAGGTCCATTTTTTCTACATCTATTCCTGTTGTTTGTAAGTAGTAGTAGTAATAATAATAATAATAATAATAACAGCATTTAGAAAGCACTTTACCATATCTCATTTTATCCTCTTATCAACCTTTAGAGGTGGATGCTATTTTATCCCCATCTTACGTATTAGGAAACTAAAGCAGACAGAAGGTAAATGACACAAGTGTATGAAGCTGGATTTGAGCCCAGGTCTTCCTGACTCAAGGTCTAGCACTCTATCCATTGCACGACGTTAGCCACATTTAAGTTCACATAATGAACTCAGAGAAATGTAGTTTCTGTGAAGTTGGTTCACAAAATGTAATATCTACTTCTTTGTTCTCTCTGCATAGATTATACTATTCCCAAACCAGACTTGATATCTCATATTGAACAAGGAAAGGAGCCAGTCTTCAAAAAACTGGTAAATTTGGAGACAAGTGTAAGAACAATCCAATCTGGCGCTGATGAGCTACATAATGCTGACAGCACTGAGGAACAGCAACCTGGGGATGATGGGCTACGGGACTCTGACATTGAAGGACAGCAGTCTGCCCCCAGTAAGTGGGAAGAGATTAAGACCTGGTGGCAAAAGTTTAAAAAAGAAAAAGAAAGCGCTTTAGTAAAACTAATCAAAATCTTAAGAAGTCTGACAGTATCTCTAATGTTCCACACCACTGGCATTGAAGAGAAGGGAAATTTTCTCCATATTTCATTGCCAAGCCTGGTAAATACAGTGTTCAGTTTCAGGGTTGTTTGTTTTTTAATCTTTTTTCCCCTTTCCATTTGAAAGTCGTTTTGGGTGTTTTTTTCCTGGTTCTACTTAAGTCCTCCCATGCTCCTCTGTATTCTTCATATCCATCGTTTCTTATAGCACTAGAATATTCCACAGTATTCATATACTACAGTTTATTTAGCTGTTTCCCCAGTTGATAGGCATTTTTTTTTTTAGTTCTTTACTATTCAGTTAAATTCAATAAACATTTATTAAGTGGGTACTATGTGTTGGGCACTGTGCTAAGCACTAGGGATGCAAATAAGGAAAAGATAATCTCTGCTCTCAGAACACCTCTAATCCAAGTACAGGCATTTATGGAGATTGAAGCCTCTCATGAAGCAGGCTAAATTCCAAGAGGAGCCTGCAACTTCAGAGAAAGCAAGATGGATTTTTATAGGGTAAAGATGCAATTACATAACAGAAATTTACATAGAATAGAGGAATATAATTAATATTAAAAAGGCAAGAGGAGTTTGTTAAGGGATTGGGTAATGGAGGAGGGGTCCCATCTATGGTTCAGTGGTTAAACATTCTAGTCATTCTGCCCTCCAACTGGCTAGCTATTGTGGTCCTGTCTGGTTAAGACCTAACATGTCTGTTAGGTATTATGGTCCTGTCTTGGGCCAGATGGATGATGTGATTGTGATTAAATATAAGAACACACCTGTTTTTGTGGGAATGAGTCTGGGGGCAGTGACCAGGTAGAGGCAGTAGCTAGGTTCCCATCACATGGACACACCTATTGTTTCTGTGGGAACTTAGAGTTCAGGGACACTCCTGTTGTTCCAGTGAGCAGTGAGGCATATATGAAGAAGTTAGGATATTGGCAGGGGGGTTAGGTAGGTACAGTGGGCTTGCTGTTCAGTGGGGCCAGGCCTATAATGAAGTTAGAATATTGGGACTGGGGGCAGCTTTATTAGGATTCCATCACTTTTGTTCTTCCAATTTTTCTAGCTCTATAAAATAATTTTTTAGTAGTTTGATTGGTATGGTACTGAATAAGTAAACTAATTTAGACTGCATTGTCATTTTTATTATATTGGCTTGGCCTAACTATGAGCAATTACTATGTCCAGTTATTTAGATCTGACCTAATTTGTGTAAAGTGTTTTATAATTGTGTTTGTATAGTTCCTGGGTTTATCTTATTATTATTTTTTTGCTTTTTGGAGGGCAATTGGGGTTAAGTGACTTGCCCAAAGTCACATGGCTAGTTAGTGTGTCAAGTATCCGAGGTCGGATTTGAACTCAGGTCCTCCTGACTCCAGGGCAGGTGCTCTACTCACTGCACCACCTAGCCACCTAGCCACCCTCTGGGTTTATCTTAATAGGTAGATTCCCAAGTATTTCATATTGTCTCCAATTATTTCAAATGCAATTTCTCTTTCTACCTTTACTGCTGGACTTTGTTAGTAATATAGAAATGCTGATTTATGTGGGTTTATTTTATATCCTGCACTTCGCTGAAGTTGTTAATTTGATTTGAGGAATTATTCTAAATTTGTTTGAAGGGGAATATTGTAAAAATTTAGCTGAGTTGCTGCCTGTATTCCTCCATCTTGGTTCTGCCTCATCAATACTACAGTTCTTGGAGAAGAGACATTTGAGTCTAGCCATAGCTGATTTCTTTTCCTAGGTTATATCCTACCGTTGCTTGCAGTTGGTGAATTACCGTAAATTAAACCAAAGGCAGAATATCTTGTCTTGGATCAGTACAGCCTGGGAAGTAGATAACGTAGTCACTTAGTCCTTTCACTTCTCTCTTTTAGTTTGTTTTTAGTATGGAAATAAAGAAGATCATATCTGTGTGCTTGCTTGATCAAATAGCACACTGAAAGAGCTCTTTGAGAAACAGCTAAATTCATATCAGAGACTTCCCTCTATGCAGCAGAGAAATATAATTTATCCTTTCTGAATAATGTTTCTATTTGCATTTATTACAGGAAACCTTTCCTGAGCCCAGTGATAGAAATGGGGGATGAGTGCAATAACATGATCTCTGTGTTATATTTCATAAATCTAAGAGAATTAGCACTGATATAGTTTCTGAAATTTCTGTTATAGCCTATGGTCCAATCACTGGTTTTATTTGTGGACTCAAGGAATTGATCTTTACTGTATTGGATACAGGGAGATTTCATATCTTTGTTCTGGCTGATTTAATTCATGACTATATTGTCTTCATTCAGTCTAAATTCTCTACATCCTATTTATGTTTGGTATGTTAATGAAAGGAATGCACAGGGAAAAGTTATAGCTTTAGGAGGGACACTGGGGCTGGGAGTGGGGATAGGGAGGTGGAACAATACCTGGATTTTCACGATAGCCCAGGTCATAGTTGGATTCTCACTGTTACTTTCTCCTAAGTGATTCCTTAACCCCATTATAGATTAGACATGAGTAATAATTGAACCTTTGCTCTTTCTTTCAGGAAACCAGGGAGCTAAGCAGCTAAAAGTAAAGGAATGCCATATTGGTGGTCCTCGAAACCAAGACTTGTCTATATCTTCATCACTTAAAGAGGCAAATGTTTTCCGCAGGCCTAACCAAAGAAACACCTTGAGAAACCTCTCCTCCCAAAACAGAGAGCCTTCAG
Source organism: Pseudochirops corinnae (assembly GCA_028646515.1). Lineage (NCBI taxonomy): Eukaryota > Metazoa > Chordata > Mammalia > Diprotodontia > Pseudocheiridae > Pseudochirops > Pseudochirops corinnae. The sequence goes on along the minus strand of CM053585.1, from coordinate 478,871,626 downwards.
TTCCAGAAGCTAATAGCACTAAGGGATCCACTGAGAGAGTAGAAGAGGAACATCTGGGGACCATCAGTTGCCAGGAAGCCCCCAATGGGCATAGATTCTATCCCTGCCATGTATGTGGGAAAAGCTTCCAGTTCAAAGGTCACTTGGTAAAACACCAAAGGAGCCATTCAGACAACCAGTGCCAGTGCCCAAAGTGCAAGAAGTTCATCAAGCAATCTGATCAGAGACAGAAAGGAAAGAACAAAAAAAAGAGAAGGAACAAAAAAAGAATCCATGAGTGCAGTGAGTGTGGCAAGAGCTATTGCTTGAAGAGGAACCTGAATGCCCATCAGCGTAAGCACAATAAGGAGGATTTCCTTCAGGAATCTGAAAGAAGTAAAAACTTCCCCCGAAAGGTCACCCTGAAGAGACCTGAGCATATACGCAGCAGGAGGAACGTCTTCACTTGTCGGGAGTGTGGGAAAAGTTTCTGCCAGGAGTCTTACCTGCGAACTCATCTAAGCCTGCATAAAGAAGAAAAGCTATTCATCTGTGGTGAGTGTAACAAATGCTTTTCTTATCAGTACAAGTTCATTGAACACATCAGAGTTCATACTGGGGAGAAGCCCTTCCAGTGTACCAACTGTGGAAAGAGTTTCCGCCTGAAGATCAATCTGAAGATACACATGAGCCTGCATAATGGAGTCAATCCTTACCGCTGCAGTGAGTGTAAAAAGACCTTTGCTCACAAATTAAGCCTCCTTAGACATGTTAGGAGACTTCACAGACTGGATAGGCCTTTTAAGTGTCCCGAGTGTGATAAGACCTTCAAAAGGAAAACCACCATGAAACTTCATTATGGCTTACACAAAGGGGAAAGACCATTCCCTTGCACGAAATGTGACAAATGCTTCAGCCAACAAATTAAACTCACTGAACACATGAGAGTCCACACTGGGGAGAAACCTTACCGGTGTCCTGAATGTGGTAAAAAATTTCGCCTGAGGAGAAGTATGATTGCCCATCATAGTGAACACAGTGGGATGAAGTCCTTCATCTGTGGGGAGTGTGGCAAAAGATTCCTTATGCAGTACATGCTCACAGAACATTTCAGGGTCCACAGCGGGGAGAAGCCCTTCCAGTGTGGTGAATGTGGTAAGAACTTTACCCGGAGAACCAACTTGAATGCCCACATGCGTATCCATACTGGACAAAAGCCATTCTCTTGTAACCAGTGTGGCAAATGTTTCCCCCATCATTCTAAGCTCGCTCAACACCTTCAAGTGCACAACAAGGAAAAAAACTTCCAGTGTCCTGAATGTGACAAAAGCTTTCGCCAGAATAGAAGTCTGAAGGCCCACATGAGTCACCACAGTGGGGAGAAACCTTTCACTTGTAAGGAGTGTGGCAAAAGCTTTGCCTTGCAGCATGTCTTCAATGAACACATCAGGGTTCACAGTGGAGAAAAGCCCTTCCAGTGTCCTGAATGTAATAAGTGCTTCTATAGGAAGGCTACCATGAAAGTCCATCAGAATAGACATAAGCAGAAAAAGTCATACCCATGCCCCAAGTGTGAAAAATGTTTTTCCCAGCGTTGTGAACTCACTGAACATGCTAAATCTCACCAAAAAAAGGAGGCCTTCCAGTGTTCTGAATGTGACAAGAGTTTCTCTCAGGAAAAATCTCTGAAGGTTCATGAGAATCTGCATAAAGGGGAGAATACACTTTCCTGTGATGAATGTGGTAAGAATTTCACCCGGAAGTGTGAGCTAAGTAGACACATTAAGATCCACACTAGGAAGAAATCCTTCCAGTGCCCTGACTGTAAAAAGAGCTTTGTCCATAAGTCATCTTTGAGGGCACACCACCACATACATAAGAAGGAAAGACCATTCTTATGTTCTGATTGTGGCAAGAGCTTTGCTTATGTGGGTGCATTCAATACCCATACTGCAGCCCATGCGAAGGAGAAAGCCAAGAGTTCCAGGTCAGAGAAGAGTTCCAGATCAGATAAGAGTTCTGTGTCAGAGAAGAGTTCCAGATCAGAGGTGGTACCCAATAGTGCCAGCTCTTTGGACCAGTGAGCATCACTAGAGTTAATTCTAAGTATGATTCCATAACTTGATGGGAAGCTATCCTAGGATACAAATCAGCCAGATGTGTGGATGCATCAGAAGATGTAGAAGATTGAGTAGATCCAAGAATCTGAGACCATGAAGAGCCTTCCTTTTAAAGCCTTACATTGAAACCTCCCTTTACCCTTTCCTAAGAATGTGCTTTCATTTAAGTTCTCATTACTCTTATTTACTCCTTTAGTACCTTTAAAGATGTGAATGACCCTATACCTGTTGGTCCTTTTTTCCTTCTCTCCTTCTCCAGAAATTTCATGACCTTATACACAGAGAACATACTAAAAAAGACCATGAATGATGAAATGGGAAAGGGTTGAAACTCTTCTCTAGTTTGACCTAGTCTCACTTTCCCTTTCCTAGAATTCTCTGATTAAACTTAACAGGATCTTTCACATGAAGTTAATAATTTTTGCTAGGGAGCAGATTCCTGAGAGATAGCTCTATTTCTTTTTTAAAAAAAGTAATGACATCATCCCAGTTTTTAGGATAATTATCTGCTTAAGTCTTACTCATTCCCTTCAGAGTTGTATTAAACCTTTCTATCAGGAAATGACATTGTTGGTGATGAACATTTAGCTTTATATTTAACCCAACTTTATTTCCATTGGTATTTATCACTTCTGAAAAAATCTATTAGGATCTCTAAAAAAAATCCTAGATGAAAAAAATTCAGTAAAACCTTGGCCACTTTTTATTCCTTTGGGGAGGCCAACACTAGTGTTTTTGTATACCTTGTGGCATAAATTACCATTGCAAGAATTGTTTTGTTTTGTTTTAATGGTAAGTGGGTTTAAGGAACATACCTACTAGACCTATATACTCAGTGGAAAAATTTCCCTAAGAATAGGCAAATAAGGCTTTAGTTTGGTGTGCACTTTTGAACATTGTTGAAAGAGTTACAACTTTCTGTCACCTGCTGTGTTATTTTAGACCAGGAGAAATTTAGCAACTACTTTCTGATTTTTAGTCCTTAGATGATTTATCTATGTGTATATAAGAATATATATCTATGCATAGGTATATGAGTATGGGTGCATATACAAATATACACAGACCTGTTTAGAGAGGTAGATCCATTTTTATACAAAGAAATACTTGATCAGATAAAAGATGAGCCAGTCATATAGTAAGAGGAAAGGACAACCAGGGAATGGGTCCATAGGCTCTATTTTGTAGCCAGGCCCCCAGCATGTTGAGATCTACTATTGTACAATCAGATCAGTATTTTATAAGTTTTTCATGCTTCAGTGGTAAAGCTGTGTATATATGTCTGCCTTATATGTGTATGTTCACTGGCGTTAATTAGGTTTGGAGGTTATTGTCTCTTTTTCCAGTAATTTGGTGTAGTCTGAATGGAATCAAAGGACAATGCGTATTTGAATTTCAGCTCTTTTGCTTCCCATGTATGTGACATTTATATGTCCATCTATATGCCTCAGGGTCATCATTTGTAAAATGAGGGCTTTGGACTCAGTGACTTCTAAGGTCCCTTCAGCCCTAAATTTATGATTCTCTGAGTTTAGAGAGGAAGAATTTCATTGAGAGATATGTGTTGTGAATGATACATTGTTCTGATTAAAGTAGGAATAAAAGATTCTTTTCGTTTTATTATATTTAAACATTTATAAAATCTTCTATTAGAGAATTTTATCATACTTTTCTCCTAATGCCTGGCTGACATAATATTAGTTGAGAAGGATCATATAGACTACTGTAAATTTGTGTATCAATTTGTAAATTTGTGTGAAGAATTTTTTTCCACATAAGAAATCAAAAGGATAGCTGAAGTCGTATTTTCTAAACTTATATCTACATTTTGTATATTTTATTTCTTCTATAGGCATGCTTTTGATATTAATTTGTTGGGTCAGAAATTTTAATAGGCTAGAAAGTGGTCTTTGGTTTACTAATTAGAGCTATTTCATGTTTTCTAAGCTTATCTCTATGTTTTGCATTTTAATTTTATCTCTTCCATAGGTAGACATGATTTTACTTGATGCTAATTTGATGGGTCACAAATTTTAATAGGATAGAAAATGGCTTTTAGTTTACTAATTAGAGCTATTTCATCATTTTGGGAACTCAAACTTCTATCAGTGGCATAATGGGACACATTGTCATTGATGAGAGATGGTCCCCTATGTAGGGGTAGGAATTCAGGGAATGATTTGAGTGTTTAGACCACTGATCCAAGGATGATAACAGAAGCTATGCTTTGTTCTAGGTTAAAAAAAAATTTTTTTTGTAATGTTATTTCAATAACCCAGAAAAACAGGGTGTGGAGAGGTATCAGAATGCAGGGAGCCAAAAGCCAAAAGATGTAGTCTGTCCTCTTCTCCTGCCTTTGCTTGTTTACCAGTAGTTTGTTCTGTCATGTAAAGATCTGTTTTAAAATCAAAGGAAAGCTTCTAATTGTTTTGTCTTCCATCACAAGTGAGAATTTAACATGATTGTTTTTGTTCGTAAGCCCCAGAAAATCAAAGATCTTTCAACATTCAGCTGTGATTTTATTTTATTTTTTTCAGGAAAGGCAACTGCTGCCAGTTGTCATGTAGTTGCAAAATCAGTTCTTGTCCCAGGCTCAGTCTTTCATTTTCTCCTTCTATCTCCACATCCTTCCATTCTCTTTCCTTTTGTTTAGAGCTGAGGTTTAATCCTTAGTCAGAAGTAATGAGTAGAGATTATTTCCAGGCATGGGGAGCATCCAGGACAAAGGCACAGAGAAAGAGGTAGAATACCATGTGCAAGGAACAGAGAAAAATCTTAGCTGGCTATAGAGGGCAGAAGGAAAGAGGCTGGTGATATAGGCTGAAGTAAGCTTGTGGAGGGCCTAAAAATTTGAATAGGAGAATTTCTATCTGAACCTAGAGGCAATTGGGAGCCCCTGGAGTTTACCAAGTGAGTGACATAGTAAGACCTTAGCGTAAGGAAAATCGCTTTGGCAGCCTACACTACATGTGTAGTATGGTTTGGAGCGTGAGACTTAAGATAGGAAACTCAGTCAGGAGGCCATTGCAATAGACTAAGAAAAAGATGAGGAGGGCTTGAAACGAAGTAATGGCTGTGTGAGTAGTGAGACAGGGATGGCTGCTAGAGATGGTGGAAAGGTAGAATTGGCAAGATTTGCTAACTGATTGCATAGATGAAGTGAGGAGAAATGAGAAGCTGAAAATAATACCAAGGTTACAAACTTGGGAAACTAGAAGAATAGTGCTGCCCTAGATAGAAATGGGGGAAAGCCAAAAGAAATAAGTTTGGAAGGAAAAATAATGAGTTCTGTTTTGGACATACTGAATTAGATATGTCTATGAAACATTCAGTTTGAAATGTCTAGTATAGACAGTTGATACAATGGTCTCAGCCTTTGATACATCAATAGAAGACAAGTAACTGTAGATCTTGATCTCTGCTTATGTGAAGACTAATACAAAGTTCCCATTTTTCTGCAAGCCGAGACTAGGGAGAAAATCATAACCCAAATGCATAGCTATTAAACAGCATTGATTTTTGATAACAGAACTAAGATATGTATTGTAGCTGCCAGTGCTCATCCCTATATAGAAGACTTCGTATAAAGACAGTGATATTGTATATATATATACAATATATATATTTATGTACATATCTATATATATTTTATTGTAACACTTTGGCTTATTAAATGTTTAATAATATATATTTGCACTTAGAGACACAGATAGCTATATTAGTATTTAAATATATATTATAGTATATATATATATATATATATATGTACATGTACACTTTTGCCTACCTACTGCATGCCTGAACTTTTAAAAGTTTTTTAAAAGACCTCGCAATGCCATGTTTATGCCTCCCTTTATATGTATGACAAAATCAGCAATTGACAAGGCCATGTTTAATAGCCATCTTCACATATATGTTGTGAATGATACATTTGCTAGGCTAACCACAAGCCAGGCTAACCCTCTCCACCAATTCCCAACTTTCCCCACATAGAGATATCCAAAGACCTTGTGATACAGTCCCAGAAGCCGAGAGAAAAAAACTGCACTTACCTTATCAATTAAAATATTGGCCAACCCAAAGTGGGAAAAAGGAAATCAGAGATAGCACTCTAAAAAGCTGAGCCCCCAAAGTACAGTCTTAAAGACGGAGCCATCATGTATGCTATCTCACAAATGTTCTGTGCCTCGTGTCATTTTTCACCTTAATTAAGGACCAGCCTCTGTGGATGTGTGTCCTTGATGTTTTGTTGAATGAAAATAAAGATATATAAATATGAGTATTGTTTTCATTTCTAAGATGATGGGGTATGTGATTTTTTGATGAAGTATAGAATTAGAAAATGGGAAATGAATGGTCATTCCCATTAATCTTATATGTCTACCTGCTGCAGAACTAAAGCCTCTCTTGATAACTGTCTTAATGCAAATTTAGTAAGGTTCAAGATAACCAAGGTCCAGTACAAGGATACATGGAGCCAGGGAAACAGCACAGAGCTGCAGACAGCTTGTATGGGCTGGCAAGAGCCAATTGTTAAGTACTCAATGTGGGCATTTCCACCTCAGAAACTGGCAAATGCTACAAGTCAGGGCTTGATGTATTGTTTTGTTGATTCTTTAAAGTTAAGAAAGTGATGGAGAAAATGTTAATAATGCAGGTTAAACTGAAAACTGTGTTGCACATACATAAATAGCTGTTAAATGTGTGCCAGCACACCTCTGCATAGAGCACATGACAGTAAAGCCTTATTGGGGGGACCTATGGCTTCAATGTGGCCAATGTGACTATTGAATCAGCCCCATGTAGAGTGACAGGAAGGACTGCAGAAGCACTTACATTAAGGTGATAGCAGAGCTTTTCTAACTATTTCATTGCTTTACTCCTTTGAAGTGGTCAGCTCCCATCTGGTTGCCCTCAAGTCTGACTGTATTAAAACTCTTGAATGATATGATGACACAACCCATGAATTGACCATCCTAGAGATTCTCCCCACCACCAAAGCAGGATTAAGAGAAGCTCAGCCAAGCCAAACTATACAAGGTTAGTCTTTGTAGACCAAGACCTGGCTAGAAATCTCAAGAAGAGAGTTCACACTGCTTTTCCTCCCCCACTCCCTACCCCTCTGAGTTCTTCTGGTCCTTGAAAAAAACACCTAAGCACTTCTTAACGCTGTTTTCTGCAGCAGCTTAGCGTGTTTATTTATCTATCTAAAACACACATGTCCCCCAGTAATCCACAGCTGTAGAAATAATAGAGTGAAGTATGAGAAGGGTGGTCTTTTAACACTTACTCCCCATATTCACACAATTTAAAAATTTAGACAGTTTTCTTTTTTTATTCCTTCTCCTTGGATACCTGTGTTTACAATAACTTCTAATCCTTTGGGTAGATAGCCCCTGTCAAGGAGATTTCATCGGAAAACCTGTGAACCTCAATGGCTCCCACTAAGGGTATCTAATTTTTAACACGTCTAGAATTAGCTACTAAAAGCATAATTGCAACATTAGCCACAATCCCATAAACATAAAAATGCAGCTTTATTTATATAATCCTCCTAGGGTTTATGACAGAGCTGGGTACAAACTTACATGGAATCTTTTTTTAAGTTTATTTTTAAATTTTTTCTTTAATTTTTTATTTTGAGTTTCAAATTCTTTTCCTCTCATCTGTCTTCCCTCCACACACACACACACACATACACACACACACACTAAGAAAGCAAGCAATGTGTTACTCATTATACATGTGAAGTCATGCAAAACATTTCCATATTGGTCATGTTGAGAAAAAAAAGCAAGAAAAAAAAGTGAAAAAAATATGCTTCAATCTACACTCAGAATTCATCAGTTTCCTCTCTGGAGGCAGATAGCATTTTTCATCATGAGTCCTTGGGAATTGTCACAGGTCTTTGTCTTGATCAGAGTAGCTAAATATTTTACAATTGTATCCTTATAGTTATTGCTGTGATGGGGTACAATGTTCTCTTGGTTCTCCTCTCTTCACTTTGCATCAGTTCATGCAAGTTTTTCTAAAATCCACCTGGTCATCATTTGTTATAGCACAATAGTATTCTATCACAATCATATACCACAACTTGTTCAGCCATTCCCCAATTGATGACCATCTCCTCAATTTCCAATTCTTTGCTACCACAAAAATAACTGCTATAAATATTTTTGTGCACATAGGTCCTTTTCTCTTTTTTTGGATCTCTTTGGGATGCAGTGAGTATCCCAAGTATTTCCTATGAATTTCCAAATATTTTGGACAGCAGCTCAGCAAATCACATCTGCCAGTTTTGTTGTTGTTGTTGTTGTTGTTGTTTTTAGGATTCAAGGTATAGAATTCATCTGAGCCAAGATGTCTCAGATACTTAAATACTCAGATACTTAAATGCTGACTTAAATACCTCAGGGGTAGCTACATGTCCCCTTACTGCCTCCTTTCTTATTTTGGGTATCAATTCTTCAACTCTTGGTAATTTTTGTTTCATCATTTTCAGTGTGAAATGTTCTCCTTGGTAGAGAAAACAGAAACAGTAAGAATTGAGTAAGTCAAATCAAGAAGCATTTATTAGGTGCCTAATATGTGCCAGGCACTATGCTAAACTCTGCCTAGACATTGTCCCTGTCACACCCTTTCGCATCAGAGTTGTGTACTTTCTCTCCAAGCCTGCCCATCTATCCTTCTTACCCTCCCCACCCACAATGAGATAGTGAACTCCTTGATACTAGGGTCTTAGACATATCAAGTTCCATCTTCTCACACAACCAAATTAATTTATAGATGCACTGATGGAATTGCATCTGTAAATGTAAAAACTATTAGCTCACAAGCTGTAAAAACAACAACACAAATAGGTAGCCAGGCTGGATTTGGCCCTGAGGCTGTAGTTTGCCTGATGCCTGTGTAACCTCTTCAATGCAAGTGCTCCTTCTAACAGTGAAGATGCCAACTCCTCCCAACCTTCTCATCCTGTGAGATTTTCAGCCATGTTATTTAGCAAACTCAACATCAGATGTCCACTCAAACTTCCTCTGATTCTTTCACTATCTGGGGGCACCAATATACCTCTGAGGGGATCCACCTGTCATAACTTTACATCATCTTGTTTTTTTTTAAGTGATCCTAGTAGACTCCTTATAGAATCATTGATTCAACTGATGTTTTTCATAGAACTCTACTAGGCCCTGCACCAACGGTCCTCAAAGGAGACAAGAGAGGTGTCCACTCATAATCTTCTCCTTGGGACCAAACTTATTCTTTGTAATTTTTCGACATTCATTTTTGTTAATAAATGGTTCCATTCAATTCAGTAAACATGTATTAAGCACTAGTATTTGCCAGACACCGTGTGAAGTGCTGTAAATACAAAAAGAGGCAAAAGACAGTCCCTGACTTCAAGGAACTTACAATCTAATGGGGGAGACAGCATGCAAGCAAATATATACAAAACAAGATAAATAGGAAATTATTAACAGAGGGAAGACAGTGGAATTAAGAGGGGTTGATTATTGAATTCAGTCACGTTATACACTTCCTAAGGGAGGGATGACGGACTCGAGATGCAGAACGAGGGACATGGACAATGCTGGGTATTTATTTTGCATGACTAGGCATATTTGTTAAAAGAGTTTTGTTTTTTCCCAAGGGGAGGTGGGATGGGAAGGAGAAAAAACATATTTTTGTTTATTGAAAAAGTAAAATTTAATATGGTGCAGCTTTAAGTCTCCACAGGCTGAGGTCCCCTGAACATCCATAAGCGACTCCGGGGCCAATCAGGTGACGTAAGAGGATTTGAGCGATGCCTCGAGTACCCTGGAGGAGGCGAACAAATTCCCACCACCGCAGTTGTATCTCAGTCCGGGACTCCCCCAACACGCCTTTACTCCTCCACACCGGAGGCGGCGCTGTGTGACAGGATCCTGCTAAGTGGCAGCGTCCCAGGCTGGTGCAGAGCTGGAGTCCCAGGATGCACCGCATGTACCCGGCAACTGCTGCGGGTTGCAAGGGAACATCAGCCGGGGCCCGGGCCGGGCCCGGGCGCAGCCCAGCTGGGGGCCGGCCCTGCGGGGGCTTAGAGCTGCCCGGGACTAGCTCGGATCCCCCGCTCCGGCCCCTGGCTCCGCGTCCTTCGTGCTAACGACCCCCTCCCCGGCCCGACGTCCTGCTCCGGGCCACTGGCCGAGTGAGGCGGGAGGAAGAAGGAAGAAGGGCCGGACCCTCTGCAGCTCTCCCCGCCGCAGCCTCCCCGGGGCCCGGGCTCGACCCCGAGGGCCATGGCCGCGGCGGCGCCTGCTCCGGTGAGACGGCGGGCCGGGCCGGGGAGCGGGCGGGCGGGGGCAGGAGTGCAGACCCGCGGCTGCTCTCGGGCAGTGCGGAGACGTCCACATTTCTGGTCCCTGCCCTTCGCCCGGACCCCGAACACAGCCTGGTTCAGAGAGTCAGTCAGCGGGCTAGCCGGGCCGGGAGCGCCCTCGAGCTGCAGGGGTCCCCCATCTTTGGTGCTGGGGAAGCAGAGGCAGTGGCACATCCTGCCCGCGAGGAGCTGACTTGGGGGGGCGCAGGATTCACACCCGCGCTCAGCCTGGAGGTGGCTGAAGGGAGCTGATGGAGTAGGGGGTTGGGGACGTTCAGTAGCAGAGGGCTAAGGTCAGGTTCAGACCGGTTTGGCCACTCGGTGATTTGGGGGCTGCTTGGTCCAGGGCGAAGTTCGGCCTCCGTGGGCAGAGGGGGAAGGAACGGGGGCTGCTTAGCTTGAAGACAAGACTTGGAGGGTAGGTGAGAGGGTGATTGCTCTCTTGCCAGTAGTTGAAGGACCGGCTTTTGCTTTGGTTTTTGTAGCATTTAACTATTTTTAAAGCACTTTATTATAGGTGTTATTTAACCGTTATTGTTCCAAAACCCCAAGAAGGCCTATTAGATAATAGGCTGTGATATGCAGTTGGACAGTCTACAGAGCTTATCCCTCAACTAGCTTCTTCCCCTTCTTAGACATATGTGTGTATAGAGATATACCTCCACATACACATACAAATGAATATGGGTAACCCCTTCCACCCCAGCACCAAAATTCAGTACTCACTTGTGAGAAGAGAAAAAGAGTGTGACCTGGGCAGGTCACTTCACATCCCTGGACCTCAGTGTCCTTATCTGTGAAATGGTGTAGTTGGACTAGATGGCTTTCAAAGCCACAAGTCTCTCACTTGTGTGACCCTGGGCAAGTCACTTAATTTCTGTTTGCCTGTTTCCTCTGCTGTAAAATGGGCAACCCCTCAGGGTTGTTGTAAGGATCAGGTGAATAGTATTTGTAAAAAATACTTATCATAGTGCCTAGAATATAGTAGGCATCATAAATACTTATCCTTTCCTCTTTTGAGGGCCATTCTAACTGTAGATCTACAATTATATGGAATACTGCCTATGCTTTCAGACTGGTTACATGAATTAGTTAAGCAAGCGCAAGTAATAGAGTGTCCAAATCTGACTATTTATGCAACATTCTCGTGTGTGTCTATCTGTATGCCTACGTGTATGTCTTGGACCAACTTGGAACACCAAACAATCAGCTGGGCTCAGAATTAAACAAGAAGAAGGCAAGCTGGATTGCCTTTTGGAAATTACAAAATTCTTTTGATTACCCAAAGCTCCTACCTAAAGCAAAAATCCAATCTTTTAAACACCAGTGATCTTCTGTGCTGCTATATGGCTACAAGTCATGGAAATCTATAGTTTCCAAAGAACTGAAGTTGAGAATCACCCCAAAAGCCAGTGGAGAGTTACATGGTGTGTGGAAGCACTCTGTGATGTATTACAAACAAGAAATTAAACAAGTATAAAGAATATCTTCAAAGAAACATAATTGAAGAATTTTGGCCAGTAAAATAGTTTGAGGGAAAACTGATGACTAAGTGCCCATATAGTGAACCCCTTGATGACAGATTTATGGGAAACCAAGGATATGAGCCACAGGGGAGGCAGACAAGATGAGTTTCTTTCCTCATTATTGGAGGGTATGTATACTATATGTACACTAAACACTGTGTTCCAGGGCTTAGCATAGTGCCTGGCACAGAGTAGGTGCTTCATAAATATTTATTAATTGATTGTTCAAAGTGCTAGAAAAATTAGTAAAAGGAAGTGACATTAGAGATTTCTGCTGTAGGATTATAGTTTATAGATACATTGGAATACTGAAGAAAATAACATTTTATTTAATGTTCACATCTTGTTGAAGTAGGACACATTTTACAGTTGAAACTAAGATTCAGAGGAGACCGGGCCGAGGACAGACAGATAATTATTGGCTGAAACAATAAGTAAGAGAACTACAGGCCCTTTTTGCTCCGGGCCTAGTCTGGTCTCTAATACAGTGTTTTCTACTACATTTCATTTAAAGCTGTAAATAAGACATAAAGTTCATGAGGAGAGACTTTTTTTTTAATTGCATTTGATGAAATAAATATGTAGAAACCAATCGCACACCGGTAATAACTAACATTCTTCTTGTCCTTTTATATATTCAGGTGTGTTGTGGATTTTTTATATAGTGGTGAGTGAAGGTATAGGAAGCATTGTGGTGTGGCGAATAGAGCTGATCTCAAGTCAGGAACCTGGGCTCAAGTTACGCCTTTAAGATACACGCTGACTGAGTAAACCCAGACAAGTCACTTAACCTCTCAGGGTCCAGTGTACCTCTCCAGTCAACATTTATTAAGCACCTACACTGTGTGCCAAGCACTGTACTAAGTGTGAACTATAAATTGCCAAGAAAATGCCCATTTGCATTTGTAGAGGAAATTTCTTATATGGAATTCTCTACATCAAAGAAATCAGGTTTGATCCCTTCCCAACCAATGTAAATAAAGTCTTCCATATTCTTTTTCTCTTGTGTACCCCATTTTTCATTACTTTATAAAATCTTTTCCATATTTTCTCTTTTTTCCATGGTTATGTGTGCCTTTGATATATGACAACCTGTTTAACCATTTTTCAGGCATGAAACATTTTTGCTGTTTTCGGTTTTTCATTAGCTTAGGTTTTTCAGTTTTAAACTTTGTGACTTTTGTTTTTTTATACCACAGTAAGTGTCACACATTCTTCCCCTGCCCACCACCAACAGTGAACCCTCATTTTGCAACAAAGAAAACCTGTTAAGCAAAACCACCTGACTATATCTGATGGCATAGGCCTATGGTCCTTTATGTCTCTTTTGAGATGGTACTTTACCACTTCTTCTTCAGTCAGACCTCAAGACTAGTCATTGCAATGGCTGCTCATGGTGTTTTTGTTATATTAATATAGTCATTGTAGATTTTATTATTTTTTAAATTATGGGCCTTTTATTTTTATATTACTTTCATTTCCAAATAATTATCTCCCCTGTCCCTCACAAAGAGGGACAATCTCTTATAACAATCTCTTATAACAAAGGAAGAAAAAAAAGCAGTTCAAACTAATCCTACATTCTATTCAGTGATTCATATCCATAGTCTGCAAAGAAGGAAAGAAAGTGTATTTTTGTATTTCCTGTTTGAGGCCAGTCTTGGTTAGTACAATTTTGTTGTATTCCATTTTGATTTTCTTGTTCTTTTGTATTTCTTTCCATTTCTTGTTCTTTCCAGTGTTGCCCTTGTGTATGTTGTTTTTCTGGTTCTGTTTAATTCACTTTGCATCAGTTCATATAAATCTTCCCATCCTTTTCTGTATTCTTCAAATTAATTGCCATTATCAGAATAAATTTGTAGTCTCCTCTTTGAAACAAACAACTACAAAGTCTCTATAAGAATAGCAATTGCATTGATAAAACTAAATGTCAATATGATGCTTATAATTCCAGGTCCCAGTGAAGTTTGATGATGTGGCCATATATTTCTCAGAGCAAGAATGGGATATCCTGGATGATTGGCAGAAAGACCTTTATAAGCATGTGATGAGGGCCAATTACTCAACCCTGGTTTCCTTAGGTAAGTTGTATTTACTGAAAAATTTTGGGACAACTCTAGAATTGGAGGGCAGCTAGGTGACACAGTGGATAGAATGTAGGACCTGGAATCAGGAAGATTTATTTTCATGAGCTGAAATCCAGCCTTAGACATATATTATCTCTGGGATCCTGGGCAAGTCACTTAACCCTCTTTGCCTCAGTTCTCCATCTGTAAAATGAGCTGCAGAAGGAAATGGCAAACCACTCCAGTGTCTTTGCCAAGAAAACTCCAAATGGGGTCACAAAGAGACTGAAAAACTTCTGAGCAACAACAGTGGAATTGGATGGTGTCTATCCAGGAGAAGGCCCATTGGTTAGCCCTCTGCTAGGGAAGCATAATACAGTGCTTGATCTTCTAGGAGCCTATGATTGTTAAAAACTAAGACTTAGACTGATAAAATAAGTAAGAAACTATTGGCAAATAAAATTCCAAAACTGTATAATGAAGAAACCAGTTTGGTGGTATATATTGCACATACTATAGGAATTCTGGTAAGTGGAAGATTAATGTTTATTGGACTAATTAAAGGAAAGCTTTGTGAAAGGGTAGGATTTTATTGTCAGTGACAATTAGGAAAGGCTTTTTGAGATGGGAGAGCATTCAAAAAAAACCAGAGATAGGATTAAGTGTGGACGTATTCTCTCTCCCTCTCTCTCTCTCTCTCTCTCTCTCTCTCTCTCTCTCTCTCTCTCTCACACACACATACACACACACACACACACACATACTGGTATGATGAGTTTGTATTGAGGAATAATAATCAATATATGCTTTCAGGCCAAACACCCAGGGAAAATAAATTGTTTTTATGTGACCTTTCTTGACAGACTATACCATTCCCAAACCAGATTTGATATTCCGGATTGAACTAGGAGAAGTATTATTTCTCGGGAATTGGGGAGATTTGGAACAAGCAGAAATAGGAGTCAGCCTGAATGCTTATAAGCATTTCAACTTGAAAGTCACTGAGAAGAAACTGTTTAGGGGTAAGTGAGAACAAATCAGTCACTTTTCCAAGGCCACAGTTTTGAAACATTTGAGAATCATGGAGCTAAATGTTCAAGGGTTCCATAGCCTTTGAAGTAAATATTCCTGTTATTCTGAGAACTGTCATTTCTATTAGATTGAGTAAGGTAAATATTCCTCCATATTTTCCAAGGTTGGGGTCCATGTTTAGGGAATTTGGAATTCTTAACTCTAAAAATTAGAAATGTTATGTGTTAGAGGCAAATGGAGTGGTTGATGAATGCTGGTTCATGTTGGCTTTTCCTTCCCAGTGGACCATTGGGCCAGGATGACTCTGTCACAGTACATTGAGTGCAGTCTAAAACAGGTTAAAATATAATTGGGAAATACTTAACAAAATAAATAAAAACACAATTAAACATAGATAACATCTCATTTTAAAACTGAGTCAGTATGTGGCCTGCAGGGACCTTTATATATTGATTAGTAATCCCCAATTCTATTTGAGTTTGATACCAGTACTCTAGACCACCAATACTTTGCTCCCATAATAATATAACTGGGGTCTATGAGTCCTTGGTCCGCTCTCCTAGTAAGGGAGTAAATGGTGTATCTAAAACCAAAAAAGGACTAAAGCTATAGCTACAACAGTAACAATCAGAAGAAACAAGTTTGAGCCCTATTGTATTCTTTTTCCTAGGGAAAACAAAGTGGCTGATAATTTCACCTGGATTAAACAATAAACAGGATGCTTTATCCTGGTTAAAGAGTAGTCTTAAAGACTTGGGCCTAGGACATGATGGAATTATTATATCACTGTAAAGAATTATATAAATATAAACTATTATTATTTCTGCTGGCATTATGTTGTATTAATAATAACAACAGTAACATTAGGTATACTTTGTAACTGTGTAGTTACAAAATAGTCTCACATACACTGTGGCATTTGATTCAGTTCAACAAATACAAGGGCTTTTATAGGTTATGCATTTACTTACTTTTTACTTATTTATGCATTTACTTATTCTTGATTTTCAGGTGAAGAAAAGCTCAGAGAAGTTAAGTGACTTGTCTAAAGTCACACAGATTTAAGTGCCTGTTTCACTTTGTGAGCACATAACCAATATTCTTTTTTACTACCTATACTACCTCAACTTTGATATAAAATACAGCACTCCACCCATTTCAGCAGTTGCCACTGTTCCTTCTTGTCTCATGATTTTTAGCTGGGGAACATCTTCCACATCCATCTGCCCCAACACAGGCAGGCCTCCCTGGCAAAGAGAGTAAGAAATCCTTAGTTAACACCTTGGGTCTTTTGATAAGCTTCTCCTTACCTTTCTTGAAAGCCTGGTGGTCCTTTTGTTCTGTCTTTTAGGAAATCTTTCTTAAGCAGTGCTGAAAACAGGGGAGGAATATAGTTCCCAAAACTCTCTACCTTTCCAAAGGGCCTAGTCAGAGGTTGGGATCCATACAACTCTGCTTCTAAGAATTCATCTCTCATATTTAGTATCTTTAATAGACTGACTGGAAATAATAATAAAATGCATTTTTAAAGTGAAAAAAAAAAAGAATCTGGGCAACTTGCAGTTTTTGCCATAGGCTAGAGAAAATGTAACAGCAATGTACATTGCCAAAATACTATTTTGCCATATATTGTTTTATATTCTCTGGATTGACCTGATCACTTGATAGAGTTTGACTTATGTTACTCAACACATAGAAACCTTAAGTCCTTATTTTTGTCTGTATTACCTCTGAGTATGCTTTTCACATTAAAATTGGGTCCCAGAAGTCTGATTATATTTGGTTAGTGATCAGGGATTTGGGGGCAAAGTTGTAGCTTCTGTGAGAAAGAGACCTAGGAAAAGCTAAAAGCTGGATTACTGGGATGGTTCAGAACAGACTTTCTCAAACTCATTTGTAAAATGGGGAAATATCTACTTCACTTTAATAACAAATAGTGATGGGGTCATTTCTTTTTAATTCCAGGTAATCATGGAGCTGCAACAACAAAAAAGGAGGAAGGTGATTTAGATGGTCTTCAAAGACAGGGCTCAGAGGAAAGGAAAGAGATTTCCTCCAAATCTTGTCAAAAAGCCACTGTGGAATATCTGTGCATCCAAGGGACACAGACTTCAGTTCCAAAATTAGAGGATTGCACCCAGAGTGGCAGATACGAGAATCACAAAACCTTCAGCTCACCCAATCACCAGGAATCTCCCTTAGGGCAAAAAATTTGTTCTTATCCTATCTTTGGGAAAAACTTTCAGGCAAAAGGGCATTTAGTGAAACACCATGGCAACCACACAAAGAACAATCCATGCACATGCTCAAAATGCAAGGAAAAAGTGAGAAAGCAGTCTAGCTTGCATTTGCATTATGGGAAGAAGTGCTTCCAGTCTAGTGAATGTGAGAAGAATTTTAGCTACAGCATGAACCGGCATTATCGCCAGTTCATCCCTGTAGGGAAGAAACTATTCCAGTGTTCTGAATGTGATAGAAGCTTTCGATGGGAGGCTGGTTTGAAATCCCACCAGAGCCTGCACAGTGGAAATGGACAGTTTTCCTGCAATACATGTGGTAAGGTTTTCATTCGGAAAGCTAGGTTTATCACCCATATCAAATTACACACAAGTGAGAATCCTTTCCATTGCCCAGTGTGTGGCAAGAGGTTCTTTAAGAGGAAGTACCTCCTCAGACACCAGCAGCTACATTCAGGAAAAAGGCCCTTCCAGTGCCCTGATTGTGGTAAGACCTTCTGTCGAAAATCCTACATGAAGGCCCACCAGCGCTTACACAGCACAGAGAGGCCATTTGCCTGCACACAGTGCGAAAAGGACTTCACTCACCAGTATAAACTCACTGAACATATGAGGGTACATAGTGGAGAAAAGCCTTTCCAGTGTCCTGAGTGTGACAAGAGCTTCAGTCGAAAGTCCCACATGAAGGCCCATCGACGTTTACACAGTAGGGACTGGCCCTTTTCCTGTAGAGAGTGTGGCAAAGGCTTCACTCAGCGGTATAGACTTACCAGACATATGAGGGTACACAGTGGAGAGAAGCCCTTCCAGTGCACTGAATGTGGCAAGAGCTTCCGACAGAAGGCAAGCCTTCTTCATCACCAGCTTATGCATATGGGAGATATAGCCTTTCTCTTCAAGTGCCCAGAGTGTAATAAGAGCTTCCATCAGAAGAAAAGTCTGCTCAACCATCAGCTCATGCACACGGGTGAAAGACCCTTTCAATGCCCCAAGTGTGATAAGAGATTCCGTCTCAAGGGCAACATGAAGGCCCACCAGCGCCTACACAGTGGGATCAGACCATTCTCCTGTGGAGTGTGTGGCAAGGGCTTCACTCATAAATCTAAGCTGACTAGTCACACCAAGGTACATACCGAGGAGAAGCCCTTTCAGTGTCCTCAGTGTAATAAGAGCTTCTGTCACAAGAGGAGCCTAATTAATCACCAGTTGGTTCACACAGGGGAGAGACCCTACCATTGCCCTGAATGTAACAAAAGCTTCTCTTCCAAGGCCTATGTGAAGGCCCACCAGCGAATACATAAGGGAGAGAAGCCATTTTCCTGTAGTGAGTGTGGCAAGAACTTCACCAATCAGTTTAGGCTCACAGAGCACATCCGAGTGCACACTGGGGAAAAACCCTTCCAGTGTCCCGAGTGTGACAAGAGCTTCCGTCAGAAGAGAAGCCTTATCAACCATCAGCTTGTTCACACGGGGGAGAGACCCTTCCAGTGCCCTGAGTGTAATAAAAGCTTTCGCTGGAAGGCTGGGATGAAGGCCCACCAGCGTCTCCACAGGGGTGAGAGGCCATTTCAATGCCCTGACTGTGATAAGAGTTTCTCTTTGAAGGCCTATCTGAAGGCCCACCAGCGAATACATAAGAGGGAGAAGCCATTTTCCTGTAGTGAGTGTGGCAAGAACTTTGCTGATCAGTTTAGGCTCACGGAGCACATCCGAGTGCACACTGGGGAAAAACCCTTCCAGTGTCCCGAGTGTGACAAGAGCTTCCGTCAGAAGAGAAGCCTGACCAACCACCAGCTTGTACACACAAGTGAAAAACCCTTCCAGTGTCCTGAGTGTAACAAGAGTTTCCGGTGGAAGGCTGGAATGAAGGCCCATCAACGTCTGCACAAAGGGGAAAGGGTGTTTTCCTGCAACGAATGTGACAAGTGTTTTTCTAAGCAATCTAAACTTGATGAACATATTCGAGTTCACAGTGGAGATGAACCCTTCTAGTGTTCTGAATGTGGCAAGCTTCCATCAAAAGAAAAAGGAGCCGCGATAACCAGAAGGCCCCCCCCAGTGCCTAGCTAATAGTGAGACACTCTTCTCCGGCAAGCAAGGGAGGCAAAGGCTTCTCCTAACAGTTTAAGCGCATTTCTCTACGTGGGATTACTCACTAGGGTCATGCCCTGGAGTTTCCCAAATGAATTAGACACTGAACTTGGCAGCACTTTGGACCAGTAACGGGGTCACACTGGAGCTGAGACAGAACCGACAACATCAAGGATGTCCTTGAGCTTCCAGAGCGTAAAATGTTCTCCCTCCCTCCTCAGATTTCCGAAAGCACTTTGTCTAAATCTCTCCACCACCTCTACTACCCTCTCCTTTGTGTATCATACTTATCTGTGTGCATGGTATCTCAACTCTTCCCTCTCACTGTATCCCCCACTCCCCAATGTAAGCAACTTGAGGGCAAGGACTGTTATTTTTTATCTTCGTATCCCCAGCATCTAACATAGCACCTTGCACAGAGTAGGCACTTAATAAGTGTTTTATTTGAATGTGGCAGAACTGTCGGCTCTCTGATGAACCACTGCAGCTGACAGACAAGCCTGGGATGTGGAAGTCCAGAACTGAGGGCTTTTGTTATGCAAAGATGACAGGCCACCTAGTAAACTTTGAAACTTCACATTGCAATCATGTTTCCTGTTCATTGCTGGAGAAAATCATTTGGTCCCATAATCCAGTTCCTCCTTCTTTCACAGTACCATTGAGAAGCTTCTCCAGCAAATACTGAAAGCACCTTGAAACTGGAACCCAACTGGGGAATAAAAAACTAGCTAGGATAGAATCCTTCCCCTGAAGTCTGGAGAATAGAGATATTAGCTAGCTATTCTTTCTGTTACCCCTGCACTATGCCTGACTTCTCTCCTCAGGCCTGTAACTCCTATTGAAAGTAGTAGTGCACAAGCCACTTGGTGCTTAGGTTCAGATTAAGAGGTACAGAAAGTAACAATACTCTAAAACTAAAGACTTAAGGTGTGTTCAAAAGATGCCTAGGATCAGGCACGGGACACTGGTCTCTTGCTCTAGAGATACGTAACAGGCCCTGAATTGATGCACAGTTTAAAAAGCCATGTCTCATCCTGGACCTAATTCCTGGTTACTTGGGACACAGTACACCCCATAGTTAAAATTTTAAAATGCGTAGTAGGCAGAACTACTCTCCCATGTTCTGAGTTGACTCAATGCCCCTGGGACAAGGGATTGTACAAATCTGGCTAGATGTAAAACTGCTGGTAGTGCCTTTGAGATACATGGGACAGTCTTGTGCCTGGTCCTTAAAGGGAGGCGGGGGCTAAGAGAAGCTTGTGACAGGTGACACTCATATCTTCTCTATGAGCCAAGAGAAACTAATTCCTGGTAAACTGTAACTTAAGCAGAAAAGCAACAACTTAGACCATAAGCATGTGCAGTCAGCCCAGTAATACAACTATCTTCCACAGTCCAGTCCTTGACTGCATTAGACTTATATTTAGGAGATAAAATTAGCCTGTTAGGAGAGGGATAAATAGATAAGGTTGTCTCTTGCAGGCACTGTGATTACCTATGTCACCAAGGATATCAGACTAAAAGGTCCAAAGCCTGGGCGTCAGGACCAAGTTTTTCCTTTTATTGGGTTAAAGCCTACATTGTATATGTCTAGAAGCTAGAGCTAGTAGGGGTGGACCTTGAACCATTTCATTATTTGCCATCTTTTGACCCTATCTTTAATGCTAATATCTGCTGGTGGAGGCCCAGGCTTGTACCATAGATTCAGCCACTGAGGTTCTTTCCAGTTATGTTACATAGTTCCTTTTGGGGCCTCTTAAAAATTGATGCTTTTTTTTTTTAATGCCACAACCATTTACTAATACAGCTCTCCCTCATGGAATTCTGCCTTGTAACAAGCAAAAACAACCGTTTGGCAGTGTATTCAGCATTCTGATCCCATAGTTCCCCACCTTTACTGAGAACAAAGTTTTGTCATCTGTTCTTAGGACCAAAATTGATCACTGTATCTTGAATTCTGCCTTTTAGTGTTATTTTCATTTGCATTATTGTAGTCGTGTATATTGTGCTAGTGTTGCTTACTTTGTTCTGTCAGTTTGTAGAAGTCTTTGTGTGTTTCTTGTCTTTTACAGCGCAACGGTATTCCATTCCATTTCTCTACGACAGTTTGTTTAGCTGTCCCCAATCAGTGAGCACCCACTGTTTCCACTTTTTTGCTACCACGAAAAGCACAACAATTTCAAGTATAAAACCATATACTAACATAAAAGTTCCTAACAATATCATGCATAGAAGATGTGCTAGAGGCACAAGTAAAATCATTGTCTTTGCATTCTAAGGGGGAAATCCCATCAGGAACAAGAATTCAAAGTAGTTCGTTTTAGGGCAGACGTTGCTCTTTGGTCTTGGTTATAATTTAGGATTCTGCTATTGGCTGGTGAAAACTGCTACACTCTGCAGATCAGGGATAATGTCACCCAAGAAGAAGAGATTAATTCAAATGTCTGTCTTGTCCATTCACTATCTTTTTTTTTTTTTTAACCCTCTAGGTTCTAGTATGGAAACAGAGGAAATCCAATCCCAAAATAGGGCCAGTAGGCTATCAAAGATTCTGGGACTGAACTCATACTATTGGATTCACTGGCTTTCTGGATATTGCCCAAGTACAGTTAAAGGTCCCTGCTTCCAATATGAAGGTTAACTAATACTCATCTACCCAGGGTGTCCAAAGGAGGGCTCAGACATCCTGTTATCCAAAATAGCCATCAAACAGCCCTATGCCAAGCTCTCCAGATTCTAGTAAGGGAAGGAGGTAACTAGTGACATAGGTCATTTCCTGGTACATAGACAAACTTCAGAAGGTAGACCCAAGTGATTTCCCACTGCAGATCTCCAGTTGAAGGCATTTGGGCAACTCGGTCCAGTTCATCAAGACCTTGTCACTTTTCAGGGTTGCTTATGCAAAGCTCTAGACCTGAATCTCTAGTAACTTTTTGGGGAAGAGTTGTTAGTAAACAGGCCAGTCTTAGACCCTTTTCATTCATATGCAAACCGAGGAAGGAACCTCTTTATAGAGCTTGCTGTACCTAGGAGTAATTTGCCCTGCCTGCAGTAACCATGAGGATGTGAATTGGTCAAGCGGTCTAAATGTTTTGCTGCCTGGTTGCATTCCACATCATAGTGTGAGCTTGCCTTTCAGTTTCGCTTAGATCAGTGTTTTTAGTTTGGGGGGTGATTCTTTCTGCAAGCTGCATTCAGAATTTTAGCTTCAAACTTGTTCTTGATGGCCCAAAATATAGACAACCTAATGGACAGGATCAGGGCAGAAAATCTGGAAACTACTAGTCAAATTTGTCATTTCAGAAGCTCTCTAAGTGGGTACTCTCCTTAGGGTTGCATTTGGGAGGTTTTCTCCACTACCATTCAGTTGAGATAACCCTACCTTTTGTGGAATAACTCAAATATCTCCCTCCTGTTTGGGAGGAGTGACTTGCTCCAGATAATCTGCTGGGTTGCTATTACAACCCCTAACCTGTATGAACTACCTGCCAAAGGCAGTGAATATTTGAGAGCATTCCCTGGTTTTACTTGATCTAAGAGATTTAGTTCTGTTCCATCACTCTAAAGTAGGCAGGATTCTCAAGGGAGATCTTAAAATTTTTCATTCTCATTTTGGGTTTGAGGAAGAAGACAAAGATAGTGGGAGAACCTTATTTCCATTCTCTTCAACTTTTTCTTGTCTCCTCATTCCCCTGTTTCTTGTACCATGTGGCCAATGCTTCAAGTGACATACAGCTTTCATGGTTATGGCTGTCAGCCAGCCAGTGAAATGGAGGCCAGCATGCATACTATCTCTGAAAGAACAGACATGGGGTAGAGAATATCCAGGTTATGAGTCCAGTTTTACAGTGCTTGGACTGAAAAAATGTATGCCCTGACCAGACACCACGACACCCTATAGGGAAAAATCCAGTTTCTGTATCTGTCTGTGCTAATTCAGGAATGCTAAACAAGATAAACCCCTAACTGGTATAGCTTACTATAAATGACTGAAATTAATATGTATGAGGACATATTTCCTAGTGCTGGTTAAAAAGGGACTCCCTTTCCTCCCACTAATACCATCTCTGCCCTCAAAACCACCTTGTGAAGTAGGTGCTACGGGCAGTAGCATAATTTTACCACTAAAGGAAAAACAGCTCTAGAAGTGACAGGCTGCTTATGATCATGTTGCTAGTAAACCGATAGGTATTTAAGCCAAAGCCTTTTGACTCAGAATCCAATGTCCTTGCCTCCACACCACAGATTTGTTTATCTCTAGCACCCATGACAATACTGTGCACAAATGTCTATCAAAAATACCAAACAGTTTCATGTATTCTAGCTGAACCCTCAAGACACAGTAATGTGTTTATTACTGATGGAATTCCCATTAATGCCTACCCAGCCAAAACAGAAGACAGGTTTATAAACCAAGCACCAACATTTAAAAAAAAGTTTATTGTTATAGCTTAGTGGAATGTGCATCCATATTATGTATATCTTTAAAAGATTGTGACCCCTAATTTCAGTATTTTCTGTTGCTTATGTTTTTAAAAAAAAACTACTGCAGAAAATAGTTACAAATATAAAATAGCAAAGCCATGGTAGCATCATCACTCAATCACTACCCATAACAAAAATCAATAATTCCATGGCTAATATGTTGATAGAGTAAATCTAACTAGATTTAGTCAGAGGCACTGCCACACTATTGAGATACAAAGACAAACTAAAACGGTCCCTGCCTCAACAAACTTGCATTCTACCGAGAGGTACAACATTTGCACATTAAGTAAATATGAAATTATCTGACTTGAGAGTAAACACCAGCATCTAGGGAGGAAGGAAATGGCCGGGCACTGGGCTTTAAACATGTCTCGTTTGACCCTTACAACTCTGTGAAGGCTATCATTATCCCCATTTCACAGCAGTGAAAACTGAGGCAGACAAAGGTTAAGTCACTTTCCCAAGGCCTCACAACCAGTAAAGATCTAAGGCCAAATCTGAAGTGGGGTCTTCTAACTCGAAGCCCAGTACTCTATGGTTCTGCACCACCTAGCTGCCTCTGGGTGGGGCTGGGGTAATCAGGGAAGGCTTTTCATTGGAGAATGCGCCTGAGCTGACCCTTGAAGGCAGCTAAGGATTTTAAAAACAGAGAGGAGGGAGTATATCAGGGAACAGCCTTCCCAGAAACCAGAAGGCTGGAAATAGGAGTGCTGAGTTGAAAGACAGCAAGTATAACACAGTTCCACTGAAGCAATGGATGAAGGACCCTATAGAAATAAACCTGGAAATAAGAAGGACTTTAAATACCATCAAGAATTTGTGTTTTATCTTTGAGGCAATTAGGAGTCACTGAGATTTCTCGAGCAGGGAGACCATCACTGTTTTGGGAAGATTATTTTTGGCAGCTGTGGAAAATGGATTAAAGGGAGAGACTGCTAGCAAGGAGATTTTAATACTGCAGGTTTGAAGTGAGGATTACTCTGGCCTGGGAGCTGTGAATGGTTCTGAACCTGTACCTGATAGGCATCAGAAGGACTGCTCAACCTAGGCCTTCCTGATTCTAACACTGGTCCACTACTCCAGTCATGCTCTTAGTTCATAACCGGTTTGGCTTTTGTTTATAAAGTGGAAATATTTTCCACTGATGGATGAAGCTACTTACAGGGACCAAACCCTCTTCTTCACCTGGTGGCTGTCATTGCAAGAGGATATAGTGACATGTTTAGCTTGCCTTAAAGAAGCTCACTTGAGTGTGACCATAAACCAGTCCAAACAATATAAAGTGTGTTGTACTTGTTAGGGTAGCCTCTCATTGAGAGGGTACGTGTTTCCTCCCCTGCGTTTTCCATCTCTCTGGTCCTAAACATATAAATACAGAGTTTATAATATACTGTGAAAGATAGCCGTCAGAGATGGCTAGCATTGTGGATTGAGAAAACTTTTTTAAAAGGCTGCATCAATCATCTTTCCAGCTTCTTAAATTCAAGTTGCCAGTGGGTGGCAACAAACATTATTTATGTGCCAGGCATTACACTAACAGCTAAGGGTACAAATAGAAGCAAAATATAAACAAAAAGAAAGATATGACCTGCCCTCAAGGAGGTTAAATTTTAATGAGTGAAGACAACACATTTAGGGGAGCTGGAAGAGGGGAAGGAGGTTGGTGGGAAAGTCAGAAGCAGAACCAGGAAAGGAATGAAAGATGACTGGCCTGGGCCCTTCTTGAAAACAGAGGTTCTGGGAGGCATTTACTTCTCCAGATCAGAATTTCCAGATGCAAAATCATGCAACTCTGGGAGAAGATCTGGAGGAAGCTAACTAGCCCATGAAGGAAGTCGCCAAGCAGCAGCTTTGCCTAGAATTCAAAGGAATTGCAATGGGAGCAGTGAGAAGAGGTGAGAGTATCTCTAAATCTGAAAGCTCACCTTTAATTGGGGATTGAGCTCAACTGCCCTGCATTATTAGTAGGACCCAACAGGACCTTGAATTGGAAGTAGCTGGTACATTTAAAATCCTGCTGCACTTGAGTCAGAAAACTTGAATTAGAATCCCAGCTCTGCCTTCTCTGGGCCTCTTTCCTCATCTGTAAAATGAAGAAATTGATTCTTTTCACCTCTTCATCTATGCTCCTTTGATACCATGGTTACATCACCAAGCATAGTTTAGTGACAGTAGATTCTGAAATCCAGAAGGCTATGACTGTGACCTCAGTTTGTTATCAAGGTCCTGAACTCAGGCCATGCATGGAATGTATCTCAGGATATATTCTGTCTCTACTTGTGCTGTCTTCACTGAACAGCAGACAGGAGAGCTCAACTTGTGTCCTTTCCTTTTCACTGTCAGCAGGCATCTTCAAGGACTTATTTGGACTGCTTCCTCCTGCCCCAGGAGGCTCATCATTAGGAAATTGCATCCTCCTGCAGGATCCAGCCTTGGTACTCACACCTCATTGGTAACCTCTGCCTCTGACTAGAAGAGAGGAGCCATGAACTCTAAAACCTCCATTTAAGGAAGGGACTGAGGTCAGCCATCTCTCTGTCAGGCTTCCCCCTCTTCCCCCCTTCCATCTTCCTTTGGTGCTTTGTCTTCTCCCACGACACTGTAAGCTCCTCGAGGGTGGGGGCTGCCTTTCATGTTTGTGTTTGTACCTCCAGCAAATACTGAGCATTTAATAAACATTTATCGACTGACGCCTAAATTTTTAGTCATTTTTGTAGATTGTCAAAGCTGAAAGGAGTCTTAAAGATCATCTAGCATAAACAGAACGAGTATTTTACAGATTAAGAACAACAGAGATCAGAGAGGAGTTATTTGTCCCAAACCACACATTAGTAAGTAACAAAGTCTTTGGGCCCAGGGTTTCTGACTCCAGATGCTCCGCTCCTTTTACTATTCCCTCAGCTGTTCCTGTAACTGGCTCTACAACAACTAGGTGAGCCTTCTCCTGGGTGAGTAGCTGTGCTGTTAGACACCACAGTCAACATGGGTTTGGGGCAGGGTAAGAAAGGAGCCAGAAAAGTTCTCTCTCCCAAGGGAGAATCCATTCATAGGGGCTGGCTCCAGCCTTCAACTGCCTCAAACTCCTCAACTGTCTTTAAGGCTCAGCTGTTTAAAACACCCAGAGGCATGGCCAGTTTATTTCCTCCTCTATTGAATAGGATCCCTTTAATTCCCCTGGTGAAGGTGTTCAGCCTTCATAAAAAGGATCCAGAAAACCTGTCTCAGATTCTTACTAACCGTACAGGTTTGGATAAGTGATTTAACTCCTCCATGCCTCAGTGTCCTCAGTATAAAATGACAGAGCTAGATTCAGTGGCTTTCTAAGATCCCTTCTATTTCTAAATCTGTGATCCTTTCCACACAGACAGGCATCACCTGAGATGAGACACAGTTTCAATGAGTGTGATCTCTGGAGCAGAGAAAAGAGCAGGTTATTGCCTCAGAAGAGAACTAGCCATAGTAACTGCAAGTTGAGCTAGGGAGCAAAAAGATGGCAGACTAGACATTTTCTCTGATCCCCATAACCTCTCAAACCTCTCCAAAATAGAAATAATACACCAAAGATAAAGCAACTTCAGCTTTCTCCATTGTCTAGGTCACAGAGAATCCAAAAGAAGGTAAACCCCCTCTCAGAAAAACCCCACAAACCAAGAAACTGACACCCACTGACCTTGAACTTACTTAGCAGCCCTCTTCCATGTTCCACAATACTGAAGAAGTTGTATTAGCAGACCCAAGGACAACACAGGCTTATATATAAACCTACACCTGCAGGAGATCCTGGTTCTTCCTAGTGCTGTGGAAACCCCAGCTCTAAGGTTCAGAAATTTGCTTAGGCCTCCACAACCTGTCAGGACCAAAAGCCTGCCAGAGGCTGCAACCTGGAAGTACCAGTGCTACAAAGCATTTAATTGATAGTACTAGGGAAAAGAGGCTCTAAACGGCTGGGGTCAGGCCAGAGAACTGACAAACAGAGTAAGGACAGGGCAGAACAGGGGGGGGGGGGGGGAAGGGCGCTATACAGCATTCCACCAATCCTTAGGGAAGGAGTATCACATTCAGTTGGAGTCAGTTCTGACCACTCAAAAGTCAGTTGGGCCAGAGACTTAGGCTGGTAAACTGTGAATTTGAATTGCCCACTGTGGGAGGAGGCTCAGATGCTTTCAGATCCAGCCCCCAAGGAAACCACCACCAGAAGGAGGAGTCAGGAAGTGATAAGAAAAAAAGGGAAAATTACTAAAGGTATGAAAGATTTCAAGAAGAAAATTCAAAGACTTTGAACATAAACAGAAAGCAGCAGGAAAAACAGGAACAACATGAGGAAATACATCCTCTAAATCTAGCAAATGAGTTGAAACATCCGTGAATAAATATTGAGAAGTAAAGGAAACTGAGCCAACACTTGATGAGACAGAGGACCTTGAGGAATCTGAGAACAGGGAACCACAACATGCTATTCCTGAGTGGTTTTAAAGAGAAATGAAAACAATGAGAGGAGAATTTATGTCCTACACAGTAAAAATAATGAACAGGGGGCAGCTAAGTGGTGCCATGAATAGAGCACCGACCCTGAAGTCAGGAGGACCTGAGTTCAAATCCAGCCTCAGACACTTAACACTTACTAGCTGTGTTACCTTGGGCAAGTCACTTAACCGCAATTGCTTTGCCTTCCTCCTTCCAAAAAAATAAAATAAATAAATAATGAACAGAATAGAAAAACTTGAATCTGCAATGACAAGCCTTACCAAAGAAACAAAAGAGACAACATGAGAATACAACTATACATAAGTGAAAGATGTGATGAAAGAAAAGTCTGAGAGACATAGTTTATGGGTGATTAATAATTAATTTATTAATTATAGACAGAGATAATTAAAATTAATTGACAATTAATAAATTTGATGAAATTAAGTCAGTAGTGCTCTCGGAACCAAAAGTTAACTCTAGGGACCATTGATTGCTTAAAAAAGCCTTTTGAAAGGGGGCTGTACTTGAGGGTAGAAATCAGCTCTGATCAATGAATGGTTTAAAAGTGGGATGAAGTGGTTTTAAAAAGTAGATGAAGATATGGGCTGAAAAAGCCTTTAGTCTCTCCTGCTGAGGACATGAAGTTCAGCTGCCTCCAGTTTTCTGGACAAAAGCATCCATCTCTACCCAGTCAACGGACAACAAACAATAGTGGGGTAAGAATTCCACCGAGATAAAGATTCTCTTTGTAAGGGCTTCTAGTTGCGCAGGGTACCATACAAGATCAAAAAGCTTGCACCCCAAGGATTTGTGCCCTCTTCTATCAACAATGTCCTTCAGAAACTGACTGAATAATCTACAAGGGGCTGTTTCCTGAATGAGGAAACAGAAGGGAAAAATTTTAACCCTACTTTAATAATTGGTTATTAATATGTAAGAAAAATAATGATTTATCTCAAGGACAACCTAGAAGAGGAGCAAAAAAATAACATTAAAAGAAAATATACTCACTATATAAGTAAAATATGCTGAAGACAGGTATAATGAAGAAAATAATGGAATTGTACAGAATTCCTAAACATAGAAAATTAAATTCCAATTGAAATAATTCATAGTTCACCTCAAGAAAAAACCCAAGACTGCAAACTCCAAATCACATATTGATAAAATTTAACAATTCAATTCAGAAACCACAAGTTTTGTAAGTCATCAGGAAAAAAAAAACCTTCAAATACAAAAGAAAGAACTTTAGAATAATGCAAGATTAAGGGGCAGCTAACTAGATGGCACAGTGGATAGAATGCCAGACCTGGAGTCAGGAAGACTCATGTTCCTGAGCTCAAATCCAGCTTCAGACATTTACTAGCTGTGTGATCCTTGGCAAGTCACTTCACCCTGTTTGCCTCAGTTTCCTTGTCTATAAAATGAGCTGGAGAAGGAAATGTCAAACCACTCTAGTATCTTTGCCAAGAAAACCCCAAATCGGGGGGCGGAGCCAAGATGGCGGCGTAGCAGCAGCAATATATCGCAGCTCTCACATAGCCACCCCCAAATACCCATGGAAT
>CM053585.1:478773822-478841196 GCA_028646515.1 Pseudochirops corinnae | reverse complement strand
GGAGAAAATATGTAACTCAAAATCTTGTGGAAATGAATGATGCAAACTATAATAAAATTAAAAAAAAAAAAAAAAAAGAAAACCCCAAATGGAGTGACAAAGAATTGGACATGACTGAAACAATTGAACAACAACAAAAATTTTACATCCACTACAAAAAAGGAGGAAGGAATGGAATAATGTGTTCCAAAGAGCACTAGAACTCAGGATGCACCCCAGGGTTACCTATCCTGCAAATCTGGGCTTAACCTTGCAGTACCAAAGATGGATATTCAATAACAAAGAAACATTTTTATAAAGAAAACCAGAACTGAAGAGATTATTGCCTCTTGAACACACCAAATAATAGAAATGCAGGAGGGGTGAACAAATGCAGCTGACAATAACAGCAACAGAGATCCATAAGAGACATCCTTCTGAATGTGCACAAGGAGACAGAGGCGAAGGTGGAAATCCGGTAGCGGTAACAGTGAAGCAGTAGACTGGGTATTATCGATAGAAGCTGGCAACACTACCTAGAGGTGAATGTTTCTTTTGCAGGACTACATTACAACATGGTAGGATACATAAAAGTACAGCAGGGGAACAAAGGAATAGAGAGGAGTGAGTGGTGCACTGGGGTCAAATCAAGGGCTAGCAGTGAGAAGGTATCCTCTGTGTATACAGAAAGAGAACAGCTTAGAAAAGAGTTGGTGAAGAGGAAGGGGAAAAGGTAGAAAAGGGAAGGAAAAGAAGGAGGCCTTACTTTGGAGGCGGGATGAGGTTCCAATGATGAATGCTTCTGTTAGTGAAGAGAGATGCTCAGTGAGGAAGAGGAGGACCTTACATTAGATGATGACTGGGAGATCTGGTGCTTAAAAAGCCTACTTGTCCTGTGTCAAATTTGAAAACAAATAACCAAAAAGTCAAGCAGTTATGTAACCAGTTAACTCTAAAAATACCAAAGAGCTCACACAGGTGTCATCACAACACAGTTAACTCTAAGAAATAAAATAAAATAAAAACAGGATAAACACAGGAGCTAACAGTGGTCATAAACAAAAAGCTTTCTTTATTCTGTTGGAGGAGGGAAACTAGACACATGTGTCAGGGCCCTGCTAGGAGGCTATCTGGCTTTAGTGAGGTCAAATCCTAATATATACAACAATGGCTACACAGTGAACTGTACCCCTGCAATGAGGGGGAACAGCAAAAATGAGACAAGTATGATATATATAAGGGATTTATGACCAGAACATGGGTCCTGTAGGCGCTTGTCTTAGCTCAGGGACCACCTGGTGCTGCTGCAAAACAATTCTGGGATTTTGCGGCATCTGAGTTCATCCAGAGGGTGAGTGCAAAGGATTGTTGTTATGCCAAGCTTAGGGCACCACTTGCTTGCTAGGTAGTCACAAAACTCTCCTTAGTATAGTAGTTTTTAACCTGGGAGTCTGTTGGATAGATTTTAGGGAACTCATAAATTTGGATGAGGGAAAAATAAAGTTATTTTCAACAAAATCTAACTGAAATTTAGCATTCCCTTCTATTATAAACATAGGCAACAATACTGCTTACACTTGTTATTACTACAAAATTATTAAAGCAAACTATGGAAGCTTTAATTCCATTTTTAACACATGACATATCTCTCATCTATCCCCTTTATTCTACTCATAAAAGGACTACCATCTTAGTTTAGGCCCTCATCACTTGCCTAGATTATTTCATCAGTCAAGATCTAAGTGGTTTCCCTGCCTTAAGTCGATCTCCAGTTTAGTCTCTTCCATACTGCTGCCAAAGTACAGATCTAGCCACGTCACTCTCCTACACAGTAAATTCCACTGGGTTCCTACTGCTTCTAGGATCAAACATAAACTCTTTTATTTTGGTTTTAAAGCTCTTCTAAACCTGGCTCCAACCTATCTTTTCAGCCTTATTAGATATTACCTCCCTCTCCCACACTCTACCACCCAGCCAATAGGTCCCAGGCCAAGCCCTCCTTGGTTATTGTTTCGACCCTGATTGGCTGCGAATGAATGTAAGGAGCAATTGTTTCTGTTTTGACCAGAAACCCTGAGGGTCTTTTCCTCCCAGATCGATTTTTAAAATTTTGATTGACTTGTTAAAGACATTACCTTGAAAAAACCAAGGTTTCCCACTGCATTCTGGGCCATTTCCAGCTATCCTGATCTATATCTGGCCACTGGACCCAGATAGCTCTGGAGGAGAGAGTGAGGCTGGTGACTTTGCGCATCCCTCACTTAAATCCAGTTTATTTGCATGTCATGGCATCACCTCCCTGTTGTCATGGTCTTCTTTGAGAGAATGAAGGACAATCGACCACCACCACCACCACCACCCAGCCAAACTGGCCTGGCCCCCTCCTGACCCAGTGCCTTTGCATTGCTCCCCACCACCAGAATACTTCCCTTTTGACTGACAGAATCCCTCTCTTCCTTCAGGGCCCTGCTCAAGAATACCTTCTACATGAAGCCTTCTCTGCACCCCTCAATTGCTTGTGCCCCACCTCTCACACGACTGTGGACTTAGCTACCTTGTATTTATTCTCTTTATATTTATTCCATATATACTTCTATATGTACTTGTCTCTTGTCTTAGAAGATAAGCTACTTGTGAGTAGGGATCGATTTATTAATAGTAATGATAATAGCTGACATTTATATAGTGCTTTGAGGTTTCTAAATGCTTTATCCTCACAATAACCCTGGGGGGTAGGTGCTACCATTGTCTCCATTTTATAGATGAGGAAACCAAGGCAGACAGAAGTTAAGTGACTTACCTAGGGTCACATAGATAAAAAGTATCTGAGGCCAGATCTTCCTTACCCCCAAGTCCAGAGCTTTACCCACTCTGTACCACACTGTCTCATAAATTATATTTCTTTCTCCAGGACCTAGCCCAATGCTTGACACATTAAAAAATATTTGCTGACATTGACTGGCCCTCTTCTTCTACCACCCTACCTCTAACCTAGAAGAGCTACTGCTAAGAAGACTAAGGCCCAGTACTCCTAGAACATTACCACATGGAGATCATGAGCAACTATCTCACACTTAAGAGTTAAGAAGGTCAATGTAAAAGGTTTTAGAGGAGCCCAAATCTCTCCCACATACCCCACCAAATATCCAAAGGGAACTCCAAACAGAAGAATAGGGAAGAAAACTAAAAAGGTACCTTTCCAGGTAGGCACCTTTACTCTACCTAGAACTGCATAAACACCATGAAGAAATTCAGTGGATTAAGAGGAGCCCAAGAGGTAAACTCTATAATAGATACCATTACAGCTTACGAGAAAAAAAAATGGCTTTACTTGAGTTCAGGTAAAAATCCTTTTTGGGGTCTTTGCTGTACTGTGGCAGGAGCCCTCTAAATGGAGTCAGAGGTTCAAATAAAACCCTGCTCTGTTACTCACTACCTCTGTCGTTATAGGTAAGTCACTCAACCTCCCTGGGGCTAAGTTTCCTCATCCATAAATTAAGGATGTTGGACTAGATGACTTCTAGGGTTCCTTTAAGCTCTTGATCTATGTAGGATACTGTGATCCTGATTCACAGCCCAACGGCCATAGCTGGGCTCATCCATCAAACTGCCTAACTCTTAGCCCTTCGGCACCCTTGCTGATGAGAAGCAGATGAAACAAGTATGTACAGTCATCTTGGACAACATTAGAATTCACCTTAGGCTGCAGAATCTGTGTTTTTCAGCACATCTGGCAGGTCTGAGTTAGTAGATGGGGAAGTATATGTCCCAGTGTAACCTCTGGTCACAGAATTTCTAATGATGCCATCATTAGCTGAAAAGCAGGAATCTTTTTTTCACTAACAGTGGTGTTTATACCATACAGGTGAAGGTATAAGTGAAATGTGAACTGTCCTTTAGGACATTTTTCAGTTTAAATGAGACCATAAACTGGGCCATGAACTGTTTCTGCAAACCTGCAAAGAACTTCATGTCACCTAAGTCACCATGAAAAATGCCAGCTTGGCCTTTGTCTCAATGGTAGGCTCTACCTATAAACATATTTTTGTTCTTTTCACTCACATCAAGGGGGTGTCTGGCAAAGTATCAGACTGAGCCAGGAGATAGGGGGTTCAGTCCCTACCCTACCACTAAACAGCCCTGCGACCCTTAGGCATGTCACATGACTTCTGAGTCAATTCTCTTATCTGTAATTCTTAAAGGGGGGAAGATGGGAAGCAGCACCCAATGAGAAAGACACATAAAGCATTCTGAAAGCATAAAGTATATGTAAAATGTATTTTTCATTATCAGCATTACACTGTTTGATTAGTAATGAGGTTAATGTCTGAAAAACGAGTAAAAAATGAAGACAGAAATTCTGCTAAAATGTTTAGCAAAAAATGAATAAAGTAGATGCATTTAATGTTCTATTTATATTGCTAATCACCACATCGGTTCCAAATAGTTATTAGTAGCATCAAGTTTTATAAGTTTAGCCATGTGAGGAGGCATCTCTATGTTGACTGTTTGTTCTTGCCTGATTGCCCCAAAGATGAAGGGTTTTAAAAACTACTACCTCTAACTGGGTGCTTTTACCTATCACCTTCAATGGAATAGATTACCATTCTAAAAGTATACAAAGCTAAACCTGTATCAATGGATCATAAATCTTTATTAAAAGAGTTCTCACAATCCTTAAAGCAAGACAGGTAATGAAAAGAAAGTCCCTCCATTCCACTTCTACCACCTAAGCCTTTTCCAGTCCCAGGTTCCATTCATACCCTTTACAGGAGTCGGGCTGGTGGGAGGGCCAGGGATAGGACTTCAGTTTCTGAAAAGGGTGGAGAAGGCAGACTAATACTGAAGCAAATGGGATACCAGGTAGCCACCTACGCATGGAGCTGGATGTGCGGGGATGGGGTGGGGAGGGCAGAGAAAGGAGGACCCAGTTTCTATACAACTTGGTATCAGCAGAACACCACAGCAGCTCAGTTATTGAAGCCAGAGTACGGCTAGCAAGGCTGACTTGGTGCTTTGCTGGTGAATTACTGATCTGTGACTCTTTACAAATTCCCTATAAAATAAAGTCTGGGAAATTAAGCTAGATTCTGGGGCCAAACTCCTGTGAGAAGTTATTGGGATCCTCACTGTACCCATGACTTCTTCCCATTTTAATATGGAGGCTGCCAAAAGAGAAAACTCCCTAAGATTAATTTGGGTTTCTTTTGCAGCCATTGTCTCACCCTGGGGTCTGGAAAGCTTCCTTTGACAGTGAAGAGTAGGAAGAGAACAAGAAAAGTACAATCCTTACTTTGCAGATCAGAAAGCTGGGGCTTAGAAAGACAGGTAATGAAAAGAAAGTCCCTCCATTCCATGA
This sequence comes from Pseudochirops corinnae, assembly GCA_028646515.1. Lineage (NCBI taxonomy): Eukaryota > Metazoa > Chordata > Mammalia > Diprotodontia > Pseudocheiridae > Pseudochirops > Pseudochirops corinnae. The sequence goes on along the minus strand of CM053585.1, from coordinate 478,835,858 downwards.
TTTGTCCAGGGTCACATAGCTAGTAAGTGTCTGATCTGGGTTTCAAACCCAGGTCTCTTGACTCCAAGGGCTTTGGTCTTTTCCCTATACCATGTTGTCCCTCTCCACAATACGATAACTAGTCTGTTAAAGAAGCACGGATCAGTTGTCATGAGGTTACACCCAGCTCTAGGTGTCAAGGGAATAGGGAATCATTCCCTCAGGAGGAATCCTTCAGATGCAGCTCTCTCTGGCCTTGTCACAACAGTATCATTCATCATCACTCTGGAATCTTTTGCTTTCTTTGTGAGTAAAACTTCAGACAGTTTTCCACACAGCCCAGTGCACAAGACTTTCCCCAGAGACTCAAATACAGACATATGAGGAAACCAGACTTCCCCCCTGCTTGCCACAAGGCCTCACTTAGCTCTCTTGGCCTCTTTCCTATTTTTAAAAATTTGTTTTATTATTAACTAAAAAATCATCACCAAACATTAATATTTGCATATACAAAAAGCCAGGAAAATAGAATTTATGTGACAATGTCAATCATTACACATAGCTTGGTTTTTAGGAATAAATATTAAATTTAACATGGTAGTTATTTTTGCTCTGCTTGATCTTGTCCCCCTTTGAATTTCCTTCTGCCCTCTTTTGTGTATTTTAAAATTATTTCAATGACCCTTCTTAAAAAATTTTGATCTCAATCACTATTATTAATCTTCCACTTCTACCCTAACTCAGATAAAAGCTCTCCCTTGTAACAAATAGGAATTGTTAAGTAAAACAAATTTGAAGTAGGTGTGCCTGACTATTCTGTAGGTATATTCTGAACCAATTATCTAAATTGAAAAAAAGACATAGAGAATAACACAGTAATAGTAGGAGACTAATGTTCCATTCTCAGAAAAACTGTGACAGAGATAAACAAAAGATAAAATATAGAATCCAACAATTTGTTGGAGAAATTGGAGATGAAAGATTTGTTGTACCTTCTGAATAGGACCAGTAAAGAATATACATACTTCTCAGCAGCATATCTCAATTTTACAAAAACTGACAATGTATGAGGGTGCAGAGAAATTGCAACTAAATACAAAAAGGCAGAAATACTACACATATCCTTATGGCAATATGACCATAAGGCAATAAAATAATAATGAGTTCTGGTGAATACAAACAAAAGACATAGACCTAAATGGAAACAATAATGAAATTCTAAATTATAAGTGGGTCAAATAATAAATCATAGAAACAATTCATAATTATGAGACAAAATAGCTACATTTCTGGAATGTAGTATAGTTCTCAGAGGAATAATTATATTCCTAGGAATATACATTAACAAAATGTATGAGGATCAATTAGTTGAATATGAATTTTTGAAGCTTAGCCAATAGACACAAAAGAAGAAATATTAAAAATTAGAGGAGAAATGGTTAAATTGGAAACCAAAAACATTACAGAACTGACCAACAAAATTTAAAGCTGGCTGTTTGAAAAGACTAACAAAACTGACAAAACTTTAGTCAACTTGACTAAAAAAGAGGGCAAAAAAACCCATATCAAATAAGTAAAAAAATAAACAAGGAGACATATCAGCTCATATACTTCAACCATTTATATGTCAAGAAATTTCCCTTATTTTTATATATTTTCATTAATTCTATACATATCTTTGAGTATCAGGTATTTATTAGAGAAATTTGCTGGATTTTTTTTTCCAGTTAACCGTTTCCTTTCTAATTGTAACTACATTGTTTTTGTTTGTACAAAACCTTTTCAAATTTGTATAATAAAATTGTCCATTTAGTCTCTTGTGATTCTCTTTGTCCCCGCCCCCTTTCATTCTAAGAAATAGTTCCACCACCAACAGTATATTATCAACCTAAACATCAGCCCAGAAGTCCAGGCTCTCCCTATTTTAATGTACTAAGGGCCACAGATAACCTGAGAATGAGAAAGAAACTAATATCCCACACTTCCAGCTATTGACAAAAGATGCACCAAATAAGCCATCTCTTTTACACTACTGTTATAAGGAAAGGGTTTAGTAATCTTTAATGTACTGTATACTAATTTATTTTTGTTCCTAATATTTTGTGGGTTTATCATTCTAATTTAATACTTGAGGATACAGAGACATTTGTTCACTGTAATACTGCTGCAATATGGAACACTTGCTATAGAATACTGATGTTACCAAATTAAAGAAGTTGTAATTAGAAATTTCCCACCACACCCTAATAAAAAGAAGTGGGAGGTATCAAAAGGCAAAGCTCCAATGACAATTAATGAGTCCCTAAGAATAAGCCAGTATAGCTTTATTTAAAACGTGTTCTTCATTTGTGATTTTTTTTTTTTTTTGCTTTTTGGAGGGCATTTGGGGTTAAGGGACTTGCCCAAAGTCACAGGGCTAGTAAGTGTGTCAAGCGTCTGAGGTCGAATTTGAACTCAGGTCCTCCTGACTCCAGGGCTGGTGCTCTATTCACTGCACCACCTAGCCACTCCCATTTGTGAAAATTTTAAAGTGTTCATTGATTTTCCCCTCCCTCCTCTACCAATCACTTCCCAATCCCTGCTTCTCTCCCACCCCAACCTTCTCTTAAAACAAAGAAAAACAAGGAAGTGATGTATTAATATGATATAGTAGAATAAATACTTGCTCAAAAGTCAAATAACCTTAGTACAAAGTACAAATCCAGCTTCCACTGCTTATTCTGTGTGACCTTGAGCAGGTCACTGACATTCTCTGGGTTCTAGTTTCCTCATCAGTAAAAAAACGAGAAAATTGGATTAGATCCACCACAGCTCTGAATTCACGATCCTATTGATTTAAGCAAAACAAACTGACCCTTCCTCGGCAGTATTATTGGGTCAAAGGGTATGAATAACTTTTTCTCATATAATTTCAAATCAATTTCCAGGGATGTTGGACCAACTTCCAGTATATTCATGACACTGACTTCCCACAACCCATTTTTTACTTTTGCTAATTTGACAGGTATAAGGTAAAACCTCAGTTGTCAATTTGTTTTCCTTGTTATTATTTGAAAAATGGGGAAAATTGTACTGGTACTCCCCCTAACTTGTCAGGGCCGTAAAGAAGTACTCTTAATTATGTTGCTGATAACTGTTCTTGACTATGGGTACCAGCTGTTTTTTTACATTTTAAAACATGATCTAATCAGAGTTCCCTATACAAATACAGTGTTGTGTTGTACTAATTTGTTTTGAGATGCCACCCTCCCTTCTTCCTAACTTCCTCACAGTTTCTGTATTTTGTGGAGATATCATTCTTTCAGAGCCATCATCTCTAGTCGTAGGATTATATAAAGCCTATAATTTCTCTGAACTTTTGAAAACTTTTTGAAATCTGCTTCCTAAAGTCCAAGGTGGGGGGGCATGTCTTAACCTTGAGTCAAATAAATTTTTTTAAAATTTAACTATTTCAATATCATTTTTTCCTCTGCAATTCTATGTATTTGAAAACATTCTGGGAAGGTCTCCCCATACGGTGAAAAGGGTCCCTGACATAAAAAAGGCCAACCCCTGGTATGTGTATGACAGTGCTCAGCCTTCCAACAAAACTTCTCTAAGATGACACTAATTTTGAAGTTCTGTGATTATACTAATTTTTCCAAGGGTTCCTATATCACCAACCAATTCTTGTTTTTCAGAATTTAGCCCATTTACTTCCTCAGTCTTCTCTAAGTTGGCTCTGTGTACCAGGAATTTAACATATCTTTTTTTTTTTTTAAGCAAACTAAGACTTCCTGGAGCTGGTCAGATAGCTGAAAGCCTCCCAGGGTTCCAATGGCTTGCCCTCAGTAACAGTACTGTGCCTTACACTGGAATAATTCCTCTACTTCTCTTGGCAAAAATAGATAAAATAGAGGGAAACATTTCAGAACTTCACACTATTTAAAGATGGCTTTCTTTATATGGTTCACGAGTCATCATAGGGAAGGAAAGGGAGGGGAGAGGAAGAGGGAATCTTATTAAAATTTATTCTTTAAAGAGTAACACTTGATAGAACTTTCCTCCCACAATACATCTGACATGTCTTTTCCTTCTCATAGCCAATTAACAAGTACTGTCACTCTTCCTTGGCAATGTCTCACAAATCTTCCAATTCCTTTCAATTTCCATTGTGCTATCATTTTTGTGTAAGTCTATATCACCTCACACGGGAACAAATGAAATAGCTACATATGCAGTTTTTCTCCTCATAGTCCTTTCCCCCTGTACAACAAGGAACACCATCAGCAGTTTTATCTTCCTTAAAAACTGATTTCATCACTTCACTCGCAGTGTCTACCAAATAAAATCCTAACTCCTCAACTTTCATCTCAAGCTATTTTTCAGCTTAAAAAACCAAAAATCCTCATTCCCATATACCGCTTTGCTCCACACTCGTCTCTTACAACCCCTAGGAATATGCCTTCTTGTTCTCCCTAAAATGTGGTTCCCCACCCCCTCTAAATCCTACTTCCTCCTTGACACTTTTGCCTGAGCTAGCCCTCCTGCCCCTCTTCATCCTTTTAACAACTACAGCACTTTGTGTCTCTATCACTTTAGCATAACTCTCCTGTGCCAGAGAGGCTGCACTTGATTATCTTAGTATTCCTTCCCCAGCTTCCAGCATAATTCTTTATCCATTACTGGTGCTCAATAAACATGTTGATTGCTTTATTTCTTCTTAGCGGTCTTTAAATTCCCTCTAGAGACTTGAAATTCTGGTCCAAAAATGCAAACTCCAAATGCTGCCTTAAGGTCATGTGGGCTTTTCTCCACAAGTTTGCTTTTTCAGTCATGTGCCATATTCTATAGTACTATAACCCTAGTTGGTGGCATTTTCAGGCTGTCCTGAGACTTAGCATTGGTCAAAGGATCAGCGTTCAAAAATTTTGGTCGTTACTGCATAACTTTGGACAAGCCAATTAACCGTTCTGGGTACCAGTTTCCTCATCCCTTAAATAAAGTGTTTGGATCAGATCTTTCTCCAAAATCCAAACCAGCTCTACTTTCTATGGGATCCGGGAATCTTCAGGGAATAGTACAAATTCCACACCTTAAACCGATCTTCCCTGAGGAGATATTAAAATGACTAAAGGGAAAAAAATAACCTACATTTAGAAAGTTAACGATCTTCCACTACTTGCACTGAAAACTACAGTTGAAAATTCTCCAAAGGGGATTCATCAAAAGTAGTACAAATAACTCTGGTCAGAATCCTGATAGTTCTAGAAGCTAATGCTGATTACTTCCTTCCTCTTACTTAGTACTTGGCACAAAATGGCATTATTTGTTTGTAATCCAGTTCTATGCAGCTCCTTAAGGTCAAGAATCCTCACTATCAGATTCCTTTGGCTGATACATGCTTCCTAAGTGTTTATTTCAGTCACTTAACTAGCATCCAGCTCTCATGGAATTCATGACACTAACCTAACTATGAATTCAGGACAACTTTTGGGCAGTCTATCCATCAAGTGGTTTAAACCACTAGTTAGTTGCCAAGGTGTGTGCCCTGGGGGCGGGTTAACTCGACTCGGCCTCAGATTCCCTGGAAGCCACGTGCGCTTGGCTTTTCTCCGAGACATCTTCATCTCTCTGCAGCCTTCCTCCGGCCCAGGAACAGCCCTCTTCCTTCCACCACAGTAGGTAATTAAGACCTTTTTTCTTCCACGGCGGAAGGTAAAAATAATGCTCTTGGATACACTGAAGCCGCTCTAAAGATCGCTTGCGCCCGCGGCTTCATTTCCCTATTGCCTCTAGGATTGGGCTATCCGGACATCTCCCCCACGATGCCTGATCAGCGTATCCTGTTAGCGGGGACACGCGTTACTCGCGTATAGGACCCGGCCGCAGGCCGGGAAGCCAGGCGATCCGGCAGCCCTGCTCCCAGCCCGGCCAATCGCCACCCGAGGAGTAGCCTAGTCCCACGCGGCGCGAGCTGAACGGCCCGGGGCAAGCGGAAGCAACCGCCGCCGCCGGCGTCGTCGCCGTCACCCCACCCCCAGGACGTCTACTCCCGCTTTGTTCTCTCCCCACTCCTCCTCGCGGACTCTCGGAGAGAACCGAGTGGCAGCCGCTGATTGGTAGCCACGAGGCAGCCAATCAGAGAGAGGCACCTCAGAGCAGGCTCAGGACTTTTAAATACCCTCGTTCCGCCCCGGGATAGAGACGAGAGAAGGGGCGTGTACAAAACAGGAAAAGGAGTTGGACCCGAGGGGCAGGGAGAGGAAGGAAAGAAACCCCGAAGGCAGCTCTTTAAAGCGGTGGCGCAAGTGCTGATCTAGCGGATTCGTGGAGTTGCGGGGTTGGCTCCTACGAGTGGCTGAACTGAAGGGAGGGGGCAAAAGGTAGGCGTGGACCTTTTAAAAGGACTCCGCCACGCGCCGTTTCAACGGACGCCCGACTGTGATTGGCTGAGCTTCCGGAGGTTCCTTCCCCTGCTGGCCAATCCCCGAGGAGAACTTCCTGGAGGCTTTTTCTCTTTCTCCTCCACGCTTTTCTCACTCCAGTAGGGCAGGGGAGAGGCGGGGGCTTGCTGAGTGCTAGGAGCTGGAGCCAGAAGCTGCTGAGCCAGGAAGAGAGCGAGAAGGAGGAGCAGTCAGGACAAGTGACCGCACCTGGGCTAGTTGGCAGCAGCTTCCCCAATGAGGCTCCCCAAACCCTGCCTGCTGGTCCTCCTCTTGGGACTGGCCCAGCTGCTGGTGCTGGCGAGCGCCCATGAAGCGGGCGAGGGTGAGTTTGTGGCGGGGACCCGAGGCCTGCTAGCCCTGTTGCGTGGGACGGGGCCTCGTCCAAGGGGGCGGGTTGGCACCTAGGTGAGCGACGGTTCCTCGGAGTCAATTCCGAGCTGCCCCTGGTTTTGTACTGAGGGAAAGGGAGATGTTTGTCGGGAGCTACAGCTCCTTTCTTTCCCAACCATGGCCTCTGACCAACCTTTCCATCTCTGTGGATGTTGGGGCTGACCAGGGAAGGAGGAGGCTTTCAGGCATCTTAACTGGAAGACGGAGTAACTGATTCCTTAAGAGGCTGGGAAGAAAGATTCGGACATTTTCCTTCTCTCGGGAGCTGCTGCCCTCCCCTACTGCAGGCACAAGGGACATTAAACTTGGAGGAAATTTCAGTCCCTTGTTCTCGCCTGCTCTATATCCCTCCGTGCCCCTGCCAGGGTCCCAAATTCCTTCGTTCCCTGAGAAGCTGACAAGATTTCTTTTGCAAAGGGAGGGAGGGGATCGCTGTGTTAAAAAGCCAGGGTGTTAAAGAGAATGAGCAAGGGAAAGCGGGACGAGCGAAGCAGGAATTACTAACTGGAGAAAGATGAACGGAAAAGAAATGAGAATTATTTTTATTTTTTAATTGTGTTAGAGGTGCGAATGATTAACCCGCGGCTCTTAGTTTAAAGTGAGAATTGGAGACTTTAGTGTGTTGTTTTTTTTTTTTTGGAAGGAAGATAACTAGAGATCTGTTAATTGCATTAAGACAGACTTGTGAAAGTACTTTTTCCTAATAAAAGCGTTGTATAAATGTAAGAACACAAGTATTGCTTTCCATAATAATTGTTAGATAAAATCAAAGTCTTTTATCAGCACTCTGCGAAACCTTTTCAATCTAAGACGCCTAGTTTTTATCCCCAGTGGAGGTTGCTGCAGTACAGATAAAAATCCAAGCATTCTACTCACTATTAGCTGTATAGTGGAATCGTGTACTTCACTCTCTTTCAGACATAGATCTATCTCGATCACACTTAAGTAGTCCTTGTCTAAATTGAAACTGATCTTAAAATGGACTTTTCAAGCGTTGAATTACGTAGTACTTTTTTAAGCTTAAGAGATAGGTATCATCTTTGTGAGATTTTAAGTTGCATTTTTGGGGGAAGTTAGCTTGGCCCTATATGGACCCTCTTACCATCCCTATGTGCCTGGTGGCTTAGTGGGGTATGTAAATACTGTAGATGTTTTGGGTATGTCTGACCACCCTCTTGGATTCAGTGAGAGAATCGAGATAATTTGTTAAATGAAAAAAAAAAAATAAGTGTCCAAACACCAGAAACAATTCCTCTGCTTTTGCAGAAATTAGGGTCATACAACATACAGTATCTCTATGAAACAGGGAACTCAAATTACTCTACTTTCACCTAATCGTTATGATCTAAATTTTAGTGGAGGAAATTAATGGAGGTAACTTTTGGATAGTTCTCAAGTTCACTCTAGACTAGAGCAGCAAGGGTTCTTCTTAAACTTTGTGTCATGGACTCCTATGATGTCCTGGTGACAGGTGAAGCCTGTGGACTCCAACTCAGAATAAGGTTTTTAAGTACATATCATAAAGTAAAGTACATAGACAAAGGAAGCCAGTTATATGGAAAGAGTTATTCAAAAAAATTTTTTAAGTTCACAGGCCCCAAGGTAAGACTCCCTGCTCAGTGTTAACTTAGTCTGTTACTACTTATCCTGAATCACCCCATTTCAGAAAGTAGTTTTTCAAACTCCAGTCTCAGGGAATTTTTTTTAAAAAATGCTTTCTTTTTCCTAGATCTCCTTTCTGCCAACTAGGGTAGAGCAAAGTGTTAATTTTCCCCCTTAAACTTTATTTTTAAATGTCTAATGTATCTTGAGGTTTATATATCTAAATGCCCCAAAGTATAGTCACCGGATTTCTGCTTTATACTCTGTTAAAAGTTACATATTAAATGTCTTAGATTAGAAGATAACTATCACTGGGGACTTTTTTCATTCTGCAAGACAAATAGTAAAGGGGAAAAAACCCAAGACTTTGTTGAAGTTGGACAAATAACTATTTTATTCGGTATTTAATTTACTCTTAAAAATACGTAGGTCTTGAAAGTGCCAAGAGAACATTAAATGCTTTTTTTTTCTTGAAGTGGTACCTTTTGCAGCCAAAAAATGGATGTCCAAGTATATATAATAAACATTTTTTAGGCACCTACTATTTATTTGAAAGGAGCTAGCTAGGCACAGAGGATACAGAAGCAAAAGCATAACACTTCTCCCTGACCTTAAAATAGGTGATATTCTACATGAAACTGAACTTTTCATGGTTATGAGTAATACCTGATTTGCATTTGGCCTAAGAATGAACTGGAGAATATTCAGTTTTATCCAAGCCAACAGTTTCTTCTTTCATGTGTTTGAATTTAAATTTTCAGGCATTTCCATAAGGAAATAACATTGCGTTCATCTCAAATGGAGTTATAATCTGGGAAATAGATTGAAATTATTTAGAATCATTTTTGAGAATTGATTTTAGAATGATTACTCCAGAAAGAACCCTTTCCAGCCCCTGAAGGCAGAGTAGTTTTGGTGGAAGAACTCTACAAATGTAATTGTAATGCTTAACCTTTTCTGAATCTGTTTCACTTGTTACAAGGGGCTAATACAATACCTCTCTTAGGGTTGTTTCAAAGAAAGTGCTTTTTAAAGCTGAAAGGTCTGTAAACCTAAATATATAAGTTAATCCTAACAGGTTTACATTCTAAAAAGACCTACTATGGTTGGTTGGGTTGATAGATGAGGGATCGAAGTTGAGAGAAAGTATAATGTTTAGCACCAGCTAAACTGGGAACACAGTGTAGAGCTCAACAGGTTGCTTCTTGACTGTGGTGTGATAGTCTCTGTTAAAGTATAGGAAACGGTTTTCTAACCTTGGGGAATTTACTGTCTCTTTAGGGAGTATTGCTTACTTCTTTGTCTTACAAGCTGCCTATTCCCTAGCTCTGCCCCCTTCCTGGTGACATACCCCATGGAAACGTAAATGCTTAAAATTTTCTGGAGCATAAACTTCTAGTTTTCAATATGATTAGTATTCTCTCTGCCTCTGACCTCAGGGGTTAGAGACCAAAAAGAATCCTCTTACCAGGACCTTTCCCCATCCTGGAGTTGATCTGACTATGGAACTGCCAACTGCCCTGAGCCCTCACGGAGCTAATTGTTCCCCCAAAGCACAGACTCTAGCCCTCCCTGTTGTCTGAAGACCATTTTGCCAGTGGATCCTTAACAGTATCCCTATTTGTGTCCCCTCCCTTTACTTTCCCAGTCCTGTTTTGGAGGTCTTTGTTGGGAGGCACTGCTGTCAGCCATTGTGAGAGAGTTGATAGGCAGCCCTTAATTCAGAGGTGTAAGTTCTCGCTCCAGGTAAGCACTTCTTTGGAGATCTTCCTTTAAATACAGAAATAAAAAGCCGATTCCTTTTAAACTTTTATTGGTTTAACTAGTTCTTCTGCAAAGCTCTTTTAGTCCCAGCACTGTGTCATGATGTGGAATTAAGACATGCTTGTGAATCTGCTATTCAAAGCTCTAAGTGTTTTGTGAAAAGGGTACACAAGCAATATGTCTTTGTATCATCATTATCCAACCGTGGTTTAGATGGTAGGTGCTATATTCCAGTGGAAGAACTGGAGTAATGAGAGAAGGAAGAAAAGAATTGGGACTTGAGCTGTGTTCTAAAGAATTGATCGGCCTTAGGAAAGAAAATATTCCAGGTGGTGGGTTGTCTTTTTGGCAGATAGAGTGGACTTTGGTATGTTTGGAAGGAAAAGAATAAATAAATCCAGATGTTCATATGTGCACGGATATATACCCATATATGGTTTGTATTAGTTAGCTTAGTAATAATGATAGCTAACGTTAGTATAGCACCTGCTATGTGCCAATGTTACCTCATTTGATCCTTATAACAACCTTGTGTTGTTATATAAAATTCCCATTTTACAGAAGAGGAAACTGAGTCAGACAAATTAAGTGACTTCCTGACTGTGTGAGGCTAGATTTGAACTTGGGTTTTCCTGAGTTTAGGTTTACCCCTGTCCACTGCTCTACTTCTCATTCCCCTCAAGAGAGAAGGACTATCTCCCTTTAAGACTGTAGGAAAGAAGAAAGACAAAGAAAAAGGTAAGGGAAGTCAGTAATATCCACTTCATAAAGTGCTTTAATGTTTACAAAGCTTCTTCTCATAACAACCTATGAAGTATTACAAGTATTATCATCTCTCTTTTACAGTGAAGAAGTTAAAAATGAGACTTGGTTACACGAGTAGTAGTGTTGGCACCATGTTTTAAACCCAGATCTCCTAACTCCCAAGTCTAGTGTTCTTTTCACTAGTTTCTTAAGGGCAGGACTGTCTTTTGGCTCTTTTTATATCCCCAGCATGTAGCATAGTGGTTGGCATATGAGTGGGTGCTTAGTAAATGTTATTGGTTGCTACCAGACATTCTCTAAAACCCTGATAGCTTTTATCAGTTGGTTGTGAAATTATCTGTCAGGAATGGAGAAGTTGGGCTTGGTAACCTGAGCATAGATAGAGCTTAGAAAAAGTTACTTACTGGGGAAATAACAAAGAGGGCTGTATTTTGTTTGTTTTTGAATTAATCAGCAGCAGGAAGGGATCCATCAAACTGAAAAACAAACCAGTTTATAACATTGTGGGTCTTTCTCCAATGAAATTCTGTGGTTTGGAAGCAGGAGGGAAGAAAGCAGAGAGGAAGAGTGATTCAGGGACTTCAGGAATCTGTGAGCATGTTATTCAGGTTGTTGATTGGGAAAGTAGGCACTCAGGATGAAAAATGCCTTCTACCTCCAGAGAAAGTACTGATGGATTGCAGATTGAAGCATACTGTTTTTCACTTTATTATTTTTTTGGACTATGTTTTCTTTCACAATATGACTAATAAGAAAAGATGTCTTAAATGATTCTACATGTATAACCGATGTCAAATTGCTTGCTGTCTGTGGACAGGAGGAAGAGAGAGGGAAGGAGAGAATTTGGAACTCAAAATTTAAAAAATAGAATTTTTTTTTTTTGCTTTTTGGAGGAGGCAGTTGGGGTTAAGTGACTTACCCAAGGTCAAACGGCTAGTAAGTGTTAAGTGTCTGAGGCTGGATTTGAACTCAGGTCCTTCTGACTCCAGGACTGGTGCTCTATTCACTGTGCCACCTAGCCACCCCCCCAAAATAGAATGTTAAGGTTATTTTTACATATAATTGGGAAAAAATATATTATTTTAAAAAACCAACAACAAGATCTACTTTGTAAAGGAGGGATTAAGAGATGGGAGGTCCTAGCTGCAAAGGTAAATAACAGATTCAGTAAGTGTGGAAGAACTAATGGATAAGGAGAGATAGGGTGTTGTTTTGATGTGCATTTCTCTAATCAATGACGATTTAGAGTATTGTTTCATATGGCTATGATAGCTTTGATTTCTTCATCTGAAAACTTCCTGTGCATATCCTTTGACCATTTATCCCCATTGGGGAATGACTTGTAGTCTTAGAAATTTGGCTGTATTCTCTCTATATTTGAGAAATGAGGCCTTTATCAGAAACAGTGTTAAAAAATTATTTCCCATCTTTCTGCTTTCCTTCTAATGTTGGCTGCATGGGTTTTGTTTGTGCAAAACCTTTTTAATTTAATGTAATCAAAATTAACCATTTTGCATTTCATGATGTACACTATCTCTTGTTTGGTCATAAATTCTTCCCTTCTTCATAAATCTGACAGGTAAACTATTCCTTGTTCTCCTAATTAGCTTATGGTATCATCCTTTATGTCTAAATTGGGTACCCATTTTGACCTTATCTTGTTATATGCTAGTGTACGATCTGTGCCTAGTTTCTACCATAGTATTTTCCAGTTTTCCCAGCAGTGTTTGTCAAATAATGAGTTTTTATCCCAGAAGCTTGAGTCTTTGGATTTGTCAGACTACTGTACTCATTTACTACTGTGTCTTGTTTACCTAATCTGTTCCACTGATCCACCACTCTATTTCTTCGCCAGTACCGAATAGTTGTAATGATTGCTGCTTTATAATATAGTTTTAGGTCTGGTACATCCAGGCTTACCTTCCTTTGCATTTAAAAAAAAATTAATTCCCTTGGTATTCTTGACCTTTTGTTCTTCCAGATGAATTTCTTATTTTTTCTAACTCTGTAAAATAATTTTTTGGTAGTTTGGTATGGCATTGAATAAGTAAATTAATTTAAGTAGAATTGTCATTTTTATTATATTAACTTGGCATACTCATGAGCAATACACAAATAGTGAAGTGTTTTGTAATTGTGTTTATATACTTCCTGGATTTGTCTGGAAAGTAGTCTTCCAAATATTTTATATTGTCTACAGTTATTTTAAATGGAATTTTTCTATTTCTTGCTGCTGGGCTTTGTTGATTTGTTAGAAATGCTGATTATTTATATGAATTTATTTTATATCCTGCAACTTTATTGAAGTTAATTATTTCAAGTAGTTTTGTTAGTTGATGCTCTAGAATTGTCTAAGTATCATTTCATTTGCAAAGAGTGATAATTTTGTTTCCTCACTGCCTAGTCTAATTCTGTCTTTTTTTTTTTTTTTTTTTGCTAGAGCTAACATTTCTAGTACAGTATTGGATAATAGTGGTGATAATGGGCATCCTTGTTTCACGCTGATCTTATTGGAAATGCTTTTATCTTATCCCCATTACAGATAATGTGTACTGATGGTTTTAGATAGATATTACTTATTTTAAAAAAGGTCCATTTATTCTTATGCTCTCTAGTGTTTTTAATAGGAATGGATATGTATTTTGTCAAAAGCTTTTTCTGCATTTATTGAGATAATCATATGATTTCATTTGGTTTCGTTATTGATATGATCAATTATGCTAATAGTTTCCTAATATTGCCTGCATTCCTGGGATAAATCCCACCTGGTCATAGTTTATTATCTTGGTGATAAATTGCTGTAATCTCTTCACTAATATTTTACTTAAAAGTTTTGCATCAATATTAATTAGGGAAATTGGGCTATAATTTTCTTTTTTCTGTTTTGGCTCTTTCTGATTTAGGTATCGGTACCAAAAGGAATTTGGTAGGACTCCTCCATAGTTTATGTAGTATTAGAATTAATTGTTCTTTAAATATTTGGTAGAATTCACTTTTAATCCATCTGATCCTGGAGATTTTTTCATAGGGCGTTCATTGATGGCTTGTTAAATTTCTTTTTTTTTTTAATGGGGTTATTTAAGTATTTTATTTCTTCTTCTTTTAATCTGGGTAATTTATATTTTTGTAAATACTTATTTTGTTTAGACTGTCAAATTGGCTTACTGTTGGACAAAATATCTCCTAATTTTTGCTTTAATTTCCTCTTCATTTGTGGTGAATTTTTACCCTTTTAATTTTTTATACTGGTAATTCGATTTTCTTCTTTTCTTAAATCAAATTAACCAAAGGTTTATCTATTTTTTCATAAAACCAGCTCTCAGTTTTATTTATTAGTTCAATAGTTTTCTTACTTTAAATTTTATTAATCTTTCCTTCATTCTTCAGAATTTCTAATTTGGTGTTTAATTGGGGATTTTTAATATGTTCTTTTTCTGTCTTTTTAAATTGTATGCCCAGTTCATTGATTTGCTTTTTCTCTGTTTTATTCACGTAAGCATTTACATGTATAAAATTTCCTCTAAGTACCATTTTGGCTACATGTCATAAATTTTGTTATATTGTCTCATTATTGTCATTCTCTTTGATGAAGTTCTTGTTTCTATGATTTGTTGTTTGACCCACTCATTTTTTAGGATTAGATTATTTAGTTTCCAATTAATTTTTAGTCTCTTTTTCCATGGCCCTTGATTACATGTAATTTTTATTGCATCATAATCTGAAAAGGATGCGTTTAATATTTCTGCCTTTCTCTCTGCCATCTTGGCTCCACCCCTCCCCTTTTTTTTTCCCCACTTATCAGATGGACCTCAAATTTAATTTTTCCCCAGTTAACAAGCTTTTATTTCTCTCTCACCTCCTCCTCCCTCAAAAAAGAGAAAAAAGATAAAATCCAAGTAACAGATATAGTCAAGCAGAACAAATTTCCATGTTCTTAGTTCAGAAATCCCTGTCTCATTCTGGATCTTGGATGCATTGCCTTCATTTGGAGAGGTGGAGCAACATACTTCATCATCGATAAGATGAAACCTTGTTTGGTTGGTCATTATGTGGATTGGAATTCAGAATTTAGTGTCTTTCAAAGTTCACATCCTTCTCGGTTCTTTTCCAAAGTCTTTGAGAGTTTTTATAGTGTTGGATATATTGTTCTGATTCTGCTTACTTCACGCAGTGTTTACTGGTACAGATCTTCCCAGACTTCCCTGAAATCATCCCTTTCATCGTTTCTAATGGCACGATGAGATTGCACCACATTTGTGTTCTATTATTTGTTCAGCCATACCCCATACTTTATGGGCATTACTTTAGTTTCCAGTTCTTTGGCACTACAAAAAGAGCTGCTTATAAATAATTTTGCACAAAAATGGGTCCTTTTCTCTCTCTGACCTCTTCTGTCTAGAGATGTAGGAGTGGGATCGTTGGCTCCAAAGCTCACCCAATTGAGTGACTTTATGGACCTAGTTCTAAATTGCATTCCAGAATGGGTAATTGTGAGAATAGTTCACAGTCCATTCAGTGCATCCATGTGTCTGTTTTCCTGAAGTCCCTCCAGTAGTTGTCATTTTCTTTTTTTTTTGTCAGCTTTGTCAGTCTTGTTGGTTGTGAAATAGAAACTCAAGAGTTGCTTTAATTTGTGTTTCTTTCATTATTAGGGATTTGGAGCATTTTTAATATGGCTCTCGATAACTTGGATCTCTTTTTGAAAATCGTCCGATCATATCCTTTGACCATTTATCGATTGGAGAATGGTTCTTATTCTTATAAATCTGAATTAATTCTTTTTATGTAAGAAATAAGACCTTTTAATAGAGAAACTTGCTACAAAGATTCCCCCCTCCTCAGTTGTTTCCTTCTTGTTTTAGCTGCATTAGTTTTGGTGTGAATTCATTCTTAAATGAATAATTGTAGCAGACATTTATATAGTACTTTAAGGTTTTCAAGGAGCTTTTTACATATATTGTCTCATTTGATCCTCACTACAGCCCTGGGGTTAGGTACTGTTATTTCCATTTCACAGATGAGAAAACTAAGGTAAGAAAGAAGTAACATGACATTCAAGATCTTAGAGCTAATACTTATTTGAACTCAATTCTTCCCAACTCCCAGTTCAATACTGTATAATTCATCGTGCCACTAGCTGCCTAAGTCTCAGGATATTAGAGATCATGTAATTTAATCCTCATAGGTGAGGAAAATAGAATTATGTCAATAGATGTATTAGAAGGGCTCCTCTGATTAAAATCACAAATAATTACTTTTTTTTTCATTTTGGAATTAATTATTTCAACAGAAACAAAGAATAATAGCTCCATTTCTATAGTTTTTATATTTTATTTTAAATTTTTTATTTTCAGTTTCAAATTCTCTTCTTTCCCCCATTGAAAAGGCAAAAAAAAATGCTACCCATTATTATAGTGTTTTTCTTTGCAGTGTTCATCCTTGTTTCTCACTAGAAAATCATAGAAATCTACAGCATTTATATATTAATCAACAAGTATTAATTGCCTATACTCAGCACTGTGCTAAGTGGGGGAGGGAGATAGAAGTGCACACAGAACAAAACTTCTTACTTTGGAAGAGTTGCCATGCTAGTAGCGGAGATGAGAACATATGTACTTACATATGGTATTATAAAATGCATAAATACAGATAACTAGAAAGTAATTTGGGCAGGAGGGCACCAGCAAGCAGAGGGATGTAGGATGGGCTATCTACCCAAGATTGGTGCCTGAAATGAGGGACCCTAGGCCTCAAAGAGATAAACAGAAGAATGGGACCCAGGAATGTGGGGCAGCCGGTACAGAGGAGCAGAGGCAGGAGATAGACTGTCCTGTGTAGTGAGTGGAAATAAATCCATTTTGTCTGGGAGAGTAATGCCCATTTTGACTGGAAAGACAAGTTGGGGCTAGGCTGCATAGGGCTTTAAAAAATAAAGAGAAGTTTTTGTTGCATCCTAGAAGTGTTTGGAGCCTGGTAAAGTTTGAATAGACTAGTGACATGATTTGATCATTGCTTAAAGAACATTTCTTTGGCAGCAGCATATAGGCTGGACTGGAGCAAGAAAAGACTTGAGGCAGGGAGATCCTATCAAGAGACTTGTAATTTTCTAGGCCAGAGGTATGAACTAAGGTCATAGTGGTGTGAGTGGAGGGATTGTTGTGAAGGTTGAAGTGTCTGTGACTGTAATTGGCTATGTGGGATGAGAAAGAGGAGGGAGTCCAGGATGATGCTAAAGTTGGAATAACAAAATCAAGGACTCAGAAATAGTAAGGGGAACTCTGTAAAATGCATGAAATACCTGGAAGTCAGCCTACCAAAGCACTCATAATACCTGCATGGATGCAGTTGGATGCAGTTACAAAGCCTTCTTTAAAGAAATAAAGAATGACTTGAATAACTGGAGGAATATTTAGTTCTCACAACTGGCCTCTGCCACTTAAATAAAAATGACAATTCTAATAAAATTGATTTATAGATTTAGGACTGTGCCAGAAAAATCAAGGTGATACCTTATAAAGCTATACAAAATTACAGTAAAATTCACTTGAAGGAAAAAAATCTAGGATTTCAAGGGAAAGAATAATTAAGCACAAATAGTCAATGAATTTATTTTAAATAATACTTCATAAATTGAAAAACTGTTCCTTCTGACAGTTAATGCAAATTCTGGCACAGAGATTCTGTGAAGTCCACTGATAATTTTGGAAGGAATATGTGGCTTCTAATAGGATGAAACTCACAGAAATGAAATCTTATCTTCCCAAACACTCTTGTGGCAAATATTAGCAGGGATATCACCTTTAATTCTTCTAATAACTCTGGCATCTTTATGTGGCTTATAAATGAAGGGAGGAAATGGCACTTCCAGATTTCAAGTTGTAGTATAAAACAGTCATCAAAATTATTTGGTACTGATTAAAACAAACAAACAGACTGGATCAGAAGAACAGACAAGGAAGAATCCAAAATAATTGAATTTTAAAACTCCAGGTTCAATAAACAAAAATGTAGATTTCACAGGAAAGTACTCAATGTCCATAGACAAGAATTTCTGGGAATACCGAGAAGGCAGAAATTAGGTTTAGACCAATAACTTAGGCCATATGCCAAAATTCAAAATGTGTGTGTGATTGGAATGTTTATTTAAAAACAAATTCAGGACCTGAAAAGAACCAAATTATTTAACAACCTTTGACAGCTTCTTGAGGGTGAATTTTTAATCCATCCGGGAATGATAGTGATTATAAAAGATAAATAATTTTGATTACACAAAACCAGAAAGCTTTTGCTTGAATAAGATTAATGCAGCTAAGATAAGAAGGTGTCTAGTCCTCTGGGGATTTTGTCAGAATCTTTGATAAGGATCTGGTCTGTGAGATACTGGGTGTCCCAAAAATCATTTTGCGGTTTCAGGCTTTCCTGTATTGACAGTTAACAGAAATATAAAATCCAGATCCATTGCCCTGTAGATAAAGCAGTCACAGGATACAGCTCTGTGACACATGTACTATGATTATCCACATTTTACTGAAGAAGGTGGTGAAGATCTCAAGTGTCTTGCCCAGATTTATTAAGTGAATATGTGAATATTTTGTATGTGAATAAAATCACATATAAAACTCATAATTTGCTTTTTAAAAAAAAAGATGACTAAGTAAATTTTAACAATATATGTTCTATCAGTTTCTAGTTATTTTCTTCTGTTTCCTTACACAGATTTTGCTGTTATTTTCATTTTTTGTTTGTGAATTTATTGAGTCTTAATAAGAAAGCTTCCTCCACCAGTGTAGATTGTCACCTCTCTACCCTCTGTCCTTGAGAATTGTCAGGGACATTGAGAGTTTGAATGACTTGCCCAGAATCATAAAACGAATGTATGTCAGAGGTGAGACTTAAAGCCAGGTCTTCTGGCCAGTGGAGTCCATCTCTAGTCTAGGCGCGGTCTGTGTTGGTGTCTCTTAAATTAGCTTTCCCCGGTGTGCTCCAGAGGTGTGTTGTTTGAAGTCTGTATTGGATACCAGAATACAGCAGTAAGACACTTGGCTTGAGAACATGCTGGTCTTTGGTAATGCACATGGCATTCTTTGCTCTTCAGAGTATCCCTGTTAAAAACAAAACAACCAAAAAAATAAACATTGTCAAGTTTAATTTATAATGGTGTAAATTCAACCTGGTTTCATTTGTCCGTGGAGCTCAAAGTGTGTTTGGAAGGGTAGATCTATTTGAGAATAATTCCTAATGTTATACTTTCTCAGCCTCTTGTTTGCTCTGTATTTTTGCATTTATTTTAAATAACACTTCATAAGTTGAAAAACTTCCTTCTGACAGTTATAGCACATTCTGGCACAGGGGTTCTGTGAAGTTCACTGATAATTTTGGAGGGAATATGTGGCTCCTAATAGGAGGAAACTCACAGAAATGAAATCTTCCAAAACACTCTTGTAGCAAATATTAGCGGGGATATTGCCTTTAATTCTTCTAAAGCTCTGACTTCTTTATGTGGCTTATAACTAACCTGGTAATGCTCTTTACTTTTTCAGGTTCCTTATGCTTATGTAGCCCAGTTAACAATTCAAAGCAAATCAGAATTTTTGTCCCTCATATCCCTTTTTGTTATAGCAAAAAGAGAATGCACTTTCATTAATATTCTTAAAGTGGAGGGGATAGATAGTATGATGAAATGGATAGAAAGCAGACCTTGAAGCCAAAAAGATGTGGGTGAGCCACCTATCTGTGTGTTAAGCCAGCAAAGGGTGTTATCTCTATTTGACGGCAGAGGCACCTGAGCCTAAGTTTAAGTAACTTTCCCAAGGGCATGGCTGGATATGCTAAGTCCATGGTTAGGTAAAAGCCAGGTTTTTCTGATTCCTGCTCCCATGTACCTTCCACTCCTTCAACAGGGTTACTAATTCTCTCCGAAGAAAACATTATTTGCTGATGGAACATCAAGTGATGGCATGTGGGCATGCAATGGCCACCAAAATTAATTGGCTTTGCAGATGAATGATCAAGACTATAAAGATCACTGAGGTACCAAATTTAGGCATGCTTCTTTGAGTGAAAAAGAGTCTACATCTGAGCTCAAAGTTTTCCATTAAAGATTTGTAAACCTCTTTTTGCCACTTGTTATGAGAAACAAAATCCATTTTCTTAAATTAAAAAAAATGCCTGGATTAAAAATCAGAGATTAAATGCTTGGTGTTGCCTTTTTTTCAGATTCTCCTTAAATTGAAACATAGTAGTCACTTAATAAAAATGATTATTTTTTTGGTTCTCTTGTTGTTTTTCCTTAGAATCTATTAGACTAGTGGCTAGTGACTCTTTACGATTGCTAATCTTTAAATTTATAATATATTAGGTAATTTTCCTAATATATATGTATTTATTTTCTAGATTCTTTTAATGATGCCATTGATGAAGAAGAGGAGGAGGAGGAGGAAGATTATGATGAAGATGAAGAAGATGATTCTGAAGTGAAAGAAGACAATGGGGTCCTGGTCCTGAATGACAACAACTTTGACACCTTTGTGGCTGACAAAGACACTGTATTGCTGGAATTCTATGCTCCGTGGTTAGTATACTTTGGCATTACATGAGTAGTAATATATATATATGTATATGTATATGTATATTTATATATATGTTGTTCAAGTATACACCTACCTAGTTTTGCAGGGTCATCAGAGCAGTTTAGCTGGAGCATTGTGCATGTAAATGAGAAACATGTAAAATAAGCCTGGACAATTTTCAGAGGTAGAAATGAAAGATATCTATAAGCATATGATAAAATGCTGTAAATCACTATTGATTTGAGAAATGCAAATCAGAACAACTCTGAGGTACCACATCTTACCAGCCAGATTGGCTAAGATGACAAAACACGAAAATGACAAATGCTGGAGAGGATGTGGAAAAATTGGAACACTAATGCATTGTGGGTGGAGCTGGGAACTGATCCAGCCATTCTGTAGAGCAATCTGGAACTATCCCCAAAAGGCTATAAATAATTGCATACCCTTTGACCCAGCAATACCACTTCTAGGGTTGTATCCCAAAGAGATCATAGAAGTGGGAGGAAGACCCATATGTACAAAAATATTTATTGCAGCTCTCTTTGTGGTGGCAAAAAATGGAAAATTAAGGGGATGCCCATCAGTTGGGGAATGGCTAACCAAGTTGTGGTGTATGAATGTAATGGAATATTATTGTGCTATAAGAAATGAGGAGCAGATGTGAAAGTATTTGCAGATCTATACTTGATTGTATGTCTAATCCAATCTATAAATTCTCTAATAGTTCCCCTTACAGATAAAAATATTTCTCCTCTAAAGTGGAAATCAAGGCATGTCAAAGCTGGAAGGGCCCTTAGAGGGCGTCTAGTTCAGCCTATGACTGAACTAGAAGCCTTGAGTGAGGGGGTAACTTCTGAGAGTCCCTCAGACCTAAATTTGTGCCTCTGCAGCTTTCATCCATGGATCCTATCTTTGCCTTCTGAAGCCAGGCAATAAACGTTTTTCCACATGACAGTCCTTCGGATAATTGGAAGACACATACCATGGCCTCCAACTCTATTTGAGATTTTTCTTTTCCAGGCTAAATCCCCCCCAGTGCCTTCATCTGACTTTCATAGGACAGAACCTGTCTAGTCACGATGGTACTAGATACTCTCCAACTTATTGCCATTCCTAAAGTGTGACATTCAGAACTGAGTACTGTCCTCTAGGTCGGTGGTATCAGACCCAAATAGAGGTGGAAGTCACCAGATGATTGTCATATATTGACTTAGAAAATCACATAGTATTATCTCTTGTGTTTGTATTTATTGAGTTAAATATTTCTCAATTCCATTTTAATCTGGTTCAACCTGCAGTGTTTGATCCCTGCTCTAGAGGTCTAACTAGGATGTTGTACAGTGGAATAGCTTTTCCCTAGTCATGGATATGATCCTTTGCTTAATGCAACCCAAGATTTTGTTAGCCTTCTTAGCTCTGATTTCACTCCAGCTCACTGATCTCTCAAGGAGCTAATTCCAGTTCAAAACACCCAACTTTAAAGTTGTCCCATATAAGACACCCGGGTACACATTTTGATTTCTTTTAAAAGTCTGAGTAACACATTATATATGTCCCTATTGTGTTTCATCTTATTAGATTTGATTCAGGGTTCTAACTTGTCCAGATCTTTTTGGATCTCAGCTGTCATCCAGTGTGTAGCTGTCCTTTTCCCAGCTTTGTGTCATTGGGGTGTTTGATAAGCTTGTCAACTTTTCCTTTATCCAAGTCATCAATTAAAATGTTAGCAGCACAGGGCCAAAAACATAGAACTTTAAGAAATTTCATTGGAGGTCAGCTTTCTGGTTGACATCAAAAAAATGAAGTTTTACCCTTTGCTTTATCTAAAACCAAAAAGTATCATATGCAGTGAGGATGCTCTAGAGTCTTTCCCAGTAAAAATGGGGGTAAAGCAAGTATGCCCACTCTTACCACTGTTATTTGATATAGTTCTAGAAATGTTAGCAATAGCAAATAAGATGAGAAAGAAATTTAAAGCATAATAAAGATAAAGAGGCAATACAACTTCCATTTGCCCATGCTGTAATGGTTTATTTAGAAAATTCTAGAGAATAAGTAAAGATGCTAATTGAGACAATAGATTCAGCTGAATTGCAGGCTACAAAATAAACCATCAAAAATTAAGAGCATTTCAATATAATAACAAAATCCAAGAGAACCCACTAATAGAACGGTGAATGTCATTCTGAATTCTTGGCATCTGACAATTTAACCTACAACTCATCTTTTCCATAAGACTTAACATAAGAAACTTTGTCAAATTCTTTACCAAAATCTAGATGAGCAATATAGCCTTCACTTGACCTGCCAATGTAGTGTAACCCTATCACAAAAGAAAATGAGGTTTATTATTGATGAAGCCAAACTGGTACTTTGTGATCACTACTTCTTTTGTTTACTAACCCTCTATTTAATGGTATATTTTAAATGAATTAGATTTTATTAGGATACAGTCAACATAATTTAATTTTTTAAAATGTTCTTGGTCCTTTTGGAAAGGAAGAGAATTCTGGTAGAACCTGGCAAGCAGTAATACCTTGTATAGGTTCTATAGAGGTGAAATTATATTGAAATGCAATTATTAGAATATTTTTTCATTCAAGTTTATTGCCCTCTTCCCTCTCCCTCCTCCCATTGTGAAATTTATCCACAGACTTTGTTAAAACTCCTGCCCCAAAACTGCTTTTATTCCCTAGACTTCGCATAAATTTTGCTATTCTATAATACTTATGTGTTATTGTATGTTTAGTTAATTGTTGAGATGTTAACCTTTATCATGTACTAAGTTCTTTGACAGGTTTCTAATCTGTAGTCCTTGAACTTGTTTTTTTAACATTTTGATAACTATATTTGAATATAATTGCTTTCCTTTTTAATCCAGCGTACTTGTTTTTATGCATAGAAAAACATTACTCTGAGATGGTGTTCATAAGTTTCACCAAACAACCCATGGGGCCCATGACCTTAAAAAAGGTTGCTCTATGAGAACAGAGGCTTTATTTTCTCTAAACTTTCTCTCTAAAAATCCCTAATACAGTGGTGTCTCCACAGAAGGGACTTGTTAAATATTCTTGACTGTTCAGTCAGTAAATGGTGAAAGCTATTGGCTAGTGTAGGGACTGTCTAATCCATTTTCTTCCTTATGCCTTCTTAACCTCCTGCTTGGGAAGCATTGGGGATGGGGACTACTGTGGGTCACAAACTGTGTTTCTCTCCCTTCTTTCCTATATTTTTTAAACTGCTTTTATAGTTCAGTTAATTTTCTCTTGGGGTCACACAGAAAGATAACTTGAATATCCTTTTTGCCCAGTTTGTGAATCAAAAAAGAATTGGGATTCCTGACTTAATTGCAATTGTAGTACTAAAGATCTTGTTTTTGTGGGTTTTTTATTTGATGGAATCTTCAAATGTATATTTTTTTCCGTTCCCCCCCCAAATCTTATCTCTCAGGTGTGGTCACTGTAAGCAGTTTGCTCCAGTATATGAAAAAATAGCTAAGACCCTTCAAGAAAATGACCCTCCTATCCCCGTTGCCAAAATTGATGCAACAGCAGCATCTACATTAGCAAGCCGGTATGATGTGGGAGGCTATCCTACCATCAAAATCCTGAAGAAGGGGCAGGCAGTGGACTATGATGGCCCAAGAACAGAAGATGGTAAGCTGCTCCTTTGGTTTGCTTAGAGCCTAAGTCTGTGACCTTGCTCGTAGATGGGCACTGAGATGTTTGGCTGAGTGCTTGGGAGAAGCCGTTTTAGGGATCTGGGGCCACAGGCTGCCCCTTCTCTCTCTCTCTCTCTCTCTCTCTCTCTCTCTTTCTCTCTCTTTTTGGAGAGGGGAAGGCAGAGCAGTTGAGGTTAAGTGAATTGCCTAAGGTCACACGGCTAGTAAATGTTAAGAGTCTGAGATCGGATTTGAACTCAGGTCCTCCCAACTACAGGGCTGGTGCTCTATTCACTGTGCCACCTAGCCTCTCCTCTCTCTTCCCTTTTAAGGGTCCTTCAATTGGCCTAAAACTATATGTTATCCTAGGAATCTTTGTTTCTCTTTATTAATAACTCAAGTTTGTAGTGCTTTTAAAGCAGGGTAGTCAAACCCAAACACATCCCTGATGGCTGCATATTTACTTAGAAAACAACAAATTAACTTATTTTTTTATTGTGTAAAGTTTTAGAAAAACATTGTAATAAAACATAATAAAACTATGGTTGTAAAAGTTGTATAAAACAACTTGTGTTTTTGTTTATTCTGTTAAATATTTCCAACTTATGTTTTAATCTGTTTTAGCTTCACGAGGGAATTTTTCTGGGAAGAATTTGACACCTCTTGCTATAAAGTATACAAAATGTTTCCTTCATAACTTTCTAAAATAGGTGGTACAGTGGCTGAGGCCACTTACCCAATGAGTAAGTATCACATTTGGGACTGCAATTCAGATCCTTAGATTCATACTTAACTCTTTTTTCATCTTTTGGATTTGTGAAAATTGAAGCTTAGAAGATGAATAGTGACTGGGGACCCCTCAGCTTAAGAACTGATGTGGGCCAAAATTGTGGCATCTCTCTCCTTGCACAAGGGAGTAGAATTGAGGTTGTGTCCACTACTATGTGTAATAATAATAGCTAATATTTGTCGGTCTGTAAGGTTTACAAAGTGCTTTATATACTTTATATTTTACAATTACAAATTAATATTCATTTGGTCCCCACAACAACCCTGAAAAGTAAGTACTGTTATGCCCTTTTTACAAGTTGAGCAAACTGAGTCTGCTAGAGAAGTTAAATAAGTGACCAAAGTAGGATTTGGATTAATCTTCCCTATTCCAAGTCCTACATTATCTGTTAGGTCACCCATCTGCTGTGTTCCTTGAAATAGCTATGTAGAAGTCCAGACTTTCATTGATACATTCCTTTATGCCACATGGCATCAAACTTGGGAGGGAGCTTATCAGAAGCAGAACCAGATTTCCTGGTTCTTTGTTGTGTAATCATCCATTTAAAAAATCCATTATGAGAAATGTGAATAAAAAGGATTTCAGAAGTGTGGCTGTATGATATCTCTGGGCCTAAGGGAATATGGTTAAATTCCTCCTGGGGCCCTGTAAGCAGGTGATTTAAGGGTCATTTAGAGGCAATTAACAGAACCCAAGGGATGTGAGGCTCTTGGCTAAAAGCTTTGATTGGCTAAAGTAAATAAAATGTGGAACTTAGTAATCCAATCCAAGGCTGAGGGTAAGAAAAGTAGTCAGTAGTGGCAGCAGTACAAAGCTAGGGAATTTAAAGACGTCACCTTGAGAAGGGATTTGTCTCACATTCCTTTGGCCCCCTCACATAGCCATTTTCTAAGGCAGGCATTTCTATTATGTCTGGCCTTATGTTTGCCATCTCCTACTCCCATTCTTCAGTCCATTTCAGATGGTTCTAGACACCCATGACATAGAAACTGTTTATTCTCCTCAGAGATTCTTCAGTGATATCAAAGAAAGTAACTGAGACATCTGGTCGTTTCTCATCTGGTTTCTTTCAGATATTGTTGCTAAAGTCAAAGAGGTTTCTCAGCCCAGCTGGACCCCTCCACCTGAAGTGACCCTGGTGCTTACTAAAGATAACTTCGATGAAGTGGTGAATGATGCAGATATTATCTTGGTGGAATTCTATGCTCCTTGGTAAGATGAACATCTCCTTGTAAATTGGGACTGGTTTGTCGTTAAATAATTATTAAGCCACCTTCTTCACCTTGCCTAGCCCTGAGTTAGATACAATGTGGGTAAGGTTCTGAAAGAACGTGTAGCTCACAGATTCATTGGGAAAAGAAGATGCACAGTAATAAGGAGAAAAAAAAATAAGTGAACAAAGCAGTACAAATATTGGTAAAAATCAGAGGGGGGTGGGTATTGTAAAGTTGGTCTAGGAATGGTAGGCATCAGCTAAGTCTTAGAATAAATTTATAGTTTGGAGTTAATTGTAATCTTTTTTTTAATATAGTAGATTCTCTTCTTTGAAAAATTCTTATTAATTGTATAAATTAATATTATAAACCAGATAACCAGAGAATGTTTTAAGTACTTCAGAGAATTGATGTCTCTTTGCATGCAAACATTACCCTGATGATTTGAGGAGTAAATCTTCTAATGACCTCATCTAGGCAACAAGTATTAATTAATTAATGTATGCAATAGAAACTAATGAAACTTACCTTTCTTTTTAAAAAAAATTCTGTAAGTTTTTCTGCTAATTCAGAATATCTTCAACTAGATATTTTTATCATAAATTAAATCTTATGTATAAAGCAACATGGTTACATATAGCAACCTTAAGTATAGGTACATCGGGCATCTCTGATGACCAGTAAATTTTTTTTTGGGGGGGGGGGGGAACCAACTTCATGATTTCATTGGACTAGGAAGATCCTGGTGAAGAAGTTTATTTTGATGCAGCTGGGCAGCTTTAAAGATGAATGGATAGTATGCAGAGACTCAGTTACCTTAGGCACAGACTAGGTTCAGTGACTTCTAGGATCACTCAACCAATATGTGTCAAGAGCAAAAAATTGCCTATTCTTAATTGTAGTTGATTAAGGTAAACTCAGTATCCCTTATTTCCTTGGATAATTAGGTCTCAATGCGTTGATCTGAATTGCTAGGTAAAGGAGTCAGGTCTTCTCTTTGGGAAAACTGTCAGAACTTCACATGTCAAAGAAATAGAAATTATCTTCATTTTCCTACCTGTCATAACAGTGCAGTGCTGAATGTCTAATTCAGCTTCACTTTAAGGGTAGCAGTCAGGATAAATCCTAGACAGCATAGGTGCTGTCTTTTTTTTGTTCTGTGAATGAAGGATTAGTTTTCCCATGCAATGAGTTAGCTTAATTTTTAAGGTTTTGGTGAGGATTCCTTTCCTGGTGTCTCTGAGGTCCCTTCTGAAATTCTGTGATTCTATACGTCTTTGTTGTTGTTGTTTATTTGAAAAATATGCTTCTCCTTTGACAGGTGTGGACACTGCAAGAAACTTGCTCCAGAATATGAGAAAGCTGCAAAAGAACTCAATAAACGTTCTCCACCCATTCCCTTGGCTAAAGTAGATGCCATTGAAGAAAGTGACCTGGCCAAGAGGTTCGATGTCACTGGATACCCAACTCTGAAGATCTTCCGCAAGGGGAAAGCTTTTGATTACAGTGGCCCACGAGAAAAATACGGTATTGGCCTTTTTGCTAAGACTGTACTGGAGGGGAATAACACCATGATTTTTGAGTTGTCAACAAGAGAAATATGAGTAAAAACCTGCTTCTAAGATACATTTGAAGCAGGGATTGGCCAGTTCAGAGGCTGAATCTGTCAGTTTGGAAAGCAATAGTTGATCTGTTTGAACTGAGTTACTCTTCTTAGACCTATTCTTTGGTTCTAGGTATTGTGGACTACATGATTGAACAGTCTGAACCTCCGTCCAAAGAAATTCTGGCTGTGAAACAAGTCCAGGAATTCCTGAAGGATGGAAATGATGTCATTATCATTGGCGTCTTCAGCAGCGCTGATGACCAGGCTTACCAGCTCTATCAGGAAACTGGTAAGTTGCATTTCCACGAGTGAGTGAATGAGAAAGAGAACGACAAGTCTGGTGCTCTGGGGTTTGCTGCCTTCGGGCATTTGTCCAAATTAAATACATTTTCCCCCTTAAACCTTAGAACTCATTTGTATGGTCCCTTGAGTTTGAAGAATATGCTTTCCCTACAAGAACCCTGTGAGGTAGGAAATACAGCTCTCTTAGAAAATGATCGAATCCATCCCACTTTTATAATGAAATAGTCCCCAGAGACAAAGCGACTTTTCTCAGTGTAAGCAGGTACATGGTCATAGAGCAGGAACTTGAACGAGATCATATAATTCCAAATTCATTGTTATTTCCATTATGTCTGGCCCCTTTGAATCAAATCACTGTCACTGTTTTTGTAGTTGATTTAAAATACTGCAACATAAGAAGTCAATGAGAACCCTAAGCAACAATTTTGTCTTAGGGTGATCTGCCACCTCAATGTTGCGTGGGCCACCCCACCCCCTGCCCCATGCTACCTCTTTAACCCTTGTGTGCCCAGAATCATCCTGGCTCTGTGACTGAAACCCTGACCGCAGTGCCTTCTTCAGGCCTGCACTCCCTCTTCCCATGATTAGAATTTCTTAGTGTGACTTCTCCTAAATTCCTATTCCTTCAGTACATTTCAGAGGCTTAAAAAGTCTGAGGTAATTCACAAAGGTGTGACTAGTGTTTCTCCTCTCCTCTATCTAAGTGTCCACTGTTGTTTTTGTAATAATGACACAAAATTCTGTTTATGTATGCTTAGTACTCAGGTTGGTTCTTGTCATAACCTGAAAAAAAAATAGATTTTTATCTTAAACCTGAAAGAACAAGTAATTAAAAATCTAAAGAGAGAAACACAGTGTTTTTATTTGGGGGGGGGGGGAAACTATCCAGACATGGGATTTTGTTAGCATCTCTTCCAACTTCGATCCTTAGTTGCGTTGGGGTCACTGAGGGATTAAATCATCCACTTGTGGTGATGTATGGCTAGTAGGGTGTGTAGGTGAGATTTGTACCCAAGAGATCCCGACTTTAAGTCCAGCTCTATCTTCTTTCCCAAACTGCTTCTCAGAAGACTCATAGTGCTAACAAATGAACAGATAGGTTGGCAGGTAAATTTATAGACAAATATAATTAAATGTGTGGATAACTTGAGTTATACATGAGTTATTTGTGTTCCAGGTAGGGCTCTGAGTAGAGCTGATACGTACTGCTTACTCCCAGGAAGCTATTCTTTGTGCTAAAAGGGGAGAGGGACACGTTTTGGCAGAAGGAAACACAGAAAGTACCAAAAACGTGTATCTATTTAAAGACTTGAAGGTGAAGAGGAGAGCAACATAAACGTGTGGGTGCAGGAAATCTGTTAAAAAGCAACAAGGGATGAGGTCTTTGAGGTAGCTCTGCACCTCACATTACAGCAAGTAGTATTAAAATAATTGGAGGCATCTGGAGATACAGTACGTTTAATTTCCTACTAATTCAGAGATCCATTTAATTTTTTACAAACATGTATAAGAGCTACCAGTTACAGAGTGCCTCACGTTTTGCAAAGCCCTCTTACCTCATTCGATCCTCACAATAACCCTGTGGGATAGGGGCTGCTGTTATCCCTGTTTTATAGAAGAAGAAACAGGCTGAGAATGGTTAGCCCAGAGTGACACAGCTGGACAGTGCCCACGGCAGGATTTTAGCCACTTGTGCCTGCTATGCTGCCCACTTAACTTCTTGCATAGCCTGTGTATGGAAGAACCAAGTTAATAGAGATATATTTGACACCAAGTTTATAGAGATGTGGTAGAGTCTTGTTAAAGTGAATGTCTCTGATTACTCTTCCCTGGGCTGGTCTCTGTCAGGTTATGACAGGGTTTCATTTCTGGGAAGGCCTCTTTAGAATAAAAGGTATATATATGAATGGAATAGAAGTCTAAATGGTGCTTTGAAAAGAGGCTCTCCACGATCAATAGAGAGATGACTCAAAGCCAGAATTTGTAGGCTTAACAACAGATATCAAATACAGATTTTATTTCATTTTACATAACAGAGGGACAAGTTGCGTGTAAATTACTACCCGTTTTTTCATCCACTTGCTTTCTCATTTAATTTGCTTTATCTCCATTTACCATTGATTGTTGGTAATAGCTAATACTTTTAACTTTAAGTTTCTCTTATGTGGGAAAGATTCTCTTGTGTTTTACAAGTTCTAGTACTTAGGATCTAAATAGTTTGGCTGACTTGAGTAATAAATTTCGGAGATTCTTACTTGCCCCCTTCTTCCTTCATTTCCCAGCGAACAACATGAGGGAAGATTACAAATTTCACCATACTTTCAACAGTGAAGTTGCAAAATTCCTGAAGGTCTCTTCTGGAAAGTTGGTTGTGATGCAGCCAGAAAAATTTCATTCTAAGTATGAACAAAAAATCAGAGTTTTAGACATTAAGGTGAGTGATATTTCCCAGGCATCTGATGGAATTGAAATTCATTCATTGTTGAGTAAAACACCAATTATTGGGCAGTTCACTTGAATGGTCTGGCTTTTTTCGGTTTAAAAAAGGTGAGATTTCTTTCCCTGGCATGACATCAGAACCACATTTACTAGTCTGTTCCAGAAGTAAAGGTTACTGGAAGACTTGGCATTAGGTTATTGATCTGAATTGTGTG
Source organism: Pseudochirops corinnae (assembly GCA_028646515.1). NCBI lineage: Eukaryota > Metazoa > Chordata > Mammalia > Diprotodontia > Pseudocheiridae > Pseudochirops > Pseudochirops corinnae. The sequence continues at coordinate 478,805,130 of CM053585.1, read as the reverse complement.
CATGTCTGAGTCTCAGTGGCTTCCTCTGGTAGAATGACAGAATCCCAGAGGGCATGTCATCCACCCCAGGGCAGCTGGCAAGACTACAACTGAGCCAGCCAAAATTAATAATTATTTTTTCCTGCCCTTGATACTAGTAGGGGAAAGTGTTCCCTTTTGTCTCCCATTCTTCTGTGACATTTCTTATTATTTTTTATTTAACTGCAAGGAATTTTTTTATCCTGGACTTTGCTAGTGATAACTCATATTTTTGCAGTACTGTACAAAGTACTTCCCTCATGTAGGTAGTTCTCTGTACACATCAGTGTGGAAAATCCCTGCACTTGTGTCGCTCACAGTCCTACCATCTCCTAATAGATGAAGTCTGGGGGGGGCCCTTCATTTGAGAGAAACCAGTATTTGCCTAGCCGACTCACAGATTCTGCTGGAATAGCCTTTAAAAACCCAAAGTCATCTCCTTGCTGTAACTAGACATGTGAGTAGGACTTGAGTGGAGGGGGAATGGCACAAGGCCAGATAGAGTCATTGTATTTTGTGTGCCAAGAGGCCTTTCTGTACATCATCCAGCAAGTTCAGGTAAGTGAATTGTCTTCTAAATGAACTTTTTCTCATTATTGACTGACTTGTTTTTGAATGAAACAGAAGTTGTGAATCTCTTCTAAATCGAGAGTGGCATTGTGGCCTTGAGGGTAGAGAACTAGGCCTTGAATGAATCCTCCTTCAGATACTTATTAGCTGTGTTATCATGATTCCTTCTGGTAAAGTTATGGGAGGATGTGGGCAAAGGTTCAGTAGGGTGACGAGGTTATGATCTGCTGTTTTGGAGGCAGCCTCTGAAGAAGATCACAGATTCATCTGAGTACCTGCCTCACAGGCTCAAATGAGATAATGTATATATAAAAAGAAACCTTTTTGTCGTTCATTCATTTTTAGTTGTGTCCGATTCTTTGTGACCCCATTTGGGGTTTTCTTGGCTGAGAAACTGGAGTGGTTTGCCATTTCCTTCCCCAGCTCATTTCATGGATGAGGAAACTGAGGCAAACAGGGTTAAGTGACTTGACCTGGGTCACACAGCTATTAAGTGTCTGAGGCTGCATTTGGACTTGGGTCCTCCTGACTCCAGGCCTGTTGCTCTATCACCGCACCACCTCGATGCCCATATAAAAAGCCCTTAGCAGACCTTAAGCTCTGTGTAAATGTCAGTTCTTACTGTCTTATTTATCCCACAGCTTTCCATGGGGCTCAGATAGGAACTGGACAAGTCACTATTCTCTGTTCTCTGGATGCAGTATTCTACAGATAATTACATAGGTGGATTAAACTGATGCTTTTGATAGTTGAATAGACATATTAGGATATAAACTCATTCTTAAAGGCTCATTTAAAAGCATCTGTATTAAAATTCTAATGAATAATGACAATTCTAATAATGACAACAAGGTTGGTAGGTCCCCAATCCTGTTCCCATGTTATTTTCCTATCTTTGTCCAGGTTTTTCTACTTAGATCTTAGAGACTGTGAGCATTTGGGGTAGTGACATCTATTAAAAACATTTTTCTTGAATTTTCTGAGTCGTTGGGTCATTATGGGCTACGTGTCTGTCATAATGGTCCAGTTCCAGTACAGTATTGATTAAGTTCTCGGGGATACTTTGACATCTGTATTTGTTATCTTTCAGTGATGAAAGAGAGCTTCTCATAAAAATATGTGATTTTAGCCATCAGGTAATGCCTTGCTAAGTATTTGGCAGGTACTCAGTTTTTATAGCCTGAATTAGTAGATAATCGTTATTGCTCGTTAAGACCAGACCTTTTCAGGATAAGCTTTCTGTAGTTTTTGGCAGCAGTGACCTGGTGCCGAATTCCAATGAAAATTTTCCCCCTTTCCACAGACGTCCCCTTTGACTCAGGCATTTTTCCCTGCATTTCTCTAAAAGTATATTGTTGGCCGCCTTCTTTAGTACTGTCATCACCCACGGAGCACGCTCGTTCCACTCTTGATTTTATCGCATTTGACAAGTCCAGTAGCACGCACCTCTTGGCAGCCTTGACGTTTTCTACTTACTCCGGATGTATTTCTCTGCATTTTTTTTTTGCCTTTTTTTTGGAGGGGAAAATGCAGAGCAGTTGGGGTTAAGTGACTTGCCGAAGGTCATATGGCTAGTAAGTATTGAGTGTCTGAGGCTGGATTTGAACTCAGGTCCTCTTAACTCCAAGTCTGTCGCTCTATTCACCGCACCACCTAGCTGCCCCCGTAGACTTTTTTTTTTTTACCTGCTTATCATCCAGTCTAACAATGTCTGTCTTCTTCCTCTTTCTTGGCATGGAAGTGTTAATATTTCTTTAGCTGCCTTAAGGTGATAGGGTGATAGGCTGTGCGTTTTATTAATATACAAGATTTTGCCGAGATGCCACCTAAGAATTTAATTTTACAGTTTTTATATTTTACAGTTCCCAGGGTGTGTTAGGAGGAATATAATATCTTAACCCCTCTTCCTCAAGCAAGTTAGGCTATTTATTCTTACAAGTTATTTAGACCATCCTTTGGTCTTGATTGACTCATACATTCAGGCTATTGACCTCACGTATGGGTTACTGAATACAAAGCAGCCAGGAGGAGCATCAGGGGCTCTTGGATGCTTGGCTGATGGATGCATTGTGGCACCTTGAGCAAAGGCAGCCTTGCACAGCTAAGTTAAGTCATGTTATCTTCAATGCCTGATCTTGTTGGAGATCCTTTTCCTGCTATGGCTTAGTATATCTGTTTCTGTTAACTGTTATTCCAATAGCAAACCTAAACTAACAGGGACTAGACTGAGTCAAACCCAGCCCTCACCAAAGGTGTGCAGTTTAAAACTGGGATTGTGTAGGTGTTAATTGCTTTAAGCTTATTCAGCCTGGATTTCAAAATGCTAGTAAGGTTGGTTTTTTTTTTTTTTGATGTATCCACCAATAGCAGCCTTCTTGATTTTTTTGCCCAGAGAAAACCAAGGTGTCTGTACATATCATCTTTTTTTTTTCATTGACTTGTTTATTTACTTTTAGTTTACAAGATTCAGTTCCACAATCCCTTGAGTTTCAGATTTTCTCCCCTCCTTTGCCCCCCACCATGGTGGCGTGCAATCCTGTATAGGATCTGCAAATACTTTCACATTGTACAATAATCTGGTTGTATAGAAGGGTTGTAACCAGTGAGTGAACAATGGGGAAAAAAAAAAAAACAAAACCAAACATGAAAAAGAACAATAGCATATATTGCTTTAGTCTCCATTTAAACTGTAGTCTTTCTAGATCTTTCTCTAAATGTACATATCATCTTAAGTCTCATCTTTCTTTAGTGTAGGTTAAGAATTTTACATTTGTTAAATCAAAATGACATTTTTTCTATCATTGGGAAAAAAGTTCTACAGATTGAAGAAGCTATTTTTTTTGTGTATGACCAGATAACTTGATATCATCCATATACAGTCATTAGAAAGGTATTTTGGTTCATTTCCTTTAATTTGGAAGTCATACTTGGCTCCTTTTAGGAGAGAGATAATGTATTTAAGGGTATACATGTCTATAATGGATTTAAGTGGTGTCTCTGAAAAAAATGCCCTTTAAAAAAGAATAATTTTTTAATATTGTGTGGGCATGTTTTAAATAGATAACATTTTTTTTCACACGGACATCAATCCTTTATCATTCTCCATTACACTTGAGTCTTTTTTATATATTTATAGTACATGAAAAAATCATGAATAAGGAACGGAGCTAATGACTTAGCCTTATCAAAGGCAGCATGCTTATTGTGGCACTTTCTGAGCAGCTGGTTCAGTAATTACAGAATTAGAAAGCTGCTCTTTAAAACCCTTTGGACTTCTTGGTACATTCAAGAGTCTTCTGGAGCCAACTTGAAAGAGCTCAGGACAGCGGATTGTTAAATTTTCAGTGTGAAAAATTTATAGCTAAGAAATCAACAATTGCTACCAATTCCAGTTTGATTTGTTTTTGTAATTGTTTAGGCTTAAGAAAGTGTTAATGTAGATTAAATTTTTTTCTCCCAAAGAATCTGGTTCTCAAATATTTGCTAGAACATCCCTGTTATTCTGTAAACATTGCCTGAGCTCAGGAGTGCAGCTCAGGGAAGGAAGTCATCACCAGACAGGAGGCCTGGTGACTAGAGGCTAATTAATAACAGGGAAAATAACTGGCATTTCTAAAGGGCTTTAAGGTTTGCAAAGTGCTTTTATATACATTATCTTATTTGAGCCTAGCAACACGGCTGGGCATATACCTATTGCTCCTTAGCCAGTATATATCTTTTTGTGTCTGTGGAATTTTTTTTCATCATAGAAGTTGTGAATGCTTTGTATAAAATGCACATAATGGACCTAAGATAAGGGGTTGTGAATTTTCTAGTGCTTTTATTATAATAGAAATTCAGTGCCTTCTCCTAAGAAAATAGAATTGGGCTGTGTGCCTGCTACCATACCTTGCTGCTAATTCATGTACCATTGTGAAGCATTTTGGCCAATTCTTAGGGATCTTACCTGGCTACTTTGTAGTTTTTCAGAGAAGCTAGCAAGGTTTTCAGTCACCTCTGGGATGATAATTTTTTTCATTGATTATATCAACGGTGTTTAAGCTTTCTGTTTCTTGTTTGATCCAACTGCCTAGACGACCAGAAATGTTCCACACCCTTCTTCAGGGATTTTCTCTTGCCCCTGATTTCTTTGCTTCTTGTTGTTAAATAGTTGATTTTGTTCTTTGTGCTGTTTTGACTTTCTGTATTGACTAGACTTTTGTTTTAAGTTTTGCTGATTAAAGAAATCAGGAATTTCTTATTACACTTTTGTTCTCTGGACTTTTTTCTACATGTTTATTTTTTGTTGCCTTTTATTGGACAATATGCATTCAAATTCTCCGCTACATGTGCTAGCTAGATCATTGATGCGACCGGTTGTAATTTTTGTAATATTGCTGTAATCGCCTGGTGTGTCCTCAGATCTTCTGTAGCTTTCTGTCAGTTGCTTCTGTCATGGTGGTGTTTGATGCTTGTCCTTGAGATTATTTCTTGATAGTTCCATATTTCCTCCTATGGTTCTTACTGTGGCAGTAGCGAACCCACATACTGCTGTGTGCAGGACTGCTTTCACGTCAGATATTGTGGGAGAATGTATCTGTTCATTGTGCTTATACGTTTTTTGACATTCTCTTGGTTCAGTTGGTCTAGTGGTTGGAGTCATGCCATTAAACTCAAAAAGGGCTTTTTGTAATTCCAATATAAGTATATCCAGCTACTTTTTGAAATAATTCAATATTTCTGTACCATTTTAACTTTTTCTTCTTTGGTATAATTCTTGGAGTTTGTATGAAGTGTGGAGTCTTTAACTTTTTCCTGTTTAGAGTTTAGTAGTTCCTCTATTTGATCTTTTATTTTGAATGTAAATGAATAATTACAATGATAAAATAAATGGCTGGTGTTGTTACTAATAAAAATGATTTGGATCTACCCATCTAAGGAATTTTAGCCCATTCCCATAGAGTAACATCAAAATTTTAAAGATGAAAAAGACTTTCTTTAGCCATCATGTTTTAAAAGATCACTTTCCTTTGTACAATCCCTTTCTTAACTTTTCCTCTTTCAGTAAGGGCAGATGGGATCCAACTTTATATTTTTATTTTAACCTGGTAATGGTGCTGTTGTAAGCATGGTCACTGCTTCCTACACTGGGTAATTTTTCTAGCAATGAAGTCTTTTAGAGTAAGCAGCTTTCTATCACATCACACCTCTCTCTATCCTTTGTTGGCTGAGAACTCTGCTAATGATGAACTCTCAGTGTTCCTTTCAGACATAGCTCCCCTTCTCTGTTGTATTGTACTTCATATCAGTCATACTTGTTTGAAACAGGAATCCACTGAAGGAGCTGCCATCAGGGACCATGTGGTAAAGCATGCTGTGCCATTAGTTGGTCATCGAACAACTTCCAATGACGTCAAGAGATATGCTAAACGTCCTCTGGTGGTTGTCTATTACACTGTGGACTTCAGTTTTGACTATAGAGTTGGTAAGTGAGGATATTTGTCCAGCAGATCACCCACTTAATTACTTTAAATCTTTCTTCAGAGGTCTTTGAAGGTTAATGACTTTTGTGGGAGTGACTGAAGCCACAACTCATAGCTTTTGCACCAAATACATGTTTTCTGTTGTGACATTCCATACCTGCAGAGTCATTCTTCATTATACCATTTCTGTTCTGCATAACCATTTGTTTTAGTCTCCCCAGAAATCATCTGGCATAGACTGGATATGATCGGAATCATATTGCTGGAAAGCACCATAGGAATTTTTTTGCAAGTGAGGAAACTTCACCCCTTCAAAGTAACTTGGGGCATTGAGCCTAGAGCTAGTGGCAGAAAGCCTGAACTAAAAGAAGGCAGGTCCCCGGCATCTAGCTCAGTGCCCCAGTATGTTTTAAAACATGCATAGTTCTCACCAGACTTACTTGATGTAAATTTACTTACCTCCATTGAAAAGTTTGGGTTTTTAAAATTATGTAGTTAAAAATCACCTACAAAGAATTTACAAATTACAAATACAAACAATCAGAGGATTAAATATGAAACCATGAACTTTTTTATGCACAATTTTTTTAAAGGCATATATTAAATTTAACAATTACCTTTTCTGTCACCTTCTGATTTTTTCTTCTATGTATTTTTAATGCTTTTTTGGGGTGTTTGTCTTTTACTTTCAGAAGTATAGTTAAACTTTTTTTGTCTAGACATTGTATAGAAAACTCAGAATTTGTGCCTCATTGGTATATATTCTAAGCAGAACCTTTAAGCGTCTTGTGAAACTTGAACTGGAAACCTTCAGTGCAGGCCCTTTCACTAATTGTCATACATTCTAATTGGTTTTTAGCTACTCAGTATTGGAGGAACAAGGTCTTGGAAGTTGCTAAGGACTTCCCTGAATACACCTTTGCCATTGCTGATGAGGATGACTACTCTTCTGAAGTGAAGGACTTGGGACTTAGCGACAGTGGTGAAGAGATCAACGTAGCTATCCTAGCTGAAGGTGGCAAGAAGTATGCCATGGAACCAGAGGAATTTGATTCTGATACTCTCAGAGACTTTGTGTTGGCATTCAAAAAAGGTGAATTAACAGGAATGACAAACTTACATGTCAGGAAGGCCTTCGTAGGTGAAATCTTGGAGGCCAATGAAGTCTTTAAAGGCTAGGCCACCATTAATTCTCGATCTATTCTGAATGAAGTGGAATCTCACAGGTCTTTGGTACTTACTATTTTTAGTGTGCTGCTAGTCCCACCCTCTTCTTTTTGAGAAAGTTCTAACATAAACTTAAACCTCCTCTCACACCCTTTTTTCCTCCTATGGTCAGAGAACTGAGGCGGCACCTTCATTTCCTTGCAAAGGGAAAGAGATGAGCATGATCTCAGGTTTCCCTGAGTAGAGAGAACAGAACTAAAGAAGAAAGCAGCAACAATTAAAACAAAACCATCTGTGTAGCCTCTAGCAAGTGCTTGGCACATGATACAGTAGGGCTTAATAAATGTTTATTGAATTATGGGGTAGGTTCCTAAGCTTTCCCTCAAGGAATACTGTAATCAAGGACTGATTATAGTCTCCGTTATATTCTTCCCTTTGGTAATGCATATGCATTAGTCTTTCCCTGATCTTGCTTTAAAATGTAATATTCGTTATCCATTTTACAGTTATAATTACTCATGCATGGAATGACTATTCAGGCAGTCTCAACTATCCAATAAATAGTCCGAAAGGAAATAAGCAAAAAAGGCCCTAAAGCATACCAAGCAGGCGTCATAAAGGCCAACACTAAGAACAAGATAAAACAAAAATACCTATGTGCTTTATTTTTTAAAATAATTTTTTTTGTTACCCTCATTAACATGAAAAGGATTATATCTGAAACCATGAGGTTCTATTATATACAACTTGTTTTCATGCACTTTACTCATAGGAAAGCCCTTTAGCACCTCGGTCTTTTTACTGTTGATGGTATGTGATTTGCTGTTGTCTGTGGGGGCAAGATTCAGTATAGAGGCAGGAATATCTTTTCTGCTGTTAGCTGGCGCTTGTCAGTGATAAATTAAAATAAGCAAAAAATAGCAGTAATTCCCTAAGAAGACCAGGTGTGATACATTTTTTAAAGACTTTGAGTTCCTTGGATCCATCCAAAATTTTAAGAAATAAAACACATTTTGTTGTTTATACATGGTTTGAAAACTCGCTTAATGTGAACACCCCCACCTCCCTCACTGCCGTTCTTAATAGAACTGGATAAATGAAGTGTCACATGTTATTCTATCTCTTTGATATCAGATCAAGAAGCACTCTTCCTGTCAAATAGGTCTATTTCCAAACAGCTGTGTTGGAGCGATCAGTTTCCATGCTATCTTCAATGCCTTTGTGTTAGTCCTGCCCCGCCCTGCCCCCCCATCTCAAGCCCTTCCTAATAACCAAGTTATCAGTCCTGGTCCATATGTGGACCAGCTGTCTTCTAATTAGGATGTTAGAGCGATTCTGACAATTTACCTTTAAGGAGTTAATGAGATACCTTTCTCAGGGATATTTGCATTTAAAGGGGAGGGGTGGGTGGTTAAAGCCTGGTCTTTTGACTTAAGGAATGGATTATCAAGGACAGAATCCCAGCAGTTCTGGCACCGGAGTTTAGGGTGGGCTTATGGGAGCTCTGGGTTGGAAAGGAGTATCAGAGGCAGTCGTACCGCAGAGTCTTGGCTGAGCAATAAATAAGCCTAGTCATGTTTGACAGGTTGAGAAGCTGCTCCATTTGGTGTCATTGCAGTGGGACATGTAGAATACTGATCACTTCTCTCCTTTTCCCTACAGGAAAACTAAAGGCAATTATCAAATCCCAGCCTGTGCCCAAAAACAACAAAGGACCGGTCACGATTGTGGTGGGCAAGACATTTGACTCTCTGGTGATGGACCCCAAATCAGATGTCCTCATTGAGTTCTATGCCCCATGGTGTGGACACTGTAAGCAGCTAGAACCCGTGTACACCGAATTGGGGAAGAAGTACAAGCATCAGAAAAACCTGGTCATAGCGAAGATGGATGCCACTGCCAATGATGTGACCAGCGACCACTACAAAGTGGAGGGATTTCCTACCATCTACTTTGCTCCTCGCACTGACAAAAATAACCCTATTAAATTTGAAAATGAGAAGAGGGATTTGGAGTCCTTGAGTGCATTTATAGAAGAACACAGCACAAAACTGAGCAGGACCAAAGAAGAGCTTTAAAGGCCAAGAGGAAGAAGGGAAAGGCCATGGATACACTGTAGTTTTCCAATGAAAGCTTGTTGAATGGGGAACCAAATGAGCCTTGTGGGCAAAAGGGGGTTGGGGTGAAAGCAGTTGCAGTATCTGATTTTTTTTTATTTCACATTGTGTTACAGACATGGAACTGACATAAATGCCTCATAATAGTATGGTTCAGATATTTAAGGAAAATACATCTATTTTTGTCATTATTTGGGCTTGATTATTTTTGTTTTTTAACTTTCTGCTCTTTTTAATACTTCACCAACCCTCAAGCAGTAAGTCTCTATGTGTGAATGTTTTTTTAATTTAAATTTTAAAAAAGAAAAAAACCTTTGCCAAATCACTTTGATATTTTGACTTTTTATTTTTAATCGTCTGAAGTTATGGTTTACAGTGAACTTGTTATATTTTTAATTTTTGTTGTCTTATTTCAAAGAAGCCTGATATAAAATTTTGTCTGTTTGGCTGTCAGAGCCATCACAACAACTGATACCCAGTCACCCAAGGATGACAATATTTGCCAGTTCCTTTTCTGCCTAAGACATCTTAAAGATAGATAGATATACAGTGAGAACCATGGGTAGATGTGACTTCTATGGTACCTGAGTGTTTATAATTGTTGACCATTTTTGGAGGAACAGTAATTGTAGCATCTGTGATTCAATGCCTTCATTTGATAGCTGAGGAAACTAATGCCCCAAACCAAAGCTTAAATGACCTATCCAGAGTCACACCAGATAGTAAGTAGTAATAGAGCCAAGATTTAACACCTGGATTCATATCCAGTATGCTGGCCACTGCACTACAATGTTTTTCTCTCAGGTTTCTCCTCTCCTTTAATGCTTCCCTTCTACCCCATCCAAAAAAAGAACCAAAACAGTACTTTACAGGATACATCATTTCTCATCACCAAAAGAAATATGATGTGCATTTGGGAACTTTATTAACAGAGGTAAAAAAAATCCATATAGTCTATTGTGATGGAGATGTATGCTCAGACATATATGCAGCAGGGACTGTGCTGTGAAAATAACAGATTGCTGGAAAACATCTGTATCTGAGAGACTTGACAAAGTTGTTGTGAGGAGAACTTCCTGGTGAAGTGGAAAAATGTTAAATTAGGAGACCTGGGACCTGCCATTATCTGGGAGACTTTCAATAAGACACTTAACCTAAAGAAGGGAGTTTGCCTAAGGTCCCTGCCAGTCCAAAATTCAGTGAAGGAAGGTGGAGGTAGCATAATAAATAACCTTCATAGATTGCTGCTAAGAAAACTCCAGGTACCAAAGGGAAGCACTTCCCGACTCCAAGCCTGAGGTACAGGTGCTCTTTTCTTTCAGATAAGAAACACAGGTTCCTCACTCCCTCTGCAGCTGAAGTTCTGAGTTCTCTAGAGAACAAAGGGCCTTCTGAGTATTGTAGTTTCAAATCTGTTCCCCATATCACCTTCCCTCAAGCATATAAATGAGTTATTTTCCTGTTTTGAAAGGAAGGAGAGGGTGAAAAAGTAGGGTACTTGGATACCTAATATGAACATTGGAATCAGCCTTGCCTGTGTAAGGAAAGGGCACAAAAAGAGGATCTTGAGACAGATTGCAACCTTGGCTGTAGCTGATCATATTTACCTTCTAAGCCAGTAGAAGCAGAATGTAAGATCCTCGAGGACCCGGAATGTCTTATTTTGGAGCCTGGCATCAGGAGTGGTCAGCTTGTTGGTTGATTGCAAGAGATCTTGCCTTGGAAGGCCTTCTGATCTGCTCATCCAAACTTGTTAATTACACAATTTTGGAAAGTTTTCTTTTTTAGAAACATGACGTCCTTATGACACCTTTTCAGAACCATCATCCATTCAGCAGTGAATATTGAGTGTATGTGTGGGTGGGGGATGTCATGTGCTTTGCTAGGCACTGGGTATCATTGACTGGACTTTGTAGAAGTCAATCAAAGGGAACCCCAGCTCTGAGAGAACTTGGAAGGTGAGGGGGAGCCCAGATTCTTCAGGCAGTAGCAGCCATTGTAGAGGGTACTGCTGCCATTCCATGGCCCCAGCAAGGAAAGCAAGCAACCAGTGATGATCCTGAGTCTGAAATGAGCTGTGTGACTGTGGGTAAGTTTGGGGTTAGGGAAGGGAGGAAGTGGTACTCTCTGACCTCTCAGGATGGCTCTGTGGAAAACTTTGTAAGTCTTAAAACTTTCAGTAAGTCAAAGATTTGTGGTTTTACTCACGTGGATACTTCCTCCATGAATGGAGGGCCACTCTCTTTCTTAGCAGGTGTTCTTGAATTCCTGTGGTCAACCCTTAGGCCATTTCCAGTTAGTTATGAACTGTACCTGTGATTTTCCAACGATGGGAAGGTTGTCCTGATCCCACCCTACTCCGATAGCCAGTTATGGGATGCTGTCTCCCCACACAGCCACATCTCCACCATTCTATCTCCCATAGTTGTGCAAGCCCCTAGCCTGCCTTCCTTACTGAGATTCTTCAGGATAAACTTAACCAGAGTACCCCTGGCAGTACCTGTGTGGGTACCATTGGGGAAAAATCCTTTCCTGCCCCCACAGAAGCCAGAAAAAAGAAGCCATCCATTACTGATGGGAGTGTGGTCAAAAAATGTGGAAACCGTTGGTGCTGAGAATTCCCTATGAGGAAACCCTTGATGAGTGTAGTTCTGTGACTTGTCTCAGCCACTGAGGGTCAGTGGCCTGCTTAGGGTCACACAGCTAGTATAGCACAAGGCTTTCTGACTCTGAGGCCATGCTACTGTTTTGTACTGTAATAAGAGTATATACAATCTCATTTCCTAGATTAGTGGGAAGGGTATTTGAGGCCAGGTTTAAACTCAAGCCTTCCTTCTCCAGGCCCAGTACTCTGCACTGTGGCGCCCCCTAGAGGCCCAGTAAACCATTGCGCAAGAGGTTGGGGAAGCGGGGAGGGGTGTGAAGTTTGAATTACCCTTACTCTCCACTTGGTTTTGCTTGGGAAGGCTCAACATTTGTAACTTCTTCTCTGGGTCTTTTGATCCTTCATAGTTATTGTAAAATGTTGCCCTATTAGAAAAAAATGCACAATCTTTATTTTTAAACATTTTGTCTTCATAAAGTGGTAAACTATGATCATTAATCCCCATTGACCAGAAGAAGAAACAAATTCAGTTTGATTGCAACCATTTTTTTTCAGTCCCATAGACCATCATTTGTGTGATTTCAGTTAATACTTTCTGGTGATTCAGCTGCCCAAATACCAGAGCCAGCTGGAGCACATTTGTGGTTACATGTATCCTCAAGGTCTGAGAAAGTACTACAAAATCCATTCTGTAAATCATCAACAAATCTCCAGCCCACCCACCCTCACCACCTCCATACATACATATATACATACATACATACAGTGGTTCTGCTCTGCACAAGTTCCAGGTTTTATGATTTTTATTTATATTAGGGAATGCATTTTATGATCTCAAGAGTTCTACCCTTGGGGTTCTAGTACTCACCCCACAGCAGTACCTGTTGGCTTCCTTTCCTTTGGCATGAATCAGTTTTCCAGGCCTACTAAACTGGCATCGACCAGGTACAGATCACTTTCTCTGGGATCACTACAGATTTTAGTAGGTCAGTGAACCTAGCCCACTAGTTATCCACCTGGGTTGGGTCAGAACTGGACTTTGAAGATGGGTGAAGAGGCTGCTACGCCTCCCAGCAAAACTGTTCAATGTAGGCTATTTTGTTTGAAGAGTATCTTAAAATAGGATTTCCTGTTTCAGGGTGGCACCTGTTGCTTCGTGTATAACAACCTCAACCTGACTCCCTAGCAAAGACCTTATTTATTTCTGGAGCCAGACTGCCTTTCCCCTTCCCCTTCACCCTTTCAAGGCATCTGTAACATTTATTCTCAGAGAATTGCCTGGATCACTAACATTCTGTATGTATTGAGGGGTAAAGGAAACAACATGCATCTGTCATGTATGTTGCCAGAGCTGCCTAGAGCACTGAGATTAAGAGATACAGCAGCATGTAATCTAAGGTGGTGGGGGAGAGAAAAACCATATGCATACTATATATATATATATATTATGAATGGTAGGTAGTCTCAGAAAGAAGGGGGTGGGGTGGGGATAGTGGGCCTCCTGCAGATGGTAGGATTTGAGCAGAGCCACAAAGCCATGGAAGCCGAAGCCTAGGTGAAGAGAGGGGGTCAGCCAAGTGCAAAGCTGCAGTCTGGAAAGGGAGCATCATGTATAAGATTCACCAATGTAGCTGAATTATAGAGTGTCTTGGGGAGCGAAGTGGAAGAAGTCTGGGAAGATGAGCGTTAGGCAATAGACAACTCCAAGAGGCTTCCTAGTCTAGTTACCTTGTTATTCATTTGCTGCACCTTCATCATCATCTTCATTGAGTTGGTTAATAGACCAAACAGAGGGCTTGCAGAATCAGAAATGGGATGTGGGGATAGCCCAGTAGAGTTCTCCGAGAGAAGGAAAGGGGAGAGAAAGCTGGGGAAGTGAGCCCTCAGGCATTTGAATCACTCAGCCCGTGATGTATTTTATAGTCGTCTGGGTTTGTCTCATTTCTGCGCCTCCCCCGCTCCCTGCAGACTGGAAGCTTCTTGAGGGCAGGGAATTTGTCTTCTAAAGACTTAGTGCCTCTCCAGCAACCAGGACAGCACTGCATGCCAATGTAATAAGCTTGTGTTTTTATAAGTGGGGGAGGAGACAAAGCACCCCTATTTTGTTGGGAGGGGGGTGGGAAGTCAGCATTTCCAGCACCTTACACTCTCCAAATGAGGCAAGACCAGGTGGTGGTGATCATTCAGCATCCCTCTACAGCTTGTCACTCCAAACAGCTGCTTTTCTCACACTTTCTTTTGCTAGCTACGGTGCTATCTATTTACATTGCTCCTACACTCCCAGTGTAAAAATAAATCTGGTTCCCTCATGTACATCTAATGTTGTAATTTTGTAAGCTTAGGTTACAGAGGCACCATTAGAAGGGAGAGGAGGGCCACCTGTTAGATTCCCACGAAAGCCCCTCACACAATGGCGAGAGTAAGATAAGAGGAGGCAACAAACGGTCGGTCCTTCTTTTATATGGGCAGAGAAAGTGATGGTTGAGTCAGCTAGTCAGCCAAAATCAGGACCAGTGATGGTGAAGGGGCCCATGATGAAAGCTCACTTGTGAGTCCCCTCTGACTCAAAAACATCTGCTGAATAGGGTCTATTTCATATCCCCCAAATACCTTCTTTCTCCATTAATCAACCACAGTAGGTGCCAAGTAGTGGATTGCAGTTTAGTATAAGGAAAAATTTCCTTTAAAAAAACAAAACAGCTGCCTAAGAACAGAATAAGTTATCTGGGGAAATTCTAAATTTCCCCTTTCTGGAGGTCTTTGGGTAGATGATCGTGAGTCAGGTACATTACAGAGCAGTGGTATCAAACTCAAAAAACAAACAGGACACTACATCGTATCTAAAGATCCCCATGGGCTGCATGTTAACAGTTTCAAAATACAGTATTTTCTATGTTTCACTGTATTTTTACTGATTTTGTTAAATATTTCCCAATGGGGAGCACTGAGGGATATTGTGGGCCAGGCAGGCCACATCTTTGACTCCTCTGTTGCAGAGGACATTCCAGTTCAAGTAGGGACCAGGCTGAATGGCCTTGGAGATTCTGTGGGTCTGTTAATAAAACAGGTTCCTTTCACCTCTCCTGTATTCAGAGATAATGGATCTAAGTGCAAAGAGCCCTGAATTGGGAATCAGGAGATTCCCCAAGGGGTCCTGGTACTTTCTTATCATGTTCTGTGACCCTTAGCAAACCACAGCCTCTCTGGACCTCTATTTCCTTAGCTATTAAGTAGGAATTGGACCAGATGATATCTAAGACCTTTCAGATACCATGACATTCCCTCTGTCTCTGTCTCTCTCCATCCCTGCTCTCTGTTTCTGTGTGTCTGTCTCTGTCTGTCTCTGTCTCTGTCTCTCTGTCTCTCTGTCCATGTCTCTGTCTCTGTCTCTCTCTGTCTGTCTCTCTGTCACTTTCAGCACTGTGGTACCATGTAACTATTACTGTTGATCTATTGCTATTTTCTCTTGTATGTCTAGCAGAGATTTCTGGGTGGAGGTTTTTCTGTCCAGAGTAGTTGTCTATCCTATGATATCAGAGCTAGGAGCACATCCCTGAGACGTTCACATCCCCTGTTCTCTATCCTTTGCCTATTTGCTAATTCCAACATGATGCTTTCCCTCCTGGTGGTTCTTGGTTCTGAGGATGGTGGCTCTTGAGCCTTCTAATTCCCCGTATTTAAACCTGACCATTACAGTGTACCAAGACATACTAGAGGGCGCTGTGTGGGGTCAAAAATGACTCCCTCTGTTCCTACCTGGCCCCAGATGTTCACTGTTAGAGTCTTGATTGTGGATTGGAAAACAAGTGGTGATAGAAAGGGCAATATTATCTTTAGGAACCTGCAATTAAAAAGAGAAACCCAATTATATAAAGAGTTTAGGTTACCTCCTGGGGGTTATTATACCTTTCAAGATTCCACTTTGAGTATGTCCCCAGGGACAGCCCTAATGAACTACATATCTTCAAGTGCCCACAGCTCGTGTTTAGTCAACAATTCTATCATTACTACTCTTGTTTTTAGCCCTTAGGATACTAGATCATAAATGGAAAATTGGAAGGAAACAGGTCCATCTGATCCAATCAACATATTTAACAGATGAGGAAACTGATGCACAGAACAGTCATATGATTTACCTAAGGCCATACAAATAGTAAGCAGTACAGGTGAATTTGAACACAGTTCTGACAGCAGTCATCACTTTCCATTGTTCTCCACTGCATCTCTTTAGGAGTGCCCCCCCATACTCTATTTCTTGACTTCTCGATGGATGGGGGAGCAGGTGAAGGGAGGGAGAGAATTTGGAATTGAAAAAATATTTTTTTAAATTCCCCCCAAAAAACCAGTCAAGGGAATGAGGGAGAAACAATAGATTCAGATGTATGCATCTTGGTCAATTAACACTTAAAATCAAGAACATTTGAAAAGTAGGACTTCTCTGATAAGGAATGATACCAGAACCAGAGCTTTTCTCTTTATGAGCAAGAAATATTCATCTTCAAAAAGTGTTGCTGCTAAAGACTTACCTGACAATGGATACTGGTGCTTATGTTGGCATGGAGAAGACTGGCAGAGGACCAGGCACTTTGCTGTTCATCCAAGTTTTGACTGTGACACATCCTTGAACAAACTCCATGGGATATATGCATACATACACACAGATACATTTATAGATAGATAGATATTTATATATAAAAGTGTCCTCTCCCTAAGGTTCAGACAGAGATACTTGATGGAGGTCCCTCACAACAACACCCCTTCTTCACAGGTGCCTTCTTTTTTTTTTTTTTTTTGGGGGGGGGGGGGGGTCCTCTGCCTTATTGGGAACACCTGGATGGTTGGGGGTAGGGTTATTCACATAGTGTGGGTGAAAGAAAGAAAGCCCAAGTTTGGGAGAATTACATGGCAGTGAGACAAGGGGACTACGGAAGCATCTGGGAGCTAAGGGTACAAAACCAGCTTTCTTTTCGCCTCCACCCCTTCTCTTGATACCCCTCTTCCTACCTTCCTTTCCCCCTCAGATTTCTCAACCAGGGAATGAAAAGAAATTAAAAATAGCCACAACAATTGCCTCTAAAAAAAGAGTGGTTTTAAAAGTCATATGAAAAGCCATCTAGTGAGGTGAGTACAAGGTGAACAGAAACATGATCCCAGCTTCCACCTATGTGAACACACTTACACGTGTACCCATCATTTTTCCCTTACCTGTCTTAGAAGAGAGACAAAAAAAAAAAAAAGACAATATCTTTCTATCCTCTATTTCAGGTGATTGATAAAAGGCAGGGAGATAGAGATAGAGAAAGGGGAAAAGAGAGGAGGGAGAAGAGGACAAAGAAGGGAGGAGAGGGAAAGAGAGATGAGACAACAGGTGTTTTCAGTGCTATACCCTATGCACTTAGTAATTTAAGATGCTGAAAATATGACAGCACAAAGCCTTTTTGAGGGACACACACACACACACACACACACACACACCTTGAAATAGAGATAAGGAAGAGAAGGCAGCAGTGTGAAAAAAAAAGGCAGAAATTTGATTTAAGCTTTGGAGAACAGGGAGGCAGGAGGCCTTGCTTTGGTTGGAAAGGGATGGGGTTGGAAGGAACAAGGAAGAGATGGTGAAAGACAGGTTTTTTGTTTGTTTTTGTTTGTTTTTTCCAATTCACCATTAATTTACTTCAAACTCTTCTAACCAAGGGGTATAGACTGGTGGGTGGTCACTTCTCTTCCTGGCAGCTGACAGATCTCTCCCAACACCCAGGCTATGAAAACCAGTCAGGAAGCGTCCCCTGCTGGTAAAATGAGATGGGCCAAAGATGGTAGGAATCTCTGGTTTCTATGGTGACCATTTAGTAGGTGCAGAGCTGCCAGGCTTCTGGGTGGAACTTTCTATTAAGAATATGGAAAGGGAGGGAGGTTCAGGTTACGAGGCATGAATAATGATATACTTGAGCCGAAGGGAGGGTGAAAACAGTCAGTTGCTGTTGCTTCTCATTATTGCCAACATACAACAAATAATAATAAAGATGGCAGCCACCTTAGATACATAAAGTTTCCAGGCATTTTGGAGTCATTGTAAAAGGTTGGGTTATTTTTTTTTAAAGGTATATCCTTATTGTTATTGCTATGCTCCCCTCCCCTATAAGGAAAAAAAAGGAAAATTCTGAAACTGTGGAAACGGAATATTTTTTGGAAAGCATGGAAATAAAATGCAGTTTGGGAGCAGAAGAGACCTTAGAAATAAAAATAATCTAGTTGGCAAGGTATATAATATTTGTAAAGTACTTATCATGGTGCCTGGCACACAGGAGACCCCTAATAGAAGCTTCGTTCCCTTCCTCCCCTTCCCCAGTCCAGTCCCACAATTTTAATAGTGCCTTGCAGTTATAGCCCAGTTTTCATTTTCAGTACCTTGGCTAGTAGACCCCTTAGTCACACTCGACCAGTGATGTAGCCAGATCCAAGTGTCCTGACTCACCCACAAGCTGCCTCAGTATGCAATGGTTTTTTGTGATTGGGTTTTTTTTTATGCTTCCTGTGAATCGGAAGGCCAGTTTATGTATAACTTGGTTTGCACATAAGCACTAGCATAGACCCTTGGACTTGGAAGAGACCTCAGAGATCCTAAAAAAAAAAAAGTGTACTTGCTCATTTAGTTTATTTTTCATCTTCCTATCTCCTTTCAGCTGTTAAGGCGGGGCAAGGCCAGCATGGGGCGCTGTGGCAGACCACTGAAGATTCCCCCCCCCTCCCCCCCGCACTCCCCCCCATTGAAACCAGTGTGTTTATCAACATTCTTCACCTACGGTGTTCAACTCCAACTGTATCTAAATACAGCACTTTAATCCAACTCATTTCTCCATCTGGTCCATAGAAATATTAGGGAAGACTCTTGTTTACTATTCTGGTAAAATCAAGACCTAATAGTAACCCTATTACAAAGGGACATAACGTTTGTTTGGCATGACTTTTTCTTAGTGAATTTGTCTCCAAGGGATTGCTGTTCTTCCCTCAAAATAGCCCAAACTATCTTTTTATCTAATCTGTTCTGGAACCTGACTGAGAAATAATATCTAGGGTTTCCAAAATCCATCATATCACCCCACTATTGAAAACCAGAGCAACATTTTTCAATGTTCAGATACTTTACACTTTACCTCTTTCCCATGATTTTGCAAAATCTATTGCACTCACATCTGTGAATTCATTTCATTTTCTCGGGTACAGTTTGGCCTCAGAAACCTAATCTCAGCCAGAGCAATTCTCAAACCATCCTTTCACCTTCTCTTTTTGGACTTTGATTCCTTTAAAAAAACGACAACCCAACAACAGCAACTAAACAATATTTATTCTGCAGTTGGAGATTATTGTCCTAAATATAAAATGGAAATTGGGTTGTTCTATTTTTTTTTTGTCATTTGTTGTAATCTCCTGCAAACATCAAGCCTGACTTTTGTTATTTTTCTTAATCTTAACATAATTTATAATAGTATTTAATAATTTTAAAAGTTTTTTTTTCTTTCCTTAGCATTTTCCTTAGATGGCATCTTGACCTGTTATTAGCCATTCTGGTATTACCCTTCCAGGTCTTTAATTATCATTTACAAGGCATTTTCCTCTTGGTCGTGCTCCTCCTTGCTATTTTTTGTACCTATCTTTTAAAAATCTGAGCTTGCCAGCCATTTTCCTGTGATTTTTTTTGTTTTGTTTTTAGTATTCCCCTTTTCTTCCAAATTAGTTCTTTGTGATCACATAGCAGTAAGAGTTGGCCAGGAAGCTGGTCTCAGGCAAAGGGAATGCTTGGGTTCCCTTGCGTATCTGATTCCAGGGGCTACTGCGTCAGCTCTGGGTTAGAGATGGAAGCAATATTTAATCTGATGAGATGGACAAACAGCAACATGCAGTAGATTCTCCCGTTTCAAAGAGAAAAGGGAACAACATCAGTGCCTGGATGGCCCGGGCAAAGCCGATTTTGGCTGAGTGCCTCCCACACAATGCACCCCAGGTCTGCGTGACCAGCTGCTATTTTTGCATGTTAATTTCCCGGCATGCTCTGCCACAATATTTTACTCTAGTTTTAAAAGAATCTATTGTATTTCTAGCTAGGTAAATGGCTTTATTAGGCTGAAGAGGCATATATGTTTGTTAACAACAGTTTTCTAACCGATTTATTCACAACCAAAAAAAACACTATAAGGTAAAAATGAATCTATCTACTGGCTTTAAATAGTGCTAGGCACCTCCCTTAGCTCTGGCTGGTCCGAAGGTAGTGAGTTATCTCAATTGATTGTTCACAGTCAGTTACAGATCGATCTCCTTGTTCTCTCTTTCCCCCCCTTCTCACTACTGCACTCGACTAGTCTTTTCCTGTGATCATGAATCACATTTTTGCTTTTGTTTTCCCGTCAGTCAGCTTTCTGAGATTAGTTCAGAGCAATAGTTCATAACCTGGCAGGGAGTGGGAGGGGTGTGCCTTAGAATTTGTTTTAAAAAATATTTTGGTAACTTTCAGTGTAACTTTGTGATGGTGTGTGTGTGTGTGTGTGTGTGTGTGTGTGTGTGTGTGTGTGTGTGTGTGTGTGAATTTGAAGACATGATTCTGAGACGGGGGTCCACAGACTGCCAACAGGGGCCATGAAAGTCACAAAAAGTTTGAGAATTCCTGATTTAGAAGTTTATAAATTTATAGCCATTACCAATCATTTATTCAGCATGTGCTATGTTGGCTCCTGGGCACTTTGAATGAAAAGTATAAAGAGACCCTATTCTGGTTTTCAAGTTAATGAGAATATACTGTATTAAAATAGAACTAACAGTCAACATGGCATGCTACTCACTAAATGAGGAGTACAGGCTGTAGGTTTGTAGAGGAGAGAGATCCAAAGAGGCTGGGAAATGGGACTAACACTGGAGATTGGGGGGGGGGGGAGCGGTGTTAAACAATGGAGTAGTTTTCAATTCAACTTTTTCAGTAACAATTTTTAAAAAAATATTTACAAAAGGATATGAAGGTAGCTAAAAACATTTTGGAAACCTGGGGCTTGGGTCCAGACCATTTGGATTAGGCAAACTGCAAGGGAAGATTGGAAGGTTTAGGGTCTATATAATTTGGTTCAGAAGTAGGGTAATTTGCATAGAGAGGGAAACATGGGATATGGGGTAGAGATAAGCCTAAGAGCTCAAATCCTAGAATGTTTATTAGGAAAATAGTGAAAACTTAATACTGAAAGATTGGTTAGGAATCATCCAGGTCAACCTCTTGTATTTGGATTTGAGGCAGAGGACTAGCTGTGTGACCATGTAAGTTGCTCTATGAGTCTCAGTGTCATTGTCTGTAAAATAATTTTAGTTTTTTATCTTGTGTCTCCAGTGCCTAGCATAGTGTCTGCCTGGAACATAGAAGAGCCTAAATAAATATTTGTTGAAGAAATGAATAAATTCCAATCCCACTGTAATGTTTTTAATGTATATTTTAAAATTTATTTAGTACTTTAATACCAAAGACTTCAAAGCATCATTTCAAAGCCTCTAATTTCTCTTAGGACATTCTTGGGACACATCTTATAAGTGACCCCACTGAAGCCCAGAGATCAGACTGGTTGGTGTGGAACAGCCCTCTGAGAGAACATAGAGCCGGTCTCCAAGCTCTACCACTTACAAAGTACAAAGATGGCCCATCTGTAGGGAGGCTAAAAGATGAGATTTCTATAGTGGTTGAAGGTTTGCAAAGCATTTTACATGCATGATCTTATCTGAGCCCCACAACAACCTAGATATCCTATTATCCCTCCTTTAGAGATCAGAGAACCTGGTACCCCAGAGGGTCAAGTGATTTACTCATGTTCACAGAGCTAGAAATGTCAGGAAGAATTTGAACTCAAGACTATAGTTTTATGTTCAGGACTCTATCCTCTGCACCACTGCCACCTCATAACAGGAAACTGTCTTTGGAGGAACAGCCTTTAGGTAGATGAATGGACAACCTCCCTTAAGAAAGAGAGAGGTAATACAGGAATTCTGGTATTGTCTTTAGAAGCCAGAATAATTGTTGTTGTTCAGTTGTGTCTGACTCTATGTGACCCCATTTGGGGTTTTTTTGATAGAGATACTAGAGCGGTTTGCCATTTCTTTCTTCAGCTCATTTTACAGATGAGGAAACTTGCCCAGGGTCACACAGCTAGGTCAAATTTGAACTCAGGTCTTCCTGACTCCAGGCCCAGTACTCTATTTACTGTGTCACCTAGCCGTGTTCAAATCCAGCCTCAGATAGTTGTTAACTACTTGAATCTGGGCAAGTTACTTACTATCCATTCTTAGCCTACAGAAATGAAGATGGTAATAATAGCATCATATCTCTCAGTGTAATTATAAAGTAGCATTTATATGATGCTATAGATCACTGTCATCATCATCATTATTATTGTAATTATTCTGAGGAATATCTCCCTCCATCTTGCCTCAAATCCTACCAGTCAGACACGGGTTTTATCAGTTCTCTTTTTAACTGAAAACAGCCCAAGGCACTGTTAAGCCTAGACTGGGAGGTAATTAGTCACCCACATTTAATTGTTAATTAGGTCAGTTAGAGAATCTTGGAATTGGGAGGAAACTGAGAAGTCATCCAGTCCAGCCTCTGGATCACAGGGCAGTAAAGCCCTCTGCTCTGCTCCTAGCTGGTCGTCCTCTAACCTCAAAGGGCAGAAAGGCCACTCTCGATTCTTTTGTTGGACAGCTCCAATCCTTGAGAGAGTCCTTTGAGATAATATGTGTAAATGTATGTATATTTGTTTTATAAATATTAAAGTACCATACAAATACCAAGTAGTATTATTTTTATTGATGTTAAGCCTAAGTCTTTCTTCCTATAATTTCACCCACCGATTCTAATACTATCTCCTGGGGCCACACAGATTGCGCTGGTTTTCTCTTCCATATCACAACCCTTCAAATATTTAAAGAAAACCAGCCTGGTTTTATGAGTATTTGTTCTTTGTTTTCCCACACGGGTTACTGCCCTTGGATTGTTCCACATTTTTTTCCCCTTGGGAATGAACATTTAAACAACCTTATCCTCCATGAACAGTTTGAGCACATTTGTCGTCTGCCTTTAAAGAAAATGGATAAGATTGTGTGGAAAATTTGAGGGTTGAAAGGAGAGGGAAATATCTACACAAAGGGGTATTTAAGAGTATTAAGATGTAAGGAAGAGAGGGTGCAGAAGGGATGGTCGTGGGCAGATTCCAAGGCACAGCTCCACTCTCTGGAGACTATGCCTTTGGTAGATGTTCGTTGGCTATACAGGATCCTAGAGAAACATGCTCCAAGTCAATAATAAGAGAACTGCAAATTAAAACAACTCTGAGATTTTACCTCACCCTGCAAATTGGCACAAATGATGAACAATGGAAACAGTCAAGATTGGAGGGGTTGAGGCAAGGCAGGTACACTAAATGCTGGTTCTGGAGTTGTTCAATATGGTTGGACCAAATTGAAAACAATTTGGAACTTTGCAAGGAAAAGTCTAAATTGTCTATACGTTTTGAGGGAGAGATCTCACAACTGGGACAGATAAATCCAAGTGGGAAAAATGGAGACAAAGACCCAAAGGTGGGGGGGGTGAGAGAGGGAAAGGAATAAGCATTTATTAATCACTTTACTGTGTGCCAGGCACTTTGCTGAGTACTTTACAAATATTATCTCATGTGATCCTCAAAACAACCTGGGAGGTAGTTGTTATCATCCCCATTTCACCATAATAGCATCTACCTCCCAGCATTGTTGTGAGGATAAAATGAGATACTCTTAGCACAGTGCCTAAGATTTAGTAAGTGCTATTTTAATGTTAGCTATGATTATTATTGAGCAGCTAGGTGGTGGAGAGGATATAATACTGGCCTAGAAACTGGGAAGACTTGTCTTCCTGAGTTCAAATCTGGCCTCAGATGCTTACTAGCTGTGTGACCTTGGGCAAGTCACTCCACCCTGCTTGCCTCAGTTTCCTCATCTGTAAAATGAGCTGGAAAAGGAAATGACAAACCACTCTAGTATCTTTGCCAAGAAAAGCCCAAATGTTGTCAAGAAGAGCTAGGCACAACTGAACAACAACCACCCCCCAAAAATGAAAAGTTCGTTCAAAGGAAGTTGTACTGAGTATAGCATATCTCTGTTGTAGTGAGTAACTGAAAACAACAATGACAACAAAACAGTCTGCCCTTAAAAAACAACTTACCCCAAAAGAGTAATATATTTTATTTTAGCTTTTTTTGTTTACTCTTTCAAATATGAAATCTTAACATCAGTAATTTTTCCAAATTCCTCTGAGAACTGAGTGCTGCTGTTTTCTATCTTATCTGATCACGGTCATAAGATACAGGGCTTAGAATCTTCCTGACAAATTCATAAAATGGACAGAGGTGCATGGACCCACTTCACTATTAGATAAAATAGGTTACCATCTTTGTAGTATAATTTCAGGGTTGCTGAGGAAGCCCCTTATCTTAAAAACAAAACACACTATTTGTCACCCTACTCTATGCTCAATTTTCAACCTTAGAAATTAATTCATTTGGTTTAAGACTACATAAATCCCTGGAAGAGGTAATCAATTCATCCTTATATTATATGATTATTATATATTATAACTCAATATAAATTGGTTTGTCAGACCTTCCTGGCACAGGTTTTGGTAGTGAGGATTGTGAAAAAGGGAAAGGAAAAGGCAGGATGAGAACCTGTAAATGGAAGAACTGAAACAGGGGAAAGGATTATGAAAAGTGGAAATTTAAGGTCATTGATGCCAAAATTTCCCTTCTCCACAGTGTGACTTCAGCCCAGCCCTGATGGGGAGGAGGTGTTTTGTAGGACGCAGCTGTTCTGAAAGCAATCTGAGAGAGCAGCATCAGGAGCAGCACCAGGAAATTAGCACATTTCAGGGGACCTCAATGATTGTGTACCTACCTTTCCTCTTCTCGCTGTCCAGTCCCGCTGCTATGGAGCCACCTTTCTGTTCTTTGTTTCTTGGTCTCTCTCTGTGCTCCATATTCATGGTCCACAAAATTACCCTCTCCATATGGTCACTTCACTCCCTGCTTTACAACTTCTCTTTACCTGATGGCTCACTTCCCATACCCCACAAACTTTCTCTAAAGGGTGGGAAAACCCTCAAAAAATAGCAAAACTCATTTAAAGATCTCTTTTAAAAATTAGTGGAGGCAGTGTGGTTGTAGTGAAAGATCTAGGTTCAAATTCTGGCTGTGGGGGGGAGATGGCAGAGAAAGGGGATAGAGTTTAAAAAATGAGAAAAAAAATAGGCCAGAAGGAACCACAGACTAGCAGGACAGCCTTGAAAGTCACATACTGAATTATTTAGATTTCTTTGGTTAGATCTTTTAAAAGAAAAGTAAGCCCTACATATTGATAATAATCTACCATTTCATGTACAATCCCTCCCATGGCGTATTCTACAGTATATATGGAAATGCTTATTTTGTTGGTTTTTTTTTTTTCAGTTCAGAATAAAGAAAAACAAATGCTAGTGTTGCTGCTTACCATCTCTGTTACCTTGGGCAACCTCCCTTATCCTCTTAGACCTCTGTTTTCTTATCTATAAAATGATGAGGCTAGCTTCTATGATCCTTAATGTCCCTTCCAGCTCTAAATAGATGGTTCTATGAATGTTAGTTGGGAGCCGTTAGCCCAAAATCATAGTGATGGGGTACCTGTTGAGTTGCCCTGTCCCTTTTTTGAATCATGGAATCCCATGTCAGTATATCCACCCATCTGAGAATATATGTGACTACTTCACTGGGGGAGAAAAAAAATCTTTGCTTTCATTGCAACTAGGTGGCATCATAGATAGAATGCTGGCCTTAGAGTCAGGAAGACCTGAGTTTGAATCCTGCCTTAGATGCTTCCTGGCTTTGTGAATGATCCTGGCCTAATTCAGCCTTAGTTTCCTTATCTTTAAAATAACAGCACCTACCTCACAGGATTGGCTTGAGGATCAAATGAAATCTTTGTAAAGTGCTTTGTAAATGCTAGCTATTTATATTGGGTTTTTGGCCCTCAGTACTTGATCACTCATCAAAGGAAAAAAAATAAGAAAAGATTAATTGTCACAAAATGTGCATAAAGGCAGGAGTTAATTTGTATCAACTCCTGTGCAGTGAAAATAAAGGAGTCCTCTGTGCCAGCACTCATAACAGGCAGGACTCCGAATAAAATGATAGCTGGGTCCACATGTGGCTGTTAGCCAACAGAAGATTCCAGGCTAGTTTTAAGTATAAAATGCAGGGATAAAACACTGGGATGAAGAAAAATTTGTCCTCAGTACTAACTTTTCTACCCTCCAAAGGATTTTGGATTATGGCTTTGAAAGATCGAATGATCTATTGATTTAGCCCTTAATGAACAGCCAGGGTCATGCTGTTTTCATTATTGATTTACAAGACACATTGCCTTTCACATGGCCTGTGGCTTTGTATTCAGCAACAGATGTACAGTCCATTGGCTTCTTTCCAGACCATTCATTACTTTCCATTTTCCCTGTTATTGCTTCTTTCTCAGTAAATCTTGGATTTGAAGGGGAGTGTGAGTTCTGCAGCCTTTGGCAACAAGTGGCAAATTTTCCCCCGCTGAGCTGAACACTAATGTGCCCTTTGTTGTAGATGGAGGTTTAATAACTCATTAGCTTTCAGGCAGATTTAGAATGGAGTGTCCACCGATGATCACAGACTTCCATTATGCTATGACCTAGGTCATCGGTTGAGCATAGTGACCTGAGGGAGCTTTAGAGCAGAACATAAGGTGCCTGACTCCAAAAGCTCTTAGGCAATTCACAGGCCTGGTATGAGTAGAGATCCTGGGGTTAGGAATGACGGGCAGAGAAAGTCTTCCTCCTGGGAAGCTGGCATAGGGTTTTTTGCCTGAACCTAGATGCAACAAGGCCTGCCCACAGAGGATCTCTATAATCTCTTAATTCATTTGTGTCTTCCCTGCTCAACCTATGGGTTTTCCCCACGTCCTCCACTTCATTGGCCCTTACCTTCACTGTTACAATAACCTCTTACCGGGTCTCCATGCCTCAGGTGTTTACCTCTTGTGACCTATCCGATGCGTGGTGCCACACCTTAGACACAACTTCTCTCCCTAATTTTCCTCCTCCTTCCCTTCATACACTCCTGTTACCCAAACAGAACTTCTCCCTTATTCTTAGCTCTACTTCCCCCAAGTTGCTCATGTCATTCCCTCTACCTCTGATACCCTTTCCTCCCCCTTCCCACCTTTAGGTGGGTCCACTTCCACTCCCGCCTTCAAAGCACAGGTCCAATAGCTTCTCCAGGAAATCCATTCTCGCCACCACCAGCCAGAAGGCATCACTCCCTATCCTCTACTGTGACCCACTCTTATTTTATTTTCCCCTTCTGCCTGGTATTTGTTTACGCCTTGTTTTCCCCAACTAAAAAGAAAGTGCCATCCAGGCACTACTTACTGAGTGCTGTGCTGGATGATGAAGAGGCTGCAAAGATTGATGAATGAATGAATAAATGAAGGAATGAATGCCTTGGGCTGGTCTTGCTCCATGATATGTAGTCTCCCTACTAGATACAGTGACATCATTACTTATCTCATTATTGGTGGCAATGAAAACATACATGCCCTCCACCCTCAAACATTATCTCACCAATAAAATTATAGCCATGTCTCCAAGATCCTGTGGGGTTTATGAAGTCCCTCAGTAGAAATGAAAGGTCAGGAGACAGCCTGAATGCTGGGGCAATCACAAGTTTATTACCAGCCCAGTCTCAATGCAGAGTGCTCAAGGTAAGAGGGTAATGGCCACTTGACAGATTTTTGTTCATTTGGAGCATCATTCTTGTTTTTTCAGTGCTAATTACATGCCCCTTTAAATTTCCAAGAGCTCAGAAAGGTTTTGGTCTCTCAGACCCAATGGAACTCCAGATCTCTGCAAGATGCCTCTGCCTGGGGGGTCTCGAGTACACCTTCACAGGGATCAAGAAAAGTTTGGAATCTTCCTGTAACGAGTCCAAAAAATTCATGAAATGGATAGAGTTGTACCGGCCCACTTTATCATTAGATAAAACAGTCACATGTTATCAGAGGTGCTTAAAAAAAAAGAAGGCCCCCCTGTCTAAAAATGCTACTTCCCATCCCTCCTTATACTTGAATTTTCACCATTAGAAATTCATTCCTTTCCTTTATTACCTGTTAGGCTATAAATCCCTAGGAAAGGTAACTCATTAATCTGTTTCATTATATTATACTTCAGGTTAAACTACTTTATTAGAGCTACACTCCACATGTGCCCTCATATTATAGACCCCTAACAATTCTTTATGTAACTGAGTTACCCTAATCTTGGTGTCCAGGTCATAGGGCCAGATCTCAAGCCTGCCACAGAGGCTAGTTTTGGGGTACTTGCTCCCCATCAGACATTCCAGAAAGCAGGTGTACTCTGCATTTAGTAAGGTGTTGAATATTGAATACTATACCAAACCATGAAGATAATAAAAAGTTGAATAAGATAAGTTTTCTGCCTCAATGGAGCTTCTTCCCTAGCAGGGGAATAAAGGCTATGTGAACAATTAACAAAGTACAAAGGCCAGCAAAGTAATTTCTAACATAGCTTGTGTACATGCCCTGTGATGTCAGGGGTTTGGCAAAATCTGGGAAGGCTGGATGGATCCATGGAATATTGTGCCTGTCATAATATTTCAATCTTTGGTTCCATGAATGGCTCATTGGTCTGTCAGAACACAAACTGACTGTGTTGTGAGCTGTAGTTATCTTGGAGACAGTATGGCCCTCACTTCAGGCCACCTGACGCTTCCCAACCCCTTGCAGCTCAGGAATCACTCAACTACTGGTCACTTGTAATGGGATGAGCCCATCCTCAGGGTTCCAATAAAAGGCTCCATTAGGAAGCTACGTGTAGTCACTAGCACCACCTCATGGCACAAAATTGTTAATGGTTCTCACTACAGCCCCAGGGCCTACATCATTTAGACTTTGTCAGGGCAGAACTTGTGGCAATGCTATCCAATTTTTAAAATTCAACAAATATCGATGGATTGAGAGCTTCCCTTGTGTCTGAAAACAATGATAGCCACAATGGAAAACATGAACAAAGAGGAGCCCACACACTGCTTGAGGAGACCTAGTCAATTCAGTGATTCAATAGATATTTCTTAAGTACTTGTGGTCCACAAGGTTCCATGCTAAGCCCTGGAGATGCCAAGAAGAGAAAAGAAAAGTGGTGCCTGCTTTCAAGGGGCTTCCATTCTGCTGGGAGATGCAATAAACAAGCAAATAATCCAGTAATCAGATAAATGAGTAAATGAATAAAATCGTGGAAGGAGAGATGAGTAGAACATCTACTAAGTGACTGCTGTATACCCAGCATCATGTGAAATGCTGGGGGTAGAAAACAAGACGGTCTCTGCTCTCAAGGAACTTACAATAAGGGGAGCTGGAAAGGAATGTGGGAAACAAGGGGAAAGTAACCATCTGAGGATAAGTCTGCTGTTGGAGAAGCGTAGCAGACCACAGAACGAGCTGG
Source organism: Pseudochirops corinnae (assembly GCA_028646515.1). Taxonomy (NCBI): domain Eukaryota; kingdom Metazoa; phylum Chordata; class Mammalia; order Diprotodontia; family Pseudocheiridae; genus Pseudochirops; species Pseudochirops corinnae. The sequence goes on along the minus strand of CM053585.1, from coordinate 478,775,616 downwards.
AAGTGAAGTGAACACGCTAGCTGGGGTCGTCTCTGAATATGTGCCTTTGCTTTCCTACACTTTGCAAATTCAAGCTCATCAGAGAGATAATAATAATAACACAGTAATATAATAATTATAAACATTCACATCATGCTTATTATGGGCCAGGTACTAGGCTAAGCACTTTATAATTATTAACTCCATTTTACAGATGAGGAAACTGAGGAAAACAGGTTAAGTCACTTGCCGAGGTTTAAGGTCACATTTGAACTAAGGTCTTCTTGATTCCAGGCCTGGTACTCTATCCCCTGCACCATGTTGCTATAACCATTGTGCTCTCTTTAAATTCCTCCCCCTTTTTCCCTTGTCAAGGTAGTTTTTTTTTTTTTTTTTTTACTTTTTGGAAGGGGGATAGGGCAATTGGGGTGAAGTGCCCAAGGTCACATGACTGGTAAGTGTTAAGTGTCTGAGGCTGAATTTGAACTCAGGTCCTCTTGACTCCAGCCACCCTATGCCACCTAGCCACCCCTGTCAAGGTAGTTCTTAACTGGGTTGTCAGTGTTTTGTTCTTAATCCAATTTCCCTCTTAGAGTCTCAGGCTACAGAGTATACCAATCTCTTCTCTAAAATTTCCAAAACTCTCCAGCATTCCCTCTTTTGCTGTGATGAGCTCAAAGAAGTCTGCTTCCATCCTTTCATCTTCTCCCACCAACCTTGTTGTAACAATCAAGTCTAGAAGAGATGTTTCCTTGACTATTTGCTTGATTTCTGAAGGCAAGTCAAGAATTGATCTGACGCTCCGCTTTTAAGCAGTGAGAGACCTCCAGTATCTCTCAGGGAACTTAAAATATAAATGGAGTAGATGCACCAGAGATGTTAAACACTCTTACTACAACACTCTTGAACCAGATTAAAATGTAATGAGGAAATATTAAATAAGACAATAAACAATATAATAGAACATAGATATTGTTAACATATGGTTTTCTAAATCAGTATGCAGCCTGGAGGGATCCTTATGTATGGGTTAGTGGCCCCTGTTTCTATTTTAATTTGACACCACTGGTATACACATAGGCCAAATGAAGTAATATATCGTTTTAGTTTTAATTTAAAATACATTTTATTGATGACTTTAGTCATTACATTACAGTGATTTCCGGGAGAGAAAAAAAATGTCCTCTCCCTCCCAGCTTGAACTTTTTTTGTATACCTCGCCACAAAAAAGCCTCACAACCCTAAGTAAAAACTCCCAGTACCATATATGACAATACATAAAACAAAGGGATTCTGTGGGATCATACTCCTGACACTATATCTCGTGAGCCACCACTAGAATATTTTTCTTTAATAGTCAGACAGTTGACATGGTTAACTTAAAGCAAAAGTATCTGCTGAGATGAAATAGTATGAACAAACATTCCTCCCCATAAACTTGGGAATCACAAACATACACAGTGTCAGTGAGAAGAGTGGGCACACACATCAAGATCACAAGTGGAGAGGCAGGCACACATGCAGGGAATTCCTAGGACCAAATCAACTCACTTCAGATGCAGCATCTCTCCTTAGCATATCACTCTGCCACGCTCTGTGGGCTGCTCCTTGTTGGGTTTATTGTCTCCTATTGGACAAGTAGTCCCTCCTTACCCCAAGACTTGAGGAGCCAGTCTTTTAAAGATCTAGGTTTTCCCTTAGTTGGCTCTCTTCTCAACTGCCAGAGTTCAGACTCCTCAGAGCTGCCTCTTGTCTAGAATGACTCCCAATATCTTGCTTTTTAAAATCTACCATGTAGGGCGGAGCCAAGATGGC
>CM053585.1:478752799-478773322 GCA_028646515.1 Pseudochirops corinnae | reverse complement strand
GTGGTGGGTAGGGGAAAGATGGAGAGAAAATTTGTAACTCAAAATCTTGTGGAAATGAGGGATGTAAACTAAAAATAAACTTAAAAGTTAATTTTTTTTTAAAAAAGAAAGAAATGTGGCCTTTATCAGAGAAACTTGCCATAAAAATTTTACGTACTGCTTTGCTCACATCTAGATATTATTGTGTACCTTGTTATTTGTTTATATATCCTGGTAGGAAAGGTCTCAAAACTTTTTTGATCATGTATCCTTATCTGTAAAAAAAATTTTGAGCATGTGCTCCCATATATGTAAATTTAGCTTCAAATTTACACGCGCGCACACACACACAGTACTGAATTATTATTGTGCATTTTATAAAACATGGGCAAAAATCGGAATCTTAAAATGAGATAAATGCAAAGTGAATAATATCTTAATATAGTGTTATTTTATTAAAAGTAGAAAAAACTTTTTGCTTTCAATATTTATTAATAATTTAGTGAGAGCAATGTGATTGAATATGCTTAACTTTTTGAAAATTTTCACTTCCTATTGTGTTATAAGCCACTGTAGGGTCTGATTCTAAGTTGAGTTGGTTGTATTTTTTGATTTTTAAAGGCAGTCGTAGCCATCTCGAAGTTACATAGATCTTAAGTTTAAAAGTGCTTTCTTTTAGCTGCTCTTATTAAATCATGATGTTCATTTTTCAGTCCCATTTGCCAGCTATACAGAAGTTTTTGTTGAAATTTGCATAATTTCCATCTTGCCTAATGTTCTTGCAAACTAATCAAAATGTTGCATTTTTATATTTTTAATACATAGATTCAAAACGCACTGAAAGATAAAACAGGTTATAAAATAATGTTTCCATTTAAAAAAAAACTGTTTAGATATAGATCTTTAAAGGTGATGCACATCATCGTAGGCAACAAATGCTTAGTTTTTAAATGTTGCATTAAGTAGAGATGCCTCTGTCAAGCCAAGGGGAACTCCCACTTTTCCCTCAAGATATCTTGAACCCAGTACATGACATGTGACCATGGAAAATATAGTTTGATAGAGGACACTATTGTCAATCCATATAATAAATATTAGTAAAGTTTCATTTCATTTTTTAGGGCAAAAATAAATATAAATAGAATTTCTAACATTTTCTTCCTTGACCTCAGTAGATTGTCACATACATCCTACTTTAGAGACCATTAAATTATCAAATTGTTAAATTTTATGAGTGGGGCAGCTAGGTGACACAGTAGACAGAATGCCAGGCCTGGAGTCAGGAAGACCTGAATTCCAATTCAGCCTCAGACACTTCCTAGCTGTGTGACCCTGGGCAAGTCACTTAACTGTGTCTGCCTCAATTTCTCGTCTGTAAAATAAGCTGGAGAAGGAAAGACAAACGACTGCAGTATCTTTGCCAAGAAAACACCAAAAGCGGTCATGAAGAGTCAGATATGACTGAAGTGACTGAACAACAAAGTTCCATGAGGGAAGATGTCTAATTTAAGCTTTGTATCTCATGGAGTAATAGTGTGATGTTTGTTCATAGCAGATAACAATCAGTTGATGAATTGAATTGATAATCAACTTTGATTGGACAGTAAGTTGTAAGCTACCTCTTTAATGAAGCAAATAGCATCAGAAGACTTAAAGGAGTTTACATTGCCTTCAAACTGCCTTACTGACAAGCTGGTTCTTCTTCAGCCAGGCTCTCAGCTCTAAATAGCTTATGCCCAGTTGTAATAATTCAGAAGTGTATAAGAGGAACACGTTTACTCTCTTTGGCAGCTGGTGGACCATTAGAGCATCACTGTTGCACTCCACTAAATGAACTACTCATTGAATGAAAAAATTAATGCCCCTTGAGGAAATGACTGTTCATTTAAAGAATATTTATTAAATTCCATTCTTGTTGGTGGTAATACAAATACAAAAGTAGCAGGAACCATAGGACCCTTCCTCAGGGAGGTTGCTATTTAGCTGGACTACTACATTGTAGGATGCTAAACGTATTCAAGTTTGTCAAAATGTAATTAACTTAAACACAGTTGGCTTGTTCAGATGATGGACTGAATATTTAAATATCAACACATTCTGGCATGGTGTAGGGAATTTTAAGTACTTAAAAAACCCAGGATATCTCTTAGGAGCCTTTCTCCATTTGAAGAAAGAAAATATTAATAATACAGTGCTCTGGGTTTTAGAGACGTCTTCTAGATATAGTTTTAATTTAAAATTCATTTAATATCCAAATATTTTCTAACTTAGCTATTCAAACCAGCCCTCTCCTCCCCCATGCCTCTGGATATGTACCTAATCTAAAATGATTTGAAATAACATTGGAATTTTGAAGAAGAAAAATCACAAATATAGAGATATAGTTTTGGGAATAACATTTTGGAATGGTCACCTAATAATAGTCACTATTCCATTCCATTCCTCTCAAGGATTGATAAGAAACTCCTTTCTGGGGTCGATGTAGAGAATCTCTTCTGAATAACGTAAAGGTACACTTCCCTTTGACTAGAACATTCAAACCAAGCCAATGACCATCTATTAAACACATACTACTGCAAGGTATTAAGTCCTGGGAATAGAAATACAAAAAGAAAGTCTTTCTCGTCTTTAGGGAGCTTGCCTTCTCTGGGAAAGAGGAAGAGGACACGTAAAAGGAAGCTGAAAGAGAGAGGGGCAGGAGAGGAGGTGCACTGGAGGGAGCACCAGAGGAAAGTTGAGAATTAGGAGTGGAACCTAGAAAGGTATGGAGACTGGCTAACCTGTTTGTTTCCCTGACCTTGCACGTCTAGGAAGAATTAGATAATCAGAGGAAAGGGCTTCAAAGGTGGAAGGTAACATCTAGGGTGCTAAGTCTGAAGTCAAGGGGTAGAATGAACTAGGAGGCTTCTTTGGCAAGGTGGAGAAAATCTGAAGGGTCTGGAGGAGCCTGGAGAGGCATGAAGGCCTGACTGGTCTGGGCTTTCATAGAAGGCTTTTCCCTTGAGTGGGCTATACACCAATCATTTCAGTGCATAAGGGAAGGCATAAATCAAAAGATTGAGCAGTCATTAGCCTCACTCTCTCTTCCAGTGTCATCAAAGTCCAGCAGCAAGATAAAAGTCAGGACAACTGGCCATGGCCCAGAATGCAGTGGGTTACCTTGGCATCTTCAGTGTCTGACATGGCTCTAAGCACTGCACAGTGCCAACTTCAGCTGCCTTCATGGTTTTGGAATAAATTGTTCTCATCTGCCCATTCCACTGGAGGAAGTCTTCACACGCTTGGGATTGACACCCCTCCCAACTCACTGAAGAGTTTGAGGCCTGTTGGTTTCCCTCAACCTGGTTTAGCCTGTCTATTTAGATGATTTAGCCAGGGCGTGGTCTTATACAGCTTCTTGGAGCCACAGGTCAGAGCTGGTTTAGCCTGTCTATTTAGATGATTTAGCCAGGGTGTGGTCTTATACAGCTTCTTGGAGCCACAGGTCAGAGCTGGACACCAAAGATGGATGAGCAGTGCTGAAAAGGGCTTGGGAAGCCCTCACACCATAGGTGTTAGTCCTCCCTGAACACCCCATATTTGTGATACTAATAAGAAAAAGGAAGACAGTCTCTGTCCTCCAGGAGTTTACTAACTAATGGGTAAGACAACTCACAAAACAAAGCTGAAAAGGGAGAGGGCACATAGTAGTGGAGTCTAGGCAGTTTACCGTAGGTGTCTCCACCTTCTCTCCTCTCACTCTTTTCTTAACTCCTTATATTCTGACTTCTATCCTCCTCATTCCACCAAAACCGCTCTCTCCCAAGTCACTGAGGATCTTTTAGTTGCTAAATTCAGTGTTCTTTTCTTAATTCTCATTCTCCTTGACGACTCTGTAGCCTTTGACACTGTTGATCACTCTCCTTCTTCTCTCTAGGTTTTCAGGACACCAATCTCTCCTAGTTCTCCTCCTACCTACCCGACTACTCCTTCTGTCTCCTTTGCTGGTTCCACTTCCAGATCATACCCTCTAATTCTATATGTTCTTCAGGGCTCTGTCCTGGGTCCTCTTCTCTTCTCCCTCTTGGGGAGCTCATCACTTGGTGAGCTCATCAGTTCTCAGAGATTTAATTATCATCTCTGTACTGATGATTCTCAAATCTACCCCTCCTGCCCCAGTCTTTCTGCTGACCTCCAGTCTTGCATGTCCCCCTGCCTTTCAGACGTCTCAAGCAGGACATCCAGTAGACATTTTAAACTTGGTATGTACAATACAAAACTCATTATCTTCTCTACTAAAGCCTCCACCCCCTTCTACTTTCCATATTACTGTTGAAAGCAACGCTATCTTCCCAGTCTCTCAGGTTTGTGAATTCCTGTCTCACACCCCTCCGCCATATCCAATCTATTGCTGATGCCTTTTGATTTCATCTCTCAAATACACCCTCTTCTCTCCTCTAATACAACCACCAGTCTATGCAGGCCCTGTCACCTTACACCTTTGTTGTTCAGTTGTTTTTCAGTCACATCGGACTCTTCACAATCCCAGCTGGGGGTGGCAAAGTTTGTTCTCGTTCAGTTGTTTTGGTCCTGTCCAACTCTTCGAGACCCCTTTGGTTTTTTTTTTTTTTTTAATTACATTTATGAAAAGATAAAAAACAATTGTGGTAATGCTATCAGTGCTTCTATGGTATATATCCTGAGGGAAAAAAAAAAGATAATTCATCATTATCTCCTTTCCTTCCCTGCTAAAAATTTTTGTTTAGACACCTATAACTTTTAGAGTAACCAACCTGGCATTGCAAATCTAGTCAGCTTTCTATAAATATCTAGCAGCTACTATTATGCCTCGTGTACTGCAATGCCTTAAATGCTCGCTGAATCGTAGGATTTATGCCTCTTGGAGTCAATGAGTTAAAGCATCACTCTGAACCTTTCCAGGGCATGGCTAAGGGCCCAGTGACCTACCTCAGCTGAGCAATAGACCAAGAATTGATAAATATAAATTTCTGGGTCCCTTTTCCTCCTACTCCTCAGGCACCACTGATGAAGTTACACTGACAGGCTCTATGTTTATCTGAGAATAAGCATGTCTGGGAACACCCTTTTCTTGTTTGCATTAATTTCCCAAGCACTCCAGGCCGCTGCTCAACTCTGAATATTTCACAACGGCTAACGGAATAATTCAGGTGTTTACAGCTGAAAAATTAATGCAAATATACAGAATCCCTCAGGGAACAAAGAAAAAAACCCCAGCAGGCAAAATTTTTTTGTTGCTGCCCATGCAACAAGATGGGCCATAATAAGCATTAGAGTTTTAAAGAGCACAGAGTTATACATAATACCTTTATACGGGACCAAATAAAAATTAAAAAAAATATCAGGCACAATTATTTTTAAAAGCACATTTTATTAAATGCGTTTAAAACATATTTATTTTAAAAACACGTTTATATATTTTGTTTCTACAACACTGAAATTTTTTTTTTAAAGAAGAAAGAAAATTGGCAAAACCTTAACACATAAAAAGAAAAAAAAGAATCTTACCATATATGCAATATCATATACCCTCTACTTCTACAAAGCGGTATGGGGGGGGTGATACACACGTACATATATACATTTTAATCCAAGCTGAGTAATGCAAAGAGCTGTGATCCATTTTTATAATTGTCTTTTACAACTTTCAGTTCTATTTTCTTCAGACATTTATTTCGAAACCTAATGATGACGTTTGAATCAACATCCTGCTTCTGACTATACAGGCCCTCCCACAGGACACAAAGTACAGCTATAGAGCAGAGAGATTTCTTTCCAAGGGTGACTTCGAGTCATATCCTGTAGAATCCCCTGGTATACCACATTCTGTTTTATGACAGTAGAAGGTTTTCTGTGACACATTATTAACATTCTGTCTTCCTCCCTTCACCAACTGTCCTGGTTTTACTTGATACCACGTGTAGGTAGAACAAGTGGGGAGAAAAACTTAACCACTCCCAGTATTTGCTTTTTAAAAATGATTTTACCATCAAAAAAGAATCACATAATACTACTGCCTATTCAGCAGTCTAACAGCATTATCGTTTTATTAATGGAGAAAATGAAGTTATCACTAGCATGTCTTGGAATATTAACTTGGAGGGAGCAGGAATTGGGTCCATGTTGTTCTTCCATTCATCCTAGCAAGTAAATGCTTTGTAAATGCTATTTGCTGGGGATGATTCATTGAGATAAGAATTCAGTTTCCAACATCTTTTAATCTAATGGTCCATGATGGGATAGTGAAAATTTTAATTGCATGTTCTTCATAACAAGGCTGAGGACTCTCAGGTTCCTCTGACTGCATTCTCTCTCCAGAGAAAAAAAGGCCAATTAGAGACTACTTCATAGTCAGAGAAAGGAACCCATAAAGGCTTCACCATATTTAAATCAGCAGAGTAAGAACTTAGAAACTTTGTGTTACAAATCAGAATGGGAACATATAAGATAGGTGTGAACTCTCTAGGTTCCCAGCTTCTTCTTCTGATGAGGACCTGGTTAGGGGTCAGGTTGGGAGAAGAGGACAGAGGACCAAGAGTTTCCTCTGGGCTCTATTCAGAGATAAGAAACAATGATCTTTTTTTGTTTGTTTGTTTTTTGAAGGGGGAAAAGCAGGGCAATGGGGTTAAGTGACTTGCCCAAGGTCACACAGCTAGACCGTGTTAAGTGTCTGAGGTCTCATTTGAACTCAGGTCCTCCTGACTTAAGGGCTGGTGCTCTATTCATTGCGCCACCTAGTTGCCCCAAGAAACAATAATCTTGATGATTCAAAAATGTAAAGGTGATTAACTTTGTCTCTTAAAATTGTGTCACCAGTTGCTTGACTGTTTTGATGTTTTATGAATCAGACACTAATCTTATTATTATACAAACCATATTTTAAATAGGCAAGTTCTAAAAGGAATTTTTTTTTTTTATGAGGAATATGAATGAGTGATTCTTTCCACCTGGGCAGGTACATCCCACATCCAGTGCCTGAGTATTTTTTTTCTATTTGCTTGTGTAGCTGGGCTTCACACCCTTCTTACATGTGTAATTTGTGGAACTCGAGTCTATATAAAGAGCTTATTATATAAGCCAAAGAAATAACATCTTATCCCCAACTGAAGTGGAAATTTTCTTTTTTAAAATAAGCTTTTATTGATATTTTCTGTTTTTTACATCACCATAGTTATTATAAGTATCTCTTCCCCTCCCTTGCCCAGAGAGCAATCCCATATGACAAGCAGTATTTTTTCAGAGAGGAAAAAAAAAAATTAGTACAATTGATCAAGACACTGAAAAAGTTAAAAAATATATACAATGGGTAACAACAGAGGACCTCCACAAAGGGGTAGGTTGGGAGTGTCTCATCATATCTCTTCATTCGAGTCCTGCTGGATCGTTATAATTTTGTTACACTTACTTTTGATTTTTTTTTAATGTGTCGTTCCTTCCATTTATAATGTTGTTACTGTGCTTGGGCAGCTCAGTAGAGAAGTAGATGAAGTTCTGGTCCTGAAGTCGGGGAGACTCATCTTCCTGAGTTCAAATCTGGTTTCAGACACACTATCAGGGTGATTCTGGACAAGTCACTTAACCCTGTTTGATTCAGTTTCCTCACCTATAAAATGAGCTGGAAAAGGAAATGGCAAACCCTCCTGTATCTTTGTCAAGAAAACCCCAAATGGGGTCATGAAGGGTCTGACACAACTGAAGCAACTGAACAACAAGAAAGTTACTATGTATATGGTTTTCTTGGCTCTACTTACTTTGCTCTTCATCAGTTCATATGGGTTTTTCATGCTTCTCTATATTCATCACACATACAATTTCTTATAGCACAGTAATATTCTATTATATTCATGTACCAGTTTGTTTAGATATTTCCCAATTAATGGGCATCTACTTCGTAGACATAGATTTTTGGCTATCTTAAAAAAAGTGCTGCTATATTTTAGAGTATATAGAGACTTTGGAAGCGAAATTGTCAGTTCTCTATTTTCTCTCCCCCAAACCCTCGTAGTTTGATTAGTGTCCAGGCTATTTTACCTTGGCACAGATATCCATAGCAAAATTAAAACACCCTTGTTAATCTAGGTAGTGTTTTATATTAGAACCAAACCCACTTTAAACTCTCTTATTAAATTAATTTTGTGTGATGAGAAGAGCCTCTGAATAAGGTTAACAGATTTTTTTTCCTAGTAAATTTAGAGCAAAATTTTACATGATTTTTAAAAACAGATTTCCATATTACCTTACATAAATGTGTGGGCTACTTTCAAATAGCGTTATCTTTAGTTAGTCAAGATTCAGGAACATGAAAGAAGTGGTGAAGTGGGCCTATTTCCCCAGTTATTTTCTGGAACTGAGGGCAATTCTGAGAACCCTTGGTATCTGGGGATAGAAAGAATAAAACAGGAACTATTCTGAAAAAGTAGATGCCTGGGAGGTCTACTACTGAAGCCAGATTCCTTTATGTTGAACATTTCTTAAACAATTATCTAGGCCATTTCTGAAAGAAATTAATTTTTCACTATAATCATGTTTTTATGCCATTTAAATTCATAGGATCATCAACTGAGAGCTGAGATCCCAGAAACCCATCTAAAGGTTCTTAAACTGGGATCTGTGAACTTGTTTTAAAACTATTTTGATATTTGTATTTTAAAATAATTGGTTTCCTTTTAAATTCAATGTATCTTATTTTATACATTTAGAAACATGACTCTGAGGAGTCCATAGACTTCATCAGACTGCCAAAGCTGTCCATGACACAAGAAAGGCTAAGAATCCTTAATTGAATCCTACCCCTCTCAGATGAGGAATCTGAATCACAGAGAAATTAAATAACTCTACCGAGGTCACAGAATTAGTTGGACTGCTAGAGTTCACCCCCAGGTTCTCTGACTTCAAGAACAGTATACTACTTTTCTGATAAACCAAACTGTGACTTCTTAATCAGTGGAGGTAGAGTAACAAATAGAAGATTGAAAGTGCCAATATTCCATCAGCAACTTGGAGAATGTCCAGAAGATAGAGATCACACTATACGGGGATTAGTGAGAGGAACCAGAAATGGAGAAGATGAGGGAGACATTATATGGTTGTCTTCCAGTATTCGAAAGAATGTCAGACTTGTTCTACTTGGCCCCAGTGGACAGAGTTAAGAAATAATGGGTAGATGTTGCAGAGAGGCAAATTTAGGCTTAATGTCAGGAAAAAATTTCCTAACAATTAGAGTCATTTAAAAGTAAAATGTTTTATTTGGCCCCAGAGGGGAGAACTAAGACTAACAGGTATAGATTACAAATAGATTTATACTTACTGTGGGGAAAGATTTCTTAATAATTAGAACCAGTGGTATGTTAGCAAATGTTTAACAACCAGCTTGCAGGGTGGTGGGGTGGTGGTGAATTACTCAGCACACACTTCTAAATTTATTCTGAATTATTACATTTTTCTTTCTAGACGATCAACAAAATAATAAATTAAGCCCTGATTTGTAGCATTTGCCAATTTCCAAGTAGATACTATAATAGCTCACAGCAAAAATTCAACACTTGCCTCCTGAAATAGTAGGAGAGCTACCTTCAGTACACCCCTGATAAAGTTATTCAAAAGTAGAATGGGATGGTACTACCCAAGAGGTGATTGGTTCCCTGTCACTAGAGGCCTTCAAGCAAAGCCTGGTTGATAATTTGTTGAGGATGTTTTAGTGGGGGGTTCTTAATTCAAGCACAGTTTGTATTTCATGGCCTGTGAAGTTTCGTTCTATTCTTTTGAATAGAAGTTATAATCTGTAGTTATAAATAAATCAGTCCAAATGTCAACAGTGACCTTGACATTGAGATGAACAAAAATCTCAGTGGGAGAAAATAGGATAATGCAGGATCAGGTGAGAGGATCCTGAAATCTGGTTTTCCTTTATTCCCATAATCTACTCCCATTCCCCACAAGATCCTTAAGAAATATCTAATGGTAGCCCAGGAAGAACTCTGTCCTATTCTAAAACTTTGAGAATAGGACACTTGTATCACATACCTTGTAAATTTTGAATTTGTTTTTATTTACCATTTTCATGGGCCAATTCTCCCGTTATAGCTAGTTACTATACAAAAAATTGACTTTCTTGCTGGCTAATGACAAGCACTATATTGAATGACTAATCTATTTAAAGTTCAATTGCATATATTGTTTCATTAAAAAATGTTTATGAAGCTGTGGTATATGAATGTAATGTAATGCTGTTGTACTATAAGAAATGAGGAGCAGACAGACTTCATAATAACCTGGAGAGACTTATATAAACCGATGCTGAGTGAGGTGAGCAGAACCAGGAGAACTTTGTATACAATTACAGACACATCGTATGTGTGACAACTAACTTTGATATACTGGGCTCCTCTCAGCAATATAAGGTTATAAGACAACTCTGAAAGACTTGTGATGGAAAGAGCTATCCACATCCAGAGAAAGAACTAGAGTCTGAGTGAGGATTGAAGCAAACTACTTGCTCTCTCTCTTTTGTTTTGTTTTGTTTCTTCTTTCTTATTGTTCACTCCATTGGTTATAATCCTTCTTTACAACTTGACTAATGCTTAATGTGAAGTTATTTGTAGAACCTATATTTGATTGCATGCTGCCATGGGGCTAGGGGGAGGTGACAGAGGGGGAGAAAATTTGAAACTCAAGGGATCGTGGAAGTGAATATTGTAAACTAAAAGTAAATAAATAAATTTTAAAAATGTTTATGTATCAACTAACCTTTGTAAGGAAAGAATCTTTTCAGATGTGACTTTCTTCTCTTCCACCATTGGTACCTTGGCTATGTTTTCATAGAAATTCTGCTGAATGACTGACCAGTGTTGCCAACCAATTCATTAGAAAATCTTCCAGATAAAAGAACAGTAACTTACAGGGAGGATAAATTCAAATCAGAAAATTACCTTAATACCAAACTGAGAGGCAATAGAGGGTTTATTTCTGTAGAACATTTGTGATGATCCTTGATGGCTTATAATGTACATGGAGAAAAATTATGATTTTCAAACAGTCTGATATTTGCACTTGTAACATCTTGATCGCATGATTACACAACTGATGAGGTATGATTACAGGGTAATAGGGGAATGAGGGAGCTTGTCTGGTTCAGGGTACCAGAGGGTATACACATGTGTCTGATCATCTTTTGGGAATTAGATTGTGCTCAAAGGTTGAACTCTTGTGATGACTTGAAAACAATTTGATAACAGGTTGAGTAACTACAAGAACACGTTGTTCTTAGTCAGAAGCATTTAGAATTCGATGTAATTACTGTATGAACACCAAAATCTACCTTCATAACATCTCTTGTATATATTGCTTTCCTTCCTCTGGCACTGATACCACAGGGGTTCAGGAGCTCATCACCTCAGGACTAGACGGTTGTAATAGCCTATTGTTGGCCTCCTCGCCTCAAGTTTCTCTTTACTCCAGTCCACCCTCCACTCAGTTGTCAAATTGATCTTCCAAAAGTCCAGATCTGACTATGTTACCTCTCTTCCATTCAATCAACCCCAGTGGCTCCCTATAATCTCCAGGATCAAATGTAAAGTCTTCTGTTTGGCTATCAAGGCTCTTCACAACTTTGGCCCCTCCTACCATTCCAGTCTTCTTAAACCTTACTCTCCTCCACATACTCTGCTATCCAGTGACCCTGGTCTCCTGGCTCTTCCTCTCACAAGATACTCCATTTCCCAAGTCCAGGCAATTTCACTGGCTGTCCCTCATTCCTGGGATTCTCCTTTTCCTCATCTCTGACTCTTGGCTTTCCAGGTTTCCTTCATGTCCCAGACAAAATCCCACCTTCTATGAGAAGCCTTTCCTGACCCATTAATTCTAGCGCCTTCCCTCTGATGTTTTTCCAATTTATCTTTACATTTATAACCCTTTATATAAGGGGAAATTGAGAAAGCCTTCAAGGAAGAAGTCACATGACAACTGGATGAAGACATAGTAACATTCTTATTAAATAGTCAATTTATCTTGATCTTACTTCAGGGCCTTCACATTCTGGAACCAGTCCAAGGTCATGCTTTCAAGGTTGGTGTTCTAGTCAGTGTTTCCCCCTGTAAGCTATTACAGTATTTACTATACATTTTAACCAAATCAGCTTGAGAGCACTGTGAGCATTCAGAGTAGTAACCAGGGTGGGTAACCAAAGGTTTGTTGGCAGGGCACTATGTAGAGAGGGCACTGGCAACATTTGCAGTCCCTCAGCAGCAAAGAAACAATAAAACTTAACACTTAACAAACAAGAATAGGAAAGGAAGGGAGTTTAGAAAGGAAGGTGCCAGGAAAGGGTTGAGTGAGCTCCTGCCCTGTGCCCTAGCTCTTCCTTTTCTTCAGCTCATCTAAAGACATGCTTCTTGCTGCTTGGCTTGTCGTTTCTGGTTCTTGCCCTAATTATAAAAATTCTTAGTTATGGCTCTGCAGAAATGATCTCTAACCCTTTTGGTGCACAAAACCCTTTTGACCAGGCAAACATTTTGCATTATACATGCTGAATAAATATGATATGCCTATGTTTTATAACACTTACTTTCCTCTAACATAAAAAAGTAGCAACACAGCCTGATGAATTATTTCTAGGAACAAGACCTCCTTGAAGTTTCAGCTGTTCATTACAACCAATTCTATAATTACAAGAGTTACTTTGTAACTATAACTGAGACTTGCCAATATCAGCCCATTTCTGGGAGTATGTACAAGGAACCCATGTGGAACCTTGGAACACCTGTTCTAGAAATTCATGATGACAGAAGAGGAAGAACCTGACTCTCCATTTTTCAAAACATGAGTAGTTATTTTGTGACTGTTTCCTGTCTGATTACTGTGTTGTAAAGAAAAGGTCTTTTGGTTGGCTGCTGAACTGGAACTGAGTGTGTATACAAAAGGCATTTGCCCGCCAAATTGGTCCTCTTCTCTGGAGGTGAGCAACAACTGCTGTGGAGCTCCTGGTGGGAAAAGGGCCTTAGTCCTCCCTACTCAGCCCCGCCCCCCCAACCTTGAATGCAAGACCTTGCTGTTGCTTCTGTCTTTATTGTATCTTTTTCCTCCTCCTGGTCTTAGGTAAAGAAATATTGGAGAGAGAATGACCTTGTGACATACAGAAGGACTCAAGAGGTCCAGAAATGTCAATGTAGCCATGATAGCTAATAAGGGTGAGGTGGCAGTGTGAGGAACAAGCTGAGGGATCCATCCCAGCAGTGGATAGAAAGCAGCCCCAGCTCTATGTCCTACAGAGGAGTGGCTTCGCCACATTTTAGAAGGAAACTTGGTGGGCCAAACGCTTTGTACCAACCACCTTAAGTTAGTACTTTGCCAAGAAAATTCCAAATGGGGTCACAAAGAGTCAGACATGATTGAAACAAATGGACAACAAAAAAGTGGGCTGACTGAGGTGGTGAAAGGGAGCAGATAACCCTAATTTGGGATGATGTTTTTGTTATGTCTTCTCAGGAAATATCTTTGCAAATGCTAATTGATGTTACTGTTTAAGTCAGTAATGTGACATTTAGTGAAGGTATTGGGGGAGACTGGGCAGCTAGGTGATAACACCAGATAGATAGGGTGCCTAACTTGAAGTGAGGAAGATTCATCTTTCTGAGTTCATATCTGACCTCAGACACGTACTATCTGTGTGACCCTGGGAAAGTCACTTTACCCCGTTTCCCTCAGTGACCCATATGTAAAATGAGCCAGAGAAGGAAATGGCAAACCACTCCAATATCTTTGCCAAGAAAACCCCCACTGGGGTCACAAAGAGCTCAACTTGACTGAACTGACTGAACAACATATTGAGGTATCGAGATAGTCACTAGCAATTGGTATGAGAGAGGAACATACCAAAACAGGAGTTCAGACCAATAGTATTAGAAAGACACCTCTAACCGTTCAAGGGTATCCCTAGAACCTTAAGAGGGAGATGTTGCTAATCTCCGAGGTTCTAGTTTGCTAGTGCACATGGAGTTAGAATAAAGACACTCCTCTCTCTCCTCTCCCAGCCTATGTAATTACTATATAATTTTTTAAAAAATGAAATCATAATTTTTAGTGATATCATCACTTTTGCTCTGTTTCATGGTTGCACTTCTAAACCTGGTCAGCTACCTTGCAAATGTATGCCCTAACAGACCCAGGAGTGGGGAACCTGTGATCTCAAAGCCAACATGTGACCGCTAGGTCCTCAAGTGTAGCCCTTCGACTGAATCCAATCACAAATTCAGTCAAAGGGCCACACTTGAGAACCTAGAGGGCCACGTGTAGCCTCGAGCCTGCAGGTTCCCCACCCAGGCAAAGTAAGTGGGAAGTTAGTTTCCTCCAGGCATAGGAATTTAACTACCAGGTGGTGCTGTTAGCCTCATCCATTGGAAAATCCCCTGCTCCCTCTAGTGGTTAATATATCCACTTCTGGGGAAGGAATGCTGAGTAAGCACCATGCTCTGTAGTTCAGCTCAGTCACTCTTCCCTGGGACACCAGCTCATTGTCAAAGGTGTATATGGATTGGTCAATCTACCCGTTAGAATTCAGCATCAAGTTCCTATCCACTTTCATATACCTGCCTTCCTTTGAATGTGCTATGTTTCAAAGCCTGTTAGTCATGTAGCCTTAGCACTTTGCTATCAGCTTTACACAGTAGCACTTAAACTTCTTTAGATACTGTATGCAGAATTTAATCTTAGCATAGAATCAATAAGCAAATAAATAGAATATAATAACCACGGACTGCAATGCATAATGAAACAATAAAACAACTACTAAGTAACTTCAGGCCTAGCCCTCTTCTAAATCCTGGAAGCATCCCAAAAAAAAGGTATAGCCTGGATCTAGGTGTTCTAGGGCCTGTACTCTTTGAATTTGTTTTTAGTTCTCCAATGCTGCTTCTCGTTGAGTGGGTAATGGAGAGCCCATTTGATTTTTTTCTCCACAGGCAGAGGTAGAATGTCTAGCATCATATGTGATCCTAATTCAGGGGCATTAATATTTTTCCTGGCAATTCCCTGGCCCATTTGTTTTGAAGAAGATTCAAGGCTCAGCTCAAGGTCATAGTGAACAAGTGAGCAAGGTGAGATGATTCAGAGGTTGGCTCCAGTAAGTAATAGTATTCAAGAGAACAGAATTGGAAAGGATGTTATAGGTCATGTCTATCCCTTTAATCTTATATATGAAGAAATTGAGGGCCAGAGACATTAAGGGATCTGCTCAAGGTAACACAAGTAGCAAGTGACAGAAGTGAGATTTGAATTCAAGTCTTCTGAATCCAAATCTAGTGTCCTTTACCTCTGGTTCTAACAAACTTTCATCTGTATCCTGAGGTTGAGCTGGGCACTTTTTTGACACAGAATGCCTCTGTTATGAGCATTATTCAAATGCTTATTTGAATTCTGGGTCCATATTTGATTACCACACTTTTTAAAAAGATACAGAAAATTGTGGGAAGGTTCAGAGAACAACTACAAATACAATCAAGTTATGGAAAACAGGTTCCCATAGGGAAAGTTAATGGAAATAGGATATTTATCTTATAGAAGGCTAGGAAAGGGCAGGGCACATGCTTTCATCAAATATATAGAGTTCTTGTGAAGGGGCTATTGATTGGTTGCTCTTCAGGTCCATGGATGAGTGTATAAGAAGAAATGGTTTACATTAAATCAGAAATTTCAAGCGGGCATGCAGAAAAAATATTGATCATCAAGGTGGGTAATCTCATATTGGAATAGGATTCCAAGTGAAATGCAGGAATGAGAGACCTGTGGTCTTCTAGGTCCTTGGATGTTTCCCTTTGACTGAGTTCAAATTTTACAGAACAAATCTTTTAAGGGGATTTGTTCTGTGAAGTTTGGATTCAGTCAAAGGGTCACACTTGAGGAGCTAGAGGGCCACATGTGCCTTCAAGGCCACAGTTTCTCCACCCCTGCTCTAAGAGTATCTTCAGGCATTCAATTCAACAAACATTTAAGTATATCCTATATATGAAACACAGCTGGGGGTGGTGATACAAAGTTTAGAAGATAATAATATGTACAGCTCCTACTTTCACTGGGTACTTCCCAGCTATCTTCACATCAACCATTTTGTTGCCTGACTCCAAGAACATATCTGGAGGTTTTCCCTTCTGTCTCCAGAATTTTTGCTCTGGGGTTCCACTATCCCATCTTGTGAAAGTCTCATCTGACCCACTATTTCAGGCAGGACCCTCTTCTCTTCACTCCTTATTTACTCCTAGCCTTCTGCTAATCAGCTGGCTTACCATTGTACATGTACTCTACTGCTAATTCCTAAGGAGTAAAGTAATCTACTCCCAAATGGATCCATTCACAGTACCTCTTCCTAGTCACGATTTTCCTAGTA
Source organism: Pseudochirops corinnae (assembly GCA_028646515.1). Classification (NCBI taxonomy): domain Eukaryota; kingdom Metazoa; phylum Chordata; class Mammalia; order Diprotodontia; family Pseudocheiridae; genus Pseudochirops; species Pseudochirops corinnae. The sequence continues at coordinate 478,756,950 of CM053585.1, read as the reverse complement.
TGTATTCCGTCTTTGATGTAAATGTAAGCTCCATAGCAGGGACAGATTTTGCCTTTACATATATATATATGTGCAGCACTCAGTACAGTGTTTGACCCATAGTAAACACTTAATTAAGTGGTCATTCATTCATTCATAGAGCTTACAGCCTTGCTCAGGATGGGACACAAACAAATGATATATAGTATTACACGATAAGTTCAAAGGAAGGATACAAAACATTGTTTCCTTTTTTCAGTTGTGTCCAACTCTTTGTGACCCCATTTAGGGTTTTCTTGGCAAAGATAATGGAGTTTACCATTTCCTTCCCTACCTCATTTTATGAGGAAACTGAGGCAAATGGAGTTAAGTGACTTGTCCCACAGCTAGTAAGTGTCTTGAGGCCAGATTTGAACTCATGAAAATGAATCTTTATGACTTCAAGTCTGACACTGTCTACTGTTCTACCCAGCTGCCCCTTTTTATCTGATGGGGAAAGTCAGAATCAGGAGTATCAAGGCTTTAAAGGATTAATGGATGTTCAATAAGCAAAAAGGAAGAGGTATAATAAAAAGTTGAACCAAAGGCATGAAGGCATTAATATGTACAGTGTAGGAGGCCAGAAAGAGTGGTGAAAGTAGAGAATAACTCAGCATGAGTAGATTTTAGACCATATGAAAAGAAAAACAAAGAGAGATGGGGTGGGAAGGCAAGGTGATGACAGTTTGGGAAGATCTGAATCCTCTTGAAAGCAAAGGGGCAAGGGAAAGGCCAGGAAGTATTTGGAATCTGAGCTCCAGAAGAGAAAATCTACATATCTGATTGCTTTCCCATCTCTGATGTACTAGAAGGAAGTTGTTAGGGCCTGGGCAGCAAACTTCACACCCCTCCTCTCCAAACCTGAGGCTCTTCTTCATGGGAAATTCTAGCTTGAAAGATTTCAGAAAAAGGGTAAGGCTAGAGGAGAGGTGAACTATAGAAAGAACCTATATGAATAAGCCTAATGGTTTGGAGAAGCCCCCAAAAGAAGCATTTTTTAAAAAACTACCACAGAAACAGATAATTAGATTTGATTAGGCACACTGGTAATTAAATTTCTGTTAGAGATCCACCTAGGACAGCCTAGAACAGCTTCCATTTGCTTTGGGGTTTAGAAGAAAGTGCTATTTGGGACTTTCTATTAGATAATAGAGCAATAAGAAGTAGGAGGAACCAGCTCTGCCCAAATAGTTTTAAAAATTTAGAAATCCTGCCCACTTCCCTCCCTAGTTCATCAAAGATGAGAGAAAAAAAAATAACAAATTTTTTAAAATAAAGAAAAATTACCTTGAAAAAGATGGAGATTATAACTAAAGAATTTGCTATTTGAGACATATGATGGCACAGTGGATAGAGCACTGGGCTTAAAATCAGGAAGATTCATCTTCATGAATTCAAATCTGACCCCAGATACTAGCTATGGGACCCTGGGCAAGTCAATCAACCCTGTTTGCCCTAGTTCCTTATCTGGAAAATGAGCTGGAGAAGGATATGGCAAACCAATCCAGTATCTTTGTAGAGAAAACCCCAAAATGGGCCCACAAAGAGGCAGACAGGACTGAACAACAACAAATTCTGTTGCCCAGAGTCTGCATTGACTCTCATCCTTTTCATCTTGGTGCATTACCTTCCTTGACATCCCAGAGGAGAATCACCTACCACCTCCCATTTCCTTTTCAATTTGGGTTGAAGGGCCACAAGGTAGCAAAGGCCTCCTATCCCACTGCCTGCCTCACTTATTTGTTGACCTGGGTCCCTCAGGATTGGAGACTCATGCATGCTGGGGCCTCACATAACTGGCAGGGAGATTGTCTAGAGACTAGGAAGCCCCAGAGAACTCTCCCATATGCTACCAGACCAGTGGGAACTCCTTCAAATTCCCCTTCCCCATTATCCAGTCTAAGTAGAGGGCATTCATTCTCTGATTTCCTCCTCCCCTATTGGCCTTGCTAGGGGAATTCCTGATGCAGCTAGTCTTAGCTTCAACTAAAGCCATGGGGATTCCCCACCCCTCAGAACTCCTTCTCAAAAGATGGTGTCAATCAGATTGAGCTTTCTCTGCTGCTGAAATTTCTTCCCCTTATGACCATATTCAAATCAAGTCAAATTGTTCAAAAATTTTCTTAAATTACTTAAAAACAAATAAGACCTGAAAGAGTTTACGAATTTAAAATCCCACAACTAGGGATTTCCCTATAGTCAGTAAAGGAGGAACTTAAAACTAGCTGAGTTTTTAACACAAATAGTAATATACTTTTCCTGTTATTAATTGTAGTTAAGATTATGTGTATGTAAGAATAAACATGTGCTCTTCAATAGGAACAAATTAGGACTTGAGTCAAAATGTGTATAAAGATTAATGCAAAAATGTAAAGGACACTAAAATTCATGTACATTTACTACTAAAAGGGCTTTTAACCAAGCTGAGAAGTAATAACCAAAAAAAAGAGAGAAAGAAGAAAGTTTCTAATCCTTAAAGCAAAAGGACTATCTATAATTTTTTTTAAAGTATACAAATGAATAGTTTAAAAAAGAGAAATAGTAGTAGCTAAGTGGCTCAGTAAATAGAACACAGGTGCTGGAGTCAGGAGGACCTGAGTTCAAATGCAGCCTCAGATACTTAATACTTACTAGCCATGTGACCTTGGGCAAGTCACTTAACCCCAATTGCCCTGCTCTCCCCCCTCTAAAAAAAAAAAAAGAGGAATATAACTTGTTTCATTGACTAGTTTAAGTAGTTGAAATAAGTATAGAAGGTTACAATAGTTTTTACTCCCTTCTTGAACCCCCCACCCCTAAAACAATGGAAAGAACTCCGGCTCTGGAGTCAAAAAACCAGGATTAAAATGCTGTTTTTGACATTATGTGACTTTGGATAAGTCAGCTAATCTTTGTTGGTCTCAGTTTCCTCATATGTAAAATAAGGGGGTTGGACTAGAAGATGTCTGATATCCCTTTCAACTTTAGATCTGTAATTTGGTGAGCAAAATATTAGATGAAAAATATGTATTATTTAGAACAATAAATGTAAACTATCTGAATTCAAGGATTAAAAGAAAATTTCAGAGTAAAGCAAGAAACAAAACCCCTAACTATGTTGCTAATAGTAAGCACATTTATTGCAAAAAGATATGGCTACATTAAAATTTAAGAAAATGTTCTTAAATATATCATGCGACCACAAGTTCAGAAAAATCAGTAGTGACAGTAATAGTATCTGATAAAGTGAAATTCAAATTAGAAAAGAAACAGAAACATTCACAGACATTATATAATGTTGAGAAGAAAAGTGAACAACAAGTATATAAAAATTCTCAATTTATATGAACCAAACAACTTGGTAGTTAAATTCATAAGAAGTAGTTAAGAGGCATTTGGGACAGTGGATCACCAGCAGCTGTGGTGGTTTCCAGAATTATCAGCCCATAAATAACAAAGACAAAGTGAAAAATCAGTGGAACTCAGCTGAATTTGGGGGGGACAGAGGAGCAGGAGCAGGTCTGGCCGTCTGCCCCCAGAACCAGAAGCAGTGGAAGCGATGGCCCTGCAGCTGCCTTCACATGGCTGCTTCAGAGCTCTTGGCCTGCAGATTGCAGGGGAGCCAACTGACCATTCAGAGGCTAAGTGCTCTTACTTTAACCTGCCTGGATCTGGATCTCGGTCTTGGGTGGAGGTCCTGAGGTATGTGACCAGCGAGCCAAAGCTGATGGGGGCTGTAGAGATGGTGCCCTCCTAACAGCTCTGGCAGCTGTGAAAACCCCAGCGATTTGGGACAAAGCTCTCCCCTCTGGAAGCAGGGTTCTATTGTGGCAAAGAGCTCAAGAGTCAAATAATTGACTGGCAACATGAGCAAGCAAAGGAAGCAAACCAAGCACAGCCATCTAACTTTAGATTCCTTTTTTGGGGACAAAAAGGAGCAAAGCATGGAATGGGACAAAAAGGATCAAAGCAAGGAAGACAACACAGTCAGAACTCCTGCACCAAAAGCTTCCAAGAAAAATATGAATTGGTTACAGGCCATAGAAGAGTTCAAGAAGGATTTTGGAAATCAAATAAGAGAAGTAGAGGGAAAATTGGGAAGAGAAATGAGAATGATGCAAGAAAATCATGAAAAGAGAGTCAACAACCTGACT
>CM053585.1:478684782-478752299 GCA_028646515.1 Pseudochirops corinnae | reverse complement strand
TTTTTTAAGCTGTTATTTTATTCAGTCAGGTTGTTGACTCTCATCGTTATTTTCTTGCATCATTCTCATTTCTCTCCCCAATTTTTCCTCCACTTCTCTTATTTGGTTTTCAAAATCCCTCTTAAGCTCCTCTATGGCTTGTAACCAGTCTACATTTTTCTTGGAAGCTTTTGGTGTGGGAGTTCTGACTGTGTTGTCTTCTTCCCATTCCACGCTTTGATTCTTTTTGTCCCCAAAAAAGGAATCTAAAGTTGGATTGCTGAGCTTTCTTTGCTTCCTTTGCCTGGTCATATTGCCAGTCACTTGACTTTTGGGCTCAGTAGAACTCTGCTTTCAGAGAGGAGAGCTTTGTCCCAAAATGCTGGGGTTTTTGTAGCTGCCAGAGCTATTAGGAGGCCTCAGTCTCTGCAGCCCCCAGCAGCGTTGGCTCACTGAAAATGCACCACCCAAAAGGACCACCACCCAAGACTGCAATCCCAATCCAGGCAGCTCAAGGCAAGAGCACTTAGCTTCTGAATGATCACTTGGCCCCCCTGAAATCTGCAGGCCGCGAGCTCTGAATTGTCCACGTGTAGGAGGCTGCAGGGCCGCCACTTCAAACCACTTCTAGCTCTGGAGGCAGTTGGCCAGACCCTCTCCCCCACATTTAGCCGAGTTCCACGGACCTTTTCCTTTTGTACTTGGCTCTTATGTGTTGGTAATTCTGGAAACTGCCACATCTGCTGGTGATCCACTCTCGGGAAAGCTCCAGCTGGGGCTTCTCCTGGATGGCCTGGGGCTAAAACCACATGGGGCTGAGCTCTGCTCCCAGTGTGCTGCAATGAGCCCTTTCGGTCCATCTGCTGGGCTGCCTTCAGCAGGAGCCTTCTTTCTCTGTCATTTTATAAGTTCTGGAGCTCTAAAATTTGTTTAGAATCATATTTTATAGGTATTTGATGTGGTTGTTTTGGGAGCCACAGAGTTCTCCGGCTTCTATGCAGCCATCTTGACTCTGCCCCCATCATTCCTTTTAAATAAAGAAAAAGAGCTCTTGGGTCAACTGTGTGGGTCATTTCATATTACCACTGTTATTCCTTTTTCTCTTAGAATTATGAAGCAAATGGATTGAGGGCCTTATCAAGCTATCAAAAGATTTGGTGTTCAGCCATGTCTTCATGCCCCCATTTGGGGTTCTCTTGACAAAGATGCTGGATTGGTTTGCTATTTCCTTCTCCAGCGGATTAAGGCAAACGGAAATTAAGGATCACACAGTCAGTAAAGATCTGAGGTCAGATTTGAACTCAGATCTTCCCTACTCTAGGCCCAGCACTCTATTTCCTGTGTCACCTAACTGCCCTACTTTAAGTATGCTAGCTGCATATTTTTTAACAACTTGGGGGAAAAATGAAACTATGGTAAAATATAGTCAAATGGTGAGTGTACAGCAAGTTCAGCCACGGAAAGGTTCAGTGCGCTTCGTCTGACTGGTTGTGAGAAGTTAATCTGGGGCTGACATATGAAACAGGTCAGTGTCACTTTCGCACAGAATTGGGAGGAAATACCAACTGTTCAGTGAGTGTGTGTCATGTGTTAATGAGTTGTTTATGTCGTACCTCTTTATGTTTAATCACGCCATTACTTTAGCCCATAACATAGGAGGCTTTACTCTTCGGCAGAAACAAGGGGAAGTATTTAGGAACTGAAGAGATAGGGTGTGAGCAGAAGATAAAAAGTGAAAGCAAGAGTAGGACCAAGGAATGTTCGTTCAAGAAACTGATCTCAGAGATCTCTTGTTTTATAAATGAGGAGACTAAAGCCAGAGAAGTGAAGTGACTTGTTCAAATGGCCATCCAGCTAGTTCACAGAAGAATCAAGATTATAATGAAGTTCTCCCAGTTTTAACAACACAAAAGAACTCAGTTACTAAATATATTTTTACAGGAGGAGAAGGCCTAGAAGGTGATCAGGGTTAGAATATAATCATAAGATTGTAATATATCATTCATGAATAGCTAAACATTATTGTTCTCAAACAAAGAATTTGGAAGTCAGGAGGCTCTGAGTTCAAATCTCACCTCAGACATTTGCTAGCTGTGTGACCCTGGGCAAGTCACTTAATCCCTGACTGTGGGCCCCTCCTCCCAAAAAAAAACAAATCAAAACAAAACTGCGAAAAAAACCTAGCAACGGCTAGGTTGTGTAGTGGATAGAGCTCTGGCCCTAGAGTCAAATTCAGTTTTATTCAGCAAGAATTTTAAATGTCAAACTTCAAAGTTTACATGTTAGTTACAAGTTAGTGTAGATAGCCAAGTATGGGGATGAGATGAAGAGACGTGTTCAGATGAAGAGAAGATGTTCAGCACCGCTGGACAGGAAGCTGGGAGTTAGCACAGGTGAATGTTATTTATTCCTTCCCCTCCTAGCACATTCTGGTTTTTAGGAGGAATGACTGTCTGTTCTCATTTGCTTCCTACTAAAAACAACCAAATCCCCCTAAAAGAGTCATTTGGAAAGTTCAAGTAAGAACTGCAAACTTTTTTCTGTAGACTAGAACAACTCTAACTTTGAAACCTTTCCACCCGCCCCCCCCAGCTGCTTACTCAGAACACAAGCCCAAAGCACCCACTGACAGTTCCTCTTTCAGAATTAGCCCTGGCAAACTCTCCCAGAGGACTCATGACTCAAAGTAGACCAATAATAGAAGGTGAGTGTTCTCAAGAAAACAGAGGATGGTGAGCAGGATTTTACTGGGTCTGGAATGGTGTGCCATTGTGCCCTCATTTGGGCCCCCTCCAAACCTAGGAGCTTCCTCTCTCTCTCAGGGCCCCTCCTGTAGGGAACTTTACCAAGCCAGGGACCATTTTCATTTGTCACTCAGGTTAGTCCTTGGCAGTGTGTTCACTTTCTGCTGCCAGGTCTGTTTGCCAAGGGCAGGGCAAGGCAGGGCACCCATGAGCCACATGCCCATCCACAGCTCCCAGCACAAATCCACCTCAGCATACAGCTCCAATTTGTGCTTGGGCAGTTGAAGGACCAGCCCTAGGGAAGAATGGAAAAAGAGGCGGTGTACGACATCCCCTTTCTGAGTCCTATTTTTCTACCTTCGGTATGGACTTTTCCTTTTCCCTCCTTCAAACACCCCAAATTCTCCACCTTCCTAACTCTCTTCCTATTGTCAAAACAGGAAAGAGTCTGACTTCTGTCACCGATCCCTTATCTCGCTCTGTCTTAGGGAGCCAGAGTGTGTCTTAAAAAAACACTCACACATTGTAAGAATTTAATCCATCTTTTCTGAACTGAATTCTCAGTGTTCTCCCATCTCATCCTCCTCTTCTCTGTCCAGGGCTCTCTGAAGCCCTCCAGAAGTGTGGGGATCATCCTGAAAACCATGTCTCTCTACAGTCTCTATGGTCATGTTTTCTTCGGTGCCTTGGTTTCTCCTATATGAGAGATAACTGGGAGTGGAAAAGGGCAAGAGCAAAGGAGAGAGTAAATGCCCAAGGACCCTTCATATTCTGAGGAGGGCATGGGAAAGAGCACAGAGAACCTGAACTCGAGACCATGGGTGGCGACTGGGGTGGGGTGGGCACAACAGGACCTGCAGCTAGTGAGACATAGGGAGCAGTGCGGTACAGCAGAAACAGCGCTGATTCTGAAGTCACAGGATCTGGGTGTAAGGCCCACCTCTGACGCTTTCTACTTCTGCGACCTTGAGAAGTTATTTAACCTCAATATTCTCATTTATAAAATGAGGAGGTTGGATTCAGTGCCCACCAGAGACCTTTCCAGCTGTGTGTGTGTATGTCTGTGTTTGAAATAGAGAAAATGTGTACGCGTGAGAATGTCAAAGTATCCCTGTGGCTCGTCGACTGTGCCAACGCTTTTGAATCGGCTGCTGAGCCAGAACTGAGCATACATACAAAAAAGATTGGGAGGTAGAAGGTTTATTTCTGAGGCCTCCTTCTGCCACTAGCGAGCTGTTTTATTCTGTTTTATTCAAATAGCTTTATTTCTCCAGGTCTCAGTTTTTTCATCTGTACGGTACTTCATCTATGTCGTAGACCCCTTTGGTAGTCTGATGAGGCCTATGGATCCCTTCTTAGAATAATGTTTTTAAATCCATAAAAGGAAGGAAGGAAATAAGTATTTATTGCTATGTGTCAGGCACCCTGCTAAGTACTTTACAAATATTATTTGATATTAACCTCACAGCAACCCGGGGAGGTAAGTGCTATTACCATCTCCATTTCACAGTTCCAGAAACTGGAGCAGATTAAGGTTAAATAACTTGCCCCGGGATTGTAGTTAGGAAGTGGCTAAGGTTGGATTTGAACCTAGGTAGTGACTGGAGACTCAGTAATCTACCCATTGCTCCATCAGCTGCCTGGATTAGAAAAGAAACCAATGTAGATTGAAGTACAGTTATCAAGACATTAAAACCAACCAAAAAAGTTCACAGACCCTAAGTTAAGAACACCTGGATTAAATGGTTTCCATACTCACTTCCATTCTACAATTCTAAAAGAAAAAAAAACAAACACCCGCAACTTAAGTCTGGCCTTAGAAAAGGTAATACAAATTACAATCAATGACACTACTTGCTATTTGTCTAAGTGCCAAGCAACATGAGAATTCATAGAATTAAAATGTGTCTATCAATTCATTTCCTATGTTATAAATATTTTTATATCTTTATGTTATTAATTTATTTATGTGATTCATTTAATTACAACACTAAACCATTCATATATACCTTTGTGGTTTATTATTTATGTAGCATCATTATCTCTTTAAACAATTTTTTTTCCAATTACATGCAAAACATTTTTTTCCTAAATTTTGAGTTCCAAATTCTCTCTCCCTCCTTCTCATTAAATAGGCAAGCAATTTGATGTAGGCTATACAGCATCATTATCTCTCTCTCTCTCTCTCTCTCTCTCTCTCTCTCTCTCTCTCTCTCTCTTTCTCTCTTCACGCAATTGGGGATTAAGCAACTTGTCTAGGGTCACACAGATAATAAGTGTCTGAGGCCAGATGTGAACTCAGGTCCTCCTGCTCTATCCACTATACCACCTAACTGCCTCAGAATTTACTCTTAAGAGAAAGTTAGGAGACTTAATGGATAGAATACTGAACCTAAAATCAGGAAGACTCAAGTTCAAAAACTGCTGACCTCCTTAAGACTCAGTTTCCCCATCTGTAAAACAGGACCTGTCTTACAGGATTGTTGGGAAGATCAAATGAGATAATATATATAAAGCACTTAGCCAACCTTAAAGCTCTAGATCAACACTAAAGCTATTTATTCACAACTCTATATAAAGCTAGCAGAACCAGGAGAACATTGCGCACACTAATAGCAACATTGTGAATAATCAACTATGAATAATTTAGCTCTTCTCAGCAATACAGTGATCTAAGACAATTCCAAAGGATTCCTTACGGAAAATGCTATCCACATCCAGAGAAAGAATTGATGGAGTCTTAATGCATACCAAAGCATACTACTTCCTTTGTTCTTCCTTTTTTTCATGGTTCTTTTCTTTTAGCCTGTTTCTTCTTTCACAACATGACCAATATGGAAATATTTTACATGATTGCACACCCATAACCTACCATCTTAGCAAAAGGGTGGCGAGGGTGATAATTTAAAACTCAAAAAAATTTTAATGAATGTTAAAAATTGTCTTCACATGTAATTGGAAATGTATATATATGTGTGTGTGTGTGTATACATATGTATAAACATACATATATATTTTAAAACTCTATATAAAGCTAGAGAGAACATTGCCTATGGGTATGCCGATAGCCCTACTATCTTGGAGAATACAAGTGCTACATAGATGAGAGTAGGCCCTAAGAATCACCAAAAGGCAGTTATGAGAAAATAGAATCCTCTTCATTTCATTGCTGGAAATGAGAGTTTATGAATCAAAGAATCACAGAGTTGGAAGAGATTTCTGCCATTTAGCCTAACCTATTGAATAAGAATATTTTTCTGAAAACATGTCCAAGGATTGGTCTTACTCAATGTTTATTTATTAAAATGTATGTTTCCTGTCTAAATTACTGAACAAAGTAAATATTTCCCTGAACAAGATCTGACCAGCTTATTAACCATGAATTGCATTATCTGAAAAACAATCAATATTATTTTGGAACACAGTGCTCCTAACAGATAATTTGAAACCACATCAGTGAGCAGAGAAGCCCAAGAGAGATTTTTCAGTGCTTAGAGTGATGCTGCTGTAGCTATATTTCAGGATTCTAGATACAAACTCAGGAATCCGAGCCGAATATCTATTATTGCCATGGAAAAGAACAGTTTTCCATTGATAAAAACAATTACTGATAATTGTAGATGAAAAAACAGCACATTCCATTTGAGATGTTCCAAATAAAACATTTATTCTTTCATCCGACCATGATTTCCTGAGTGACTATTGTGTACATAACTCTTGTGCCATTCAATTCCTTGGAAGTAGCAAAGAAATAAACAATTCCTGCTTTTACAAAGCTTATTTTGCACATCTGGGCCTTTTGGAGATCATCAAGATTAGGATGACCAGGACAGTAAAGGGTTTTGTGTTCATGCCGTATAGACAGAATAGACTTTACAACATTGCATTATGCAAGGTATCCCCAAGCAAACTTTGGCAAAGAGATACCCAGCTGAGTCCACTACCCCAGAAAAGTCACTGCACACCTTGGGGGCCTCCCTTCAGGTATCACCTGGGCTAGTTAGGAAGTAGTCATAACTCTCTTTTCTATTTGAGCATTCTTCATTTGAAAGAAGATACGCATTCCAACATTATCATGATATATTTTCCCAGTGATTTCCATTATATAGTTGTATATACTTCCTTCTAGAACTCATCTTGACCTTTAAATTGAAGAAAAATTACACTTAAAATGTGGGAAACTATTCAAAATTGCATATGTGTATATATATATATATATATATATATATACATATTTATACATTTATAATACACATATACACAAACTTATATATAACATACATATAAATAATCATATATTTATAATATACATATATTTATATACATATATTTAAAAAGCTATTAAACCAGTAATAATCTTCAAAATAATGAAAATATGCTGTCTTCTTTAGTAGTCTAATAGAAGCCATAAATCTTAAATTTGGAGCAAAGAAGACTTAAGTTTGATTTCAACCTCAGATACTTACTAGCTCTGTGACCCCGAGCAAGTCACTTAACTGCTGTTTGCCTCAGTTTCCTTATCTCTAGAATACTTAATACTATATTAAAACACAAAACAAAGTATCCTTAATTAATGCTATATTACTCTTAAGTACTTAATGCTATATTAAAACAAAACAAATATAATAAAAGTAAAAATATTTCAAAAACCTGTACATATCCTCTGGTATACAATTCAAGTCAATTCAATAAATATTTATTAAGCTTACTAAGTATTAAGCACTAGGGATACAATGACAAAAACACAAGCTTTCCTGCCCTTGAAAATCTTATATTCTCCCAAGGTGGGGTTACAATAAGTACATATATAAGTATGATGCAAGGTAATGAGAAAGGAGAGGGTATTAGCAATCTTTGGAGTCAGGGAAGGCTTACTGGAGGATTGTAGGAGCTGGATTAGAGCAGGAAAAAAACCTCAGAGGCTATTTGATCGAACTTCCTCATTTTGCAAATGAGGAGGCTAAGTAAGAATCAGAGATGAGATTTGAATCCAAGTTCTCTGATCATAAAGACAGCGCCCTGTCAGCAGTTGCCCCTTTGTAGCATTAAAGGCCGGCACTCTGGGCAACCAACTTCAGCTGCATCCAGGTGATCAACAAGGCCATCAAAGCCAGCTGGCCAAGAACCCAATTACTGCCTGTGCTAGATCAGTGCCTGAGGTTCTGAAAATGCTCACCCCTTCATATATTGTTCTTATCGATCATAGTATTTCCTGCTGCTTTAGCGGTCAAGTTCTTCCACAAGCCTCCGACCTTCTCATGTCCAGCTTTACAGAAATATGACAAGGACCTCTGATTTCCTGAGTGTGGAAACTCCCTTCCTTTATTTCTCACCTGAATTATTCCATTTTGTTTGTATCTTTCTCATACTTGAGCTTAAGGGCTTATTGCCATATTTCTTCGTATAGTAATGTATCTACAATTAGTTTATGGCATCCTTAAAACTATCACAGAAGGCAATATTATGTAAAACTGAGCCTGAAATGTCCAGTCCTTGACTAGGAATGGTCTAACCTACTTGCAAAAACTCTTTTTATTTATATACTGCATATATACTGCATGGTTTTTATACTAGGTGCATTTGATTATAATAAAGTGAAATCATCAAATTAATTAGTCCTATACATCTTGTAAAAAAAAGCTGTTACCTCTTAGCATTTCTTTTTGCAGTTCCTATTGTGAAGTTTTCTTAGTTTTCAATAACCTTCACTGAAATTTTCGTAAGCAGATTAATTGCTGCATGTAATCAAAGTTGAGAACATGCTTTCCCCAAAATTAAAAACGACTTGCCTTTTGTGGAAACTCACCCTGCATATTTGTAACCATGGTTCTCTACTTTTGCATATCAAAGATATTTCTTTTTATTAAAACAAGTAAACTTTAAACAAAGACCAAATGTTTACATTTGACAGTTCTTCAGGGGAAAAAATTTTGAAATGAATACAAATCTTAAGGTAAGTAACCATCTTTCTTTACTGGCTCCTAATTGTTCCTGTGTCTATGAACTTTTAAAAAATCATTTTGATAATTATATTTCAATGTAACTGGTTTTTTAATTCTATGTATTTTATTTTATGCATTTAAAAACACTATTCTGAGAAGGAAACTAAGGGCTTCCCCAGACTTTCCAAGGAGTCCAAGCCACCAAAAAAAAAAAAAAAAAGGTTAAGAACTCCTACTCTTGATCATAGATCTGGGGATTTTAGAACTGAAAGCCTCCAAAAAGGTCATCTTAGTGACTAACTCCTTCATTTTGTAGATGAGGAAACCAAGGCCCAGAAAGGACAAAAGTGACCTGTCCAAGGTCACATATGGCAAGACATATTTTTTTAAAATAGAGAAATAAATAAATTTTTAAAAAATAGTGTAATGTTTCTGTTCACATAAGCAAATGAAGAAAAGGAAAGGGAGAAAGTAAAATACCCCAAACCCCAGAACAAAACAAAAGATTAAACATAATTATATGCTTGAAAAGAAAACCACAAAAAGTGACAATTGTGGCATATGCCCTTCTGGGCTAGAATTTCATTCAAAACGTTCTTCAAGTGTATATCTATCCGACCGCACGTATGTAGGACTTTTGCTAAAAATCAGGCACAAAAAATAAAAGTGTAATCCATATTTTTTAATCCAAGATCCTGGCTAGAATTCTAACCTTCATCATTTGCCCTTTAGGCCTTAGATTCCTCCTGGCAATTTGTCCCTAATTTCTACTTTCTCTCAGCTACAGGCAATCTGACCACTGGGCCAAGGGCCTCTGTTTCTCTTAGTAACTTTTGCCTGCATGATTCCTTAGTCTTTTTCTGGATTTCTCATTTTACTTTCCTTAGTCAAGAAACCCGAGCCCCAAACCTCTGATTAGGTATGCCAGCTGCCTACAACGCTCTCTCTTTTTTACCAGTCACTAAAAAGAGGGAAATCACTACAACCTTCCCATCTGCTCTCTAACTGGAGCTGTGTTCTTGCTTTAATCTGTACATAACACTTTTTAATTAATTAAGAAGCTAAATTATCTGATATATTCCTAGCAACCTTAGCAACAGTCTTCTGTAGAAAGTTGGTTCAGATACAAAGTAGAATTTTTTTTTCTTTTTACAGAACCAACCAGATAATTAAACTGGTCTGATTAAGCCCTGAAATTGGTTTTGGTTTGGTTTTTGGCTAATGCTGTTTACAGGATTTCAAGCATGATATTTCATGTGACTGCTCCCCTCAAAGCAGAGCTTTTGTGGGCTGACAAAAACAGAGGTGGTTTCTTTTGTGCCACAATTTTGGTAGGAAATCATATCTACAGCCTGGGAGTTCTTAACCTTTCTTATGTCACATACCTCTTTGGCAACCTGATAAAAGCTTACGGACCCTTTCTCAGAACAATGTATGAAATAAAATATATGAGATTACAGAGAATATCAATTCTATTGAAATATAGTTATCAAAATAGTTTTTAAAACAAATTCATGGACCCCAGGTTAAAAATCCCTGAGCACCCCTTCATTTATACAGATGAGGAAAATGAATCTCACAGATGCTAAATAACCTGTGCAAGCTCACATAGTTAAGGAACAGTGTTAAGATTGCATCCTAGGGCCCTTGATGTCAGACCTCATGCTCCTTCTACTATAGCAGGGTTAAATCTAGCTATTTAAGGAGGCAATGTGCTATCATGAAAAGAACACAGGAGTAAGAATCAGAAGACCTCAGTTAGAATTCCAGCTATCCCACTTACTGGCTTTTTGACTCTGGGCAAGTTATATAAAATCTTAAAGATTCAAAATAGGTACAATGCCTGACCTATTTCACAAGGTTGTTGTGAGAACCACGCAAAACAAGGTATAGAAACTTCTATACAACTACCATCTGTTGTTATTGTTGTTGCTGTTATTATTACTGTGGTATTGCTGTGTAATCTACATCTGCCTTCCATGATTAATTCCATAGGCTACCTGTAAACCGTGTGATCCATTTTGAATCTTTCCCAAATGGCTTAATTGATATACTCATAAAGCAATTCCTCTTAAAACATGTCCTGCTATTATTTAACCAGGGTCTACACAGGATCATAGATTTTAGAACTGGGGGGACCTTAGAGGTCATCTGGACCAGCCCCCTTCCTCATCTTATGGAAAAGGAGCTGGAAGGAACCTTCTCGGTTACCTAGTTGAAGAGTTGGAAGGGACCTTTTGTTCAGTTGTGTCTGACTCTTCATGACCCCATGGGAGATTTTCTTGGCAAAGATGCTAGAGTGGTTTTCCATTCACTTCTCCAGCTCATTTTACAGACGGGGAAATTGAGGCAAACAGGGTTAAGTGTCTGAGGTCAGGTTTCAACTCAGGAAGATGAGTTCTCCGGGACTCTGTGCACTATGGAGTCACCTAGCTGCCCTAGCTGGAAGGGACCTTACCAGTTGCCTAGTCCAACCTCTTTCCTCAGTTCCTGAGGAACCGAGACTTTAAAAGCCACTTTGTCCACCTGCTTCATCCTACTGGTAAAGAAAGTTGATGAGGCAGGAGGGTTGGGCAAAATGGTCTCGAAGATTGCTTTTGGCCCTAAAGCCTATCGTGAGGGCCCTCTCCAGTACTTCTGATCTATCTCACCACTGGACCCAGATGGCTCCAGAGAGAGGAAAGTGAGGCTGGTGACTTTGCACAGCTCTCCATCACTTAAATCCAATTCACTTACATGTCAACATCACTCCCTGATGTCATAGTCCTCATAGAGAACAAGGAACAAACAACAAAACCTCGTATCCAATGTAAAAAAGAAAAAATTCCTATTGCCAATTTTAAAAAATTGAATTGAGGGGGAGGGGAAGACAGAGATAAGAAGCGGATCGTTATCATTTCATTACAGATCAAACTGCTTGGGATGTTAGCATTTTACTCACGTCTGGATGAGTTTGGCCACACCCCCAAGTCACCGTGCAAAGCAAAGCCCTTCACAGCTTCACCTGGAGACACTTGGTCTGTTATTTTGTAGCTATGGCATTCAATTTAATGTAAATTTTTTTAAAGTGTACAATAACAGAAGTTCACAATCTTCTTTTTTTTGTTCTTCGTAAAATAGAGAGTGTGTTTGTTATCCATATGACCATAGCTCTAGATCTGGAAGGGACTTCAGGTACCATCTAGTCCAAGGGCAGGGAACCTGTGACCCTCAAGGTCCTCAAGTGCAACCCTTTGACTGAATCCAAACTTCACAGAACAAATCCCTGTAAAAAAGGATTTGTTCTATAAAACTTGGACTCGTCAAAAGGCCGCGCCCAAGGACCTGGAAGCATGTGACCTTGCCACTTGTGCTATATGGAGATCGCTTGCTGTTGCTGTCACTATTACTGCTAGCACTGCCGTGCACTCACATCTTGGTACCAGTTCGACATTGGTCAAGTCACTTAACTTTCCTTGCCTCATTTTTCTCAACTATGTGTGGGTGTGCGTGTGTTTACACATGCGCGTGCACACACACATATACTAAGATGGAGTTTGAACCCAGGTCCTCTGACTGCAGAGTGAATGGAGGAATATTAAGTTCATGATAAAAATTTATTTTATTTAATGTTGAAAAATGTGTGGGCTATTTACACAGCAAGCAACTACGGTCCAAGAATCTGGCAAGAATCTCTGAGGGTCCTTGGGTGCATGTTCAGAGGTTAAAGCTAATCAGCCCTGGGGCCGCTAGGTGGCGCAGTGAATAGAGAGCACTGTCCCTGGAGTCAGGAGGATCTGAGTTCAAATTCAACCTCAGACACTTAACACTTACTAGCCATGTGACCTTGGGCAAGTCACTTAGCCCCCATTACCCTGCCTTCTACCCTCAAAAAAAAGAGCTAATCAGACCTTAATGGTCTCCCTTTCAAAGGACAGATTAGCTGAAAATCATCTTCAATTAGTTTAAGAAAAAAAAAAAGCAGTGAGTCCAGATCTTTCCTCTCATATTCATGAGGAAAGACAAGTCTTCCTGAGTTCAAATATGGCCTCAGACATTTAGTAGCTGTGTGACCCTGGGCAAGTCACTTAACCCTGCCTGCCTCAGTTTCCTCATTTGTAAAATGAATTAGAGAAGGAAATGGCAAAGCTCTCCAGTATCTATGCCAAGAAAATCCCAGCAGAGTTGGACAGGAATGAACAGTAACAACCAAAATACATTAAAAACTGATTTCTTTATCTTCCGCTTTACAGATGCATGCCTTTCTAATTTCTGGATTATTGTTGATCAGCCATGCGACTAGCAATTCTTGTGCATGGGCGAGTGTTGGAGGGGAAAGAGTGGAACACTAAGGATGTGGCTGCTGGGGGTAGAGGAAACACACTGCAGGACGGTGCTTCCGGTAGCTTTAAATATCCTGCTCCCAAAGCCCAGGCAGTTCTGGGTCATGCCTCTGATATCAAGGACCCAGCTGTCTTTCCTTGGATCTTAGGCTGGGACTCCCCACTTACTCCTGTTCGCTTCTCTCTCTCTCTCTTTCTCTCTCTTTCTCCCTCCTTCCCTCTCCCTCTCTCCCTCTCTGTCTCTCTCTCTCTGTCTGTCTCTGTCTGTCTCTGTCTCTCTCTCCCCTCCTCCCCATATTCACTCAATTAATTACCAACTGTTCAGCTAAGTGGTGCAGCAGAGAGAGTGCGGGGCCTGGAATCAGGAAGACCCGAGTTCAAATCCAGCCTCTGACTCTGTTCAAATCTATCTGCCTCAGTTTCCTCGACTATAAAATGGAGCTAATAACAGCACCTACCTCCCAGGGTTGTTGTGAGGATCCAACGAGAGGAGTCTGTAAAGCCTTAGCACAGCACCTGGTACATATAACTACGTGTTTAATAAACACTTATTCCCTTTCTCCAAAACCTGTCTTGGCCTTGTCTCGTCCATTTGTTGTTGTTGTTATTGTTGTTGTTGCTGTTGTGTTTGGTTCTCCGGCCCATATCTTTATTACCTCCCACCTAAACTTCAATAATAATGGGTCTCCAGGGTCTCCTCCCTCTTTCCTATCTCCTGTCCCCTCTTAGCCACCAGAGACTTTGCAGCTAACTTTCCTTAAGTCATAGAACCACGGGTGGGTCAGGATCTGGAAGGGGCCTTAGAATTCATTTAGTCTGACTTCTCATTTTATAAATGAGGAAACTTAAACCCAAAAGGGTTAAGTGACTTTCCCAAGGTCACTCAACAGCAGAGCTGAGATTCAAACTCAGGTCCCAAGAGTACAAGGTGAGCCCTTCAGATTCGCCTCTCTTTTCCCTGGACAAATAGCTGTTTCATTTTGTCATATCCTCATTTAAAACCTCATGGGAGTTTCTTATTATCAAGCTGTCTCTTTGAGCTATTCTTTTAGGGCCACTTCCAAACGTTCCCCTCATCTCAGCAAACTCATTTCCTCCTATGCATCTGCATGAACTCCAGTTTCAACCATACTAATCACATCTTACCCCCTACTTGCTTGTTTCCATAACAATATATTAGCACATTATTTCCCCTTTCTGAAAAGTTGTCCTCTCTCTTTACCAACCCATATGGCTCATTTCTTTTAAAAACACTTCTGAAAATTGGCTAGAACACAACTCAGAGTCAGAGGCTCTGGATTCAAATCTAGACTCTGCTACTCACTACTTTGGGCAAGTCGCTTCCCATCTCTGGGACTCGGTTTCTTATCTATAAAATGGGGGGCTTAACAAAGATGGTTTCTAAGGTCCCTTCATTCCTATGATTCTATGACTTCCTAGTCACATTCCCCCATAACCCCAACCAAATCTGGTTTTAATTTCCCTGTGTGTCTCTTCTGCTATTTGCAAACTCAGCCTGTATGTACTACGTCCATTTTCATTTCCCTTTACTGATAGTAAGGGAGAGGAGAGAAGACTGAGAGCAGAGGTTACTTCAGGAAAGGCAGTTCTGGGTGAGATGCCACATCAGGGGCATGAGAGGCAATGTGTGCCACCAAATGGGAAGGGGTATGGAAAAGGAGGTGGGTGGCTATCAAAGGCAAATTTTACCCACTCTGTGATTGTGGTTAGGGTGCCTATAGCAGCAATGACTCATTCTGCTACTGAAAAATCATCTTGAGTACTGCCTTCAGGTTTCTGATGCTTGCTTAGGTGTTTCCCTTTGTACATTTCACTTTAAGCCTTCAAAAGAATTGAATTTATCTTTAGGATTAGGGACCACCAAATGCTTGGCACATCTTGGTCATATCCATGGGGTCTGATCTGTAAATATATCTCTGTCTTAGTTGTGATGTACTTGAGATTGAAATAAACTCGTCTCTCCCTCTCCCTCTGTGTGTGTGTGTGTGTGTGTGTGTGTGTGTGTGTGTGTGTCTCTCTCTCTCTCTCTCTATCTTTCTGTCTCTGTCTGTCTCTGTCTCTCCCTCTCTTTTGTATCACCACCTCTGGGCCTTTCCTTCCCTCAACCCCTACTCAAATTAGCCAGGTTGAATTCCCAGAGAGAAACCGACACTCTTTTCAGAGTTCTAAGGGGTTGTGGTTTGTAACACTCACACTCTGGGTGCTCCCCATTGATCACCAATTAGCCAGTCAGACCTAATTAGTTTTTAGAAGCAGATATTTACTGAGAAAGAATAACAAGGACAGAAGTTATAAAAAAGATGACACAACTCAGGGGGGGCATATTTTGTGGGTACTCTTTTTCCTACACACAAGGTCTCTAGGGAGAGTAGGCTCAAACTTCAAAACACGAGTAGACAAAGCATAATTCACAGCTCTTTCTTACTAGAGGTCCTTTTCTCTCTGTGTGGAGGCCTCGTGAAATTCCCTTAGGAATTCTCTTCTGGACTACAGGGACCACATTTTATAGTTCTTTGATTTGCCCACATTATCTACCACGTAGAAGGCATTCAATCAATACATGTTAACTAAAAGCAACTAAACAATTTTGATTGAGCAAATTATATTCTTTACATTTTGTGAGTGAGGAAACAAGCATGGAGAAATGAAATCAGTTACCCACAGGCACACGGCTGGTTGACAAAAGCTTCAGGATTAGAATCCAGGTATCCTCACCCCCTGATCTCAATCATTTCCACTATAACATGTGTTTGTGAGAGTGCCTCCAGTGAGTATAGGAGCAAAGAGGAAAAGGAAAAGTTCTGTATCTTGGAAGGTCAAGGAAATAGGAGCTAAAATGGGAGACAGTCCACTTTGCTTTTTTCTGATGAGATCATACTTGCTTTTCAAGATCCGAATGTCTAGAAAATCCATCACAAATAGATATGCTATACCCAGCTCAGTCAGAATAGTTGGGGATTGGGATGTTCTGGTTATTTAGCATAATTTTACCCATTTTTTTTTACATGTTACATTTCCCAAGGTAGCATTTTCCTGTCTCTTTTTTGTGGGGTCCAAACTTAGTCATTGTGATTTCACAGCTCTTGGTTTTGATTGTTTTGTTGGTGATGGTCTTTGAGTTTTCATTGTTGCACCTACTGAGGGTACATATTTTTCCCTAGTTCCACTTACTTCACTTTGTACCTGTTGATATAAGTCTTCCTATATTTCTCTATATTCAACATATGCATAGTTTTTGCCAGCATAATAATATTCAGTTGCATTCTCGTACCATAACTTGTTTAACTACTCCCTAACCAATGAGTATATACTTCATTTCTAATACTTCCCTAATATCAAAAGTGCTATTATAAATATTTCGGCATATAGGGGGCCTTCATTTTTATCATGGAATTCCTTGGTGTATATGCCTAATAATGGAATATCGGAGTTAAAGAATATGAACATTTTAGTCACTTTCTTCATTTAATTCCAAATTACTTTCTAGAATGGCTGGATCAACTCACAACTCCACCAACAATTAATTAGTGTGCTTGTCTTTCTACATCTCCTGAAGCAGGGGTTCTTGTTCAGGTATGAATTAGTTGAACTTGCTGACCTCTGAGGTTTTTTCCAGCTCAGACATACCTACCCACCTCAGACAATCCTACCACAATCCTATTATGGACATATTACATGTAATTCATTTAAAAATGCAGAGATGTAAATATGTGTTTAATTATTTTTGTTGTTTAAAGGCAAATGTACAAAATATTATTTTTAAATTTTTAAAAACACTATTCTCTATCATAAGAAAGTAAGAAGGTCTACATTTTCTAGATTAAGTGATTTATTACGGAGTAAAGCACAGTACCAAGCCAACATAAAAAATGAAGGTCTTAGAAGGATGAGTGAAATATGGAAAACCAAAATATGTAGAATGCCAGGAAGAAATCACTTTTGGGAAGAAAATGCAATTTTCTCTTCTCTCCCTCACTCCACCAATAGTCATATCATTAG
This sequence comes from Pseudochirops corinnae, assembly GCA_028646515.1. NCBI lineage: Eukaryota > Metazoa > Chordata > Mammalia > Diprotodontia > Pseudocheiridae > Pseudochirops > Pseudochirops corinnae. Next base: position 478,735,292 of record CM053585.1, on the reverse strand, counting down.
AAAAACTGAATCAATAGGAGACAATGAATCTCTCTGGGAGCAGAGAGAGACATGGAGGACAGACATGGATTCAGAGAGATAATCATTCAAGAGAGGAGATAATTTCAGAGAGTGTAACCCCTCTTGGTGAGCAGAAGCTCCAAAAAGAAGCAGACCCTGAGAACCCAGCTGAGCTGCCCATCCAGAAGAAAGATGCACCCAAGGGTTGTTGCATAAAGACTCAACAAAGAAAGAAAGATTGATTACCAGGTGTTATAAATTATCCTTTGCCACAGACATATAATACATTCACCACTAATATACTTGAGTTCACTCTTCCACAAGGATGATGTACGTATTTCTTGCAAAATTTTTCCAAAGGTTTGGAGGGGGGATGGGTATGTTTCTATCAGTTGTTCCTCCTCTTAGGAATTCATTTGCTAAAAACTAATTCATTCTAGTGGCTGATTGTAAATGGGAAACATACCATTAGGGGCTCATGAATTAGAAGTCACCCCTTGCAAGACTACCCCTACAACTCTTAGAGTCACATTGCTCCTCCCATTTCTGAACCACTGAGGGACCCAACTTATGAGTGAGAGTTGAAGAAAATACCTCATAAGAGGCATTACATAAGGAACTGTGATTTATGGAAAGAGTTTTAGATATAAAACCATAGGATCGGGGTTCAAATCCTAGTTTTGGCATTTACTACTTAGGTGAGCTTGAGGAAGTCATACTCTCCCAGTCTGTTTCTTCATATGTAAAAATGAGAGAGGTTGAAGGAAAACTACTTTTTCTATAGATGAAATAAATTGTGATAGGTCAGTGGAAAAATCTCTGAAAGAGAAAGGGGAAAATTTAGATGATGCCAAAGATGTCATTAAAATTTGATTTTAAAAGATAAACTCTGGGAAATGCAAGAATAAAAGAACTTGTTTGAGTAGCTGTTGACAAGTTTTCATTCTGTCAAAACAAATGTATCCATGTACTTTTAAAGAGAAAATAAAATTGAAAACTATATCAATATTGGGAGGGTGAACAGTTAGAAAATTAAACCTTAAGAGGCACCAAGGACTACCTACTAAAAAGTATACTTCCCAAAAGAAAAAACCAAACAGCCTCCTTCAGAAAGTTAGCCAACCCAGTCAGCATAGCTTTGATCCTTTTTTTAGTCCTGCAGATGAATTTTCTTCACTCCAAATGCAAAACTCCATCGTCTCCCCATACAAATGGTAATAAACGTCAACAGAAGTAAGCTGACCTTAAGCAAGAGCAGGCCATTTCCTCTATTTCAACCCCAGCCGTGTTGATCTATTTTATATCCAAAGAACTAAATTATTTTCCTTTCGCAGTAGATGCTCCTCCATCTAGAAAAGATGCATCCGCTTATCAGCACCCGCGAAGCTAGCCACATGCTTTTCCTTGCTAGCTGCGAACACAGTTATGTGTATATCAAGGCTGGCTATAGAGTCCTAGCACATGTTTTGATTTGGCAGAAATCAACTGCCTAGGAAATCATGAACATAACACACTTATATAGCGCTTTAGGACTAGAAAGGGATTGCATTGGTTTGGATGTTACTTGATCCACACAATGACATTGTTGTGTAACTAGTAGGTCAAATATCGTTACTCTCATTTCTATTTACTTGCCCAGGGTTAAATGCTAATATGAGTGGCCTATGACAGATAACCTCCTGTTGTTGGTACTATGATCCCTAAAGGCAAACCATTCAATTCAATTCGACTGGACAGATACTTAGCAAGCACCTACTATGTTCCAGGCCTGGTGGTAAGGACTGAGGATATAAAGATAGAAGTGAAGGAGGGCTTGCACTCAAGAAACTTATATTCTACCCCTCCCATGGCAAAGGAAAAACGTTTTGAATGTTTTAGAGAAAATAAGTGGAAACCCCTGTTTAGCAAAGGCATCAGAATAAAGGCCTGAAATGCCAGCCTCAATTGTCTATAGAATGGAAGTTATATAAAAAATATGAGCTTATCAATATAGGAGGAGCAATCAGAAAGCTGTTATTCAGTCATGTATCATTCTTCATGACTCCATTTGAGGTTTTCTTGGCAAAAATACCGGAGGAGTTTGCCTTTTCATTCTCTAGCTCATTTTACAGATGAGGAGAGTGAGAGACAAACAGGCTGAAGCAATTTGCCCGAGGTCATGAAGCTAGGACCTGTTTGAGGTCAGATTTGAATTCAGGTCTCCCTGGCTCCAAACTTGGTTCTCTACCCACTTAGCCACCCAGCTGCCCCACTATTGGAAAGACAAGCACATCAATACACTGCTGGTGGCATTGTGAATGGTCCAACCAGGTGTGGGGAACCTGCAGCCTCAAGGCCACATGTGGTCTTCTAGGTCCTCAGGTACATGCAGCCTTTTGACTGGGTGCAAGTTTTACAGAATAAACCTTTTTATTAAAGAGATTTGTTCTGTGAAGTTTGGATTCAGTCAGATGGCCATACTTGAGGACCTAGAGGGTCAGCTGTGGCCTTGAGGCTGCAGGTTCCCCATTCCTGCCTCCAACCATTCTGCAGACCAGTATGGAAAGAAGCAGAGAACAAGATTAAAATACACATACTCTTTGACTCAGAGATCTCATATGGAGGCATATATCTTAAGGACATGAAAAATAGAAAGTCTCTTATAGACGCTGAAATATTTACAATAGCACTCTTTGCTATATAGCAAAGAGCTGGAAATGAAGTCAACGCCCACCTTTTGGGGAATGGCAAACAAGTCGTGGTACACAAATGCAATGGAATTTCATTGTACCATAAAGAACAATGAATATGAATAACAGAGAATCAAGGGAAGACTATATGAACTGATGAAAACTGAAGTCATCAGAACCAGGAAAACACGATGATCACAATCACGTAAATGGAAAAATTCCAAACAGAACATTCTGCAATTATCATGACCAAGCTCAACCCCAGAGAAATTACAAAAAAAAATATACCTCCTTTCCTTGTTTGCAGAGGTGTAGGATACAGGTACTGAACGTTGCATATATCATGAGACTCAGGATATATTGATTAGTTTTTCTAAACTGCTTTTTCTTTTTTTCTTTTTATACTTTGTTACAAAGGATGGATAACTGGATTTCGAGGCTAGAAAGGGGGTAGAAAGAGAGACATTCAGAAATGAAAGTGATACAAAACCAAAAGATAACAATAAAGAAGTTTTTTTTAAAAACTGAAGTCATATGAGCCACCTTTGAAACTTTTTTCTTTCCACTGCTCTGCCTTAACTGGGTAGGGTTTGAGGGGTAGACCACATGAGCTTTCGGTGAAAGAAGGCAAGAAAAAGAGCCCTGTGATCTTAGAGCTGAGAAGGGACCTCGAAGAAAACCTACTTAAAATTCCTTTCTCTATAGATGAGGTAGATTGTGATACATCAATGGAGAGATCTAAAGGGCCCTTGGGAAGTTGGAGGAGGGAGGGAATGTAGCATTTTGTACATCTCTCATGTGCTCATTAGATTCTGTTTGAACTGAATGATTTTGTATAGCTCATCTTCCCTCCTCTAATGTAAGCTTCTTGAAGGCAGTGTGTCTTATTTGTCTTTTCTCCAGTAACAAGAGACTTAACATGTATTTGCTGAATGAATGGATGAAGTGTTACCAACCCAAGTTTTGGAAGGCTGCCCATTTCTAAATGTGTGTGTGTGTATGTGTGTGTGTGTGTGTGTGTGTGTGTGTGTGTTGGACAATTTCCCAGTTTTGCCTACGTAAGACGACAAATCAGTAGCTAACTAGAAATTCCCCAAGGGGTAGGTTGTGTTTTGAATTGAGGGGACGAGGAAAATCTGCAGAAGTTTACAAAATGGGACCTTATAAAAGCAGAGAAAAAGTAAAATAGCCACAGAAAAAAACTCCAGATGACGGTGATACAGAAAGTTTCCATTTAAACTGCTTGGAATCACTTCATATTTTTAGTTCCAAGAATATAATTAATATATGTAGTATCATCATGCTAAATGCCATTTTCAGATATTACATATACATATGCACACATATACATAATACATATGTGTATTGCAAAATACACATATTATACTGGAAAATGGGACCTATATATAGATCCACATATACTTTTTGGGTGTTTTTGTTTTTGAGAGTAGGTCACCTTGTCTCTATGAGGCTGGAAGCCCAATCTCATTGCTGATGCACATGGAAGCTTTGATCTGCTCTGTTTCTAACTTGAGCTAGTTGGCCCCTTCTTTAGGCAGCCTATTAAGCCTCTCTCCCCAAGGACTCACCATTTTGGTCCTGGACTTAATGTGCTCAATTGGCTATAGACCTACTGAAGCTCAGAACTCCCAACCTCAAGTAATCTCTCGGGCTCATCCTCTCCAGCAGTAGGGATTACAGGTGTGTGACACCACATCTGACTCAGATATCGTTTTTTCCACCTGCACTTCTCACTGGTTTCCCAGAGTGGAATACATTCTATTGTCCAATCAAACTGGTCTCCTTACTTTTCTATCTCCCATCTCCTTGCTCCATGACTGAAATGAGCCCATTTTCACTTCTATCTCTTAGAATCCCTAGCTTTCCTCAAGGCTAAGTTCACGTACCAGAGGAAGTGTTAGTAAATCTCCCTAGTTGTTACTACTCTCTCCTTCCTCCTCAAATGCTTACTTATCCAACTATCCATATGCTTGTCTTTTTACAAGTTGTATCCCTCATGTCAAATGTAAGCTAACTGAGGGCAAAGACTGGTTTTTAAAAAATCTTTCCATCTCCAGTGTCTAGTAGTACTTGGTATATAATAGATGCTTATGTTTGAGGCTGAGAGTAAAAATTGTGTGATATAAAATTATTAGAAGGTCGTGACTCCTGACCTTCTTAAGCTATGTCCCTGGTATTTACCAGTGCCGCCTTTGGAAACAGCAATCTTCACACTGAGCTATTCTCAGCAAGATTAGTACCCATACTGTGATATCAAGTCGCTACAAACCTTGAACCTCTCCACCTCTGTGGGATTATATGTGTCTGGCCCCCCCCCCCCCCCCCCCCCCCCCCCCCCCCCCCCCCCCCCCCCCCCCCTCTCCCTGGTTCCTGTAAATCCACCTTATTTTGCATAGAGGAATTTTCTTGGCATGTTTATACCTCCTCCTCCAGAGATGATCAGAGATTCCCAGCCCCACTGGAAAGCACTTTCTTACAGGTGGCTTGGCCACCTGCAGCCACAACGGGTATAAAACCACTAGAATCATAAGTACCTGAGTGGATGCATGACCATAGCTCTCTCCTTGTGAGTATGACTGCATAATTTTGGCGATTTCTGTCTTTATTGCTTATTTCCTTGAGGCTGCACCTGGACTCCAGTCCCGTGTCCTTTATCTCGTCCACTGGTCCCACCTTGCTAATAAACTGCCCACTGAAGCATGAAGTCAGGTTTGTCAAAGTTTTCATTTCACCGGAATCCTGAACCCTTCTGGACTCTTCCTGGAACAGCTAGGGTTGAAGACGGAATTCTCTTGAAATGAACAACTGCCAGACTGCCCTGGACCAGTAATTAGGGGGTGGAATTAATTCTGACCTTAGCTGGGCTTGGACAGTTCTCAGGACACCTGGAAGGGCTTAGCTATATGTTGCTGCTGCCCATTTTGTGTATGTCCTTACCCATGAATTTTATGTTTGGAACAAACTTAAGAACTTTTCCCTAGCCATGGGGAAGGCCTGTGGGGATCCAGTGATCTGCCCATTCTCTTGCAGGTGATCCAAATATCCTAATACCGTCTATGACAAGGGACTGAAGGTCTGTACCCAGTCATTAAGGCTCTCTCCGGCTTGGGTGTATTGTTATACACCATTTCCCCCTATAATTTTCCTGTTTGTCCTGTCTTCAAAGCTGATGGTCAGGAGTAGCATCTCACCATGGACTACTAGTACCTACTAAACTCTGTGGTTCCCCTCATTAAAGTCCCTGTTCCAGATGTTATCACTGAAGCCAGCCAGTCTCCATTTGCTTCACTTTTGAAAGCACCTGGTAGCCCTTCACACACCTCCTGAATAGCCCTGCTATTAATAGCCCGTGGGTTGTGTCAACAGGACTTGGACCTTTTTAACTGGTCCCCCAACTGCCTGTGGCATCATTATGTGGAGGACATACTAGTCCAGTGCCCAACCCAAGAGACCCCACCTATATTTGTAAGCTTCCCTGAGATCATACCTCACCCACTGCAGATGGGCCATAGCTTACAGAAAGTACAGGGTCCTACAGAGATTCGAAAGTTCCTGCACCCAAGGACAAAACATCATTTGTCAGTTCTATGACAAGCTCCTCATCCTCCAGTCACCATGAAGGAGACCTAATCTGTGGTTGGCCCCTTTGGTTTCTGGACAGAAGCTAGTGCACACAGACTCTGGACCCCATAACATGCCATACTAAAATCTGAGCTGAGGCAGACTGGCACGAACAATGCCATCTACTAGCCCTTAAAAGCAGTGGGTCGCACCTCAGGAACCTCCAGCTTTCCCTGGCTGAGAAACTTCACAAGGTAGCTAACCTCACCAACCGCTGGGCTGATGGCCCTTCTCTCCCTGGATGGACTGTATGAACTCACCATATCAGAAAAAAGTCTTTCCCCATAACTTAGAGACCAGCTGAGTCCCCATGCCATCCTCCAACCAATAACATCCCCCATGTGTGGATGGTTCCCAAATATAAGCACATCAGCTGCTGCTCCAGGCAGCAAGACCCCAACAGCATTACAGCTGAAACACCCACAATGAACTTGGCAAACCCGCTGAGGCCACATCTCCCACTGGAGAATAGCAGAGATGTATTTTGGACCAAGATGCAGATAATATTTAGCATCAAGTTCATATGCACCTTCCTTGACCTTTCCTTTTTAACATCATCTGCCATGTTATAGCCATGCAGGCACCATTTGTATGCTTTCCAAAGAAAGAATTCTGCTCTTTCCCATGCTAGGTGAAGACTCCCTGCCATCATAGACAGCTTTATCCTAAGAAGTGAATTAGTACCCTGAGGGACGTTGCTGAGACCCTCCACAAGGCTCAATTATCAATGACCCAAGAACTAACCACACAAATCAATCAAAGAGTTGCTGCCCTGTGCCTGTTGGCTAAAGACCAATGGGTCATAAGGGCAGATCCAAATGGCCCTAGCTGACCAAGGCGGAGTCTATACAATGGTCAATTTCTCTGGCAGCTTTTGGGTTGGTCAGATCCCCAAGGTTTTGGCTATTGCTCATGAAATGGAACTCTGAGCAGAGCAAATGCAGGAGGCAGTCAAAATCACAGATGAAAGTAAAACCCTGGACTTTTCCAGAGCTATTAGCCAGTTATCCCAATGGAACTGGGGAAGTATTATATGCAGCTTTCTTGAGACTCTGGCACCACCTTTGTAGTTCTGATTATAATCTGCTCCCTATAGGTAGGGTTAAGCCATCAAATCTGGAAACAGACTGGGCATAAAGTAGCAGCTTTTTGACGTGACTTCCCAGGATCAAGAGGTAGATTATAATATAAAGCTATAAAGCTTCCTGTCTCTGGCAACCACCTGCCTGCACCTTGCAACAGCAAAATGTTCCTAGAACGTGAACATTTGCATAAGTATGTATTCTTGGCATGTTTGCCCCTACTCTTAGGAGGGACATAACTGCATGTTTGCAGCCCTTCTGAGTATACCAACCCTAGCCGCATCTCTCCTATATACCATTAATAAATCACTTGGTGAAGCATCAGTCCAACATGTCCAGTTTCCATTTCAGAGGAATCCTGAACCACTCTGGATAACCCTCAGAACATAACTGCTTGCCCATTTTATGTGCAACACATATTAAGGTGCAACCTTATGTTCATGAGCACAAAAATCCATTATTGTAACTTTCCTCGTATCTGGTTAAGTCCTCAAAGACTGCTTAGATGATGTTTCCCAATCAATTTCTGGAAAATAGCTCCACATTAGGCTAAAAGAACAGGGAAGTTAATTAAAGGTGATTTAAGGTACTTAGCATGCTTCCAAAAAAAATCAACACTTTAGCCAAGCCAGGAATTTCTTTGGATGGCATTTTCACCAAAAAAAAAAAAAATGAGGAAAGTCTCTTTGTCTGATACATGATTACTCTCAACACCTGACTAGAGAAACTGGATTCCTAGAAGAAGAAAAGGAAATGGAATTGCTAACAACTAAACTAGCCTAAAGACTTCCCCCATAAGGATATTAATTTTTATAGGAAGTTACTAGAGGCATCAGATAACTTCTTGTGGGAGATTTCTTTGAGCAATACGTGGAGATATAGAAAAATGAAAGTTTCTCCATTACATAAAGTACACGAACTCTTAAAAGCAGTAATTCAAAAAAAAAAAAACCCAAATGACTACATAAAATAATTTAGATTAAAAATCTGACAGATTTCTCAAAGTACATTACTTTTTTAAGTTTCACAATATCCCTGCCAGGCATTTTCCTGGTGGGGGAAAGTGAAACAGGAAGTTGATAGATGGGTGCCTAAGTCATCTGGCCCCCAGAGGGAAAGGCAGAAGCCAAGATAGAAGCAAATGTTTCCCAAATCCTAGCTTGAAGGAGGCTGAAAGGTTTGGTGCCTTTGACAGCCAGAGTCCAGAAAGATTGCAGCGATTCTGAATGTAACAAATGCATTCTGGGAACTGGGGTAGACTCGAGGAGAGACTACAACTGGGGATGTATGCCACAGTCTGGCCTTGATGCAGGAGTCACTTCTCTCCTGGGCCCTGATTTCTCTACTAGCCCAGATGTTCACTAAGGGATTATTGATCACAGCCTCCCTGTGTAGTCCTTCATTTTCTAACATTAATGATCTTACTAGCAAAGGTATCACCTTATCATTTATCACCCTAGTTGTGCAGCTTTCCTCTTCAATTTGTAGAAAAGGAAACTCAAAAGAAAGTTAGATATTTATGTAATATCTATTAACACCATTGTGGAGACAGCAATTGCTCCATATTCCTATTTATCCTCTTTGGCAACCTTCATATTGTGGTTTCTCATGAGTACAATTTTGACTATATGAAATACCCTGTTAGTGTGACAATAACAATTAATGTACGTCCAACACCATGGAAAGTGGCCCAATCCAGCAGAGTAGAGCAACTCAGCTGGTTTTTGTTGTTCGGTTGTGTCCAACTCTTCATGACCACTTTGGGGTTTTTTGTTTTGGTAAAGATACTGGAGTGGTTTGCCATTTCTTTCTCCAGGTCATTTTACAGATGAGGAAACTGAGGCAGGCAGGGTTAAGTGACTTGTCCAGAGTCACACAGCTAGTAAGTATTTGAGGTCACATTTGAATTGGGAAGATGAGTCTTTCTTACTCCAGGCCTGTTACTCTATGAACTGAGTTACCTAGCTGCCCTAGGCAGCTATGAGTTATTATCTTTTGAATTGGGGGTATTTCTACGTGACAAGTTGACCTACCCCCAGGAATGGTGGGATGAACTTGGGTTTGGGTTTCGTTTGTTTTTTGCCATTGTTCTGTAAATATCATTTGAGTTAACCCAGGCAACACTACTAACATAGTTAATTTTGCTATAACACCACATAAAGCATTTCCAAAAAAGCACCAAGCTCTGTAAAAGCACACAGTAAAAACGATACAACACTCAAAAACTTTGTCAATGATATAGGGAAAAAAAGGATAGGAAGCTAATTTTTTAAAAGTACATTTTAAATGGTTAAGAAATACATAAATAGTACAATAGTGACAATATCCAAGCCCTCAGGCGTCTGAAGCCTCCGGCTCCTGCTCAGCCCCCACCCCAGTTCCCTTAGGACTGGAAGCCAATGTAGGAAGTGGGGGAGGGGAGTTCAGACCAACTCTTTCACTCACAGCTCCTTCTGCACCATAAGATAATACATTAAATATGGTACTTTACCTTGACAAAGACCTTAGGTGCGATTGTCAAAGTAGGCTTCTTTTGGGTGCAAATTGAATTAAAGTTACATTTTCAAGCAGTACATCCTTCTTTACCAATTAGACAGAAGGTGGGAAAGGGAGGACTGCTTTCTCCCACCTAGTCCTAAACCTTCTTCAAGAGATGATTAGAACTCAGTGGAGTGTGGGGTGGGGAGAGAAGTGGAGGAGTGAGTACACACCTGAATTACATTTTGGCAGATTTGCATGCATTTCAGTTTGTTTCACATGTGCTGCATGTAGGCTAAACCATTAGGATGTAACCCATCCTAATTTCTAATGCTAAATTGTAAAGGGAAAGAGAAGCCAACTCATTGACTCCATGGCCAGTGTCCTTCCCAGAAGAAAGTATTCATTATGCTCTGGTCCTTGGCTAGCTGCTGGGCATTGTCTGTTCTTTGGTTCCTAGCGTCATTAGCCTTGGATTTTAACAGCCTGTGGGATTAACGAGATTCCCTCCAAAAATACAACAGCTTCCCAGTGGTTGTTTCTGCTGAGAAATGGGCACCCTCTGTTGGCAATCTACACACAAAATTACAAAAAAAAACTAGAGGGAATGTTCTGCTAACTGTACAGCTTCATGAGGAAGAAGAATGTTAGTAGAACTTCCAAGAATAGTAACTATTCACAGTAGATGAAAGTATATTTTTAATTCACCAAAGTTGTCTAAAACAAATTCCCTACTGCTACTGTTTTCAAAAAACCATTAGATTATTTATTGGCAGAAAGACAGGAGCATAAGCCCCTAAAACTTCTAGAGAACGTTTTTATATTCACCACCATCTTGTTCAATGTTGCCTACAGAGAGGACTGTTGTTGTTCTTCATAAAACTAATGTTTTATGAATGCTTAAAAAGTTTCCACAGTTTCCATTTCCTAATACCACCATCCCCTCCCCCTACAACTATTTCTTGTAGCAAAATGTGCACATTAATCATGTCCAACAGTGTATGTCTCAATCTGAACCCATAGTCCAATGCCTTTCTACCTAGAAGAGAGAAATATGTTTCATTATTATCAATAAATATTTGTCGGTGAACACAATGATCTTTTTAAAGTCAGGCCAACAGCAGTTGAAATGAACTCAAAACACACTTATTAAAAAAAAAAAAGTCATGTCTGTTTTGCTTACAGCTTAGGTTCCATAGGGAAACTGAGATCACAGAATCTTCATTATTCCTTAATACTATTTTTTATATGTATGTATTTTTTTAAAATTATTTATTTATTTTTAGTTTTCAACATTCACTTATGCTATTTTTTTAAGGTGAAAAATGTCATACAGGTCAAATACCACTGCAATAAATTCTTTTACAGTGAAAATTGTATGCCTAACAGAAACATCTCTAAGTTCTGCTAATGGGTATCTCCTTTAAAAGCATTAATCAAAGTAGCTTAAGGTATAATTATAAGGTAATCACAGAATCTCAGACTATCTAATCTGACCCATATGAGAGAGAAATCCTTTATAATATACCAGACAAGTGGTCAACCAGCTTTTGCTTGAATATTTCCAGTGAGGTCTTTTGGATGCAGGAATCCAGACCAGGTATTGTAACCAGCCTAGCATCAGATGAACAGACATCCAGGAGTTCTGCACTCTAGACCAGTCCAAGCTAAAGTGATGCTATGTTTGGGTGTAAGCTAGGTGGAATAGCCTATTTCAAGGCAGCCTGTTGTACTTTTGGATAGCACTAGTCTAATTGTGGTTAGAACATACACTATATACAAACAAATCTATAAACGGGAATAGGGGTTAGTCTCTGAAGGAAAAGACTAAGATTAAGGAGGACTTAAATAGAGAAAATTAAATAGAGAAATTGAATTAAATTAAATAAAGGAAATAACTTCCTCCTTCAAAGTCTAATCTTCAGTATATAATGTGGGTCTGGCCCATGGGCAGACCCCATCTATAGGATCATGGCTAGTATTGGCTTGAGCTGCTGGTGGAAAAAAGAGACAGTCCAAACTCCTCAGCATACCTGAGAGCCCTGAGGCAGAGACATAACAGGCAGGCCTGGCCCTAAAAGACTGTGGCCAGTCAGCCACGTTACAAATACAAGGAACTCACATGTATGGACCTGCTTATTAAACAGCCTGGTGTAAGAGAAAGACTAGAAATTCAGACTGGAAGCAAATTAATAAGAGCTCCCCAGTATAATACACATTTGATGAAGTACTTTCCTCACAACAACTTTGTGTGGCAGGACACGTCAGCATTCTTGTCCACATTTTAAAGAGGAGGAAGGTGGTGCCTGGAAAGAGTTGCTGACTTAACCCCCATGACATAGCAAGTCCGTTTGAGGGGACCAACCAAGGTCAATAGTTCTTTCCACCGTATGAGAAAACCTGTGTTTCTGGGTCAGATGTATGTTGTTCCAAAGGGTAGGATAATGTGAGACTGATTCAAGGAAACAGCAAAAAAGATTCTTTTACTAGATGATGATAGCAGGCACCTTAGGAATCTTCAGGGACAAACCCCTACAAAGACCTCTTCCGTGGTCAGGGAGTTTGTGTCTAATACCTGCCTCCTACACCACAGCCCCTTCTTACTTCCTGCCCTTACTTCCTTCCCCCTCAGAGTTAATTCCCTGGCCTGAGCCTCCTTAAATTCATCCTCTGTTCTGCTTGCTTGGCTCTTCCAAGTGGATAATCCCAACTCAGCCATGTGAGGAGGTTATAGAAGATGTGCCCAGGCTGGCTGAAGTGTGGAGCTGTCCTGGGGGTGAGAGATGGGGAGTGAGTTTGACAAAGGTGGTTCTGGGCCCTTAGACCTTTACTCTAGATTCCTCAGCTTCCCTAGCTCAATGAGACGAGAGAATAAGGAAGAACTATTGTAATAAACTGCTGGCTGGTCTCCCTGCCTCAAATCTCTCTCCATTCTCAGTTATCAAATTGATCCTCCCTAAGCACAGGTCTTCAGATCATGTCACCTCCCTCCCATGTCTGCCCACTCCCATCATTCCATAAAATTCAGTGTCTCCCTATTACTCCCAGGATCAAACATGAAATTTTGTTGTGCTTATAAAGCCCTCCACAACTGGCTCCTTTCTGCCTCTCCAGTCTCTTTACACCTTACTCATGCCCACATACTCTTCAATTCAGTGACACTGTTCCTCCCACAAGGCACTCCAATCTTCTGGGCATTTTCTTTGGCTGTCCCCCATGCCTAGAATCCTCTCCCTTCTCACCTTTGCCTCAAAGCTTTCTTCGGGTCTCAGCTGAAATCCCACCTTCTACAAGAAGGCTTTCCCAGTTCCCTTAATGCTACCGTCTTCCTTCAGAGATCACCCTCAATTTACCCAGTATGGCTCTTGTCTGTACAGAGTTGTCGTGCATTGTCTCCTCCGTTAGACTCCTACTTTTTTTGCTTTTCTTTCCATCCCCAGTTCTTAGTATATTACAACAGAGGAGACAGCATGTACATGACGCCTCTGTCCCAGGTGGGTTTGGGGGTTCTCTGAAGGTCAGCCCCATGATGCTACAGACTCCTGAGTTTATGATACTGTGTACAGTTTATATGCAGAGAGACTCTGGAGAGTCTGGAAAGACAAGAGAGGATAGAGATGGAAGACAAGAAGCAAAGCTCAAACCTTGAATTGCAGATGGAAGATCTCACCAGAGCTTGGATACATGAGGAAAGCTAGCCTCCCACCATACCCCTTAATTCCCAGTATCTGCCCTCTCAAAGACTGCTAACAGTAAACTTCTCCAGAGCAACTGATTATTCTCTTTTTGATTAAGCTACGACGTTCTTTCTCTCTAGAGCTGAAACAAGAGCCCATTTCCACATATATATTCTATCCTACCAATCTCATTTGTATAACTTTCCTATTACTGTTTTACTACTTGCATCTATTATTTGAGAAATGTTTACTCTCTATCCATGATAATCTTGTGTGTAATAAAAGGGTGGGATACTCAGCTAGGTTGCCAGGATCAGCTTCCCTCCATAGTCTGACTTTCTTCTCTTCTTCCAGGAGTTATACTCCTTCTAGCTGCTTCCTCCTTCAAGTAACTGTCTTTCAGTATCTATTTCTGTCTAGAGGGCATGGCTCAGCTCTCTAAAGAATACTGTTTCTCCTGCTGATCTGTATGTAGTTCCAATCAAATGACCAGTGTAGGGGAAGGAGAGAAAGACTCTTCACCCTCACTTGATGCCCCCTGGTATAGGTAAGAGGGTTTCCTCCAAAACTGCCTCCAGCTCTTGAATTCTGAAGCCCACCTAGGTCCCAGCCATTGAAAGACCCCAGAAATGTGGTTAATCTGCTTGTTCACGATCCAATCAGAGAAGCACTTGAGCCTCGTAAAAGGGATTGGTGATCATTAGGTACATCTTGTTTATACATTAAAACCTCATCCTGGGAAACTACATTCTGTGACTGCAACAATTGGAGGAGCCCCCTCCCTTACTCTGGTATTCACTTACTCACGTACTTGGTATTCCCATCAAATCTAGGCTCCTTCAAGACAAAAAATATTGTATTTTTGTCTTTGTATTCCAGTTCTTAGCAAAATGGCTGGTATATATTAGATCAGCAATTCTCAACCTGTGGGTTATGTTCAGTTTGTAACAATGAAAATACATCCTGCATATCAGATATTTACATTACAATTCATAACAGTAGCAAAATCATAGTTATGAAGTAACAACAAAAATAATTTTATGGTTGGGGGTCACCACAACATGAGGAACTGTATTAAAGGGTTGTGGCATTAGGAAGGTTGAGAACCACTGTATTAGATATTTAAAAAATGTTCGATGAATTGAGTTGGTGACTTTAAACCCATCTAGGAAAAGTAACTCTGTGACCAGAGTCTATAGCACCCTCTTCAAGACCACTACTGTAGGGATTCACAGCCACAAGACCATCTTAGAGAAAAAGCTCAAAAAGTAGTCCTTGCTAATCGGTAATTTTAAAAGAAACACAGTACTACATGGGTTCAAGACAGGCACCTCTTGAAGAAAATGTGACCTTAGAAACACAAAACAAGTGTGAACATGGAAAGGACTAGCACTAATTTGTAGAGGTTTGTTTCATCCTAGATCTGAAAGAGACAATGTTCTGCTAATGCTGACTTTGCATCATGCAGACCTCTGCTGTTATGTAAGGGAGTAACACTCGCCCACTTACTGCTAACACTACTGTTCTACATGGAGTTTGGTTTATGCAGGTTTATTCAGGTTCTCCTTAGTATGATCTAATTTCTGCCTCATCCATACTTGCTCTTTTCTTTCTGCCCAAACATGTTACCTCTCTCAATACACTCATTATTTCTGCCTCTTACATTCTCTCCACGTTGCTATCTGTCCAGAGCCATAACCAGCAATCTATGTACCTGGGGCAGCACAAATTATGCCTTGGGGAAGCAATTTGAAATGTTCCCTTGTATTAATTAAGGTCAAGGAGAGAACAGGGTGCTGACAGCCACACTATAAGCCAAAGCAAAGTGGATGCTTTGTCCTTCTGCCAAGCCCAGCCCTGACATGTGGATGCATGGTGGTTCCTGATCCATGTGGTTGCATAAAGCATATTATCTTCCTAACACTTTTCTTCCTTGAACCCATGCCAGTGGCTAGCAAGCCTGAGAAATGGATATTTGTAGCCCAGGTGGTAACATCATAAATATCAGAGACCTAGATCTGGATCAGGAGCCTGCTGCCTGGCAGGAGCTGATTGCCACAATCACCTTGGAGAAGAAGCATGGCTCCCACAGAAAAAAGGGTCTGAGGGAGGGGTAGAGTTATAGCTGAAAGGATTAAGAAAGCCCAAGCCATGTCTGGCTGGCCAGGAAGTCTGTAGGTTCAGGCAGTGCTTGTGTGAGATGAAAGGTTAATATTTCAGCAGTCCTATAAGGCTGCCTTTCCCTTTTGGAGGGAGTTTAATGTGTATGATGGGTTATTGTTAATGCTTGTTTAGGGGTCTTCAGGGTTTTAGGGATTTTCAATGGAGGAAAAAATAAATCAATGTTCTATGTCTAGTCCCCATATTATACAAATGAATATCTTTCATAGAAGGGACTTTTGGGGTGTTGTTCTAGATATAAGCCATACCATTTATTATTATTATTATTGTTTTAGAGATTCTCTGGTTGGGCAAATGAGTCAGCAAGAACAAAGAGAAAAGCCTGACTTCACCTTTCTGGGGTTAGACCCCTTCAGGATGACCTTTGTCCACATGAGACCTGAGCTAGAGCACCTTGTAGGTTGGAGGGCCCATGGGCCACAGGTCATATCTTGTGAACTTATTCAGGGTCTAAGGGACGGAGTCCCAGAAATTTCAAGTACTTCTTTTTTGGGGGGGCCCCATACATGCAGTGGATAGAGAGCTGGCCCTGGAGTCAGGAAGACTTGAGTTCAAATCTGATCTCAGACACTTACTAGCTCTGTGACCTTGGGCAAGTCACTTCACCCTGTTTGCCTCAGTTTCCTTACCTGTAAAATGAGCTGGAAAAGGAAATGGCAAACCACTCCAGTATCTTTGCCGAGAAAATGCCAAATGGGGTTATGAAGAGTCAGACACCACTGAAATGACTCAACAGCATCAAAACATACATCTTCAGGGTTTGTTTTATTCCTTTTTAAGATAGCCTATTTATCTTATCTCTGATGACTCCCAGGTCTTCATTTGATGCCACTGGCTTTGAAGAAATCTACTTGAGAATCTGAGAGTGCTTTATGCATTTGTAGGGACCCACTGGAGATAATTTTGTCTAGACCTCCATTTGGAGTAGCTTAAGCATTGGCAGAGATCCAATGGAGAAATTTTGGGGTTGCCCTATGTGCTCAAGGAGCCCAGGGGAGGAATTTTTAGCTAGGAATAGTTTGGTTTCTCATGTGAGGAGGAAAGGGCAACTTCCAGTTGACCCCAGGTCTTCAATGCTTCCTGGGAAAAGCCTCATATGTTCTGGGAACTCGTTTGAGACTAGACCTCCTTCAAGAGAGAAAACTTGGGTTGCTTTCTTTTTCTTTTTAGTTGTTTTTCTCTTTTTCCCCAGTGGTTTTTGGTTTGAAGCAGGCCCATATAAGTACCACACAGAAAGAAATCTACAAAAATTTTGTAAAATGTTTGTTGCTGAATTTGTATAGTAATATTTGGCAATGAGTGCAATCTTCAGGCCCATGTGGAGGTCTGACTCTCTCTCTCTCTCTCTCTCTCTCTCTCTCTCTCTCTCTCTCTCTCTCTCTCACTCTGTGTGTTTCTCTGTCTCTCTCTCTCTCTCTCTCTCACACACACACACACACACACACACACACACACACACACACCTCAAAAAAAGACTTAATTTGAAGGTTATCTAAGGACTGTGCTGAATGGATTTCTGGGAGTCTTTGAGTGACATTCAGGAGACCATTAAAAACTGTACCAATAGTACTTTGTTTGGCTCTTAGTGCAGTGCCTGGCACATTGAAGGTACATAATAAATGTTAATGGACTGACTAGTGGACTGACCGTAGGGCAAGGCATTGGGGGCGATACTAAAAAATAAGGATAATGGAATATTCCCTCCCCAAAGGTGGGACAAATGGGCCCAAAGCATTTCAGTTTATTTACTAGAGATAACAAATATTTAACTTGTAGGAAAGTATAATGGGGATAATCAAGGAGACTTCCTGACCTTCTAGACTGGGCTCCCTCTCATGGGGTTGGTCATGTGTTCTTGTTCTTTTCAGTGGGACATGTGCTCTGGCCCCTTCTTAAAGAACATACACTTTGTTAAAATGACCCAGCAACTATTAGTTTGTCACCAATCATGGGCAGGGGGCTGCATCAACAGTGATTAATCACAGAGTCAAGAGTAGTCATTCATTCTGTGGGTTGTGAAAAAAACCAAAAAGAAAAAACTTGCTTTCACTTTTGGAAACTCTTCCAACATTTTCTTCCCCCTTGGAATTCTAGCAATGGGAGAAAAGAGAATTCTTTATTTTTTTCTTCACCACAACCTTTAAAAATAGCATGTTTTCTTTATTTTGTATCTTCTTATATGTGTTTCTTATATATAAGCTCCTTGAGGGCAAGACTTCATTTTTGTCTTTGTTATCTCCAGCCCCTAACACAGTGCTTAAAACACAGTTGCTTTAATAAATGGTTGTTGCTTGATATAACCATCATGGATAATTTCACACAAGATCATTTTTCCCTTTACACATTTTCACAAACTAGGAAATTAATCCAGGAACTGCACATTCCTTGAGAACATTCTCCTATATATCTTTCTATCCCCCTACCGTGCCTAGCCCAGTGCCTTGAATGTAGTAAGCCACTGGAACATTCAACATTATTGGATGAAAGAAAGCATTAGTTTTTGCTATGAATTTTTAAAACACATCTGTTCATCTGTTTCTCCACATGCACAGAGGTAAGAGGCTACAGCACATTGCTAAAAAAAAAAAAAATGAACTAGATGATCTTTTCATCCAAAAAATGTGGATTCCCCGTCATCCTTATTTCCTTCCTCTGCCAATGAGAGGTTCAAAACAGTAGCAACTACGGGGGTTTGTGTTGAACAAGGCCTAACATGCAGGCTTTGGGCCCAGGAAAATCACAGCTTTTCTTGGAGAATACAAGTAAGAAGGGTGACCCAATGGTCAATTCACAATTAGTTGTCACTGGAATAATGTAGTGGAGAGCGTGGACTCCAGTTCATAAAACATTGACTACGCTACTTCTCTGTGGTATGACCACGGGTAAGGCACTTAATCTCCCTTAACTTCAGTTTCCTCATGCGTGAAATGGCAAAAAAGAAGAAAGAGAAAACCTACACTGGGCAGGTGGGTGACACTGTGGATAGAGCTGGATCTGGAATCAGGAAGGCTCATCTTCCTTAGTTCAAATCTGCCTCAGATACTTCCTAACTGTGTGACTCTGGGCAAGTCACTTCACTCTGTCTGCCTCAGTTTCCTCATCTGCAAAATGAGCTGGAAAGGGAAATAGCAAACCACTCTAGTTTCTTTGCCAAGAAACCCCAAATGGGGACACGAAGAGTCAGACAAACGACTGAAAACGACTCCTTCACAATGTTGTCAGGAGGACAGCATGGGGTAATTCTAATAGCTGTCATGTATATAAGGCTTTAAGGTTTGCAAAGTACTTTACAAATAGTATTTCATTTTATCCTCTCAATGACTCCGAGAGGAAGGTGCTATCATAATCTCCATTGTACAGGTGAGGAAACTGAGATAAACAGAAGTGAAATGAATTGCCCAGGGTCGCCCAGCTAGTAAGGGTCTGAGGTCAGGTCTTTCTACTCTAATCCTCATCCTTCTTGACCTCTGGAGCCTTGGACACCATTGAACACCCTCTTATCCTGGATTCTCTTTTGTCTTTTGGTTTTCATGACTTTACTCCCTCCTGGTTCTCTTCCTATCTGTCCGACTGCTCCTTCTCAGTCTCCCTTGCTGAATCTTTACCCAGATCATGTCTAAAAACTGTAGGTATATAACAAGGTTCTGTCCTGGGCCCTTTTCTCTTCTCCCTTAATACTATTTTACTTTGTGATTTCATCCACTCCCATGGATTCAATGATCATCTCTATGTGATTTTCAAATCTATTTATCTAATCTCTCTGCTGACCTCTGATGTTCATCCCAATTGTCCATTGGATGTCTCAGACTATGTCATGTAGACATCTTAAACTCAACAAGTCCAAAAACGGATCTTATTATCTTTCTTCCAAACCCACCCCTCTTCCAAACTTCCCTATTACTGCTGAGGGTACCACCATCCTCCCAGTTCCCCAGGCTCACAACCTAGGAGTCATCCTCAATCTTCTCAATCTCTCTCACCCTTATGTTCAATCTTGCCAAGGCCTGTCCATTTTGCCTGACATCTCTCTCATAAGCCCAGTTTCTCCTCTGCCACCACCCTGGTTTCGGGTCCTAATCATCTCACACTTGGACTATTGCAATAGTTTTTTTTTTTTGAAGAGTAATTGGGGTTAAGTGATTTGCCCAAGGTCACACAGCTAGCAAGTGTTAGGTGTCTGAGGCCGAATTTGAATTCAGGTCCTCCTGACTCCAGGTCCGGTGCTCTATTCACTGCACCACCTAGCCACCCACGGACTATTGCAATAGTTTACTGGTTGGTCTCTCTGCCAAACGTCTTTTTCCATTCCAGTCCATCCTCAGGGACGAAGTGATTTTCCTGAAGTACAGGTTTGACCATGTCTCCCCTACTCAGTGAACTCCAGTGCCTCCCACACACCTCCAGAATCAAATATAAATTCTCTGTTTGACATTCAAAGATCTTCTAGTCCCTTCTTACTTTTCCTTACACCTTACCCTCATCCTCATATATTATTCAATGCAGTAACACTGGCCTCCTTGCTGTTACATGAACAAGATCCTCCATCTCCCAGCTCCAGGCATTTTCACTGACTGTCCCCCATGCCTGGAATGTTCTTCCTGCTCACCTTTACCTCCTGGCTTCCCTGGCTTCCTTCAAGTCCCAGGTAAAATCCCACTTTCTATAAGTCTTTACCAATCCCCTCCCCTTAATTCTAATACCTTTCCTCTGTTGATTATTTCAAATTATCTTGCGTTTAGCTGTTTCAACATAGGTGTTTGTATATTGACTCCCTTGGGTACAGTCAAGTAGTCACAATTGCCAAAGCTTCCCCAAAACCTCTTCTACAATGACCCCAGAAAACATGTCAACATAATTCTGAATGGGAAAGCCAAGAAAAAAGTCACAGTCATTTTTCAAGCCCAGGGAAACTTAGGAAGCAGAAAGAAAGATCTTCAGACATTAGAGTAGGGAATGGCCAAGAGCACAGTCCAGGTACTGACAATGGCAGTGACAGAAGTGGCAAGGAGCAAAGTCCAGCACTCAGGGGTGGTAAAGAATTATAAACCTTGGCAGACATACCAGGGAACCCCTGTACCAGGGGACCCTGGGCATACGACAGGGTGCCATTTAGCAGCTCTGTTGCCTATTGCCCAGTTCCAGGATAGAGAGAAGCATTCAAGGTTGTAAGGGAGCAGGGGGGTCCTACCTGTGTAAGGACCAGAATGCAAACTAGGAGGGCAGTGAAAAGACCTCTTCCTGGATTATATCACTTTGGAAGCACCAAAAACTTAGAGTACAGCCCCTCCACACACAGAGCTGTGGAAGTAGTAGAAGGACATAACAGACAGATGCTTCTCAGAGGTGAGCAGAGTCCAACTTTAACATAAAATCCAAGTATAAGAAGTAGGGTGAGAAAATGAGCAAACAACAACAACAACAAAAAGAACCTCATCACAAAAATCTGCTATGGTGACAAGGGAAACTCAAGACAAACTCAGAAGACAACGACTTGAAAACATCCACACACAAAACCTCAAATAAAAAAAAATGCAAATTGGACACAAGCCCAACAAGAATTCCTAAGAAGAGGGGCAGCTAGGTGGCCCAGTGAATACAGCACTGGCCCGAGAGTCAGAAGGACCTGAATTCAAATCCAACCTCAGACACTTGACACTTACTAGTTGTGTGAGCTTGGGAAAGTCACAACCCCAACTGCCTTGCAAATACAAACAAACAAAAAGAATTTCTAAAGCTAAAGAAATTTTTTTTAAAAATGCTTGAAGCAGAAAGATACACAGAGAATTAGGATAAGGGGTTAGAGTAAAATCTATTATATTTCACCTGAAGTAAAAAAGGGCAGGGATAGCAATCATTATCTCAGATAAAACAAGACCAAAAATAGACCTAATTAAAAGAGATAATTAGGCAAACTACATTTTACTAAAAGGTACCAGAGACAATGAAGTAATTTCAATACTGACCATATATGCACCAAATGGCATAGCATCCAAATTCTTTAAGGAAAAGTTAAATGAGTTATAGGAAGAAATAGACAGTAAAAGTACACTAGTGGGGGCGGGGGTCCTCTCAATTTACCCCTCTTAAACTTACATAAATCTAACCATAAACTAAATAAAAAAGAAGTTAAGGAATAGAATTTTAGAAAAATTAGATATGAAAGTCTTCTAGAGAATACTGAAGAAAGGAGTGCAACTGTTTCTTAGCTGTGCATGGCACCTTCACAAAAACTGACCACAGATTAAGGCATAAAAACCTCACAACCAGATGCAGCAAAGCAGAAATACTGAATGTGTCTTTTTCAAATCATAAAGCAATAAAAATTATATTCAAATTTGTTAGTCAAAAATTACAAAGGGCTTTTTAAAAAATAGAATAAAAATTAATTGGAAACTAAATAACTAATCCTAAAGAATGAGTGAGTCATAGAACAAATTATGGAAACAATCAATAATTTCATTAAAGACAACATGCCAAAGTTTGGGAGGCATAGCCAAAGCAGTACTTAAGGGAAAATTTATATCTCTAAACACCTACCTAATACTGACTGCCTAATTAGACTGTGCGCTCCCTGAAAACAGGGGTTTTGCGTTTTACTTTCTATCCCTAGTCCAGTTGTTTTTAGTACTCTTTTCATTTGTTTTTTCTTAAAAAAAAAACGGTTCTATTGTTCCCTTTGTTTTTTTTTAAGATAGCATTATCCCCTTAATTTAATTTATCAATTAAATATATAATATATTTATATAGTATATAATGGGATATGTTAATATACTATAAATTGTGCTCCTGGTTCTTGGCATAGTGTCTGGCACATAGTAGGCACTTATTTATTCACAACAGAGACACAAAACAAAAACTACCATGTATTCACGTTCATATGGTGACCAGGTATGGGAAGGGGTTCTTCCATCCCAAGGCTTATAGCATTTCTGCTCATTTATAAGCCAACTGGGAAAGACAGAGATCTTTGATCTATTTGGGACTTTTAGATGCTTACTCAGTTCTGGCTTAGCAGTCAACTGAGGATAAGATAGAATCACAAAATACTTGTATGTGCTCTACAAACTGTACTGCCATTAACCAGTCTTGTTATAGGAGGAAGAGTGAATAGGTTTGGAATTGAGGGACCTAGATTTTCATTTCAGTCCTGCTACTTACTATCTGCATAACCTTGGGCAAAGTACTTCACCTAAATCTTGGTTTTTCCATTGGTAAAAATGAATGAGTGAATTAGATAATGTCTGAGGTCCTTTTAATCTCTAAATCTATAGTTATGGGTTTCATGAAGACATGCCATCTTTGCTTTTGTAAATCTATTCCACACTATTCAGTACTTTATACCAATAAGCACCCCAAACCCAACAAATGTCAGCTACATATCACCACTTCCTTCCTGAATGTTTGAGGCACTTTCTATCCAAGGTCTCTGTGAATGGGTAGGCTGCAAATGAGGTCATTCTGCATCTAGAAACCAATATATCCTTAAATCATCAGTGACATTAAAAAAAAAAAGTTTTATTGAGGCTCTTCAAGTTTCACACCATAGATATTTTCTGATATTCTCCCCACCATAGAACCCTCCCTTGTCACTAAGGAAGATAGCTAAGCAAAACCATCTGATACAATAACTAAATCTACTAGAGCATGCATACTTGTCTGCTAGTCAGCACCTCTACACGGAAGACAGAAGTGTGTTTCATCCTCTGTGTTCTGGAACCAGTATTGGTCATTACTTGTATTCTGAGTTCAGTTGTTTTTCAGTACTGTTTTCATTTATATTATAATTTCTTTAAAAAAAAAGTTTTATTGTTCCCTTTGGTTTTTTTTAAAGATAGCCTTTCCCTTTAATTTATCACTTAAACATATAATATATTTATATAGTATATAATAGGATGTGTTTATGTAGTATAAATTGTTCTCCTGTTCTGCTCACTTCACTTTGCATCAATTCAAAGAAGTTTCTTCAGGTTTCTCTGGAACAATCCTGTTTATCATTTTTTACAGCATGATGGCATTCCATTACATTGAGGTACCATAATTTATTCATCCATTTCCCAATCATGTGTACCACCTTACATACCCATTCTTTGCCACCTCAAAAGAGCTATAATTTTTTTTTTACATTGTTAGAGTTTGTTTTGTTTAGGACTAATCTGTCCCTTAATCTATCCTCATTCTAATTCTCCCACCCCCTTCTCCCCTTTAACCTCTTATTTCCCTATTGAGTAAAATATCTTTCCTACTCAACTTTGCATGTGTGTTCTTCCTTCCTTTGACTAGTTCAGATGTAAATGCGGTTTAGTGTAAACTGCTCACTTTCTCCTTTTCCATAGTCTTCTATTTATGCATCTTGATTAGATAAATTTCCTTAACCTTTTTTTCCCTTTCCTCCCCTGGTATATTCCTCTTTTTCTCCCTTTTCATTCTTTTAAGATCATCAAGACATTGTAGAACCACTCCCAGATCTTCTATTGAATTAGACTTCCTCTAAAACTTTTGATGATTATAAAGTTCAAAGGGAAAACATATATCACCTCTTCATATTAGGAGGTAGGCAGTTTATCCTAGCTTAATTAGTTCCTGATTATTGAACAATCTAATGTGCTAACCTTTTAATATTTCTCTTAAGTTCTGGGTTTGCACTTCATAATTTCTATGCAGTTCTGTTCTTTTCATCAGGAAAGCCTAGAAGTCCTCTATTTTATTAAAAATCCATTCCCCCCCCCCAAAAAATAAACTTTTCTGTTAGGTATTTTTGGTTGTAAGCTTATATTCTTTGCCTTTTGGAATATCATGTTCTAATCTCTCTGGTCTTTTATAGTAGAAGCTGCTAAATTGTGTATGATCCTAACTGGCTCCTCAATACTTTAATTCTTTCTTTCTGACTACTTGCAGTATTCTTTCATTCACCTGGAAGCTCTGCATTTTTGGTTACAATGTTCCTGGAAATTTTCATTTTGGAGTCTCTTTCAAGTGGTTGATTCTTTCTATTTCCACTTTGCGCTCTGGTTCTAATAGGTCTGGGGATGTTTTCTTTTAAAATGTCTTGAAATATGGTATCTAGGTTCTTTTTTTTCCCATGACATTCAGGGAGTTCAATGATTCTTAAATTTTTTTCTCCTTGATCTGCTGTCCAGGTCAATTGTTTTTGCTATGAGATGCTTACATTTTCTTCTCCTTTTTTAGTTTTTTGACTTTGTTTTAATATTTCTTAAAGCCTCATGGAGTCCTATAGGCTCCCCTTTATTCTGAGATTTTGCCCTGGTTATTCTGCTGCAGGTTTCAGACTTGGCTGAAGGCTGAAAATGAGACAGCCCTCCCCCCTCCTGGAATATGTGAGCCACACAACTGCTGCTTGCTTCTGAACTTGCTCCTCTTTCAAAACACAGCCTAGGACCAACGATTCCTTACCCTGGGATGCCACCCTTAGATATAAGTCCTCTCTTCAATCTATCCTGGCTCTGTGAGTTGGAACTGCATAATGAACGACAGAACTGCCATTTGGTACATGTTCCTGCTCCATAAACAAATTTAAGTCCCTCTGTCCTGGATCTGGCACACTTCTTGCGTTGGCACACAGCCTCTTCCTGTGCTCTAGTGATCCATATACCACATATCCTCCTGGCCAGACTTTGTTCCCACTGTCTGCAGACCTCTCTGTCTCCCTGTGTAGACCTGGTCTAGAAAAATGACTTGTGATTTTTAAAAAAATTTCCTGATTAGGATTCTGCCTGGTATATTTTTAAAAGATCTGTTTGGGGGAGTATTTTTGGGAGGGAATTGGTTGCACTTCCTATAACTACAACATTTTAGTTCTACCTCCACAAGGAAACCTCTATCCATCTTCATGAAGAGTGGTCAAGGAAGGAAGCAAGTAGTTTGAGTAGTAGAAAAGTAAGGACTGTAGTTCTAAAACATTGACCCTAAAATAATATTTTAACGTATTGTCACTTTTTTCCTTGTTCAAAGTTCCTGATTATTTCAAATTGTCTTATGTGAGATACCTGTCCTAGGATAAGAGAAAGAGATTCTTCTGGTTTGGATATCTGTCATCTCTCTCCATGAATGCTTGGATTTAGAAAGATGATAAGTCATTAAGATTATTTCTAACACACTTGTGCCTAAGATGCTGAGTATAACATAATTTTTTCCTCCAAAAGTAGTCATTTTGTATAATGTTTTATTCTTCCCTTTGCATGAGTTCCTAAAGTGTTCCCAATCTTCTATGAATTACTATTTGTTGCTTCTCTTTTTGTTAGAGTTCTATTTATTTATTTGTTAAAATAGTATTTTATTTTTTCCCTATTACATGGCAAGACAATTTTTAACATTCATTTTTTACAAGATTTTGAGTTCCAAATTTTCCTCCCTTCTTCCCTCCCTTCCCCTCTTCCAAAAATGGTAGATCTAGGTTATACATGTGATATCATGCAAAATATATTTCTATTTTCATAGTTGTGAATAAAGAAACAGATCAAAAGGGGAAAAACACAAGAAAGAATAAAGTAAATGAAAAAATATGCTTCAATATGCATTCAGAGTCCATCTGTTCTGTATCTGGATGTGCATAAGCATATTATTTTGTGAGTCCTTTGTATTTGTCTTGGATCATTGCTGAGAAGAGCTCAGTCACATTCATAGCTGATCATCACATGATGTTGCTGATACTGAGTACAATGTTTTCCTGGTTCTGCTCATTTCACTTTGCAACAGTTTGTTCAAGTCTTTCCAGGATTTTCTGAAATCTGCCTGTTCATCATTTCTAATAGTACAATAGTATTCCATTACATTCATAAAGCACAACTTATTCAACCCTAATTGATGGGTATCTCCTCAATTTCCAATTCTTTGCCACCACAAAAAGAGCTGCTATAAATATTTTTGCACATGTAAGTCCTTTCTCCTTTTTCATGCTCTCTTTGGGATACAGACCTAGTAGTGGTATTGCTGGATGAAAGGATATGCACACTATCTGTTGTTTCTTGTGCCATAATATTTCATTACATTCATATGCCATAATTTATTCAACCATTCTTCAATGAATGAACACATACTTTCTTTCCAGTACTTTTTTATCATACCTATTATAAATACCGCTATGAATATTTGGTTTTTATTAGATCTTTTTTTTCTATCCTTGTCTTCCTTTGATCTATATGTCCAGTAGTGAAATCACTGAGTTGAAGAGTATGAATAATTTAGTAACAAAGTCACTGAAAAAAGAAAGTTCTTGTCAACAAAGTCAAAAGGTTCAACATCAGAAACAGATAGGATTTTATCAGTGGAAAAGACATTAAAAAAGAGACATTAACAACTGCTTTGCTGCTGTAAGCTAAGGACTATTGTTAATGGTTAGTATTTCTTCTTTGGAAAACTATCTGTCCTTATTCTTTGACCACTTATGTATTGGGAAATGTCTTTTGGTCTACTATATTTGTGTCAATTCCCTACATATCTTGAATATCAGACTTTTGTCCATGATATCTGATGCAAAGATCTTTTCCAACTTGACAATTTTTTTTAATCAGTGACATTTCTTGGGAATTTAGGCTGCAAGAATGCATGAAGAAAACTTTCCTTGGCATCTTGAAGCCTTCAAGATGAATTTAAAATATATCTTTTAAAACAGTGAATGATTCAAGTTGAGACATGAATGTTGAATAACTTTGATATGTTACTGAGCCTCTTCATTTTTCCTTCTATTCTCCTGGTACAAGTTAGAGATTTCTACAGGAGAAGAGGAGAGGGTGTTTGAATTAATGAAATCATAATTGAACAATTTGTTTTTCAACACTAAAACAGAGTGGGGGGGCAGCTAGGTGGTGCAGTGAATAGAGCTCCTCCTAGAGTCAGGAGGGTCTGAATTCAAATCCAGCCTCAGATACTTGACACTTACTGTGTGACCTTGGACAAGTTATTTAGCCCCAATTGCCTTGCCTTCCCCCTTCCAAAAAAAAAAAAAAAGAGTAGAAAGGACCATTTTAGGCATGGGGTAGCAACTCTATACAAGAAATGCCTTTTTTTTTTCCTCCAAAGGTTAAAGTATTTTTTTAAATAGTAATTTTTTAAACTTGGTATAATTATTTGCCCCAGGCTCTGAGAGTTACTATAGAAAATATTGAAGAATATGCTAAATATTAAAAATATGCACCAGAAATTTGTGATATTTTTGAAACTCACTCAGAGCTCTCAGCTAACATGTCAAAGAATTTCTCTAGCATCCAGAAAACTTGAGAAAGTCAAGGGAATAGTGTATCCTTTGTATATTACTGCCACCTGCTGCCACACTGCATCCAAAGACTATTTTGCAGATTAGATAGCCAAGAAAAGGAAAAAAAATATACTGAAACTTGTTCTTACGTCAATATTTTATACTTGCTATTTCTACTATTAAACACTTGGCAGACAGATGTCCATTTCCTTGCTGACCCATCAACTAAAACAACTCTTAAAATAGAAATTAAGGGTATGATACTGCCTTCCAATTGGAGATTTGCCTATATTTCCCATCATGCAACTACATTTCATTTTGGAGACTCGTTTCTGTTAAGCAATTCACGCAAAAGGAAAATAAGTCAACAATGAACTGACAAAGTAATGTGTTAGGCATAAAATAGAGGCTAACATAGAATGGGATCTCTTTGTAAACTTTAAAAAGAAACCATCCTAAGTTATTTAGAATTCTGTCTTGAGAGTTTTATATACAGAGAGAAGCCAAGGCTACTTTGGCTGGTCCGATGGCAGTGGTTTATCAGAACTTATTAATATTAGTTTCACAACAAGTTAATATATTCCACCCCCACTGCTAAATTTGACTGGCCTTTTTTTCCCTTCCTTTTAAGGATTAATATGCAAGTGTAGTTTTTTTTGAGGGATGAAAGAGATAAAAATTATTTGAAATTTATAAGGAATTTCATAGCATCATTTTCTGAACTTAATTAACATCTACCAGAAAGAATTTTAATTCTCATTTGTTTTTAATGGTAGCATGTAGATAGGTAGTCAAATCTACTAGTCTCTCCTTAAAGGCAGCTTAGACTTTGCCCCCAATCTGTCCTCCAGCATTAACTTTGTTTCCCTTGAGTCCATTTGGAAAGTGAGCCAGCAGAGTTATAGCATAAAGACATTAGTTCTGCCAATGGTAAATGCCATTATGGCAAATTTTCCGACATCTAAACTGTAACTTTTGGCTAGGTCACGATGATGTCAAAGATGACTAACCAAGAGATCTGTAAGCAGATCATAAGGGAGCACCTTGATAAATGTAAGTCACTTGACCCCCATGAAATATATATTTTCAAAAAACAGAAGAGAATATTCTGCAATCAATAGGCCAATGTCTGGGAAATGATTAAAGAAATAGTTGGTGAACATGTAGAAAAAGAGTTGGTGATTACAAAGTGCAAGCATCAAGAACAGGCCATGTCTGTTGGTGGAACTGTGAACTGATCCAGCCATTCTGGAGAGCAATTTGGAACTATGCCCAAAGAGTTATAAAACTGCATTCCCTTTGATCCAGCAATACCACTTCTAGGTTTGTATCCCAAAGAGATCATGAAAAAAGGGGAAAAGCCCCACACATGCAAAAATATTTATAGCATCTCTATTTGTGGTAGCAAAGAATTGGAAATTGAGGAGATGCCATCAATTGCAGATTGGCTGAACAAGTCGTGGTAAGCGAATGTAATTGAATACTATTGTTCTATAAGAAATGATGAGCAGGTCGATTTCAGAAAAACCTGTAAAAACTTATACGAACTGATGCTGAGTGTAGTGAGCTGAACCAGGACATTGTACATAGTAACAGCAACATTGTGCAATGGTCAACTGTAATTGACTTAGTTCTCAACAGTACAATGATCCAAGACAATTCCAAAAGACTCATGATGGAAAATGCTTTCTACACCCAGAGAAAGAACCATGGAGTTTGAATGTAGATTAAAGTATACTATTTTCACTTTTTTTCCTCTCCATTTCTCCCTTTTGTTCTGATTCTTCTTTCACGACTAATGTAGAAATATGTTTAACATGATTGTGCATGTTAAACCTATATCAGATTGCTTGCTGTCTTGGAGAGGGGAAAAGGGAGGGAAGGAGGGAGAAAAAAAATTGGAACTCAAAATATTACAAAAATGAATGTTGAAAACTATCTTTATGTGTAATTGGGGAAAAAATGAAATGCTATTAAGTACAAAAAAAAAAAAAAGAACAGGTCATGCCAGACTAACCCCATTATTTTTTCTTGGACAGGATTACTAAATAAGTAGAAGATAGGAATGCTATGGATATATTTTACTCAGATTTTAGCAAGTTTTTGATAAAATATACTGTTCAATGTAGAGGGTTAATAGATATTAAAATGATAATACAATGAAATAGATTCAGAACTGGTCAGATGACCAGACTTAAAGAACAGCTGTCATGGTGCATAGTAGGTGTTTAATAAATGTGTATTGACTATCTGACAGGCTCAGATGTCAGTGTGGCAGGTGTTTTCCAGTGGAATATCTCAGAGATCTGTGCTAGGTCCTGTCTTGTTTAATATTTTTATCAATGACCTAGATAAAGATGTTATGCTCATCACTTTTGAAGACAGAGCTAGGAAGGATAGCAAGCACAATGGATGACGAAGTCAGGATGCAAACAGATCTCAACAGGCTATGGCATGTAGCTAATTAGGTGAAATTCAACAGGGATAAATGTAAAGTCTTGCACTTGGAGACCAAAAAAAAAAAACTTTACAAATATAAGGGAGGCATGGTTAGATTACAGTTATTCTGAAAAAAATCTGACTCAACATGAGTCAGTAGTATGACACGGCAGCCAAAAATGGTAATATATTTATGGTCTGCATTAAGAAAGGAACAGCTCCCCAAGATAGGGAGGTGATAGTTGAGGCATTTAGGTGCACAGTGGATAGAGTACCAGGCCTGGAGTCATCTTCCAGAGTTCAGATATGGTCTCAGATACTTACTAGGCAAATCACTTAACCCTGTTTGCCTCAGTTTCCTCATCTGTAAAGGAAGGAAATGGCAAACAACTCCAGTATCTCTGCTAAGAAAACCCCAAATGGAATCATGAAAAATTAGAAAGAACCGAAATATGAGTAAATAACAAAAAGTTCCACTGTACTTGGCCTTGTCAGTCCTCATCTAGAGTGCTGTGTTAAATTCTAGGAACCATGTTTTAAGAACATTAATAAGTCAACTAGAATTTAGAGGAGGTCAATCAGAATGGTGAAAGGCCTTCAGTTCATGTCATATGGGGATGAATCAAAATAACCAAGAATATTTAGCCTTAAGAGAAGAAGGCTAGGAGATGATATAAGAGCTGTCTTCAAGTAGTTAAAAAGCTGTCTATTATGAGGAGGAGTAAATGAACTTATTTAATTTCACCCTAGTGGGCAGAACCACTGGGTAAAATTGCAAAGAAGACAATTTGGGTTTAGCGTCAGGACAAACTTCTTAATAATTAGAGCTATCCAAAAGTGAATGGGCTTCCTTCCCACTGCTGGGGAGGGCTTCAGGCAGAGGCCACATGACAACTTGCAGGGTATGGCACAGTGAGGGTTTTTTTAAATGTTGGATTAGATGGCTATTGAGGTGCCTTCCAACTCTCAAATTCTTTCATTCTATGATGTAGTTCTCCAGAGGAGATGCCTATTTTGTAGGAGTACCATATTTTCCTTTTTGGCTCTCTGAATCCCAAAAACAACACAATCCTTAAGTTCATATGTAACTGTTAATTTCTGCCTGAAAAAAATCACAAATAGCCATTTTTCCTTCACTACTAAGAGCTAGAACTTGATACCTTTTTTTGCAATCAGGGGCTATATATTTTGAATTTTAACTAAGTATAGTATATATTTTCTGGCCTTGTCTTGATCTTGTCCTCATCGCCCCCCATTACAAAGACCTGTTTTGGCATTGATTATGCCTCTTTGAGAAGCTCTGTAAAATGGAGAAAACAGTAGTTCATTACCTTCACGGGGTTGTTGGGAGGATAAATTAGATAATGTGTATAAGTATAAACCTTAAAGCACCACATAAATGTGAACAATGACAATGATGATGATGACAATGTTAAAGATGGTGTTGGTGGTAGTGATGATGATGATGTTCTTGAAGGAATCCTGGGTAGGGACATGAGCCAAAGAGATGTCTAGTAAGAAGGTGAAAGTTTGAACTTGCTCCATGAAAACTCAGAGCTCTAATTCTTGGCCAAAGGTATCTAAGCCTTTCTGAGACCTTATTCTATTGTACTGGTTCAAAATAAAGATAAGCAATGAAAAGAATCACAATGAAACCTATATTACCTGCGATTAGATGCATGAAAATTGAGGTATACCATTGTGGCAAAGAAAACAATCAGGGTGCTCTTACTGTGGACTAAAAATGGATATATACGCAGATTGCAATGAAGCCAAAAATATTCACTTTGGACCGTGCAACAATTATGCCAGAGGTTCTTATGTAACATAAAGAGAAACATACTTTACAAGAGGGGGTCTGGACATCAGAGGATCATCAGGTCCTGTCTCTGGCACTAATTAGTCATGGGACCTTGGGCTTTGCCTCTCTAAATGTCATTCCCCCTCTCTTTTAAAACGAGCCATTTGACTAGATTACATTTGAAGTGCCTTCCCACTCTTGACATTCTGGGACCAACTTTTATTAAATTTAAGAAAATTATCTGAATAATTTATCTCCATTTGATCCTATTAAATACCATTTTGAGCCTCATTTAACTAAATGTTATTAGGTAAAAATGAATCCTCTCCCATTATTCAGGTGGTTTCTACAGTTTTCCAATTGGATCTGGAGAGGACCATCCACATAAACGCGTTAGAGACTCTGCCAGTGTTTCTGAGTCACTATTTATCATTTGTGGGACAATTATGGTGTTGCTCTAGACCAGGGGTGGGGAACCTGTGGCCTCAAGGCCACATGTGACCCTCTAGGTCCTTAAGTGTGGCCATCTGACCAATCCAACTCAGGGCTGCATCTATAGTCTAGACAGAACATATCTTGTCTCTCTAGGAGCCAGAAAAAGAAAAGAAGCGAGTGAATGGGAATAAATTAACATTTACTAAGCCTACCTATGCATCAGGCACTATGCCAAGCGCTGAGGGTACAAAAAAGGCAAAATATAGTCCCTGCCCTCAATGAGTTTATAATCTAATAAGAAGCATCCACAAGCAGGGTATTGGGGAGTACAGGGAAAGTAGAAATAGCAGGCCTCAACAATTAGTGAATTACTTCAAATAATATCATAAGAAACACACTCTTTATGTAGATCTAAAGGAGAAGGGAGATTTCCTTAGCCGATGAATGAATCCATCTGAAGCCCTTTAACAGAACAGATTACTTGGTGGGGTAGAAAGACGTCTGGATTCAGAGCTATAAGACCTTGGACAAGGTTTTGACAGTGTGACCTTAGATAAATCACTTAATTTTTCTGAGCCACAGTTTCCTCATTTGGAAAATGAGACGGTTGAACTAGTCATTTCAAATTACTTCATCCTTACCCTTCCACGGAACTGTTCATACTCTTTAACTGAATAATTACATTGTGGGAAATATGCCCTGAAGAAATAATCCTAAATGGAAAAAAGTAACTATACAAAGATATTCATAACAACGCTATTTAATTTATACTGGTGAAAAATTGTAACCAAGACAAATACTCTACAATGGAAGAAAGGCTCAGCAAAGAATGGTCCATTAATATAATACAGTACTCTTTAAAAAGGTTAAAATCTGGACTGTGCTGATACATGAAAATGTATATGTGAAATAATGGTAGAGAAAAAGAACAGGATACAATAATGCATAGACACATAGATTATCATTGGGTAATTAGTCATTGAGTAGTGGACTGAAAGCTAGCTTTAGAATCAGGATTCAAGTCTTTCCTCAACATATATACTGGCTATGTGACCCTGGGTAGGTCACTTAACTTCTCTATATCCAAGCCAATTCTCAAGGACTGATGGAGAGATTTGTCTATAGCAATGAAATTATAGGTCTGTTCTCTTTCTGTCTCTCTCTCTTTCCCCTCTCTGTATGTGTATATGTATGTATGTGTTTATGTATGTATATCTATATCTACACAAACACATATATAATAACAACAATACGTATATCTAAATGTGTCCAGAGAATTTGGAGGTAGATAGAGTTTAAAGTTCTTTTTCTTGGGGGGGGGGGGGCGCAAAATTTCGTCTGCAAAAGGGATTAATACTGCATATTATATTATATTGCATTTTATATATATGTCATATTTCATTGTATATTTTATTATATTATAATAACCTCCCCTCACAAAGTTATAATGCTCCAATATTTGTGAATATTGGATCCAAGTTGGAAGAGCTAAATTGGAGTTGAGTCTCCAAGCAAAGCTGTATCTACCCATTAAGGTTCTGGTGATATTCCTGAGAATTTGAGATGATTCTACTCTAATGTTATTGGCTTAAGACCCCATTCCAGTATGTTTATCCCAATATCAGTTGGCCGTGACAAGGTGTGATGGGGGAGGTTTGCAGTAGTAAATCTCTAAGATCACTTTCAACTTTGCAGTTAGGTAGTATAGTGAATAGAGTGCAGGGCATTACATGGTAGAATGAATAGAATGCTGGACCTGGAGTCAGGAAGTCTTGAGTTCAAATTCAGACTCAGATACTTCCTAAATGTGTGACCTCAGGAAAGCCACTTAACTTCTGGCTGCCTCAGTTTACTCATTTGGGGATGGGGGTGATAATAGCACCAACTATTGATTGTGAGAACAAAATGAGATAATATTTGTAAAGCACTTTGCAAATCTTAAAGTGCTATATAAAGGCTACTATTATGACTTTCAACTCTGTGATTCTGTGATTAAAATCACAAACAAATGGAATGATTTATCCATGAGTCTCAACTCTCACCACTCTAAAATGGGCTATTGTAGTTAATGTTTGGAAATTGGTCTTTAGCTACAGTGATCTTTAAGAGTTTGAAGGGCTGATCCAGGGAAAACGATATAAACTTGTTCTGTGTGGTCCAGAAGGCAGAACCAGGAGCCATAGGCAAAGTTGCAAAGAACTAGATTTAGACCTGATGCAAGAAAGATTCAACAATAATTAGAACTATCTGAAAGTAAAACAGGTTGCCTTGAATAGTAGTGCGTTCACCTTCATTAAGAGGTCTTTGAGCAATGACTGGATGGTCACTGGTTAAGTAGAGGGGATCCTTGTAGAGGGATGGGGTTGGAGTGGGATCATTAATGTCAATCAATGATGGAATGATGCATCTTGGGAGCCATCCAGCCCAACCATCTCATTTTACAGGTGAGGAACCTATGGCCCAGGAAGGCTGTGATTTGCCCAAGGTCACACACAACATCAGAGGTAGGATCTGAACCTGACTTTGTAATCAATATTCTAACTGAAGGGGCTCTGAAAGGGGCCCTTTCAGCTCTGACATTGTAATACTCTTCAGATTCTTAGAAATAATCCCATTCACGTTTACCCAGACTTCATGGATCTCTGGAGATCTTGGGCATCCACACCATATTTCAAGGTCTTCCTTTTCCTTTTCATGATCGTCTTAAGTCTTGCCAATTACTTTTCAAAATACCCAGAGCGAGCACCATCTTGAATGCAAAAAGTGAAATGTCATTAGAAGTCATTAAATGTTAGCCATCTCTTGTCTTCTCCACTACAAAGGCAATTTCATTGGAGGTAAATCTCAATCACATTTTGTTTATTTCAGGTAATATGTGCCAGTTAATCAGTCCAATCAATCCTTCTGCAGTGTAATTACTAGATCAGTTAAGGCATCAGTGTCTGCCAGGAAGTACTATTAAGCTTAAATTGGTTCCCTGGGCAATATCTTAATTACATAGATTTTAATTTTTAAAATGAGTTTATTTTTAATAAAATAGTTTAATGATGTAATTATTGATTTCCTTCCATTGTGCAGGAACAAGTTGGTCATGCACTGGGAAATTATCGATCATCCCCTCCTCTTGGCACCAAGCTGGGCCAGCTGGTATGATTTGTTAAGTTAATCACACTCATTTTCTTATCAGAGGATTGTCTCAGGTTTAATATGCCATCCTACCTGGTTTAAAAAATTGAAATCCAAGATTGGAAAAATTAAGTTTTTCAGTATAAGGCAAGTCAAACTGTGCCAAAGAAATACGGGCTCATGGGGGAAAAATTAGGCTACAGATGAATAGAATTATCTTTAAAGTAGAAATATGCAATGTCTGTCTTTCTTTAGGCTATACAGATACGCAAAGTCATCAGAAACTGCTGAAGTGGAGACCTCCTGAGAATTTTGTGGATGTCCTCTATAAGGAGGTAGATCTTTCTGAGGCTTTCTCTAACACTGAACTCTAATAGGTTAAGCAGTGGTTCTCAACCTTCCTAATACTGCGACTCTTTAATACAGTTCCTCCTGTTGTGGTGACCCCCAACCATAAAATTATTTTCATTGCTACTTCATAACTGTAATTTTGCTACTGTTATGAATCGTAATGTAAACATCGGATATGTGGGATGTATTTAAATTGAATATAACCTACAGGTTGAGAACCACTGGGTTAAGGTGTCATTATATCTTAGAACCAGAAGGGATATAAAAAAATGTGCCCCCTGTCACCTTATGGGGAGCTAGGTGGCACAGTGGATAGAGTGCCGGGCCTGGAGTCAGGAAGACTCATCTTCCTGAATTCAAATCTGGCCTCAGACACTTACTAGTTATATGACCCTGGGCAAATCATTTAACCCTCTTTGTCTTAGTTATGTCATCTGTAAAATGACCTGGAGAACGGCAAGGTAAACCATTCCTGTATCATTGCCAAGTAAACCCCAAAGGGGGTCAAGAACAGTCAGACACAACTAAACAACCATGTCCTTATAGCATAGATTTGTAACCTTTTTTGGGTGTGTCATGGACCCCTTTAGCAGTCTGGTGAAGTATGTTTTTTTTTAATTAAAGGAAATGCCAAATTTCAGTTAGAGGTTAGTGAAGATAAAGATGACATTTTTTTTCCCACCCATGCTTGTTTCACAGATAACACACAGAGGAGGCAATGGAGGTTTCAGACTCCATCCTCTAACAGGTTCACTCTTGATCTAGTTAGAGAAGAAGGACAGCTTCAGAGAGGTTAATAATCAGCTTTATTCTAGTCTAGTCTTCTCAGAGAGGTTGCTGATAATGGGAGCACAAATCCTACAGCACTCCCTAATCACCCTTCTCACAGGGGCTGGTGAGAAGGGGTGGGGGCAACTACCCCTATGTCTCAATGGGGTCAGTTGAGACAGGCACAGCTTATGCATTCCCCTAAATCCCCTCAAGCCATTCAGTATCCCTGACCTACTGTAATGGTAATAGAAATTTGAAGATTTTCCCTGCCCCTTAATAAACCTAAATTGAACTTGAAGACCTTTCCTGATTTGAAAACATACTCTGTTCCCTAGTAGGCGGCACGTGTTCACCTGGAGCCTGTGGTGGGCAGCTTGTTTTTCAGGAAGGCACAACTTTTGTTACTTTGTAGTCAAGGGAGTCCATGAAGGTTGTGATGTTCTCTGACCCCAGAGAAGGCTATATATACCTCTGAGGCGAGGTTTTGCTTTGGGGCTCCCTTTGGGAAGAGTTGTATGATTTGACCAGATGAGACTCTGGGTAGCCATTAAGGAGTTCTCCAGCTTTGAAAACCCAAATATTGGTGCTTCTCTCTCTGTTGACTAACTAGGTATGGATGTAATGGTCAATAGCTAGAAGCCCTGTCTGCTGAATTGTGTTATTTTCTCTGTATTTTTGTCTGCTTGTAATTTCTGTTTGTATTCTCTGAAGTTCAGGGTGCTGACTCTTCCCCCTGATCTAGGTAATTGATATATGCTTGATTAAACTAAGATTGTTTTTTTGTTTTGCTTTTTGCTTTTTGGAGGGCATTTGGGGTTAAGCTACATGCCCAAGGTCACACAGCTAGTTAAGCGTCTGAGGCTGGACTTGAACCCAGGTCCTCCTCACTCCAGGGCTGGTGCTCTATTCACTGCGCCGCCTAGCCCCCCCATTAAACTAAGATTGTTAGCCCTTTTTGAGTTGCTTTCCTTTAGAAAAGCAGATCAAAGAACCTGTGCTAGCAGTCATCCTGGTGTGCTAGGGTGGCTTGCTGCTACACTCACTTAGAATAAGGAGGTGTCTCCAGAAGGCCTTTAGACTTTTTCTAGATAGTGTTGTCTAGCCCTTTATAAAAAATAATTTTCTTTTTAAAATAAAATGTTTTATTGATACTTTGGGGTAATTTTTCACTGTCATTTCTTAGTAACCCCCCCAACCATAGAAATCTCCCATGTAAGAAATAAAAATGGTTAAGCAAAACTAATAGATAAATTCACCTTATCCGGCAGCATATGCAACATTCCATATCCATAGTCCACCACTTCTCTCCAGAGAAGAGGGAAATACATGTTTCAGCGTCAGCCCTCTAGATTTGAGATTGGCCAAGTAGATAATTTCCTTGTCTATATTTGCTTAAAGTCTTTAAAAAAGTATAGGAGTGGCTAGGTGGTGCAGTGACTAGAGCACCTGCCCTGGAGTCAGGAGGACCTGAGTTCAAATCTAACCTTAAACATTTAACACAAAAAACTAGCTGTGTGACCTTGGGCAAGTCACTTAATCCCAATTGTCCTACCTTCCCCCTCCAAAAAAGACAAAAAAAAATGTAACTAAAGGAAGAAGCAGAGCTAGCTAATGTCTTTATTTCTTCATGCTAATGTTAATTACAAATCCTGGGTGAGACCTCTGATCTATAGTAAAGGATCCCCATAGCCATGAATAATCCTAGGTTATCAAAGCTTTTTAAGCAAGGAAGGCTTTGCATTAATTGGAACCATAAAGACTGTTTTCAAATCAAGCTGTTGAATCCATTTCCCTGGTGTAATAATAGATTTCCTGGCTTCTAAAAACCTACCTGCCCAAAAGCTCCCTCACAGTCAGTTCTGAAATTTAAGGACCTGGGTTTAGATTTGGGAAGGAGGAATTATTAGGCCATTTCTGTTCATGATTAAGAGAAATTTTGTTCCCATATACATTTTAGTGACATGAAATATATCAGTCTCCATTATAGTCTATTCAAATCAAAATCACTTTGGATAAAAGTGGACAAAAATCCAAAGAAGAATTGGTACTACCTGAGCCCCTGGCCAAGGCTGTCTTCTTTCCCAGACTATGTGACCTTTCAGTTTCATAGAAGGATCTCAGTTAATCAGGCAGGCACCTATGTCTTTTCACAAACGGAAATGCTGTCTCTTGGCCTCAAGAAACCTCTGCTGAGTCTTAAACGTAGCCCCCGGTGTGGACTGATTCATTGATCAAGTAATCAGAATGTCCCAGGTCAGGTCAGAAAAGAGCAAGTCGCTGAAAGCAAATTGATGTATGATTTAAATAGCAGTTCCAGTCTCTTGAATAAAGAGTCTAATCCCACTCTTTTAACTCAAGCAAGATTCAGATTTACTTTGGTTGTAAAATAAAAGTGTTTCCTAACCATACAAATGCCAAGACCTGCCTCCATGGATCTGGTGATGGGAAAGTTTAAGCAATTAATGAAATTGGTGTTTG
The DNA here is from genome assembly GCA_028646515.1 of Pseudochirops corinnae. Taxonomy (NCBI): domain Eukaryota; kingdom Metazoa; phylum Chordata; class Mammalia; order Diprotodontia; family Pseudocheiridae; genus Pseudochirops; species Pseudochirops corinnae. The sequence continues at coordinate 478,695,951 of CM053585.1, read as the reverse complement.
GTCTCCTTAGGAAACACCAATAAGCCACAACTCTGTTGAGTCTTGTCCAATTCTTTGTGACTCCAATGGAGTGGTTTACTGTTTCCTTCTCCAGCTCATTTTACAGAAACTGAGGCAAACAGGGTAAAGTGAGTCACGCAGCTAGTAAGTGTCTGAGGCCACATCTGAACTCGGGCCTGGCCCTTTATCTACTGTGCCACCTAGCTGCCTATAACTCTATATTGTGTATCTTTTCCTAAACTTTGAAGTGTGCATACATCTTCAAAGAATGAAGATGGCGATTCATCCATGTCTTCTCCCTCTATGTGACTCTCATCTATGGTACCTCATAAATTCTCATTAGGGAGTCCACCCAACTGTTGGGAACCTCCCTTAATGTTGGGACGGTATCAACAAAGCCTGTGGACTGTCTGTCAGTTTTTGCTTGTTTTTCTTGCTTGGCCCACCTCCACCTCCCTAATTATATCTCCTGCTCTAAATCTATGATTCTAAGATGGCAGAAGACATCTTATCTCGCACATTTCTTTATTGGTAAGATGACAGATTACTGACACCCACATTGCTTCTATCCATTGCCTTTTAGGGATCTCACAACTTTAAATTTTTGGATATATTTTGTAGCCAAATAGCATTGCTTATTTGAATAGGTAAGAGTCATGGTTAACACATTTCAGCTTGCTTAAACCCAGTATGTGTCTTTCAAAAAAACATATTCAAGGAGAATATTGGTGTTTAAAAGATAGGCCTTTATTTTAAGAAGCTTGGGATCATTTCCTCAAAGAAATATGGCCTACTCTCCTCCTATTCAAGATATGTGCTAATTGTCATAAGCTCTAGAATATTTCAGAACCTCTTAAATGAAATCCATCATTACTTAAGAGTCTGGCTCATCTATCAAGCAATCTAGCAACTAGGTGGCACAGAGGCATAGAGCACTGAAGTTGGAATAAGGAAGACATCTTTTTTGAGTTCAAATCTGGCCTGGCTGTGTGACCCTGGGTGAGTCATTTAACCTTGTTTGCCTCAGTTTCCTCATCTGTAAAATGAACTGAAGAAGGAAATGGCAAACCACTGAAGTATCTTTGCCAAGAAAACCCCAAAAGGGGTCACGAAGAGTAGCACAGGACTGAAACAACTCAACCACAACAAATCAATCAATCAGTATAAGTGCTTAGTATGTGCCAGATACTGAGCTAAGCTTTATTCAACAACTATCCACATAGGAAACACCAAGTGGCTGAAAAAAATGGCTATTGTTCAAACTATGACATGCTGCTAGACTGACCTATCTGCTGTCCTCGTAGACAACATGCCATCAACTGTTTCTATGTCTTTGGGAAAGGCTGTTACCCATGTCTAAAGTCTTCTACCTTCTCACCTCCACCTCTGAGAACCCCAAGCTCCCTTAAAGTTTCATTTAAGGGCCACTTCCTTCTTGTGTGGGACAGAGACCACTACCAAAAAAAAATCAGTACAAAGACATAGATACCTGAAAGCAGAAATGAGTTTATTGCTTTCTCATAAGAAAGGGTACTGCCCCTCATCACTTTAATGGCGCCAGCTAGGGAAGTACAAACTAATTACAAAAAGCAAGATCCTTTTATATCCTAATGGGGACCCCTCTCCCTCTCTAACCTCCTTCCCCTTATCCCATTGGCTGGGCTTCAGGGGGTACAATCTATTCTTGTGAATCTTCCCCAGCAATAAAGAACAAAAAACATTTTCTGAAACTGTGTTTCAATTATACAAAAACCATTCACCCTTTTGAGGAGGCTTTACTTCTGAGAAATCATCCCTAACACTTCCGGAGGCTTTTCCTAATCTCTCAGATTTAGTGCTAACCCTCACACCTAAATCACTATATGTTTGTTTTATATGTTGCCCAGAAAGTCACCATGTCAACAAGCAATTATTAAATGATAGCAATGTACCAGACACTGTGCACACTAAATACTCTATGTCCCAAGGCTGGCTCAATATATGACCTCTTAAAGTCTCCACTTTGTCTCCTCAACCCCATAGAGAGGAGAAGGAAAAAAAAAAAAACAACAACAACACATCAACTGAGAGGCTCTAGGCCCAAAGGTACTAGTGGCACCTGAGGCCAGAAGAAACATCCAACAGTTCCATTTACTAAGTGGCTGCATCCAAACAATTAAATAAGTATTTATGTCCTCACAACTTCTTAGTCACTTGAGAAAAAAAATTATAAATTTCATTCTTAAATAATTACAGTTACTTACTAATGCCATGTGTGCCTCTCGGATACTGCAGAATTTCTCAAACTTTGGAATCAGAGTGGCCAACTCATTCCCCATTGCACATTAATTTTTACTTAGTACAACTAGGCTAAGATTAATGGAGGTTTGAATAATGTGAAATTTGATTTAGTGAGAATTATAAAATCCCAGGTCACCTTTAGTGGGAACCAAAATTTAATTGATGTGACCAAGCATGTGAGCTAGCTGAGGATTTTAACATATTATATTTGCCTGTTCTCCCACGTGGATGTAACGTGCTGAGTACCATATTACCAAGATTTGTCTCAGTTTTTTTATTCCCTTAACAAGATGGTCAAGAGGAAGAATACTTCAGGTGGAAACAATGCCAGCACCAAGATGAAGAGACTTGTTATTATACAGTACAACAAAAGTTTGTGAATGGCATGAATATGATCATAGTAATTCTAAAATAGAACTAGATGTTGGAATGCTTGAATCTACAGTAAGGAATATTAGAAAACATTCAAGTGAAATAAAAGAAAAATGCAAAATCGCATCAGGTTTTTTTGTGTTTTGAAAATAATTACAAGGTATCAAAATGTTCCAATGATAGAAGTGGAACATATTGCAGCTTGCAGAGGAAGTAGACTAAGTTTTGGGGAACTATCTTCTCTCCAGAAAAAGCAATCTGTGGAGGTCAAAGAAATCGAACTATAGAGTTGTGTAAATAGGGACCAACCTTCTATCTTTATTTTACTGAACAAGATAAACTCACTGATTCTGTCTTTCAAGGAGGCTTTCACTACTGTACCAAGATATTCTGGTGGTATCAACAAGAGAGGAAAACATTTCCTCTCTACCCTCTCCCCACCAAGAACAAAATAGATCTTTGCAGCTCCAGAGAGAAGGTTAACAGTCTTCCCGAGGCCCTGAACACCCAGTCCTCATTACTCAGTCTCTAAAATAAGAAAAGTGGCTGAGCAGTCTCACCTGATAGGGTTCTTTAGTCATCTGTAAAGTTGCCCTAAGGTGGTGAATCTCCCACTGCACCTTGGAGTTGTGAGTCACCTGGCAACCGCCCATCAAAAAAAAAAACTCATTTTTTTCTTTAATCTTCTAGCTCTGCCTTTTGATTTACTGACCTGGCCCAGCCAAAAGGATTCAGGTGAGAGGAATTACTAATGAGAAGATCTTAGCATCTCTGGGTTGAGAAATTTCCCAATGCTATATGGGTTTAAAGGGCATTCCTCTTAGAATGAATGTAGTCATTCAGATAAAAGTTTCAAATTGATTTTAAGAAAGTGAAAGGAAATGGAAACAAGGCAGAGAAGGAGGCAAATCTTGGTGGGTTGATTGCTTCAAAAAGTAAGGTGTATTTGGGGGACTTTTTCTATGTAGTTATGCAGAGTCGTCCCCAATACACACCTATACCCACACTCACACCTTGGTTCTTTTGCTTTTAAAACTACTATTTGTTACGCTGGATCTTTTTGTTGCTAATTGCATTAATTTAGCTTTAAGGACAAAATTTACTGCTTATCTGGTATGATAAAACTATTCTGATAAAGGAGTCCCAGCCTTGGCACAGTACCCGACACATAGTGGGTCCTTAATTAGTGCTACTTAATTGAGTGAATGATTCTAATCTCCCTCCAATAAAACCGAATTTTTCTGGTTCTCATTTAAAAGCAAAATGATTGAGTAAGACTAGGGGAACATTACTGTGGGATTAGCCGGTCGAAAAATAATTTCCGCCATGAATTTCAATTCAGATCTGAGTCTAGGGGACCTTTTTTTTTTTAAAGAGTTAAGTAAGGAACCCGAAAAACACTGTATACACAATTATTTCAATAATGAGGCTGTGGAATTGCTTGTGCTTCCAGGACCCCAGAATAGAGAAGAAATTCCCTTCCCTACGTTCTTTTGCAAAGGTGAGGAGCTATGGGTGTGGCACATTGGATCGACTGGAGATTTTGTAGACCTGTTGGCTGTTTCTTGCTAATTTTTTCCCCTTCTTTTTAAATTCTCGTTGCTTGGCTTTACTGATACGGGGTGGCAGAGGGCTATACAGGTATTCAGAAATTAAAAACAAAAGGTAGCAAAAAAAATTTTTCTAAGTCAAAAGGACAATGACGGATTCACCTCCTCCAAATAAACACGAATTTTCATATTTTAAAACAACAGGGGGCGGAGGAGGACAGATTTAAAAAAAAAAAAAAAGATTCGAGGGAAGCTGTTTTTCTTTAAGAGGCACAACCTCTCATGGGTTAAAAGCTTCCTTGCTCTGAATGCCTCGGGCCGGACTCTGGGGCTGCCCCAAAATCTGTCGTAGGGAAGCCGAAGTTTCTTCTTTGGGGAAGCTCATTCCTAGTATTTGAGAGTAAAGAACCTTTACTTTGACCTTTTAAATTCAAAACAAACAATTGTGCCTGGGCATTCGGAAAACTGGTAGCTGCTTGTTTTGCATATGGAGCACCCATAATGCAACTCGGACGGCTCGACACTACTTTCATCCCTCTTGGTGATAAAAATGATTTTTAATGAGGTGAATATTTCCAAAGCCTCATTAAAAAAATTATTGTTTTTCCATTATTTGTATATTTTTTGAAAAGCAATTCTAAAACCAAAACAAAAGTGAAAGAAAAAAAACAAAGCCTTTCTAAATAGTTACCATAAGTTGAGAAACAGATAATATTGGGGACTTATATATTTGATACGTAGGCGGTCCTTTCTGGCTGGTCCGATTGCAGTGGTAATTATAATTAATTGATTACAGTCAGTTACAGATTTCTTTGTTCTTTCTCCGCTCCCACTGCTTCACTTGACTAGTCTTTTGCTACTGTAGCAACTAAACATTTTGCTTCTCTTTTCTGACAGTGAACTTGGAAAGAGTCGCCTAAGGGAGTGGGGCAAACAAGCTACCTACCCCAAAAGGCAGTAGGCCAGATCCCCTGGCCAAATCATCTATGAACTCTTCCGTGCTCATGCTTAGCAGTTAGGCTGCTCAAGGTGGGGATGCTGGGATTATTTATTTCTGGGTAGCCTTTAAGCCCTAGGGTTGGGACTCTTGGATATCAGACCTAGCTTCCTTCCTAGCCTCTCCTAGACTCAATTTCTCCTCTTTCTTTCCTGGCCTGAAATTCCCAGGAGAACAGGCAGGGAAGAGAAGAGAAGAGAAGAGAAGAGAAGAGAAGAGAAGAGAAGAGAAGAGAAGAGAAGAGAAGAGGCACTAAATCTCAGTCCAAAAAAGTGGGTTAAGGGATCAGAAACAGAGGGGTTGGGATAGCTGGAGCCATCCTTCTTCTCCCAGAGACCAGATGGGAAGATTTACTATGTCCCAGGAGACAATGGAACACTATGATCCTGCCTTTTCTGGAGAAATAAGGTGACAAGGTGAGATGATGGGGGTCCCTACTCCTAGGACCTGAGCTGCCCTGCCTGCTAAGGGACCTGGCCCCTGGAGTATTACATAAAGTCCGCTCCATGGATTCACCTCCATTCCTCCAGGCCTACTGCCTGATCCTCATTCACAAATCTTCACCCTCTCTCCCCCTTCCTTCCTTCCTTCCTTCCTTCCTTCCCTCCCTCATTCTCTCCTTCCTTCCTTCCTTCCTTCCTTCCTTTCTTCCTTCCTTCCCTCATTCCCTCCTTCCTTCCTTCCTTCCTTCCTTCCCTCCCTCATTCCCTCCTTCCTTCCTTCCTTCCTTCCTTCCCTCCCTCATTCCTTCCTTCTTGCTGTTGCTGAGCAGAGCTGGTTCTGTGGTCAACTGGACAGAAGGCTTGGCCAGGGCACACCCTGCATTAGATAGGGGAGGCGAAATAAAAGTTTATACAGGGGCACATTACGTCCTGAAAGATGCTGGCACATTGAAGCACACCTTTGCCTACCCTCTCCTTTGAGCATCTCAGCCTGGACAAGTTGATCTGGTTAATTAGTTGTCACCATTGCTTATGCTGACCATAATTTGGGAGGTCAGAAGAGCATTAGTAATACTAATGACCAACTACAATGCCAACCCTATCTCATAGCATAAGCAGACTCTTCCATTTGAGTTTCCCCCATAAGTTTGTATATAATCTGCCAATACAAGATGCCCATTTTTCAGCAATACAATCACAAAGAAGCTGATATCAACATGAAAGTTAATCCTATCTACTGTTTAAATACAAAGCTGATGATGTGAAGGAGTCAACCAACAGAGAGTGCCCAGCAGCTGTCCAAGGTCCTTCAGACAAAGGTGGAACAGACACTTTGTACAGGGGAGGCGCGGGCTATGGAGTCAGTTTAGTGGGCTTTTCCTTTCCCTTCGGTGTAGGAGTGTTTTGTTTTGTTCTAGAGGGGCCCAAGGTCACACAGCCAGTAAATGTGTCAAACATCTGGGGGCACATTTGAACTCAGGTCCTCCTGACTCCGGGACTGGCGCTCTATCCACTGTGCCACCTCGTTGCTCCGTGTGCAAAAGTTCTTAACCTGGGGTCTGTGAACTTGCTTTTTCTTTAATATTTTGATAACTGTTTTTCAATATGCTTGGTTTTCTTTTATCATCCTACATATTTTATCTTAAGCTTGTGAAATATTCTGTAAAATGGTCCATAGGCTTCACCAGATTGCCAAAGGGGTCCATGACATAAGAAAGGTTAAGAACTCTTGCTTTAGGATTTAGGATTAGAAATTAGGTCAGGTCAACTCGCCCACATGTGGCACATCTGAGACAAATTGAAATAGCCAAATCTCTGCCAAAATCTGATTCATCTGTATGTGTACTTACTCCTTTCTCCTACACACCACTGAGTTTTAATTATCTCTTGAGGAAGGTCTAGGACCAGGAGAAAGCAGCCTTCTCTCTCTCCTTTTTCCCACCTTCTATCTGATTTATAAAGAAGAATCTACTTACTGAAAATGTAGTTTTCCTTGTATCACATATCTCCATTGGAAAATTATGGGGTTTCTAAAATGTTCCCTGGAATTCTTGTAAAATGATTCTGCCTTGAAGTTTCTGGGTTAAGACAGAAATAATCTCAGCAAGATTATGTTGTTTTCTTTTCTGTTGTTATTGTTTGTTTTCACAAGTAAGAACGGGAAACAGTTTCTCTTCTTCAAAGATTTAAGAGGTTTGGTTTTTTTTCATGGATTTGAAAGGTCTTTATATAGACATAAAGGAGAAAAAGACATAGTCAGTCAAACACAGTGGTGGGGTGGGGATGACACTCATGATTGATAACCCACAACTCTCGGACCAACCATGTGGAGAACCTGGTTTTTTTTAGAAATATAAAAGTCCCTCTTTTTCTTCTTTTCTAACTTAGGATATGTTTGATAGTTCCAGTGAAAGTCACCAGAAATAAAAAATATTGGGGAAAATAGGACTATGGAACAGTTATAAAATCGTTTAAATAGATCCACAATTATGTTAGTAGACATTACATAAATAATATATTCTTTTGAGCTGCATTTTCTACAAATGCATTATGGGTAATGACTAGCTTAATATGAAATCAAAACAGCCTACCTTCCTCCATGCCCCATGACTAACTATAAGACTAGACTTTGGACAGTAAAGCAGTTTAGTTTTAGGAATCACAAGGTGGCACTATCAGTCTCAAAAGAGCTATCACCCCTATCACATGTGGATCCCTAGAGAAAGAAGTAGAGAGGAATGATAGGGAAGTGTTTAATATCAGGGACTAGTCAGCATATATATCTCTGGCTACAGTCCCTCCTGAGTTCTCTCCCAGTCCCCAGCCCACACTTGTCACACATCAGAATGATCACATTCTTTTAGAGGCTTTGACCATATGGGGTCCAGAATCCTTCAAACTTCTTCAAGTTTTTTTAAGCTAGGAACACGAGGCTGGATTTTGGGAATTTGCTTCTCTCTTGGTCTTTTCCTCTTCCTCAAGGTACCAGGTGACTTGGGCACCTGTCAGTTTTATTTCCTTTTCCCAACAAGGAAAAATGTCTGGCAAGGATACTGTGAAAATTATATTCTCTTGCTTTTAAGAGAAATATTGTGCAAAGAAAAAAAAAGATTTTGCTAAAGCGAGGCCTCCATTTTCTATATCTGCACATAGGAAATTGTGCAGAAGAAAACAAAAGCTTGCAATGGACAGTTTTTAAAAAGGTCTACTATCGAAAATTGTCAAAAATCCATCCATTCATCCCAAAGAAAACTTCTATGAAAAGTTATTCTCAGCCTTCAATAGCTTCCTATGACATTTCTTTTTTAATTTGGGGAAGCTCCTCAGGCCAATTTAGTTGATAATTCTACTTTCATTTTTCCCCCTTCGGGGAATTCAGATTCTTTTGTGAACTTACTTAGAGTAAACACCTGTCAAAGAAAGAGAACTCTCTTCTGCCATAGTAGATGAAAATAAACCTAAAGAACCTTGACTTGGCTAAAGTGCTGATTAAATACTTAATGAGATACCTTAAGTCACCCTAAATTCCTTGTTCTCTTCACATACCCTAGAGGGATTTTACAGGAAATAAATAACTGGAAAACCCTAGGCAGTCTATGAGGTCTTGTAGTTCAGTGGTATCCAACTCTTCATGAACCCATCTGAGGTTTTCTTGACAAAAATACTGGAATGGACTGCCATTTCCTTCTCCAGTTCATTTTACAGTTGAGGAAACTGAGGCAAACACGGTTAAGTGACTTGCCCGGAGTCACACAGCTAGTAAGTATCTGAGGCCAGATCTGAACTCAGGTCTTCCTGACTCCAGGCCTGTAGCTTTAGCTGCCCCTATAAGGTCTTAACCAGTTTCAATGAAATGTTTCTGTGGATGGGTTTCTGCAATACAAAACGGGTAAGCAAGTACACTTTTTTTTATTTTGTGCACACATTAAGTAGGCAATTATATTCTTCCAGTCCCAACCACCTAAAGGTATTCCCCAGTCTAATACAACATGCACCTTAAGTCACCAGATTTTCTGGGTCAGCAGATACAAAAAAGAAAACAGGAGTTTAGATTCTATAAATACAGAAATAGCTATGATGTCATACAATACACATAGGAAGCATTGTGGTATGATGGAGAGCCTCTGGATTAGAATTCCTAGCTTCAACTCCCACCTGAACTTGGGCAAGTCACTTAACTTGGGCTTCAGTTTCTACTGGGATGAGGTCTCTTCCAGTTCTCAAGCTATGGTACATAATACATCATAATTTAAGGAAGAAGGAAAGACTTCTTATAGGAGGCAGCACTTGTCCCTAGCCTGAAGCACAATAGGGATTCTGAGATATGAGAGTAAGAAAAAGAGTAAATTCCAGGCAGCTGTGTGTTGGAAAATGTTTAATAACTGGCTCCCCAACACCCCACCATCTACCAAAAAACACATGCAAAGCATACTTTTAAATTCAATCTGAATTATTAACATTTTCTCTATCACTTTCTTGAGTCTTGAATCAACAAGACAATAAACCAAGTTCTGATTTGTAGGATTTATGAATTTCTCAGGTGTTAAATGCCTACACTGTAAATTTAACAACTGGGGTATTTGGGGGCAGAGTCAAGATGGCAACATAGAAGCAGGAAAACTCCATGAGCTCCCCCCATAACCACCTCAAATACCTATAAAATATGACTCTAAACAAATTTTAGAGCATCAGAACCCACAAAATGACAGAGAAACACAGCTCCTGCTGAAGGCAGCCTGGCAGGTGGATGGGAAGGGTTCATTGCAGCACACTGGGAACAGAGCCCAGCCTGGCCTGAAACCCAGGACAACCTCTGCTAGAGCATTTGGGAGAGTGGATCACCAGCAGCTGTGGCAGTTTCCAGAATTATCAACCCATAAGAGACAAGGACAAAGTGAAATGTCAGTGGAACTCAGCTAAATTTGGGGGAAAGAAGTGGGTCCAGCCGTCTGCCCCCAGGGTGAGAAGCAGCAGTGGTGGTCCTGCAGCTGCTTCCACATGGCTGCTTCAGAGCTCCTGGCCTGCAGACTGTCGGGAGGCCAAGCAACCATTCAGAGGCTAAGTGCTCTTGCCTTAACCTGCTTGGATTGGGATCACAGTCTTGGGTGGTGATCCTGAGGTGCATGACCAGTGAGCCAAAGCTCGTGGGGGCTGAAGAGACAGCGGCCTCCTAATAGCTCCAGCAGCTGTGAAAACCACAGCAATTTGTGACAAAGCTTTCCCCTCTGAAAGCAGAGTTCTACAGAGCCCAAAAGTCAAGTAATTGACTGGCAACATGAGCAGGCAAAGGAAGCCAAGCAAGCACAGCAATCCAACTTTAGATTCCTTTTTTGGGGACAAAAAGGATCAAAGCATGGAATGGGAGGAAGACAACACAGTCAGAACTCCCACACCAAAAGCTTCCATTATTTTTAGTTTACATCATTCATTTCCATGAGATTTTGAGTTACAAATTTTCTCCCATCTTTCCCCTTTCCACTACTCCAAAACAGTGATCCCACTGTATATCCTCTCCCCCAATCTGCTCTCTCCTATATGATCCCTCATCATCCCTCTGACTTTCTGGTAGGGCAAGATGAATCTCCCTACCCCAGTGTCTGTATATCTTATTACCCAGTTGCATGGGTAATATCAGTAATAATAAATAAATAAAATCAGTAAACTGATTTCAAGCCATAGAGGAGCTTAAGAAGGATTTTGAAAATCAAATAAGAGAAGTGGAGGAAAAATTGGGAAGAGAAATGAGAATGATGCAAAAAATCATGAAAAGAGAGTCAACAGCCTGACTGAAGAAAATAACACCTTAAAAAGTAGATTAACTCAAATGGCAAAAGAGGTCCAAAAAGCCAATGAGGAGAAGAATGCCTTAAAAAGTAAAATTTGCAAGATGGAAAAAGAATCTCAAAAGCTCACTGAAGAGAATAATTCCTTCAGAATTAGAGTGGAGCAAATGGAAGCTAATGACTTTAAGAGAAATCAAGATACTATTAAACAGATCCAAACACAGGAAAAAATAGAAGGCAAGGTG
>CM053585.1:478658680-478684282 GCA_028646515.1 Pseudochirops corinnae | reverse complement strand
ATAAAAAAAAATTAAAAAAAAAAAAAAAGAAAGAATGTCTTGAATAAAATGCACCCATCACACAAGGTCATTTGTAAACCTTTAAAGCAAGAGCAAGAAACCTGTGGCCTGAGGTCACAGACCTCATTTGTTCTGTAAAACTTGGGCTCAGTCAAAAGACCACACCAGAGGATCTAGAAGGTCACATATGGCCTTGGGGATGCATGTTCCCCACCACTGCCTTAAAGCATAATATGTTGTTATTATTTTATTTCCTTTCCAAGGAAGGAAAGGATCACCCCTCAAGAAAGGAGGAAATTCTAATAATGAAATTCTTGAATAGAGTTGTACCAGCTACAAATTATGAAAAAATGGAAAGAAAAAGAGGGGGCAATGACAATCAACTTAGAGATCTACTGAAACACTGGAGGATCTAAGACATAGGTTCTGAGACCTAAAGATGCAGGTCTACAGACTAAGAACCATTGTTCTACCTTTACTGTTTCATTTTTAGACTATGCTTCTTAAAATTCCATGTGGAATATCATTCTGATAAGTTACCAATAAAAACATATGCCACAATATTTCTGCTCTTTCATTTCCAAATTCATTTTAATGACCAAAAGAAGTCAGTCAATTATTATAACAAGAAACCTCTGACGATTAAAACAAATCTAGTCTCCTCAATTGTTTCATTTCTCATCTTCATATTTATGTTATAGGATCACAGAACCTCGAAGTAGTCAGATTTCATCTAGTTTAATCCCTAGCTGACTAAGAATCTGTTCAAAGACATGCTCCACAAGTAGTCATCTAGGCTGTCCTTGAAGACCTCACTCCACTTTAGGGGAAGTTTTAATTTTTAGGAATCTTTTCTTTATATCAATCTACTTTTGTATACTTTCCACATCATTCCTCATTCTACCCTCTGCAACCATAAATCTAAACCCTCTTCCAAAGGGAAGTCTTCTAATCACCTGATAACCTTTCCCAAGTGTTCTACCCTCCAAGCTAACCATTACTTCCTTCTGATGATCTGCTTATGACATGCTCTCTATTACTCTTACTATAGAGATCTCCTAATCTGGACATACTCCAGCTTTCTGATCTCTTTCCTAAAATGTAGTAACTAGAACTGAATATAGTCCCCCAGATGTGACCTGACCAGGAAAGAATACTGTGGAAGTATTACTTCACTCATATCCATCTCTTAATGCAGCCTACAATACCATTAGCTTTTCCAACTGCTATGCTCACTGTTAACGCATAGTGAGCATGTAACGCAGTCCACATATGAAAAATTTCACCATTCCATTATCATTATTACAAACATTGTCCATGAACTGTGGGGTACCAAAACATAATATCTAATCCAAAGAACTGTGAAACAAGGGCTAGAAAACATCATCCTCTCAGATAGAATTGACACAAAATAATGTCAGTCAGTTGCCAAAATAATCCAGCTTCAGTGGCAGGGCAGCATGCTGCAATGAAGCACTGGACCGAGCTCAAAATCCAAGAAGTCCTGGGTTCACATCCCAGCTCCAACACCTGACGCTGTGTGAACCTGAGCAGGTCACTTTATTTCTTCTGGACCTCACTTTCCTTCATCTGTAAAATGTTCATATTTGCTCTACCAGCTTTTTCAAGTTGTGAAGAAATCAAAGCCAAAAAGTTATCATGTAAATGTGAGCTATTATACTAATACTCTGTTGGTGGCACTGTAAATTATTCCAACCATTCCGGAAAAAAAAATTGAAATTATGTAAGAAAAATCACTAACCCAGTCACACAGTCTTTGAACCAGTGATCTCACTACCCCAAGAAAGTCAAAAGTCTGTCACAAAGGTCCCATATCTATCAAAATATTCATAGAAAAACTTTTTATGATAGCAAAACAGGAAACAAATTAAGTCCCCAACAATTGGGGAATGGCTGAACAAATGCTGATATATGCAATCAAACATCATTATATAACAAGAAATGGTAAACTTAAAGAAAACAAAACCAAGAAGATACATTGACAACAGTAATTTTAAAAAGGCAGCTTAATGGAGATTAAATGCAATGATCAACGACCCAGCAATACCACTTCAAGAGCTGTATTCCAAAGAGATCACGAAAATGGGAAAGGGACCCACATGTACAAAAATATTTATAGCAGCTCTTTTTGTGGTGGTCAAAAATTGGAAATTGAGAGGACGCCCATCAACTGGGGAAAGGCTGAACAAGTTGTGGTATGTGAATGTAATGGAATATTATTGCGCTATAAGAAATGAGGAGCAGGAAGACTTTAGAAAAACCCGGACAGACTGATATGAACTGATGCTTAGTGAGGTCAGGAGAACACTGTACACAGTTACAGCCACATTGTGTGATGTCTAATTTTGACAGACTTAGCTCTTCTTAGCAACACAAGGTTCTAAGACAACTCCAAAAGGTTCATGATGGAAAATGCTACCCACATCCAGAGAAAGAACTACAGAGCCTGAATGCAGATCAAAGCATACTATTTGCTCTCTCTCTTTTTGGTTTTGTTTTGTTTCCTCTTTTTTTAATATGAATGTGTATATAGAGTCTATATCAGACTACATGCCACCTTGGGGAGGGGTGAAGGGAAGGAGGGAGAAAAAATTTAAAACTCCAAAGCCTGCAGAACTGAATTATGAAAACTAAAAATTAATTGATTAATTAAATATAAATAAAGGGGAAATGCAATGATCAATCTTAGTGCAGGAAAACAGAAGATAAAAAAATGCCCTCCTCTCAAAGGAAGAGGAGAGCCTAGAGTGCAGAATACTGAATTGTTAGATCCAGGCAGTTTTCCTTCAGTTTTTCTGTTAAAAAAAAAAAAAAAAAGAATTCTACCAGGCAGAGTATAAATCAAGAAATTGGGTAAAAAAAAAAAAAAGAGTATACATGAAACTTTTTTAATGAGAGCTATTATCATCATCAAAGGAACCTGAATTGCTGAGGAAGTATAAGCTATCACTCAAACCCTAAATCAGGGTAATATCACTTCTAAATAGCTATAGTAAAGTAAGAAGTGAGGTACTCAAATGTATTGCATTACAACATGAGAATCATGTTGCTTTGCTTAGGGTGACTGAAAACCTGGGATCTATTTGTTCAGTAATACCACTCCCCAAAATCCAATCAAGAAGGATACTTCTTCGGATCTCAGAATGAAATATCTGGAATATAACTGATGTAATTAAAATTATAACTTATTAAGTTACATTGTACCATGTTGAAGCAAATGTTGTTGTGGTCACCTACACTGAATCAGGATAGCCAAATAATTTGTCAATGTTTATTTAGCACTAGTGGTCCACTGGAGAGGGTGTCCTAATTCTCAAAATAATTGTTTAGAGACAAATATCTCTAGAGTGGATAAGAAAAATTTACCAAACTTCTTAGTTTAATAGGAATATCCCTAATATCTAACTCCCTCCTTTTTTTTCTGATACTATGTTCACTAAACGGTCTTCAGATTATTTTGTAATTTGGTCTACTGAATGGACTTTGACCTTCCCAGTAGGAGTCTTCTGTGCAGACAACTAATACTAGTTCTCTTGCCATTACAAATTAATAAATTGGTTTTCTGAGCAAACCTACTTATCATAAGGGTAGAGTAAGAGTACCAGTTCTTTCCAAATATATCTCCAAGTATAAATTAATAAAATGAGCATTGTTTTAGTTTCTTATGAATCTGTTTAGCTTAACTCAATTAGAAAGACAGTGGACTAAGGGCTGAACTTGGGAGTAAGACCTGAATTCAACACTTAACTAGCTAGACCCTGGGCACGTAGTTTTAACTATCCTGAGCCTTAGTTTCCTTATCTGCAAAGGGGGTATGATAATAGCATCTACCAATGAGGATCAAAGGAGGTACTGTATGCAAAGAGAAAATGCTATATGTCAGCAACTATGACTCCCCAAAGTATGAGCATTCAGAATGAAGAACTGTAAACAGCTAAGAAAGAAACTCTTGGCTTGGGGTGACTCCAGAAGCTTGCTACTACTAAGAAAGTCCCAGTTGAGCAACCAAGGCACACCATCTTTTAGTTACATCAGTATCAGACATGGAATTCAACATTCTACAAAGTTCTGAACTTATGTCCCAGCCCTCCCCTACCCCACACACACAAAATAAAGGAATGCATATTACCATCTCATCTTATCTGAAATATCAAATATGAATTCATAATTGTTTCATTGAAAATTATGTCTACTACATCACTCATCTTGTTAAATATATTCATTTATTACCTTTATAATCTTTACTGGCTTTTAAGAAAATGACCTCAGATACTTTACTATCCAATAAAATTCTCTACTCAACCTTTTTTTC
Organism: Pseudochirops corinnae; assembly: GCA_028646515.1. Classification (NCBI taxonomy): domain Eukaryota; kingdom Metazoa; phylum Chordata; class Mammalia; order Diprotodontia; family Pseudocheiridae; genus Pseudochirops; species Pseudochirops corinnae. Next base: position 478,679,949 of record CM053585.1, on the reverse strand, counting down.
TTTACATCTTTAAAATGTCTATGTTCTTTCACAAGTCAAAGGAAACCATGTCCACATTAGTCCCTACATAATTTATAGTCAATCCTTGATCATCCAAACTGACAAGTTATGTACAGAATCCAAAAATCATTTCTATTTCTCCCTAAAATTTTATTACATATCTATTGCTAGAAATGTTTTGTTTCTGACACCAACAACAGATCAGAGTCTCTAAACTTATTTTGTTAGGTAGTACTGAAATTAATTTGCATTCCCTAAGCATGCCAATCTTTCCAAGAAAGGTGGCCTGAGGTACCCATACAGTAAGAAAGTTTGTCCAAGACTAGTCTTTATTGCTTTGGTTTCAAGTCAATCAAGAATTGACTATAACCATATCAACATTTAGTGTTTTGTTACACCACTGTTCATAACTTAAGAGTCATCTCTGACTCTACCCTGTCTCTCACTCCTTATATTCAAGCCAGTTGTTTCTAAGTCAGAAAGCATCTGGTTCCTCTAAGTCAGTGGTTCTCAACTTTCCTAATGCCGTGACCCTTTAATACAGTCCCTCATGTTGTGGTGACCCCCAACCATAAAATTATTTTCGTTGCTACTTCATAACTGTAATTTTGCTACTGTTATGAATCATAATGTAAATATCTGATATGCAGGATGCATTTTCATTGTTGCAAATTGAACATAACCCACAGGTTGAGAACCGCTGCTCTAAGACTAAGGCAATCATCCTAGTAGAGGCCCTTATCTCTTCACTAACAGCTTTCTTCCTGGTCTTCCTCCCTCCAGTCCATTCCTCCTCCAACCCATCCAGTAACTGGCTGTGGATTAATATACTTAAAGTAACTCCACTATTATGTATGTCACTCTACCACTTAAAAACCTCCAGTGACTTCTAGGGGTCTGTTCGACCTTGGCAAGTTACTTAAACTCTCCATGACTTCAGTTTGTGATGGGTAAAATGAGGGGGTTAGACTAGATGACCTCTGAGGTCCCTTCCAGCTCTTTATCTATGATCTTAAATAAAATTTGGACTTAAAATTCTGGAATTCAAAGCCCTTCACAATCTGGCTCCAACCTGTTTTGTCTTCTGCCACCTTTATTCCCCATCCTGATTCTGTTGTCCAGTCAAATCCAACAACTGTTCTCATGTTGCCCTCTCCCATTTCCATGAATTTGTTCACTGTTAGTCCTTTATTCTCCTCCAAAGGACCCTCCTGCCCCCCCCCACCATACTTAAATTCTCTGTTCAACTTCAATTCAGTTTCCTTCATGAAGCCACCCCTGATACCTCTCCCTCTTCAAATTTTTGTCCCATCATTCTAAATTTTATCATAGTTAATTTATATGCAGGTAATGAACTCTCCCATCCTATTACAATGCCCTCCTAGAGCACACAAAAGGTGATTTTTCATTTACATTCCCAACACCTAGGACAGTGCTTTGCAAAGTAGGAACCTAAAAAATATTTAATTGAACTTGCACTATCAACAAGTGTTTGGTTTGGGGGTTTGGGTTTGTTGGTTTTTTTAACTCGCTGATATTGGGACCATTAAAATAAACTTAGGATTCCTTTACAATTTTACCACCTGAAAAGAGATAGTACTTAGCTACTACAGCACAGCCCCTAGAGCCAGCAAAATTTTGAGTTCAAATCTTGCTGTACCAGATGTGCAATCCTGAAGGTTTCCTATCTCTCAGCTTCAGTTTTCTCATTTGTAAAAACATAGCTAATAAAATGGCAGCTATTCACTGAGTAAATGATAATATGAATTGAGATAGTATAGGTAAAGTGATTCTTTTCAGGCTTCCTTCAAGACTCAACTGAAATCCCATCTTCTACAAGAAGCCTTTCCTGTCTCCCCCTGCCAGTCATGCTTATGCCTTCCAAGATTACTTCCCATTTACGATGTAGATATGATTGCATGTACAGATGTTTGCATGTTGTCTCCCCACCAGTATGCTATTTCCTTCAGGAGAGGGATCATGCTTTTTGCCTTTCTCTGTAACCCCAGAGCTTACCACAGTACTAGGCATGAGTGCTTAATATATGCTTGGTGAGCTGACTGTTAATTGGAATTTTTCTAGTAATATAACAATATGTAATGGATCTTAAACCTATATTTTCACTCTAATTGCAGTTATAAAACATTAGAATTGTCAGAATACTGAACTATTTATTATATTCCGAATTGGTACCTCTGGTGCCAGAATATCCAAATGACTGTCAAATGGATATGACAGATTCATCTGGGCAAATTTGTGACCAAAATTATTAAGGGGATTTAAAAAAAAATGTAAGGAAGTAATTTAAAATGTTGTGTCACTCAAATTTAAACGTTATTTATTTAAACAGTCTACCTCAACACTCTGGATCCGTTGTCTTTTGTTTTTTCAATGGCCATCACATAGAATATGGTTGAAAATTCTTACTTTAAATTTAACCTCTTTTCCTGGACACAGAAATTTGTTTTAAGAGCATATAATGTCTTTAGATACATTCCTTAACAACATTTTTACATTACATCCCAAAGTACATCACCATACACAAATGGGAAGTATCTTTGATAACAATATCTAGAAATCAAGCTATTGGAGCAATGAATAAAGAGCTAGAATAGAGCAAAATAAATATTTGCTAATAAATTAACAATGAAAATGGCTAGGGCTACATATTTGTTCCAGCCTTAGCACAGCTCATAGCACACAGTAGGCACTCAATACTTGTTGACTTGACAAGAACAATCTAGGCAGATTTTTTCCCTATACACAAAAGCAAGAAAGGATTTGGATTTGTTTTCCATTCTGGTAGGGAAGAATGTAGAAAATAAAAATGCTAAAGAATGGCAGTATGGTATAATGGAAAAGCTATTCAATTTCCCGAGGTTCTGAATCTGACTCAGCCACTTACTATTTTGTGTGACTTTAAACAAATTAAACTCTCTTAGCCTCGATTTCCTCATTTGTAAACTAAGGATGTTACACTAGGTGAACTTTAAGTTCAGAGCTGAATGTTGGTGTGTTAAGGGTGTATAATACAAGCAATTATTAAACCATTAATGTTTACTAAAGTTAAAAAATATACACGAAAATTAGTGAGGACAGTCTTTAACACAGTTAAGTAAATGACTCAAAAATATGATAATTAAGCATCTTTATTTCATTAGCTTCGTTAACAGACTGCTCAACACACAAGGTTTTATTCCAGGTTCTCAAAGGAAGTTTTTAGTTCAACTAGGAGACACTATTCATTCAATTATTTATACACAGACCCATTTTCACTCCCAATCATTTCTGAATCACTAAAGAGTATTTTTCATGGCAAACAAATTCAATTAAAACAAGAATGCTACTATGATCTAAAGCCACATTAATTCTGGTATATTCAAGTCAAAGAGCTCAAACAAATCTGCCACTATCATTATCTTCAATTCTTGGGCATATGAGATGTATATAATAAGTCTTTAGCACCTGCCTCCATTCTCAAATCAGACTGTGAAGTTGGACAAATGGCTTGAAATTTGTAAACGGATTAAAAGTTGCTTTCAATCCTTAGTTTACAGAGTTTTTCTAAAGATTCTGTCACCCTGTCCCTTCGCAAAAGTCTACCCCAAGTGGTAAATTTTCAGAAACAAAAAAAAGTTAACTTCAACCGCAAGGACTCAATGAGAACAAAAGAGAGAAAAGGAAAAACAACTCAACTCTTCCCTCAAACTAAGCATAAGGAATAGACCAGCTAGGTACTGAAGCCTAGAAAGAACAAGGGAGAGAAACCTAAAAACAGCCCAAAAATCTTTCCAGTGTGAGGGACAGAGGAACGACTGTCCTAAGGCTGGAGAAAAATTCTGAAACGGTGTTTAAAGTTGTTTCTTCTGGGAAATGACTGATTTCGGGAGACTCGGAGTTCAAGATTTCCCTCGTGCTCGCTGTCCCACGCTAAGTGCGGTCAGAGCTGCACGGTCTATAAGCTCCGAAGGGGGAGGGGAGGGGGACGGGGTAGGGACGGGTGTTGAGGAAGGGGAGGAGGGGCGGTCTTTCTCCTAAATAGAGGCCGGCGCCGCCAACCCACACCCCCCCAAACCCCCGCCCGCAGTCGGGGGCACAAGTTGTGCCGCCCCCTCCCACATGCCCGAGCTCTTCTCGGCAGACACAGTCTCTCCTTTGTCTGAGTGCAAGGTCCCACCAAGTTGTGTCTGTCCCGTCACGCCCGGAGCTCTCCCGACGCCCGGCACACAAAGGACACTTGGGGCGGACGGGACGGGGCCCCGAGCCCCGAACCCGAAGGATCAGGCGGAAAAGGAAAAAGGAAAGCGGGTGGTGGGAGGCGGGAACAAAACAAAACACCCCGACCACAGCAACACAGGGCTCTCGGGGCCGGTTTCCCCCGTCCCGGCCACTCAATCCCCCGCGTCTGTGGCCGCCCTAAGTGCGGGCCGCCGACCCCCTTTCCCCCCAGCTTTGGGCTCCCTTCCCCCCGGTCATACAAAGAAGGCGCCGGGTGAACCCCGCTCCGGGGCGATACCCAGAGACAAGCAATACCGCCGCCGCCGCCGCCGCCCGTAACTCCACAGGCTCCTGAGCCCGTCCCGCTAACCGGAGCCGGCCCGGTGGCTTTACCTTCTTTCCCTCTCCCCAGCCCGCGCCGCTCCCCGCGCGCTGCTCCCGCGCGCCGCCGCCGCCGGTCCTCCGCTGCTTTCTCTGTCCCTGTGGGTGTCGGATGCTACCGGACCGAGCGCCAAACCTGACAGCCCAATCGCCATCGCTCTCATTGGCCCCCCCACTACAATCAAGCGCCGCCCCGATTGGAGGGATGAGAGGCAGGCTTCCATCCAATCAGAGGGCCCGCCGAGCTCCCAGGCGCCGGGAAGACCCACAGCCCCACACATATACTTATGTTCGGGCTGTATACACACATACACACACATACAAGTATTCTCATATACACGCACACATACACACACACACTCACACACTCCCTGAGACGCTGGGGGTTTTTACGTGCGAAACTACCGCCGCCGTCCCTTTGTTCTCTCGTTTTACACGCAGGGTACGGATCGCGAAGGCGAGTGGGCCGCTGGGCGAACACGGCTGGGGGAGGAGGGGAGGAGGGGCCGGCTGGACGAGCCAGGCCGGGAGAGGGGCGGGGAGGAAAGGGGAAGGATCTGGGTGGCGGGCGGGGAAGGACGGAGATGTTGCTCTAATCTTGGCGGGAATAGCCACCTCGGAGCCCCGGCCGGGCTGGGGAGGGGAGGAGGGGCGTCGGAGGGAGGTGTAGTTGAAGGGGCCTTGGCGGCCAAGTTTGAATCAGTTCGAAACTCAAGGCGTGGTAACGGTTTTAACGGCCGCGCTCTTTCTCCTTTCTCTCTCGAGTGGCGGGTTGGGCCAGGCGGGGCTCGAGGCGGGCGGAGGGGAGGTGTCCCCGGGAGACTCCAGGGTTGGGGCGAACTTGGGCGTCCCGGGGCCTCCTGAGCCCGCCGCGTTGCTTCGGACCGAGTCCGGGTGGCGGCTGCACTTGACGGCCGCTAGGGGCGGCGCGGTGCTCGCGGGGCTCGGCGCCTGGGGCTCCGCCGCTGATTTGCATGCGAGGCGCGCGGCGCTCCCCGCCTGCTCTGGCGGGAGCCGGCGCGGCTAATGAGCGCGCTTGCTTGGGGCGGGGAGCCACGCCGGGGCGCTCGGCCGTTAGGGGGCCGGGAGGCGCTCGAGGGCCCGCCCGCCGGCCCGGGGAGAACGCACGAGCCCCGCCGTGATTTGTGCATCCGCCGGGGCCTCCCCAGCCCCGGACCCAGCCTCGGCTGCGGGGCCGTACCTAAAAAATAAGTGACAGGCTGGCGTTGGTGACATTTCAGACCCCCGTTTTTTAAAGCTTCGGCGGTGCTCGGGGCCGCCAGCCTGGGTGCACGTGTCCGCCTCCCAGTCACTTAGGTGAAGCCAGACCTCAGGCCAGCCGCGTTTGGGAAAGAATGCTAGGGCGGCTCTAACGCGGGCAAGGCTTAAAAGCATTAGTGACCTTAAGAAAACTCCCTTCCAGACACAGGAACGGAAGTCGACTGTACAGAATATAAATTCCACTTTTTTGGTTTGGGGGTTTGGGTTGTTGGGTTGGGTTTATTTGTTTTTAACCAAGACATTAAGCTGCCCCTGAGGTAGTTTGAATTAAATTTCTAAAGGGATACGGGCAATTAATTTTTTTTAATGTTTATTGATATATTCTTATGTTTATATATGTGTGTGTATAAATTTACATCTGTATACATTTAACTCTTGCCCGCTTGCATAGGGACTTCACATTGTTCTAGAGTCCAGACACACAGTTAAATATTATAACTCTAAGAAAATGCCAATTATCAACTAGTTTGGGGTGGATAGAGGACTACAAGTAATTACGTATAATTTGTTTTTCACTTTGTAAAGATGACACTTAAACGAATATGGATATCCACCCACCTCCAAGGACATAGTTGCATGTCCTGTGCATCAGTTTTCAATCTATGGCCTACACAGGTTCCACCCAAGGTTCTAGGCTTCCTCTGGATCTTGTGATCTGGATGCCAACAGAAGCTGGGGTTATCCCAGTTTTCCCTCATCCTTTGTCATGTTACCAGCCCTCCTTTTCATGTCTTACACCTCTGATGATATCCTTTCCATTGTCTCCTGTTTAAAGATAATACTAGAAAATAATTATTCCCATCCATAACCACATAAAGTCTCTGGAGGAGATTTGAAGATTTGGGATTATTGAAATATACAAGACAGTATGGTAATGTTAATAAGTATTCAATAAATATTAAGTCCACTATGTGCCAAATACAGTCCCTGTCCTCAAGGAACTTATACTCTAATGCAGAAAGACAACACGGAAAAGAAAAGGAAGCTGAGTGGGGAGATTAAGAAGGTTCAGTGTGGAGATATGGTGATGGTGCAGCAGAATCCAAGCAATGCAGATGCTGGGAAATGAAGAATTAGGTAGGCTTCTGAGCTCTCTAAATGGGGAATTGGGGGAGTGTCTTTGTGTGTTTAGCCCTCCAATCAGAGTGGAAACAATTTAGAGTATTGAGATACAAGTACCAAAGCTAATGCATTTTTCATGATGATCAGTTTACCTGATGATAAGTTTTTTTTGGGGGGGGGGAGGTAATAATGATCCAATCAGTGCAGCTGGTTAGAAATGAGGAGTTAACTGACATTCTGAGCCCTCTTCAAATGGGAAGATGGGGATTTGGGAGGGCTTTTTTCGCACCACTCTCCAGCACTCCAATCAGAGGCGCAGAGTCAAAGGGCAGTATTGGCAAAGAGAACAGAATCGGGTCGGAGCGTTGTAATCAAGCTTTAGTCATGTAAAGGGTATGACAACTGTTTTAAGACTACATAAGGTGAGAGTAAAGAATGAGTCCTGTTTCAATTTGTCTTTTTAAAATCACACCTTATGGAATTTGAGTTTGTTTGGTTTCTTTGTCTAGATTTGTGATAATCTAAACACTCCAGGTTTGGGAATTCCCTCTACCTATCAGTGGCAACTCTTCTTTTTTTTTTGTCAGCAAGTTTTTTTTTTAAATAAATTAATTTATTTTCTTGTTTACATCATTCATTTCCACGAGATTTTGAGTTACAAATTTTCTCCTCATCTTTTCCCCTACCGGACACCACAAAACAACCATCCTATTGTATAACCCCTCCCCCAATCTGCTGTCTCCTATGTCCTCCCCCTCGACCCTCTGACTTTCCAGTGGGGCAGGATGGATCTCCCTTACCACAGTGAGTGGCAGCTCTTCTAAAACTTAAAAGTTAGTTACCTGGAACAATAAGAGGTTAAGTGACTTGCTCTGGGTCACACAGCTAATGTGTCAGAGACCTAGTTATCTTTTCCAAAGCAAAACATTTCTATTTCTGGCAGCAATTTACAATTCCTTTCTTAACTAAGAAGTTAACAACTACTACTCATCAATCAGTATGTATGAAGTACCTTCTGCATGCCAGCTACCATGCTGGGAAATAGACATTGGTAAGATTGTCCCTTCACAGAGCTTGCTTTATCCTGGGGAGATAAAACATGCTCACAGATAAATTTAAGATTATAGGCACAATACTAAGGGTAGGGGAAGGGAGTATCTAGAAAAGCCTTGAAAGTAGCTAGCTGTTCCAAGAGGCAGAGGTTCTTAGGAGGAAGAGCATCCCTAGTGTGGAGGCCAGCCTGTACAAAATCATGAAGGTGAGAGGTGAAACAAAGTAGTCACATTGGGAAGAGCTTTAAATTCCAGCAGCATTAAAGGCAATAGGGAACCCCTGAAATAAGGGGTTGACAGGTCAGACTTGCATTTTAGGACTCAATTTGGCAGCTGTTTGGAGAATAGATTGGAGTGGGGAGACAAGGCTGGGAGGCCAATTAGGCTTTTGGAATAAACAGATAAGAAGTGGTGAGGGCATGCACTAGGGTACTAGTGGTATCAATAGAGAGAAGACACCTCCTCCCTAAAATAACAGCTTACATGTTGAAAGGAGGTAGAAATGAGATCTTTGTGGGACAGAAATATAGAGGGAGAAGTTTCAATTTTTGCTTATACCATTTGTTTTTATATCACCTTCATTCCTCAAAATTTATCCATCCCATCCAGCCTTTCCCAGAGAATTATCTCTTATAACAAAGAAAAAGTTTTATGGAAATATTTTCAATATAATTTGTATCTAGATCTCTATAGATAGGTATAAAAGGTAAAAATGTGTATGTCCAGTACAGAACAGCTTTTATTTCTCGTGCAAAGAAACTGCAAAAACAACGAAATACTGCTTTTAAGTCAACACTGTCACTCTGATCCCCTCTCTAGTATATCAACATTTACCTATAGGGACCTAAGCCATCCCCACAGGTCCATAGTACCACACTTTGGTTTAGATTCTCCTCAGAAAGAAAATAAATTTAGAATTATCAATAGTCCAGTGAGTCAGACACCTTTCACCACATAAACCCATATAGGTCTTTTGGTATTACCCTGAGAATGTGGAGTCTCCCAAAATAAAAATGAACTTATGGTTACTAGAAAAGCGTCCCTCTTTGCAACAGACTCGCACTGTCCAAATAATTCCAGCTAATAGCAAAAAGTAAAATTCAGATTCCTTGCCCCCATTTATCATAGCTTTACCTTCTTGTTGATCCCTAGGCTTCAGGGACCACAGGAACCCAATAGTTTCTCCCTATGTTGCTGTTACTACCAAGAAAATTCCATTTTTCTCACAGTTTGAAGTAAGTAGAACCAGGAAAGCAATTTATATAATCATAAACATATTGTAAAAGAAAACAACTCTGGAAGACAAGCACTCTGACCATTACTTTGAACAACCATGGTTCCAGAAGGCCCTTGTTATATCATGCTTTCCACTTAACAGACTTGATGGACTAAAGAAACGAATATACTTTTTTCAGTATATCCAACATATGGTTTTGTTTTGGTTTACATCTGTCACAAAGGAAGGATGTTTTTTTTTTCCCCTTCAGTGGGAAGTTATGGCAGGGGGAAGGAGGGAATATTGATAGTGGTGCCCAAAAAAAAAACAAAGAAATTAATGAACCATACAAAAGAATAAAAGAAAGTTGAGAAGAAGACAAAAGCAAAACAATTTTGGAACTATAGCACTGAAATTTTTTCAATTTTTTTCTTTCAAAAAAATGTCTTACAAAGTCAAGATTCACAATTTCATATGCAATCTGTGTGTATATATCTGTATGTATGATATACACATGCACATACATATGTATGTGTGTGTATATACACACACATATATGTGGGAATTATCGTGTTATATCCATTAAAAATGTTTTTTCCCTTTTTTCTAAAGTCCTGCATACATTAAAACAAAAAAGAAAGCTGAACTATTTGAGATAGCGTGCAACTACAGAATGAGATCTCTAGCCATTAGCAGAATGAAACTACAAAAAGGAAATTTCTCTCCCTCTGTGCCACCATCTTCCCTTGACCCCTCATATTACCACTAGCATCTTACAATTGCTTTACTGGTAAGAGGTATTGTATCCACTGGGGGCCGGAAGCAGCTTTAAGAACTTTGACCTCTGCTATGAGGTATAGTCACCTGTGAGACTAGCCCTGGCAGTTGAGTCCAGCAAAGCTAGTTCAACAACCCACTGTTCCCATGGGGGAGCAACAAGAAGATACCACAAGAAGACAAAGGAATTGGGACTTTGATACACCCAAGGGAGATACCTTGGTCACTTGTGTCCCCTACACAGGTACCTCACAGTGTAATCTCTTCCCACTGAAGCTATACATATTTGTGAGAAAGCACAACCCAGCTGTTATTTGGGGGGAGGAAGTGGGGGGGAAGATGGGGACATTTCCTAGCTACTCTTCTTTGCAAGGCATCCTAGTAAATATTTACATTAAAATATCATTAAATTGATCATAATGTTTAAACTAAAGATCCAACTGCTGAGACAACTTTTTTACCCTTCATACAATTAGAGGTATGAAAAAAATATTTTAAAAGGAGTTATCTGTTGGAAAAAAATCCATAGTTCTTTTATTTAGAAAAACAAGAAGCTAGAAATAACCTATAAATCCCACAATTTTATAATGGACGAGTCAATTATGGTATATTAAAGCAATGGAATATACCACTGAAAAAGATAACATGAAAAATAAAAGGAAATGAAGACAAAGTGATGGAAAGCCAACAACGAACATTAAGTGCTTACTATGTGCCAGGCACTGTGGGAAGTGCTGGGGATGCAAAGAAACAAAAGACAGTTCTTCCTCTCAAGTAACTCACAGTCTAACATGCAAAAAAAAAACAAACCTGAGTACAAATGCTACACATTGGAAAAATAGATAATTGTAGAAGGAAGGTACAGGCATTAAGGTTAAGTAGAACATTCTGAGGGGATTAGAACAAGTGGTAGTAGAAACTGAGTAAACCAAGCTATCTCCTTCTTGTGACAATTCTGGAGCTAACTCAGTTCCCTTTCTATTCAATGATGGGTCTAGACAAATTTCTGTTTTATGAGAAAACTTTATTCAATTGTTGATATGGAGAGAAAAATGCATTGCATTGTTTGAATCTAACCCTTTGGGGCTGGGAAGCTGAACCACCTCTACCTGCTGCTTAGAGACTCTTAACTAAGGACTTAGGTTATGCTCACTAGAAACCCAGTCAGATCCAAAGACAGATGCAAGGAGTTTTCTCACAATTATACATACATGTCTTATCAGTTATTGTTTCCATGTTCCTTTAATTGTTTACAGACACGTTCAGGGAATGGGACACCTCTTTTTCTGATTTCAGAGAATTGCACCTATTCATTCTCACCCTCCCAACTTGGAAAGTCCCCAATCTTTCCTCCAAGTAGAAATTAGATTGTCTGATTTTGTATCCTGGTTAATTGTTTTTCTTTAGTTAATTGGTCTTATATGGTTGTTGTGTTTAATTGTAATATATAAAAGTCTGTCTCCCTCTGTATTCAGGGTCCAGTGCCAATGGTGAGGATCCTGGGTTCAGATTTGTTGGGCAATTGGCATGCATTGCTTAATAAATTGATATGCTTGGAAGCTTGAACCTTTGTTTCCTCAGTCATTTCATCTTTCACATGCAGTAATACATACTGACTATATTAAAATGGAAAGAAAACAAAACCAAAGATAATAGAGTTTATAAGAAAAAAAAGACATTCACCAGGATACAACAAACAATTTTGTTGGATTTCATATTCTTAAAGTGTATAGTTCCTTTTAAAATTTTTTCCCTCATATCTGATTCATATTTAAATTGTTCCAGTTTAGAGGTTCTAGTTGGAAAATTATGTTTGGTTTGATTGTTGGTTAATTAGAATTTGTTGGAAACATTGCTTTAATAGCAGTGTTTTTTGTAAAAACAATAAAATACATTGGAAATTAAACCAAAAAAAATCCAACACAAAATTATAGTGGGTCGCTGTTTCAAATGCTAGGTACAATTCTAGCAGTCTCATCTAATCAAGAATATAAGAAGAAAAATAGTAGTTAAAATGATCAAGATTAAATAGGTAAGAACAAAATCAAACAGACTAAATGCCCAAATATTCAAAAACTATAGAGAATCTTTAAAATCATGGTAAAGTGAGAAAATAAAAAACAAACATCCCCTCTTCTCAAGGAGCTCAAAATCTAATGGGTGAGACACCATACATATGATATGTAAATGCAAGATAAATGAGATATAATCAGCATTAAGAAAACCAAGAAAGGTTTCTTGCAGATGGTGGAATTTTAGGTGAGATTTGAGGAAAGCCAAGAAACAAGCCTTTGTCTGGGATAGGGCTCTCTCCTATTTGTGTCTTCTTTAGTACATGGCAGTAAAGATCCCAAAAAAAGATCCAAACCACCCTGATTTCTTTCTCCCTTTGGGGACAATCAACTAGAAAAGTTTTAGCTACTAGAGCAGTTTTAGTAGAAACAGCAGCAGAAGCAGACTAGCTAAGAGGAGAAAAAGTCACCCACAAAAAGACAAAGCGGGGCGGCCACAGTGAATAGAGCACCAGCCCTGGAGTCAGGAGGACCTGAGTTCAAATGCGACCTCAGACACTTACACAAAAAACTAGCCATGTGACTTTGGGCAAGTCACTTAACCCCAATTGCCCTAACTTCCCCCTTCCAAAAAGCAAAAAAAAAAAAAAGGAAGAAAGTTCAGTTGGTATTGATCAGACTATATACTACATGAGGTGAAAAAATAGCTTATGAGCAGCCCTGCTGCAAACATCAAGATGAGGTATGAATACTAGGCTTGTCGACTGATTGTAATCATTTTATTACCTTTTATTGCGTAGCATTCCTTTTTGTGTGTGTGAGAATAAAACTGCCTATTTTATATCTGATTCATGTTTTTCTTTTGGGTACCTCTTTTTACTACTTCCCCCCCAGCTGGAAAGAACCACTTACACTAGAGCTAAAAATTGAATTTTTCCTCAGGAATGGGGCATGGGGGAGTTAGAATTGAAACACTGAGAGCCTAGTTCCCCTATTGAGGAGACAGGAAACCCCAAAATAACAAACTCCAACAAGGAAAGGTAAAGGATGGACACTGGCAAATGTGTCACCAGTACCCATGGCCTCTGCCTAGTGTTCTCTGGCTAGCCACTGTGCTACACTGAGAAATTGGAGGCCTTTTCTCAGTAATTTCACAACCAATTATACCACATCTAAGACTTACAGACTTTCTCTAAATAGGATCATAAATTTAGATCTGGGAGAAACTAGAGATCCTCAAGTCATACCCCTCTGTTTAGTTTTTAAAGCCCTTCACAACCTTGCCCCAGTTTATCTTTCCAGCTTCATTGGACATTATTTCCTCTCCCACACTTGATTTTCTCTTTTTTTCCTCATACACGACATTTCCGTCTTCTGTCTCCATGCCTTTGTACTGAACAGCCTCTTTGCCTATAGAATGCACTCCCTCCTCACTGCCGCTTCATAGAATCCCTCCCTTCTTCCTAAGTGCTACTGAAACTCTTCCTTATCCCCCCAACTATTAATATCTTCCTTCCCAAAATACCTTTTATTTAACTATTTTGAATTTATTCACTTTATGTCTATATACTTAGGTATGAAGTTGTCTTCTTTAGATTGTAAGTTCCTTGCCAAAGTAAGTGCTTAATAAATTCTGAGTGGGTTTTTTTTTTAATTTATTGCTTACTGATGGATTGGTTGAATGATTGACTACATCAATCTCCCTCATATTAAAGATGAGGAAACACACTTATAGATGTTAGGTGACAACTAAAATCAAACAGATAAGTAAGCGGTAGAACTGGGATTTAAATCCACATCCTCTAACTCCAAATCCAATACTTTGCACTCTACTATGCTGCTCCCCTCTCCCCCAAGATTCTTCACTCATCAAAAGGATTTCTACTTGTACTCTTGGTCCTATGCCCATTCTCTTTCTATATAGTGATTCTTTCACTGAGATTGCCTACAAGCACAATTATTTCTCCCCTGTCTTTTAAAACCCTTCACTTTATCTTTGTATGACCAAAAGATCATATCTTTTATTTCTTTCACTGCTAAATTCCTAGAAAACAGAAATCTCTCTCTGTTCTTAGAACACTGCCTGCTTCTGATCTTTGCCCCCATTATTCACTAATTATTCAACCAATGTTTAAGTAAACAGATTTACAGACGTTTTGATCACATATTACATTTTACAGGGTTCAACAATCAAATACTCGATAATAAGACTGCAATATAAAATCCCAAAAGATAAATGTTACATGTATACATTTAATAATAAAACAGATCACAAGGAAACATTATAGAATATTGTATATAAATTAATAAGGAAACAGTCACTTCTCACTTCTATTCTTCTCAAGAGTTCATTCAGCATACTAACTCTGGTTATATGTTCTAAGTATATGTCCCTGCTCTGTATCATACTAGCATACCCCAGACTGAACTTTAATTTAGATAGCACAAAATGTAATATCCCTTCTGTGTTTAGATTCCTTAAGTGTTTAGAAAGCACTTATGTAATATACACTCTGAGCTGTTCCCCCAACTTGCACTCATATTCATGGATTGGAGTCCCTAAAGGATGGCTATTACTCTTGGGTACTAGGGTTAATCTTCTGGATAGCTACTTTTGACTACTGTAACCAACAAATTCTATTGTTTGTGAGAATACTAAAATCTGAAAAAGTTTTAAAAAGAAATTTATTAGGTCATTTAGGAGAAGAGAGTGAGCTGGAAAGGAGGTGTGGCTCCCTCTCAACCTGGCTCTGGAAGGTTTACAAGATATAGGATTTAGAGTAGGGTACCTGCACATAAACCACATATACATAGTTAGGTAATTTTGCTGAGAGAACAACTTGAAAGTGAGGTAGATTGAGATGGATATGAGTAAATGTAAACATTCAATAAAATGTAGGCAAAGCCAAAACACTAGAGAACCCAAAATACAAGCTTGGGTAGAACTGGGCATGGAGACCCATAATAAGGCTGCTTTGGGTGGATTCAGGAGTTGGGGGATCACAAAATTCCTTTTAGTCAGCTCCAGCATTCCTAGAGTTACTTTGGTCAGGTGACATTCTGTGGGCAATCACATAAGGTTGGATTTAAACAGTAAAATCATTTTTCCAAACAATATAATAAATCATTTCCCCATAGTTCTCAATTAGTTTTTAGCAAAGGTATTTCCTCAAACACCATAGCCAGAACAGTAGTTAGGAAACATTCACACACACACACACACACACACACAGCCCACGGAGATCCATGGTATAGGAGCGAGGGTAAACATGGAGAGTATGCACAAATTTAAAGTACAGTGGTAATAAGTTACATGTGTGGAGAGTACAAATGATCAAAAACACACAACTGTGTCAGGAAAATCCTCACGAGGTCTGCTGTGAGGCATGGTATAAGTGACAGATCAGTCTTTCTGTTCCTGGTCTGGGCTAACTCCCCACATAGCATCTCAGCTCTGTGACCCGGATAGGCTGGCTCCTTCTAAAACACAGAGCTCTGCTGAGTTGAGCTAGAGAGATCCTTTGGATTCTGGGTTGGCTCCTCCCAGTGTGGCATCTGTGCTAGTTGAGTTGATCCACTTACCTGCCTGAGATTTTTCTGGGATGGCCAACTGTAGTCTCCATTACCTCCAGCATCAGTCTTGGCTGGCCGCTACTTTGCTCCTTCAGAAAGGACATAGATCTTTAGCCTAGGATTGGCAGAAGCTTCTCCTGTTCTTCAACTTTGGAACGTGGAAGGTTATTAGCTCCCAGGCAGGTAGTAAATGGTATTGCTTCTCCTTTTTGAATAATCTTCCTGGTTCAGAATAAGGTTTTCTTATTGAGAGACCTCACTAAATTGAATCCTTTCCATCCAGTACCTTTCCCACATCTTAATCTCTGCAATCTGGGTCATAACCAGACACTGGCCATGTTATTTTTGGTAATCGCCTAACCCGGGGGTGGGGAACCTATGGCCTCGAAGCCACATGTGGCCCTCTAAGTGTTTGACTTTGACTGAATCCAGACTTCACAAAACAAAACTTGGACTCAGTCAAAAGGTCACACTTGAGGACCTAGAGGGCCACATGTGGCCTTGAGGCTGCAGGTTCCCCACCCCTGACCTAACCATTCTAGGGGTTCAAGAATCCCAATTTGTTTGTTTGTTTTAAACTTTAAGGTTTTCCAGTTCCATGCAAAATAATGGCTAGGAAAAAGTTACTAAGGCATCTAATGCCCTGGGGGAAGTTTGTTGTCTTCACTGGTCTTTTCATAGAAAAATTATGTATTCACAGCCTAGGATCCCCAAAAGGTACAATTACACCTGAAAAGACCTTATCCTTTCTATCTTATTCTCTCTCTCTTCCTACAAACTTGAACTTTTCTAGTCCAAAGTTAATATGTTTATGTATATCATATTTTTCCTAGTAACTCCTTAAAGGTAGGGACCAATTCTTTATCTTTGTATCCTTGGCACCTGCCAGTAGTGTTTGGCACATAATTGTTGAATTGAATTGAAGTCATACATGTCAGTTCACTGATCATCCCTGCAACAGTTAGGCAACAAGCATTAATTAAGAGCTTAGAGTCCGAACTTTCCCAGCACGTTTCCAGGCTAAGCACTGGGAATACAAATAAAAGGAGAAAGAAAGCTACTCCCTGTCCTCAAGGAGCCTACCTTCTAAAGTGAGAAAGATGCATAAAAGAAAGCCTTAAGGGGGGAGGGGAAAGCCTCGATCCCAGACACAAAGGCCCAGGCCCCTGGGTGGAGGGTACTTCTAATACTTGGCAACAATACTGAACTAGATCAACCATAGCTCTAACTCAGTAAGGCAATTGCCAACTTGTAATTGTACTATTTTTGACTTTAATTTTATGTTGCTTTTTAAGCATTCAGAATTTGCTGAACTAATATTTTGTAATACTTTTTTGCAGCTAAAAGATGTTGAAGGAAGACTAGCTGTCTCACTGGATTGCAAACCCTTAAGGAAGTCAAAGGTTAACTTGGTGGCTCAGGAATGTGATTTTATCAGCTTATACCAAAGAGAGCTGGCTAGGAGAAACTGGTTTATGCTAATCAAATGCAGGAGACATTAATAAACCAGAAAGCTGATTTATTAATTTACAATGAGAAATGTAACTGCTGAGTAGAACAGATACTTATGTGAATTGGTCAGCACATTTTCTTCTCAGTAGGAAAGTCTTACTTGGAAAACTCAATTAATGTTAGATGGTTGCTTGGTGATCATAGGAAAGGTAAAAGGAGTTGAATAATCTTTTTTGTTTTTGGATGGGGGGAAGGCAAGGCAATTGTGGTTAAGTGACTTGCCCAAGGTCACACAGCTAGTAAGCGTCAAGTGTCTGGAGCTGAATTTGAACTCAGGTCCTCCTGACTCCAAGACTGGTACTCTATTCACTGCACCACCTAGCTGCCCCTGTTGATTTCAATAGATAATGCCATTAAGCCAAAATAAACTGATGTTCCCTTCTGTGCTAGAAGGATGTATCTACATACATCTACATCTACAAACATACATATACATGAATCAAACACTTTTATCAACTAGTTAAGGCACCATCTTCCTTGAACAGTACCAGATGAACATCAATAAATTCTTACTCGTCTCTTTTCCTACTCCAGTGCAAACCATCTTCCTGTTATGACTACCCCCAACTTACTTCTATGTGGAGGTGAGAGGTCCACAAGTGTTACATATTGCACATGTTCTTAAACTTTTTCAATGTTTCAATCAGTTGTACTAATTATTTTCTTCTCTAAAAAATACCATTTGTTATATGGGATGGCTCTATGGGAGCACAGAGGAAGGAATACTAAGGATAGCTATGGTAACATAAGAAAACAGAAGAGATCAATAAAAAAGAAAAATAAAAAAGATCAAATGAGGTAACTAGAACATGTAAAGTGCTTTGCAAATCTTAAAGTGTTTTATAAATATCAGCTCTTCTTGCTGGTATTGCTGCACCTACTGAGTGCACACTATGAATATGAAATATAATATAAAATAAAATATGAAATGTTTTCACTGCATCAATTCATCACTCAGTTTAACTTTATGGAAAAAATATATATCAACACGCTTTTAAAACTTCTGGGCAAAAAGGCCAGTGGAAAAAAAATTTTCTGGAAACAACGTGCCTAGATAATTACCCATTTGAAAATTAATGGCACATAAAGGCACAGACAGTTACAGCTGATCTACTCTGTATCCTCTTTTGCTGAGGCAGACGAATTCAGGTCTTCCTAATTCCAGGTCCAATATTCTGTCTACTGTGTTGCCGAAGTGCCTAAATTAACAAAGACTTGTGAATATCTTTTTGATAAAATATTTGTAATACCTACCTTGGCGTGTCTATATTATACATTTCTTTGCTAAATTTGAAATCATTTTTAAATGTTCTTTTGGTGATCTTTGGAAAATTTCACAAACTTTATTTTTAGTAAAATGAGCTTCCTGGCCTTAGTATTCAGGCTAGTAGGACCTGTGAAATAAGGCTTAGGTCAGCTCAGGTAAGAGAAATATTGAACTACTTGCTATACTTGCTTTGTGGAGACCATAAAATTTGCATCTTAGAAAACTATCCAGTACACTTATGAATAGCTTTTAAAGCTACAAATTGCTAGTTAATTTTAGCCTAGATATTGTGCTAAAATCCTGGGCTTTGATTCAGTAGAGCAAAACAAATCATTAAATGCTTTCTTCAAACAAGTTGCTTCTGAAGCATATCCTGAGACAAGTTCCCAAGACACAGCCATGGAAATAAGAGTTCAAAAACAATATACAAGTATTCTATCAAGTGAAACATAACACAACGACATATGCTCACCAAAGGTATTTGCCAGTGTCAAAGAGAATGTCCTGCACAAAATTTAAATAGAAGAAGGATTCCCTAATAAGAGAGACCCTAAAGAAGTTCCTGTATGTAAATGACATTGTGCCTAGGGATAGGGGAGTCTCTTCCATGAAATACATGGTCACTAAAAAGAGAGTGGCCTAAAAGGGCAAAGAGTTGAAGGACACATGATATCCACTCAGCACAAAACCAACAAAACTGCCCCAATGTTTACCTGAATGCATGGTATTTATAGTTTGTATGAATCCTTCTTATTATAAGGATTTGGTTTTGAATTATAGAAATTGGGTGCTTTTCTACCTCACTTTGAGGAATATAAATGAATTAATATTGCTTGCTATAGAATATATATGTATGTATAGACACATTTATATAATATATGTTTATAAATAAGACCTTTATCCTCTTATTGGGTCTCCATGTATGGGAATTTTATTCCACCTCTGCTACAGAACCTAAGTTAGCACTTCACATAGATAATCACAGAGTTGAAAAAAAAAACCATAAGTACCTCTATGAGGCCTTTGATTCCTCACTTGAGAGAACAACCCAAGGTCATTCTTACTTGCCAGAAAATAGAAAGTATCCCATATGTGTTTATTATCCCTTGCTTTTTTGCTTTCACCTTTAAAAGTAACCAAGGTCCCCATACCTATCCCAAGAATAACTCCATAGATAAAGTATTCATCTAGATCCATATGGCTCTCTGTAGCACTTGGTATCATGGATAAAATACTAAATTTGAAGAAATCAGGGGGAAATCCAGTTTCAAATTCTCTTCGCCTTCAACCAGTTTCTAAATTCAAAGATCTTAAAGAACAGACCTTGCCATCAAGAAGCATACTTTTTTCCAAGCTCCTTATAATTTTTTTAATACTATTATTCTCCTGGTGATATTATATGACTGGTAACAATGAAATAGCATAACCTTAGAAAAATCAAAATTGCAAGTGATCCAAAGAATATGGGAGAAATAACTGAATATAAGTAGACTGCATCATATTGTTCAATTAATAGGTTTTTTTTAAACAATCTAGTATAACTTTCTATAAGTTTCTAACTTTTGTTAACTTTCTATAAATTTTGTTCATGTTTATAATTTAATTCTAATTTTGTTATATTGTGACTTGAAAATACCTTTTGAAAATATAGTTTTTTGGAGGTGGCTAGGTGGCTCAGTGAATAGAGCACTGGCCCTGAAGTCAGGAGCACCTGAGTTCAAATCCAGCTTAGACACTTAACACTAGCTGTGTGACCTTGGGCAAGTCACTTAACCCCAATTGCCCTGCCTTCCCCCCTCCAAAAAAAATAAAAAGAAAATATAGATTTTCTATTGCTTAGTATAGGATCAGTTTTTGTGAGTGTTCCAAATTTACTTGAAAAGAATATTTATTCCTTGCTTCTTCCCATTCAGTTCTCTCTATACATCACGTCAAAGATATCTCCAGCTGTGTCATCTTTATTGTCTCCACTAGAGTCATCATCTCCTCTCCTTCCCAAATGAGTATGAATGGGCTCTACCTCTAGAGACATATTAGGCTTTGATAAGTCATTTTTGGCATCATTTAGCTTAGCTCTAGGTTTCCACCACAGTTTGTTGAGATTTTCAGCCATATTACTCTCCTCCCCAATTTGCAGTTCCCAGATCTTCTTTATGTGATGTCTTCCTCCATTAGGTTGTAAGTTTCTCGAAGCCGGGGACTGTTTTTCATCCTTTTATTTGTATCTCACTGTGTGTTTAGCCCAGTACATGGTATACAGGAAGTGCTTAAATGTTATATCTATCATTTCTCTGTTCATTGCAACTTACTTAACCAATTCAGATCCATAATCTCTTTATGGTTAACCTTTTTATTTGATTTGGCACAGTCTGATAATGAAGCATTGAAGTTTCCTACTACTATTATATATTTTTTATCTACTCTTTCTTTTATTGTTCTTGCCCACTTTTTTCTTTTTTTAATTAACTTTTGTTTATTTTTAGTTTATATCATTCATTTCCTCAAGATTTTGAGTTATGAATTTTCTCCCCATCTTTCCCCTACCCACCACCCCAAAACAGTGATCCTACTGTATACCCCTTCCCCTAATCTACTATCTCCTATATCCTCCCCCATCACCCCTCTGACTTTCCAGTAGGGCAAGGTAGATCTCCTTACTCCAGTGCCTGTATATCTTATTTCCCAGTTGCATGTAAATAATAATAATAATATATGAAAAGACAAGCAATTCAATACAGGCCATTTATGAGTAGTTATGCAAAACATCTCCACAATAAACATATTGTGAAAGACTGACTATATTTCCCTCCATCCTATCCTGCTCCCCCATTGTTCTGTTTTCTACTTTGTCCCTAGCCCTTTACAAAAATGTGTGCTTCTAACAACCCTCCCCCCCCAACCTGCCCTCCCCTTCATCA
>CM053585.1:478645441-478658180 GCA_028646515.1 Pseudochirops corinnae | reverse complement strand
CAATAAATATTTTTGCACATATGGGACCTTTTCCCACTTCTGTAATCTCTTTGGGATATAATCCCAACAGTGGTATTGCTGGGTCAAAGGGTAATGCAATTATTTATAGCCCTTTGGGCATAGTTCCAGATTGCTCTGCAGAATGGTTGTATCAATTCACAACTCCACCAACAATGCATTAGTGTTCCAATTTTTCCACATCCTCTCCAGCATTTGTCATTTTCCTGTTTTGCAAGACATTCTTTCTGAATCCAAATTCAGCACTCTCTTCACTGCTACCTAACTAGCTTTTCCTGACACAAAGTTTCATACCTGATAGAAGATGAAAGCAGAAATGATCTCTATTAACAACTAAATTGTGTGGGTTAATGGAGACTTAGATGTTTTAGAAATATCTGCTCTAACAGAAAGATTGAGTTAATTGGGAAGTTACATTATTCAGTTACATTTTTAAAAGATATCTATAAATGTATAAAAACTACATTTAAAAATTAAGGAAGTAGAAAGCAGTATGGTAGAAATTGAGCATAGACAAATATCTTACACCATTTACCAAGGTAAGGTCAAAATGGATATATGACCGAGATATAAAGAGAGATATTACAAGAAAATTTGAAGAACATTATCAGACATATGGATAGGGAAACAATTTATGAATAAACAAGAGAGAGAGCAGAATGAGGTATAAAGTGGATGATTTCGATTACATTAAATTTTAAAAATTTTGTACAAATAAAACAAATGAACCAGATCAGAAGGAAAGCAGAAAATTGGGAAAAATTTTTATAGATGGTTTCTTAGGGAAGGTCTCATATCTTAAATATATGAAGACCTTTGTAAAATCTCTAAGAAAAGCAGCCATCGCCAATTGATAAATGGTCAAAGGATATGAACAGGCAGTTTTCTGATGAAGGAAGCAAAACAGCATATAGTCCTATGAAAAAAATGCTCTAAATGATTATTCATTAGAGAAAAGCAAATTAAAACAACTTTGAGATATCATTTTTCACCTGTCGGATTGACTACAATTATTGAAGGGGAAAGCAACAAATGTTGAAGGGGATGTGGAAAAATTGGGACACTAATTCTTTATTGGTGGAATTGTAAACTGATTGAACCATTTTGGAGAGCAGTCTGAAATTCTGCTCATAAAGTTGTTAAACTATCTATATCTTTTGACCCATCAATACCACTGCTAGGTCTGTTTCCCAAGATGATTTTATTTATAGCATCTCTCTTTGTGGTGGCAAAGAACTGGAAATTTTAGGGATTCCTGTCAGTTGGGGAATGGCTGAAGAAGTTGTGGTATATGATTGTTATGGAAGACTATTGCGCCATAAGAAGTGATGGAGCAGGATGATCTTAGAAAAATATGGATAGACTTGCATGAAATAATGAAGAGTGAAATGAGCAGACCCAGGAAAACATTTGTAACAGTATATTGTTTTAAGAACTTTGAGTGACTAAGTAATTTTGACTATTATAAATACCCAAAGTAATTACAAAGGATATAAAAAAGAAGATACAGTCTGCATCCAGAGCAAGAACGGATAATAGATAATAGAAGTATGTATAGAATGATTTCACAGACAGACAGACAGACACATACATTTGTTTATGGCAGCTGTTGGGGGCAGGAGAAGGGAAAGGAAAAAATGGAAAAAAATAATATAATTTTATTATTTTTTAAAAAGGAATAGCAAGTTGTACACAATAGATTTGCAGTTTCCTGTGCAATCATCTTGTTTTATTTTGTAAATTAAAAATAAAATAAATAAAAACTAAAAAAATTAAGGTGTTACTTTTAAAAATTAGGAATAATTGAATTAATTGAAACTTCAACTCCCCCCATCCTTTTTCTTTTTTTCTTTGACTTTTTTTTTTAAACTTTTGTTTATTTTTAGTTTACATCATTCATTTCCATGAGATTTTGATTTACAGATTTTCTCCCCGTCTTTCCCCTACCCACCACCCCAAAACAGCAATCCCACTGTATACCCCATCCTTTTTCTAAGTTTAATGAGGACAGAGCTATTTTATCTTTCCCCCCAATTCTCAGCTGGTTTTGTTTCCAATTTCCCTTTCTCTTATAATAGTGGTGTTATCTTTGATATTCTTCCTTCCTTGTCCCCCAGTTACCCATAACAAAGTTAGTCATTAAGACCTATTGATTTTTCCCACTCCAAATCTCCCTCATGTCTAAAGAATTCCTATTCCTCCTACCATCTTCCAGATTGTCTTGACCCCACCCTGCATTAAGACTCCTAACTAACCTCTCTTCTTCTCATTCATAGAATTGCCCCACTGATATTCCTTAAACACTCACAACTTGCAACAAACTACTCAAAAACCTATCTTGGCTATGCTATGATCTACTGAATTAAATCCATAGTTGGCTTTCCATGACCTACCTTCATAATTTAAAATTGAGTACCATCTTGCCTATCTGGACTGACTTCTTATTCTCCCAGGCAGGCTTTTCCTGATCTATCAACTGCTAGTGCAAACTACCTTAAATTTCATTACCTTGTTTAGTCAGCCAGATGGCCAGAGGTTAGAGTGCTGGACTAGGACTCAGGACTACCTAAATTCAAATCCTGCCTCTGACATTTAACTAGTTGTGTGACCTTGGGGCAAGTCATTTACCTCTCTAAGCCTCATTCGTAAAAAGGGGGATAATAATATAAAATCTTCTTGAAGGGTTGTTGTGAGGGTCTATCTGGATAATGGGCAGCTGAGTGGTGCAGCGGATAAGATTACCACGTCTAGAGTTAGGAAGACCTGAGTTCAAATGCAGCACTAGACACTAACTAGCTGTGTGATTGTGGGCAAGTCATTTAACCCTATTTGTATCAGTTTCCTCACTTATAAAGTGATTTGGAGAAGGAAATGTTGAACCACTCCTAGAAAACCCCAAATGGGGTTATGAAGAGTTGGACCTGACTAAAAAAATGACTGAATAAATACCTTTACTAGTATTTTATGTAAGTATCTGTGGCGGGAATGAGGGTATAAATGTTGCTTATTTTAGAAGTGGAATTTAACAACATTTAGTAATTTTTTGAAATTTCATGCTTGGGAAATTCTTAGTTTAAACTTAATGGCAGCCCAGGAGTTCATTGGTGAAGTCTTTGCTTCATAGTAGCTTGTTTTTGAGGGTTGGGGGGTGAGGTATGTTTTGACAGTAAGATAATTGAAAGTATTTAGAAATTCTTAGATACTTTGTTCTTATGGTCCATTAAAGTAGAAGTTACTGAAGATGGGCAATACCTTGATTCTTTCAAAAGATACTTGGTAGCCAAATATACTATTACAGCATTAAAAAACCCTCTTTAACAAAAAGATTCCTTCCTTCCTTCTGTCCGTCTGTCCTGATTTCATTGATATAGGAAATTTCCAGATGAAAAAACTCCTTTAAATACAGGTTGGCACCTTTTCTGCAATTTACAGTTTTAGGGAGTTGCCTAAGACAGAGAAAGGTTTAGTGTCCTGATTTTGAATCCAGCTCTTTCTTCACTGTGCAGTTCTACCTCTATTGTCTTTTATCATCCAAAGTATCTAAGGAATAACCAGTACAAAGTATTTGTTATGGACTGACTAGAAGTATATTAGGTTAAGAAAGGAATAATTTGGATGAGAGGATATTTAAAAAGTAAAGCTTCTTACTAGTAAAGAAAAAGAGGCTTTCAAGTTTCTAAAGACCTGTCATGATCCACATAGAGTTGCAGATACTAGGAACAAATGCCATTTACAGAAATAAAGTGAGTGTGTGGCTATTAAAAGATGAGCACTACATACTTAATTTTCTACAATTGTACCATGCTCAAATTTACCTATTTAAATGCTGAAGTTTGACTTCCTCCCTAGACCTCCTTAACTACTGCCCAGGCCGTTAGAGAACAGTCTTACTAATGACATTTGGGGGAAGCTATGGTGCTAAGTTTTTACATATTTTTAGCTTTTAAGTGCTATGTATTTTAAATTTAGAAATGTTCTGATTTGTTCTTTCATATATTAGGAGATTTAATCAAAAAATTTCATAGAATCAGAAATTTTGGGAGTTGGAAGCTTTAATCCAATACCAGTGTATGAAAGCCCAACTCCTATTATAATATGTGACAAGTGGTTGTTCCACCTTTTTTTGAAGACTTCCAAGGAGGGCTACCTATCACCTCCTGAAGCAGTGTATTCTGGTTTTAGACAGCTCTAATTCATATGAAATTTGTCATGATATCAAGCTTATGCTGGTCTCTTTGCAACTTCTACCTTTATCTCCTGGTTCTGTCTTCCGGGACCAAGTAGAACAAATCTGATAGCTTTTAACATGACAGCCTTTCAAATACTTGAAGATTGCTGTTATATCCCTTGAATCTTCTCTTCTCCACACTAAACACTCCCAGTTCTTTCAAATGATTCTCAGGTTACTTGATCTCAAGGTCCTTTATGATCCTGGTTTTCCTCCTTTGTACTTCTTTAAATTATCAATGTCCTTAAACCAGAACTGAACACAAGACTCCACATGAAATCTGAGTGTACATCATTTCTTCACTTTTGCATATTATGCTTCTCAGTAAAACCCAAGTTACCTTTTTTGGCTGCTATATCACACTGATGACTTACTGAGTGTATTGTCCATTAAGACAGCTAAACCTTTCCCAGAACAATTGCTATGCCTAAAACATAGTGTTTCTACTTAATGAAGTTGAGTTTTTGTACCCAAGTGTAAGTCTTTACATTTGTTCTCATTGTATTTTATCTTATTAGATTGAGTCCAGTGCTCTAACCCCTCAAGATCCTTTTGTTACCCAGTATGTTGGCTATCTCTCAGTCTTGTCTCATTTGTAGATTTGTGAGCATGTCCTGTATTTGAAGAGACTTGGCTAGGTGTGGTGTATATTTTTTTCGTTAGGGCCAAATTGTCATTCCATCCAATCCAGCAAGCACTTGTTTAGTAACTACAGTGTATAATATCTCAAGGCACTGTGCTAGGTTCTGGAGATAGCTCTCTCACCACCCACCATATGACATATAGACCTATAAGTATATACATGATTATTTGAGGAAAGAATACTGAAGAGGCTCTCCACAATTTGGCTCTACCTTAACCTTTCTTGCCTTCACTTGTATTATTCCCTTGATCACATTCTACAAATAAAAGTATACTACTTGTTTATTTCTGTACAGTGCACAAATCTCTCTTTGCCTTTGCTCCTTGTTGGCCGTTGTTTAGGTTCTTCCCTATGCTTGGGTGTTTATCTTCTCTTGGGCTTGATACCTTCCCATTCTTTAAAGCCCAATTTAAATGCCACCTATCTATTATTTTTAATCAAGATCTTCCCCCTCTCCCACATTGTTTTATTCCTTTATAATACACTTATGGTATTTTTGTTTGTTATGGTTGTCAGTATAATTTGACTTATTACCTAACAAGACTGTAAATTCTTTGAGTGTATATTTTATCTAAACTTTGTATCTAGAAATGTGTTTTATCCACAATTAAATGATAAATTGAATTAAGTTGAACTTGAGGAATGCTGGATTAGCAGTTTCATTTTATATATATTTAAATTTTTTTCCAATTACATGTAAAACATTTTAACATTTGTTTTAAAAAATTTTGAGCTCCCAGTTCTTTCCCTCTACCCTCACTGAGAAAGCAAGCAATTAGATAATAGGTTATACACATGTAGTCTTACAAAATATATTTCCATATTAATCATGTTGTGAAAGAAAACACAAACCAAAAAGCAAACAAAAAATCTCCAAGAAAAATAAAGTAAAAAAAAAGTATGCTTTGATTTGCATTCAGACTCCCTCAGTTCTTTTTCTGGAGGTGGATAGCATCATCATGAGTTCTTTAGAATTATTTTAGATCATTTTATTGCTGAAAATAGCTCAAGTCATTCACAGTTGGTCATCATTACAATATTGCTGTTACTATGTACAGTGTTTTGGTTCTGCTCATTTCACTGTGGGTCAGTTCATGTAAGTAAGTCTTTCCAGATTTTTCTGAGAGAATCCTGCTCAACATTTCTTGTAACACAATAGTCTTCTGTCACAATCATATGCCACACCTTGTTCAGCCATTTCCCAATTGTTGGGCATCCTCTCAATTTCCAATTCTTTGCCGTGACAAAAAGAATTGCTATAAATATTTTTGTACAAATAGATCCTCTTCGCCTTTCTTTGATCTCTTTGAGATACAGACTCAGTAGTGGTATTGTTGGGTCAAAGTGTGTGCACAGTTTTTTGCCCTTTCTTTGCATAGTTCTAAATTGCTTTCCAGAATGGTTAGATCAGTTTACAACTCCACCAACAGTATATTGGTGTCCCAATTTTCACACATCCCCTCCAACATTTGTCATTTCCTTTTCTGTCATGTTAGCCAATTTAATAGGTTTGAGGTGGTATCTCAGTTATTTTAATTTGAATTTCTCTAATCAATAGTGATTTAGAGCATTTTCATAGGACTATAGATAGCTTTAGTTTCTTCTGAAAAGTTCCCATTCACATCCTTTGACCATTTATCAATTGGGGAATGACTTGGATTCTTTTAATTTAACTCATTTCTCTATATACTTGAGAAATGAGGCCTTTATCAGAGCAATCAGCTGAAAAAAATTTTCCCCAGTTTTCTGCTTTCCTTCTAATCTTGGCTGCATCAGCATTATTTGTGCAAACCCCTTTTTAATTTGATGTAATCAAAATTATCTGCTTTATGTCCCATAATGTTTTCTGTCTCTTGTTTGGTTATAAATTCTTCTCTTATCCATAAATCTCTCTGGTAAAATATTCCAGGGTCTCCTAATTTGCTTATGTTGACCTTTATATCTAAAGTATGTATGCATTTTGGCCTTATCTTGGTATGTGGTGTGAAATGTTGGTCTCTACCTGGTTTCTGCTAAACTGATTTCCAGTTTTCCCAGCAGTTTTTGGCAGATAGTGAGTTTTTGTCCCAAAAGTTTGTATCTTTGGGTTTATCAAACATTAGATTACTGTGGTCATTTTCTGCTGTGTATTGTGTACCTAATCTATTCCACTGACCTATCACTTTTATGATTATAGCTTTGTAATACAGTTTGAGATATGGTATAGCTTAGCCACTTCAAATTTCTTTTTCTTTGATTGCCATGATATTCTTGACCTTGTGTTCTTCCAGATGAAGATTTCACATTATAGTTTAATTGCATTGGTGCGATGCTTCTTACATTTATTTTAATCCTTATATGCATGACTTTCCAATTCTATCATTTTTTCCCCTTGCTGTACTTTGGTCTTCCTATTTGATAGTGGCACAAGAATTTTCTCATAGACATTGGCTGTATCTCTAACATTCCACCTACCCAATATGCCAGATGATAATACTTGTATTTTAACAAGATGTGATATATATGACTAAACTAGCTTTTCAGGGCATTCCAAAATATTAATTTACAGTGACTTTTTATGTGACAAACCCTCTTGGACTACTTGTCCAGTGTAAATTGTAACCCACCTAAGTCATATGAATCAACAGTTATTTATTTGTATTTTTTTTAGAAAAGAATGTTAGTTCTTTTGTAAAACATTGAATTCAGTTATCACTTAATGTGTAGGTAAAATAAGACAGTCATTTTAAAATCACTAGAAATGTCAGCTTTTAAATCTAGAATAAGCACAACAGTATGTCAAAGGTCCACACCTTTAAGAATGATAAGTCCCTTTTAGTTCTAAAATTCTAATTCTTTAAATCTCACAAGTTAATAAATCATGCTTGTCCCCTAATTTCTTCTTCATCTCCCATTATATTGCTACTAATATGTTACCTGGAAGAGGAAGAAATTTTTTGGGACAGCAATCAGTAATAGTCTAAGAATTCTAGGGAAGAGAGATTGTACCTGGTGCTGCCTTATATTTACATTGGCATTTTGACATTATAAAAATAAGATAATATCTTTTGAAATAGATACATGTCTATGTAAACATATATTGGGTGTCATTCTCTTTTTTGATCATTTCTGTGATTTCATTGGTAGATGGGACTCCTTTATCAAAGTAGATTTGCACCTGCTTTGCAGTTTATATATTAGAGAATTGATTGGGCCACTGATAAATGAAGTGTCTTGCCTAGGGTTCTATAACCTATATATATTAGAGACAAGACTTGAACTCAGTTATTCCTGAGTCAGAAATCTGACTATCTTTTTTTTTTTTTTGCTTTTTATAGGGGCAGTTGGAGTTGTGACTTGCCCAAGGTCACCCAGCTAGTGTTAAGTGTTTGAGGCTGGATTTGAACTCAGGTCCCTCTGACTCCAGGGCCAGTGCTTTATTCACTGCGCCACCTCGCTGTCCCAGTCTGACTTTCTTTCAATTATGACAGGCTGCTTTTATGTTATACTTAATTTGCTTTGTTAATAATTGATATCTGGGAAAGTAATAAAGCAATTGCCAGTTAAAGGAGTTTGTAGTTATCTTGTGTCTCCAGTTAACTTTAGTATGGTAGGTCATTTAGTAGTCATGCTATTTTGAATAGGACTTCAGCAATCCAAACTTCTAACTTTAACAAATGATTCCACCAGGTTCCACAAAGAATAGCAGCATCTCCATTTTTTTTTTCTTTCAAACATTCTGGCCCTCATAAAGGAACATACTAGTTGGGTCAGGACAAGAGTAGAAAGAATAAATCGTTCTAATAATTTGATTGTAGCAGAATGTTA
This sequence comes from Pseudochirops corinnae, assembly GCA_028646515.1. Classification (NCBI taxonomy): domain Eukaryota; kingdom Metazoa; phylum Chordata; class Mammalia; order Diprotodontia; family Pseudocheiridae; genus Pseudochirops; species Pseudochirops corinnae. Next base: position 478,649,484 of record CM053585.1, on the reverse strand, counting down.
TTCTTCTTTGACAGTAGGGATTCACCCCATCCCTCCCACCCCTGTTTTTCTGTACTTTCCTTGGGAGAAGGGAATGATTTATATGTAGGAACTGAGAATCTTCAGTAGCATTTGCACAGGAGTAGATGCAGTACTAAAGAAGAGAAAAAGAAGTATTTCATTAATTTCAATCCTATGAATGGGAATAACATAGGGCATTTCAAAATTTTGTATCTTACTTTAATTTGAACTTCATATTTTTTGATTTATTTTCATTTTAGCATGTATCAAAATAGGATATATAGCAAGGTATGAAGATATAGCTCTGAGATAGTTTGTAATACACCTTAGGAAGACAATATTTTTTCATTTAGAGATTAATTTTTGATTTGTGACTCTTTCCTGTCTCAAGGTACAGAGTCCTTTAAAACAAAATCCCAGAGAATTTGGCTATCTTATTGGTTCAAATTTATGTAAATATTTCATTTTCAAGGCATGCCTCTGCATGCAGTAGTGATTTTCTAATAAAGAGAAGAATTGAGGTCTATGTTGAAGGTATTATATGAGATTACTTTGCTGCTGTGCTGGAGGAAAGTGATCTTGCATTGATGGGGAAATACACTGTTGTCGAGTTTGCTCATTTTTGGTGTATGGGCTGATGACACTTACCTAACATCAAGGATTTATTTTCTCTCTCATCATGAGGACCATGTTTAATTTGTGAATTTTCATGAATTTGTTATTGGTCTTATTTGACACACAACTTCCTAATGCAGCAAATGCAACCTTTATTATTTCTGTTCTTATAATTCCTCAATACTTTTCTCTTCATTTCATCTCTACCTTCTTCATTCCTCACCTTTAGTCACATATGCTTCTTTAATATACCATTTGTTATAGATTACTGATACATATTTTCTATACAATTTTTCGGGACACATGCCATTGAATATATAATTTCTCTTTCGCACTCACATGTGCTGACCAAAGAAATACAGGCAGAGAAACATATCCATTTTTTATACCTCTTTTGCATCTCCCGCAGGGTCTGGCACGGTTATTGTCTCATACATACTACATGCTAAATAAATTATTTTTTTGGTTGATTGACACAGAGTACCTTTCTTCTTGCCTGACCCATAATTCCTTCAGATCTGGTGGTTTTAGAGGTTCTCTCCACCAGTACCTCTTTGGTCATTAAAAGAAGGAATGTTTGCATTTACTTTCCTCCAGACTAGATAGGTAAACTACGCTTTTCTGATGTACGTGGAATTCCTGGGATAAATTTAACTGAGACTAAAAAAACAAAACAATAGTGTGTGTGTGTGTGTGTGTGTGTGTGTGTGTGTGTGTTTGTGTGTGTGTGTGTGTGTGTGTGTGTGTGTGAGATGAAAATGGAATTAAAACAAACAAAAAATCGAAAAGTTCTCTAAAGATTTCTTTATAGCCCATCAGTGACAGTGGAGCTGTCCCTGGATGTCATTGTCATTTGCATCTTTAATATCACAACCCCCATTCACTAAATGAAGAAGTGTACAAATGACACTAAAGAAAACAATGTTGGGAAGAGCAGCTGAATTAGAACAAGTATCAAGTGTTCACAGATACTTGCTAGAAGTAACACAATTGATGATGTTGTGGGATTGATTCTCAAAGAATCTGAAATGGTACAATGCCCGGTGCTTAGAACTCAGGAACCTTGTTACCAAAAAATTAGTGAGAATATCAGCAATGACTGAATTATGTGCCTATTTCCCCTCTCTTTGAATCTTTACGAGAATAATCTATACATAAATTCAGGACATCCATTTCTTTTTTACATATATAATAAATTCAGCATGTTATTTTCAAAGTTGTCCTGATTATGTTTCCTACTGACCTTCCTCATTTTCTTATGCATATCTAAAAAGTGCTTCAATGACTTAAATTTTTTTTTAAATTTGGTAACTTTTGCTAGCCATTCCTCACTCAAAATTCACCCCTCTCAAATTGAAAGAAAAAAAAACAACAAAATTATTTTATCAAATATATAGAGCTAAACAAAACAAATTTACACTTTGGCCATGTATCAAAATGTGCATTCTGCATCTTGAGTACATATATCACTTTGCCAGGAATTGGGTGTTTCATTACCATTTCATTGTGGTTAGACGTTGCATTGATAAAAGTTCTCAAGGTTTTTTTTAAGGTTTTTCTTTACAGTGTTTTATAAACTGTTCTTTAAATTCTATTCACTTTACTCTGTATCAGTTTATACCACTTTAGGTTTATCTAAAATTATATTTTTCTTTATTTCTTATGGTGTTAATGATATCACTTTAAATTAATATACTATAATTTGTTCAGTCTTATTCAAATTGGTGGATACTCCCTTAGATTCCATTTCTTTGCCAGTATAAAAAGATTGCTATAAAGATTTTTGTGCATATGAGTCTCTTTCCTCTTTTTCTGGGGGATGTTGTTGGTCCAGCAGTGGTATTGCAGGGTTACGCATAGTTTAGTTTTTTTGTTTTTATTTTTTTGCACGGCAAATATCTTTCCAGAATGACTGGACCAAATGACACCTTTAATAACAGTATATTAGTGTACTTGTTTTCCTGTAGTCCCTCTAGAAATTGCCATTTTCTTCCTTTTGTCATTTTTGCTAATTTGAGTGAAATCTCAGAGCTACATTAATTTACATTTCTCTGATTATTAGTGATTTGGAGCATCTTTATGACTTGATAGCTTGGATTTCTTCCTTTGAAAACTTCCTGTTTATAACCTTTGATCTTTATCTATTGAGTAATTAGCTCTTGTTCTTATATAATTGAATCACATTTGTCTCAGTCTGAAAGGGGCCACATTGAAGTCCCCATCTATTACAGTTTCATGTCTTATTCTCCCTGGTAAATCATGTAAACTTTTCCTTTAAGTATTTAGATACTATCCTATTTGGTGCATATATGTTAAGGAATGATATTAATGTATGATCTTTGGTGCCTTCAAGCATAATGCAATTTCTCTGTTTATCTCAAGAATATTTTTCCTGTTACCTTGTTTAAGATCATGATTGTTACCCTTGGTTTTTTGAGTTCATCTGTAATGTAATAGAGTTTACTGTAATAGATGTTGCTGCAATTTCACTTTTTAATTCTTGATGTGTGTTTCTTGTTGGAGTCTGCTTTCTAATCTGTTTTGCTCTTCCTTTCTATTTTGGGCTTGAGTTCATTGCATTGGTGTGTATTGGTATGATTCATAATTGTATATTTTTCTCTATCCTATCCTCTTATACTTTTTTCTTCTCTTTGCCTAGCTGCTGACTCTCCTTTCCTCTTCCCTATTTTACTAAGAAGGAGGTGGTGAGACAAAAGAGATATGTTTAATTAACACTAGTCATCTGTACTTGAAATACTTTCCTTCTGCTCCGTTGTGGTCTTCTCTTCTTTCTCAAATCCAGATCATAGGTTCTTATATTTTCTTTGTTTTCTTTTAAATTTCTCTTCATGGTCTACCTTCAGAGGTTGGAATTTGTTTTGCTTATGACTAATTCTTGCCTTTCTTATTATGTCCTCATTTCTTTTCCAGTAACCTCCTTTTCCTTGCTGAATTAAATATGTTTCTATACCTATACTTATTGTGAAAACATAAACAAATCATTTGCTTCAGTTGAACAAATGGTATCTTAAAGGATCTCCTGTACAAAAAAGAGAACTTTCTTTGACTCTGATTAAGCCAGGGATAAAACAGGGAGGTGGTATGTTCTTCAGATGTGTTGACCATTGTCTTTGAGAATGTCAAGCTCACACTCCTAATTGAAGAGGGATTCCCCATGGATTTTGGAGGCCATATAGATCAGAAGTGTCAAACACGATGCCCAACACTTATATAATTCTTATATAATTGAATCACATTTGTCTCAGTCTGAAAGGGGCCACATTGAAGTCCCCATCTATTACAGTTTCATGTCTTATTCTCCCTGGTAAATCATGTAAACTTTTCCTTTAAGTATTTAGATATTATCCTATTTGGTGCATATATGTTAAGGAATTTTAATTTTAATAATTTATTTTTAATAATTTAAA
>CM053585.1:478618373-478638198 GCA_028646515.1 Pseudochirops corinnae | reverse complement strand
AACTGAATCTTGTAAATTAAAAGTAAATGAGTAAATAAAAAAAAATTTTTTTTTAAAAAAAAAAGGAAGGCACCATCTCTACAGCCCCCACCAGCTTTGGCTCACTGGTCATGCACCTCAGGACCACCACCTAAGACCATGATTCCAATTCAGCACTTAGCCTCTGAATGGTCGCTTGGTCCCCCTGCAATCTGCAGGCACACATGGAAGCAGCTGCTGGGCTGTCACTTCTGGCTCTGAGGGCAGAGAGCCAGACCTGCTCCTCTGTCTCTCCCAAATTCAGCCAAGTTCCACTGACCTTTCACTTTGTCTTTGGCATTTATGGGTTGATAATTCTGGAAACTGCCACAGCTGTTGGTGATTCACTCTCCTGAATGCTCCAGCCACTGCAGATCCAGGCCACCCTGGGGCCAGCGTGCTGCGATGAACCCTTCCTGTCTGCCTGCTGGGCTGCCTTCAGCGGGAGGTTTGTTTCTCTGTTACTTTGAGGGTTCTGGAGCTCTAAAATTTGTTTAGAGTCATATTTTCTAGGTATTTGAGGTGGTTATAAGGGGAACTCATGAAGTTTTCCTGTTTCTACACCACCATCTTGACTCCACCCCCCTAAAACTGTTCTGGTTTTTTTGGAGGGGCAATTGGGGTTTAGTGATTTACCCAAGGTCACAGGGCTAGTAAGTGTTAAGTGTCTAAGGCTTGATTTGAACTCAGGTCCTCCTGACTCCAGGGCCTGTGCTCTATTCACTGCCTCACCTAGCTGCCCCGAGCTATCCCTTTTGCTATGCAGATTGCAATGTCTTCCTATTCAATCCCTGTCTATTTTGTCCCTTAAACCCTTTCTCATCCACCTAGTCTTTCAATGGCACCATTGTACTACTCTGGCCATCCATGTGCTTTCTGTCTCTCATTCTCAATACATGATCAGTCTACCTTCCTTGCTAATCATATAGCTCATTAATCTTTTCCTCTCCTCCTACACTAATTCTATGATCTTATAATCTTCTAGTGTTTCTAAGCAAGCTAGTTATAAAACTACATTTTGTTATTTTTCTTTTCAGCAAAATCCTCTTATGCTACTGCTTCTGTAACATCAGCATCATCACAAGAGAGTTGACCAAGCAAGATGTGTGTTTGTGTGTATGTATGCATACACTTAAGTCTTCATTTGGCTTACTTGTAAACATGAGGACATCTAAAGAAAATAACCAAAATCTTGTAGGAACAATACAGTCCTATGGAGTCCCACTGTAAATAGTTAAAACTCTATATTGGCAGAAAGTTTTTTCAATGACAAAATTTTTCATATCAGTCAGAGACCCAGCAGACTTTTTTTTTTAAGTAAATCTGTTTTAAAATGTGATCCTGAATTTGTAATAGTGTTTTCTCAAGAAATAAACAACTAGAGAATCACAGATTTTGAGTTGAAAGGGTTCTTAGAATTCACTTTACTTATAGAGAAAACTGAAGTCTCAAGGTCTTGAATTGCTCTCAAATACTTTGCAAATTTACTACTGTCTCACAAATGGAGGGCAAAATGAATGAGAGAAAAAAAGTATAAATTCTGGAAAAGCACAACCTCAATCATTTAAATACAAGAAAGTATTTAAACAAAATAGAACAGACACACTACAAAATATGTCAAGAGTAAGATACATGAAATTCTAAAGATTCAGGGCAGTGTTTGTTTTAATGACTAAGAAAAAAAATTACATGAAAGCAGTACTAAAAATCAAACAATACATATCCATACCTTGCTATAATAAAGCGTGCATCACATAGTCTAAAGATGCTACCCAACAAAAATATCAAGTTGGACACCCTCCAAAAGATCTAAAGGCAAAATAACATGTAAATGCTTCCGATATTACAGATGGTGTGTTCAACAAAACAGGATAGAAAGAACAAAACTGTGCATAAAAATACATAGTAAAACTTGATGGGGATGAAGTGGTAATATTGTTTAAAGCAAAAGATCGAAAAAGCAAAGTAATAGCACAATCTAAGCTTATATTCCAAAGAGATCAAAGAAAGAAGAAAAAGATCTAAACATATAAAATACATATAGCAATACAAGCTCCAATACAAGACGCAGTTGCCACTGCCTCCTCAGTCTAGTTATGCTCAGAGTCTACAGAATACACTGGAAGACTACAAAAGAGAGAAAGCTAAGACGGTACCTATGGTGTTATATGTAAGTATCAACACAAAACTACAGGTCAGGGAGTAGCTATGAAGAAAATTAGAGAGTGAGGAAGGAGCTCCAAGTACTGAAATTCCAAAGATCAAAGACCTTCATCATCCTATTAACATAGTCTTTATTGAAGATGCACTCATGTAAGATAAAAGGCTACAGGTTCACTTTGTAATGCCTTCCTAAGGATCTCCAAGAAATACTTGGATTCTACCCCTCCTGGTCAATAAATAGGTTCTTTATTTGTTAAGTTATTTGTAACAAATCTTATAAAGCAATGTCTTTTATCACTCAAAAAGAGTCCTTCATAGAGATTTGAAATCTCAAAATTAGTTAATAGATGATAAAGAAGTATTCAAGTTGACTGTGTACTTACATGGGACTTTAGAATACCTATGAAGGTATAGAAATATAATATAACACTGCAGTATAGATCCCAGAGCTATACCACAGTCCAACAGATTCTACTTCAGTAGATATTTGGAGGGGAGCACAATTATTTGCAGAATTAGCAACCAAGAAGCTATTTTTCCATGGAGATTCAGCAACTGATCAACTTTGCAGAATGTTCAAAGTTCTGAGAACTTCTAATGATGAAATGTAGACAGAAGTTAAGTCATTGAAGGATTATAAGAATGTATTCCCCAAGTGGAAACCTGGAAAGCTTGACTTCACATATCAAACACTTGGATGAAAACAACATAGTTTTACACTCTACAATGCTGGTCAATGATCTTGCCAAACAAATTTCTGGCAAAATAGCAAACCATCCATATTTTAAGATGCCATAGTTTTCCAGGCAAAAGTTTCCAGAGGTTTTGTACCAAGAATGAATAGTTCTCCTTTACTGTTAAAAAAAAAAAAAACACCACTGTCAACCCATGTTTATGTGTGTACATGTATATGTACATACATACATACATACACATACACACGTGATCCCTTTCTTTACTGTGAAATAAAGTTGTCTTGTTATTAAAGGTGTTACTTTAAAATGTAAATATCACTATATAATAATGATCTAGGTAGATTTGATTATGTATTTTTCTTTTCTTTTTTCTTTTTGGGGGGCAGGGCAATTGCAGTTAAGTGACTTCCCCAAGGTCATATGGCTAGTAAGTGTTAAGTGTCTGAGGCTGGATTTGAACTCAGATCCTCTTAACTCCAGGGCCAATGCTCCATTCATTGCGCCATCTAGCCACCCCATTGTTTTTCTTTTTTTAAAAAATTACATCAATAACTACAAATATATACATATATAGATGTATCTATTTACATAAATACAGATACATCTATATAGAGATATGTGTTTATATAGGGAAATAGAGAAAGAGGCAGACAGAAAGAAAAACATCTTTTATTATCTGCAAGAATAGGAAACAAAGTGGGTACCCATTAATTGGGGGATTTGCTGAACAAATTATGATATATTAATGTGATCTCGAGGGCCATCATAAGCACAAAGTCTCAGGTGGGGAAAACAAGAATCCTTCCACCTACTGCCCCCACAGGATTTCTAGCTTACTCCAGTAGAGGCAATCCCTATCCACCCACCCCAGTCTTCCATATGTCTAACTACTCCCACCTGCTCTGCAGGAAGCCCCCTGAGATATCACAAGACATAATATGACTAAAGACCCTGGTTTCCTCCTCTGATTTGTACTACCTATGTGACGTCAGGCAAATCAGTTTCCTCAGCTATAAAACGAGGAGGTTGAACAAGATGGTCTTTGAGGTCCTTCCCAGCTCTAAATCTATCATCCTATAACGTCTAAGTTTGGACCTCAAGGGACAGCCTACTCAGATGCCTCTCTCAATAAATCTCTCTGCAATCACTCTGCCTGGACTCAGTCCTTGATTGTTAGCATATGCCCATCTCTTATACTGGGCCTCACCCCACTGATTCTGAAATCTCAGTTGGCAATATACAAACCCAGCTGTTCCTTTACTCCCTGCTCTCTGTTTCAGCTATGCCATTTGGAATCCATAGTTAACAAACTTCCTTTCATCTTAATTAAAATAACTAACTTCCTCTGGCTCTCGATGAGACCCTGCTTTGTCCTGATGACAATGTTTCTGCTTGTCACCTGTGCCAGGACCTGCTACACTTCCTCTCACACAGTTGGATTCAATGGCAGCGGTGGGGAAGCTGAAATGTTGCTTCTTCCCTATTACCACTTGCAGACTCTCCTCCCACCTTCATTAAGCAACTTCTCCTTTGAGGTTCACGGTACCCAAATTTAATCACTCAATCCAGGCCCTGGTGGCTATTAGACAATGTTCTTCCTCAACGAGTTCTGAACACAGTTCACAGTCTGTCTTCCTACTCATATCTTGTCCTCATACTAGAGAATTTTGACATATGTACCAATGTTCCCTCAAATACTCTAACTTCCCTGTTACTTGATCTATTAAAGGGATATAAGCTACTCTTCCACTCCACCAAAACTATAGAGATGCTAATATCCTTTATCAAACATGTTCCACTTCAAGGTTCATAAAATAAAAAATTCCTTTATATGAGTCCAATCTTTTATCTTTCTATTTTTTTCTATGACTTTATGTTTTCTCTTATGATCCAAACACTGCCCTTTATCATCACTATGACATCCATTCCCTCTTCTTCTCTGTTTATTCCCAAACCCTGTTCTGGCTACACTCTTTTCTCCTCCCTAACTCAACATCTTGGTAAAGCAACTCAATACTATCCACTACTCAGCAAACAAAGTTGAGTGATTTGCACAGGGTCACAAAGCTTGTATCTGAGGCCATATTTGAATTCAGGTCTTCCTGACTCCAGACATGGCATTCCACTGTACCACCGAGCTGTCCTACCTCCTGAATCCCCTTCCTCATTGTCCTATCACAGATCCCATCTTGCCAAACTCTAACCCCGATTAATCCCACTGTCTCCTTCATTTCAATTTATGTGCTGTTAAACAGAACTTGAGCAAATCAAGAAACTGTGCTGATGATAATTTTATGCTATCTAATCTCAAATAGGCACTTTGCTGTAGCAAGAAAAATACTCTATTCACTACCCCTATCTGCATCAATCTTTTTTTTTTAAGATATGCAGAAGAAAGCAGAAGGAAATTCAGAAAGGAACACAGAAAAGCAGTGTAGTATTAGAAAAAAACAAGTTAAATTTTTTACATGTTTTTAAAAAGATAAGAAATTTTTCACCATATGAAAAATATAGTGAAGATTCACTACTGTTCCATAGGCAGTCTTCTTTTTCTATTCTTTTTTATTAAGGAAATATTTGTGTTTCTAGATGTGTAAAATTCATAAAAATAAAAAGGAACTTTTTTTTAAAGTAGCAGTCAAAGATCTTCAAGTACTCAAAAGTTTAAGGGTATCTTGGTAAGCATACCTTCTGGATTCAAATGCAAAACACCCTAAATATCTGAAAGTCATTTTCTTCGTCAAATCACTTTACCTGAATCAAGACAGTAAATCTTTTTCAGACTTTATTTACCGATGTTCAAATAAAGTTAACTAGTCTTTTGATAATCTAAATGCATCTTCATTTACAAAGCAAAGAAGAAAGCAAAGTGAAAAGTACTACAAAACAGGAATGATTTTGCCATCCACCTCTGTTGCTCTCAATCTCTTGAATCGAAGATGAAAGGCTTACACAGAAGTGAGCAGAGCACTGCTCAGCCATTGACTGGGTATTAAATAAGAAGCATACCTAGAATTGGTGTTAGAAAGGTCTTTTCAAATTCTATAAATAAAGAACACCTCTGTGTGTCAATTCAGGTACAATGTGAGATTCTGCCAAGATTGTACCTCCCAGAATATATGGGCAAGGGCCAGCACAAGGGAGCCTTTGACTGTTCCATCTTTTTGTCTGCTCGGTTTCTTCAATGTTCAGAGGGATGTGAAAGAAATCAGTACATATTTAGAGATAAATAAAGATTGTCTTTAGTTAAGCAACCAGTTTACAGAAGTCACTGAAGGGGAGGTAAAGGAAAAATTAATAGGCAGAAACTACTGGTGGAGACAGTTCAATGCGACTGATTCAACAGTTTCATATAACAAAAGTTTTAGTGAGTCTGGGGATTTATTTCTTTACCATATTATACTATACTATACTACTTTCAAGTACTTTCTATTTCTACATCTGTTTGAAAATGGTGGCCATGAAGTAAAAAAAACAACAACAAAATAAATGTTTACTGGGCTTTTTTTGCTATTCCCAATTTTTAAAAATTATACTGCTTGAACTGACAAAAACCAAGAGATTATTTACTGCCCAATAGCTTAGGGTTTCATTTTTATCTAAAATATAAAAAATAAATATTAGCTAATAAAATTTGTTTTACAAAAACTTTTAAATGTAATACACCAAAGATAAAAATGTTGCAAATAATCCAATTAAACAACCATAATTTTTATATTTAAAAGCTAACAAATGAATAATTCATATTTTAATTTCTCCCTACAATTTTGGCATGGTTAGGGGTGAGGGTGTGGGATAGGTGATAGGGGGAGACAGAAAAGATATTCTCAATTTTTAAATTTCCAGAAATCAGAACACGAGTTATGTAGAAGAAATGACTTTATCTCTTCTTGGGAGTTAGTACTGACCGAGCTAGAAAGGAAAGCCTATTTCTCTTAAAAGAGACAGTCTGAATGGCTCAAACTTCCAACATTTAAAAAAAAATTAATAATAGTATATGCTGATCCAAATTAATAAATCTGACTAATCCTTTGTTTAATTAAAAAAATACTCTTATTGTCCAAAATAATTCCCTAGCTCAGAAGGAAGAACTGCTATTACTTATATTTAAATCTAGCTGATTCCACTCACCTTTTTCTTAGTATTTGCTAGAAAGCTAAGTACAGTATTATCTGGAGCCCAACCAAAGTCCAAGCCCTTACTTCTAAGGTAGAAAGGAGAACATGAGTCTTAAAAAAAAAAAATCTAACAAAACATTCTATAAGCCATATATGTGTGTGGAGAAAAAATTCTAAGCATGAGAGCAATTCATGCTAATTAATGGTTAATTCTGCTTATTATTATGAAGAGAACTCCAATGGTGGTGCCAAAATTCAATATTTCAATTTTTAAAATACTTAAATAGCAGCTGATAATTTCATATAAGAAAGCCAATAACAAAAGATAAGCATGCTGAAAAGTCAGTGATTTCCTCACAACTTCAAACCAATTTTCCACTAGTAAAACCAAAATGTGCTGACATTACTACAACATGTCATGTTAACCAACCTCCCTGGTCCCGCGCAATGAGCTCACAGAAGTCATGATGTGTACAGGTTGTATCCTTCGTTGTTTCCATTCTTGGTTCAAGATTTCTGTCCTTTCTAGAATCTTCTGCCGATTAGAATTAAACATACTCTTGAAAAAAAAGGGAAGAAAGGAATTGTTAATTTCACGTCATGAAGCAATTTTCTTGAATATATGTATATATGTATGTTTGTACAATACATAGAAACATATAAAAGTAAAACAATATACCTAGTATTTCATGGTGGAAAAAACAGACAAAATGAACATTTTCTGAAAAAAAATTTCCTATATTTTCCTTGTTATATATAAAGGCAAATTTATTTTTAGAAATACAGAAAACAAGGAAATGTTCTATACTTAAATAGGGAAGTACAAATTCTTGGTATATACTTGCAGAATAAAAATATTTTACAAAGATATTATTTATTTCAAATTTGGTTCTATGACTACCAAAATAACGCCATTGCTATTAAAACATGACTAAAATTTACATTTGCTCTGTCATGACATGACCTTAACTGAAACTGCAGCATTGAAAATTAAAGCTTTTCATATTTCTGACAAGTCCAAATTGTTAATATTTGAGTAAAACAAGTCAGACATGTAAAATTTGTGCTTCAAAGATTTCCTTTTAAACAATAACCACCGAAAAATATATCTGTGGAAGATCAGCCAATCAATAAACATTTATTAAGTGCCTATAACATAAATAAGAAATATTTAAATATCTAAAAAGAAAATATCTAAATGAGAAAGAAATACCTAAATAGGAAATAATTAAGAGTGATAGTACCAGAATGCCTTCCTACTCTATTTATCCTGTATATATAGCTTGTTTGTACATATTTGTCTGCTGATCATCTCTCCATTAGATTGTGCCTTGAGGGCAGGCACTGTCTTACCTCTTTTTGTATCCCTAGTGCTTAGCTTGGGCATCTGGCACATAGTAAGCACTTAAGTGTTTATTGACTATCAATTGACTAAAATTGAAATGGGTTGGAAAAGACTGTTTGTTGAAGGTGGGATTTTAGCTGGGACTTAAATGAAGCCAGGGAAGGTAGAGGTAGAGATGAGGATGGAGAGCATTCCAGGTATGGGGGACACAGCCAGAGAAAATATCCAGCCAAGTAGTGAAGTATCCTGTTTATAGAACAGTAGGGAAGTCAGTGTCACTGGACAAAAGATATGTGAAAGGCAGTTAAGAGATATGAGATTGGAGGTCAGTAGAAGTTGGAGCAGGATGGGTAGATTTGAGAATCATCAGCAAAGAGATGGTAATTAAATCCATGGGAGATCACCAAATGAAGTAATATAGATGGAGAAGAGAAGAGGGCCCAGGACAGAACATTAAAGGATACCTGTGGTTAAAAAGGCATCAAGTGAATGAGGATCCAGAAAAGGAGACTGAGATGCGGGAGGAGAACCAGGAGCAACTACTGTCCCAAAAACAAAGAGAAGAGAGTGCCAAAGAGAATAGAGTGGTCAACAGTGTTAAAAGCTGCAAAGAGGTCAAGAAGAATGAGGATTAAGAAAGAGATCACTGGTGACATTGGAGAGAACATTTCCAGTGGTTTAATGAGGTCGGAAGCTGGATTATAAGTGGCAGTGAACAGAGTAAGAGGAGAGAAAGTGGAGGTACTTATTGGAGACCATCTTTACAAAGAGTTTAGCTAAGTAAATAATAAAGGGCAGAGTGATATAGAACAATAATTAATGGGGAAGGGAGGATAAAGTGAGTTTTTTGAGGATGGAGAGACATGGGAATGTTTGCAGACAACAGAAGGAGTCAGTAGACAAGGAGAAATCAAAGATAATTGGAGGAGAAGAAATGGAATAGGACTGTTTGTGCAGGTAGAGGAGTTATCTTCGTAAGGAATAAGGTCACTTCTTCATGTGAGATAGAGCTAAAGGAAGAGTTAGTGGCAGAAGGCACATAATGATACACAATGAAGAGGAGAGTAAGAGGTAGTTTCATTTTGCTTGACTGTTAATTTGTTACATGAGGCTTTTTTCCTTCCTCCTGCTTTTTAATTGCAGTTAGTTAAAATGGGAAGAGTAGATTTGCAATGATATTCCCCCTGCAACACAACACCAAAAAGGCCACTGAAATATTAAAAGAAAAAAAAACACAAGAAAGAAGGAGTTTCAGAAAGAAACACAAACAGGGAGAACAGTTTTGAAAGTAATATATGGAATCTCTTTGGAAATCCAATGCTTCATATACAAACTTCTTTGTGTTAGTTCTGTTTATGTAAATGTTCTTTTTTTGGTGTTGAAGTTCAAATTTTTTTTAAAAATAAAATTACTTTTAAAAAAAAGAGAAATTCATACCTTTACTTCATCAGCTCGTCTGAACCTCTTGAGCTGCCTCAGTCTCATGTATTCAGATTTTACACGCTTCCGCCAACAAACTGGTCCCTTTTCGGATTTCTTTCCAGTCTGGCCCATGATTATCCTGAAAGCAATGGTTTCACACTAAAATAACTAATCTACATAACCTAAACATGATCAGTTACATTCAATTCAACACTATTTCAATTCTGAGTAAATAAAAACAATAAAGGAAAAAGTATTATGCTAAAGTCTATCATTTGCAGAAATATACTCATCCTGTACAACATTTACATTTTCAGGAAAAAAAGCATTTCATGATAAGGATAAACCATAAAATGAATCTTTAAATAAACTTTGGATTTACAAAGGCTCAAAAGTCTCTAAATAATCATTTTACTAAAAAAGGTAAACGATAATAAAGAAGCCAAATATATAGTGCCATAAGCTAGCTTTGGCCATTTTTTAAAACCCCCTTTTACACATATAAAATATCTGGTTACTGAATTGGATATAGGAAATAAAATGAACATCATAATCTTTAAAAAGATTAATAAAAAATTAAATAAAGCAGGAAGACCACACACAACAAAAACAGGAAAATAGGGTTTAATATACATAACGTCTATAAATTACAGTAAGAGTTCATCATAGAGGTAGTTCTTACCTTTTTTCCACTTGACATTACCTAATAAATTCCCCTTTTCTTTACCTTTACCAAACACCCAGGATATGTTACATTACCTAATATCAATCTCCATCAAGATTCATTTTAATCACTTTTTTAGCACAATTCCAAATTGCTTTCCAACATATTTAGATCAAGTCACAGCTCCATTAGCAGATTAGCAACCCTGTCTTTCCAAAATGGCTTCCACATACAATAATCCCCTTATTTCAGGGCTCTTTACCTTTTTCTGTGTGTCACAGATCCCTTTGGCAATTTCTGTCATCTTTGCCAAGTGTAAGGTAAAACCTCACAGTTATGTTGCTTTGCATTCTCTTAATAATGATTTCATGCAAGCTTTTATGTGATTGCTGTTTGAAACTGTTTTAAGAATTGTTTGTTCTTATCCTTTAAACCACTCTTTCCACTGAGGAATGGCTTTTAGTCATGTATATTTTTGTTAACTTCCCATATCAGTCAATCAATAAGCATTTATTAAGGACTGCACTACATACAAGACACTGGACTAATGCCTGAGGATATAAAGAAACAGTCACTGCTCTCAAAGAGCTTACATTCTAACCAGGGAGACAACATATACAAATCAGAACATACGAAATAAATACAAAGAGGGTGGGCATATACTTAGATGGGATGGCTATAGAAGCTGGGGGACCAGGAAAAGAAGAAAATACTTGAATAGAATCTTAAAGGAAGCCAAGGATTCTAAGAGTCGAAGGTTCAAGGGAAGAGCCCTTAGACACAGAGAAGGAGAAGGAGTATGTGAAGAACAAGTAGGTTAGTGTAACTGAATCACAGAGAGGGAGTAGAGGAAAGGGAGTAGAACATAAAAAGACTGGAAAAGTAGAAAGGGATCAGGTTGTGAAGAGCTTTAAATGCCAAACAAAGGACTTTACATTTGCTCTTGGAAGTAGACAACTAGGGAGCTACTGGAGCCTTATGAGCTAGCCTACACTTTAGGAAAATCATTTTGGCAATTAAGTGGAGGACGGATTAGAGTAGTAAGTGACTTGAGTCAAGATGACCAATTATAAGAGTCTAGAAAAGAGGTGATGAGGGCCTGAATTAGGATGGTAGTTGTGTGGAGGTGTTATAAAGAAAGAAAGGACAAGATACGGCAAGAGATTAGATTTGTAAGAGACAAGTTGAAAATGATACTAAGGTTTGCAAACATGGGTGATTGGTAAAATATTGGTACCCTTGAAAGAAATTGGGAATTTCAGGGGAGGGTTTAGGGAGAACAAGCAGATTATTTTCTGATTAGGTAGAGTATTAGAGAAAAATAATATTATAACATTTATGTTTTGTTGAGTTTGGCCTTAATTTTATTTAACATCTATTCAGTCATCATTTGAAGTTGGTCATAGTACTGAGGTTTCAAATGATGGAGAGCATATGCAAGGCAAGTGAACAGAATGTTAAATTCGGAATTTAAATCCTGTCTCTGAATATTTATTAGCTGTGTGACTTAGTGCAAGTCACTTTACCTCTTGGAGCCTCAACTTCCTCATCAGTAAAATGGGGACAATAATATTACTGACTAATAGGGTTGCTTTAAGGTTCAAATAAGATAATTTATGCCAAGAGTTCTGCAAACCTTAAAGGGCATTATAATTGTAGTGGTTTATCTTTTAATTTTATTTTGTTGGAATGAAGTAATACTCTAACTAAACATGATACCTTGATTAACAAATCCTTTTGGGATGAAACACCTGTTTTTTAAAGTGGGCCTTGTCATAGAAGAGGCTCAAAGAGGCCCTTCAACTTTTGGGTTCAGTTTGCTTGCTTTTGAGAAAGAGAAGGCAGTGATGATGATGTAGTTATGGCCCTGTAAATTAGCATTTTTAATTGTGGGATCAAGCAAGAAGCAGCTTGGGTGAGTCTGCTGAACAGAATAGTCATGGAGATTTGGGAGAACTCCTAGAGAAAGAAGGAAGCAGTATTTATGAGGTACTTTATAATCTGAAATATGCTTCCATGTCTACTTGCCTGCATCTCTGATAAGTAAAGATGCAAAGTCTGGTAATCCTTTAAGATCAATCACAAATGATGGGTAATTGGAGAGAGACAGTAAGCAGCATGTTCTGCACAAGTCAAACCACCACCACCTTGAATTCCATCTCCCTTCAGATCCTGATAGGGACAGTTCAGTACCCTGAACCCAAGAGCTTTGGAAACAGCAGACCTGTTTCAGCCCAGCCCCCAAAGCCATCACTGATGGGAAAAATTATTGTGGAGAGGGGGCCCACCTTCTTCATCACCACCAGCAGTAACTGCTTACCAACTGCCATCTTCAGGCAGATAGGCACAGGAGTCCTGGAAGTGTCAGTAGCCCTTCTTCCTCATCCACTCACTACCCGTCCACCATTCCTACTTCCATACCAGCCCTCATAGACATCACCCAGGAAGAAAATATGCTGAAAGAAAGGTGCACAGAACTATATTTATATCTCTGCAAGTTTGCTTGCTCACATTCTCATACAATGAACCAAGTGTAATGGATGATGTAATGGTAATTAATTTAGCAGGTACTTGGAGCTAAGTACTTTCCTGAAAGAAATAGAAGGTGTGAACTCTATCTCCTGTTGCTGACATAACAGGAAGGGGTTGGCTGACACTGGAAGCGCGCAAGCGTGTGTGTGTGTGTGTGTGTGTGTGTGTGTGTGTGTGTGTGTGTGTGTGTGTGTGTGTGTGTGTATTAAAGAAGAGCTCCACAGGAGAGAAAGACAGAATCAAGAATTTTTACTCCTGCTGGAGGAAGCAGAATTCTTCCAGCATCTGGGAGCCGGGCTGCTAATGAGTTGGACTTTGCTATGAGACCAGAATCTGGTCAAGGCTGAAGTGGCTGGTGCCGCCTGGAAGGCTGAGATTTCTTCTGGGTCCTAGGGCCAGATGAACTTCTGGAGGACTCAAGAAGCATGACCAGGATAAGCCTTTCTTTGTTAACAAATCGTTTAACAACTCCCAGTTTCCTAGAGCTCCATTAACTCCAAAGAATTTCCTTCAATAACAACCTCACAGTTCCATGCACCTACTATGAGCCAGGTTAAACACTGCTGAGCTTTACTTCTCAAGCTTTTTGAACCTGAGCTTCATTTCTTTTTCATCTGCTGAGTTAAAAACTATGTGTAAGATCCTGGGAGGAACACAGAGCACAATAGTGAGCAGAGAAATAGCTGTCACTTGTGTTGTATATTAATTTTGCAAAGCAATTTACAAATATCTCACTTGTTCCTCACAACAATACAGATGACAAAACTGAGGAAGGCAGAGGGGAATTGACTTGCCTAGTGTCACGTATATAATTATTATCAAATATAGGTGATGAGTGAGGAGGGAGGGAGGGCTCAGGCTAGGATGAAGTGATCACAGAAGAGGGGGGGAGAAAGCTGGGCTTTGAAGAATGGACGGATGGGGTTTAAAGAGTCCTGAGAGATAAGAAGACAGGAAACATTTTAGGGAAGTGGAATGAGAATGGATTTAAGTGATAAGGAAGATTTAGTTTAAGTGTGGAGGCAGAGAGACAAATTGGAATGGTGGGGAGGGTACTGAATGTGGACTCTGGAAGATCAGTGTTCAAATGCTGACCTGTGTGACCCTGGGCAAGTCACTGTAACAGTAATCAATTTGGCAAATATTTAGCCCTTGGTAACTTAGGGCTAAGTACTTCTTGCAACTGGGACCATGGAAGGGGATCCAGGGAATCTGAGAGACTACCCTGGGTCACAATGAAGCAAAGGCCTCTCCTTGGATATTGAATTCGTGATGAAATTGATTTGCCAGACACCAAGGGGTGGAGGGTTTGTGTAATTTTCTAATGACTGTATTTAGTGATCAATGATACTTAGTAATTGTGATTGCTAGATAAGTGACTGATTAAGTTAACCTATATTGCCCCATGAGTGGAAGATTGATTATTGTATTGTGAGATGACTGAATGACTGAGTAAGGAGGGAAACCTCCTTAGGGATACCAGATGATTATTCTTTTGTTCTTTGTTCTAAATATTGTGACCACTGTAGTGGAAACTATGTGGCCATTCTAATGTTAAGCTGTTGTGAACACTATATTGTGATTTTCTGTGATAAGATATAATGTTGTGAATATTATACTGCACCCTGATTTTCTGAGAAAGTTTCCCTTGATTTGTCATGGAATAAATGGAGTGTTCATTATACTGTGTAATTAGAACCTTAAAAGCTGTTCACAGTAGCATTCTTTTGGGAAGCTGCTCGTGCATGGCATTACAGATGATCAGAGCATTATCTAAAATAAGTAATGCTTCAACTTTGATATTTTTGTCCCTGTAATATTTTGCAACAGTTGAGTTGAAATAATTTGAAAACTAGTCTTCAAAAAACAGAGTTAGTCACCCAAGCTTTCTGGTTTGACCATCAAAGAGCTAAAAGTATTCAATGGTTGGGGTCTCTAAGAGAGCTAGAATTTTGAGACAGATAGGACAGAACTGGTTTTTATTTAAAATCCCCTTCCATATTAGTTCCCCAAAAAAATATTAGGTAACCCTTTAAAT
The DNA here is from genome assembly GCA_028646515.1 of Pseudochirops corinnae. Classification (NCBI taxonomy): domain Eukaryota; kingdom Metazoa; phylum Chordata; class Mammalia; order Diprotodontia; family Pseudocheiridae; genus Pseudochirops; species Pseudochirops corinnae. Next base: position 478,623,203 of record CM053585.1, on the reverse strand, counting down.
TCAAGTTGAGTTTTTTTTCTCTCTTAGAAATAAGCCCTAGAAGGCATGCTTTTCCAGAACAAGCTTATTTCATTGACATTAAAAAAAAAAATCTTTTGACCACTGCATCCACCTTCTTCAATTATTTTCTCTGATACATTAACTGCTGCATCCTCATCACTACTGGACACCTCTCCAGAAATTTTTAAATTATGCAACAGAACTCAACTTTTAAAGTGATCCAATTAACCAACCAATGCTTATACTAAGTTTCTTCATTATTCATTTCACTTCCATTTTCTATTACTGCCTTAAATAAGTATGAAGCTTTTGTCTCAACGGCTACTCTACAAAAAGGAATGCATTTTTTTTTATTACAATCTTCAATCTACAGTTAAAGGATGCTCCATTTCTGTCACTTACCACTTCAATTTCTTGTTGCTTTTTGCAAACCACCAAAAACTGATGCAACTTTGTCTTTTCTTTTGTTTCACCTGCGTATTTTATAATATTCTGTGCCATAGATCCAGGCATTCCAACATCTTATTCTATCTTAGGAGTGCTATGATCATGTCATACTGTTCATTTACATCATTTTTATTCTATTAATCAACCCCTTCTTTTTTGTGCTGACAGTGTTTCCATCTTTGTTTTCCATCTTCCATTTTGTTAAGGGCTTTTAAAAAAAATTAACATGACTATTGGCAATATAATACACAGCACATCACATCCACATGCAAGACAATATATAAATGCAGACTGGTCATGGAGTGACATGTTCTTTACTAGCTCTCTTGCTGGAAATAAAGAATCTATAGATCTTGTTATATTCCTAGCTTTTTCCTCATTTTTTGGTACTTTCAGCAGTGTAGGAAGCTTCTGGTATGGAAGCCTCCTAAAACAAGACATGGATTATATCATTGGATATCAGGGCAGAGGGAATATTGGGAATTTTGATAGTTCAGAAATTCATTTGTAACCTATAGTCTTAGAAATAGTTTGGGGCAGAGAGATGAGAGATTATAAGCCACTATATGTTAGAGGCAAAATCTGAACCTTGATCTAACTGACTAGAAGGCTGGGCCCACTATATAAGCCAACCTGTATGGGGCCTCTCTGGGTTGCATTAAAAGTGAATTTTGACTCATTAAAATACAACCTGGCATTACTTATAATTTGACTAAATTAAATTTCACATTATTCTAACTTAACATTAATTTTGATCTAGCTATGCACTAGGAATGTAGGTGATCAAAGAAAAAGAAAAAAGGATCTATATGTATAAAATATTTACAATAACTCTCTTTTTAATAGCGCGGAACAAAAAACTACAGTAGTCTCTTTTTTTCTAATACCAAAGTAATGAAAACTAAAAGGTGCCCATCAGTTAAATAATGACTGAATACCATGGCATATAAATCTAATAGAATACATGAGAATATTCTGTTAATAAAACATGAGAAGACTTGTACAAACTGATACAAAGCAAAGTAAGCAGAAACAGGAAAACAGTAAATATACATATACATTAACAACACTACTATGAAAATAAATAAATTGGAAGCCTTAAGAACTCTGATCAACACAATGGCCAACCATGATTCCAGACAACTGAGGATAATGCAGGCTTAGCAACCTACAGAATGAGATGTTTTTTTGGATTTGGACAATGTGGAAAATTCTTTTGTTTGATTGTCTAAATTTTTTATGCATATAATTTTGTTTTTATTTTTCCAATGGGAGGGAAAGAATTTTTAAATTATCTGTTAATTTTAATTCTTTTATTCATTAAAAAAGCTTTTTTTCAAAAGGTAGGGTAAAAGTAAACAATAATTTTTTTAAAAATATGCTCAGGGTTCTGCTTCAGAGTTAATGTTTAAGTTCACTGAACAATTTCATTCATACAATAAAACATACAAACATCAGTAATGAAATGCAAAATAAAAAACAAATTAGGAAACCTATGCACATAAAAACAAGGATAGAAATTGCTGACAAAAAGTTAAAATTAAAACTCAGAGAAAAGATTAAAAGAACATACAAAGAGCTGCCAGGACATATGTAATAGATAATGAGCCCAGCCTTCCAATCAGATCAACGTTCAAATTCTGCCTCTGACACACAGTAGCTAGGTCACAAGGGTTAAATCACTTATAAACTCATCCCTCCTCCCAAAAATGTCTCTAAGACTATAAATTACAGGTGAATTTCCAAAATGTATTATTGGAGGGGGATTTCCACACTAGAAGCTGCCTATACTAATGAAGGTACAATAAAATAAGGTGAGGTTAGGAATATAACAAGAAAAAGCTACACACCACAAGTTTAATTTGAGTTTAAACACGTACTATCAAAACAAGCAATGGTCAATTAAATTTTTATCTGTTTGTGACATTTCTTACCAGAACAGATGAAAATGGCTACCCTTTTCTTTTTCAAATTACATTTAGAATAATATATTTCATTTTGTGCAAGCTGGCAAAAAGGAAAATTCCCAAAAAGATATTCTATAAAGATTAGAAGAAAGTTTCCCTGATGGGTATATGAGGAATTAGTCAACTAACAGTATAAAAACATTCACCTATACCTGTAACTAGAACTGGAAATTAAAGGACAAGGAAATTGGAGAAAGACAAAGAAAAAAGTCTCAGTCTCTTACCTTAACTACTTCCTACTGCCTATTGGACAGATCTAAAATGGATATCTCAAACTCAACATGTCCAAAATAGAACTAATTAACCTTTTTCCTTAAACTCTCCTGTCCTCCTATTTTCTTATTCCTGTTGACTATAACCCTTTCAGTCACAGCCTGGCTGACAAATCTTGTAGTAATTCCCAATGCTTCCTTCTGCCCTGATATCCAATGATAATCCAAGTCTTGTCAATTCCATTTGTCCAACATCACTTGTACCTGTCCCCTTTTCTCCACTCGATACAGTCACCACCACTCTAGTTTCTGGTTCTCATCACCTCTTGCCTAAACTATTGCAATAGTCTCCTAACTATTGCCCTAAGTAGCACCTTTTACAAAACAGGAAACCAAGTAAATACCTTTTGATTAGGAAATGGCTAAGAAAATTGCAACACTTGAATATAATTGATTATCACTGTGATGTAAGAAACAATGAGCATCATTAATATAAAGAAGAATAGAAAAATTTACACAAACTAATGTAAAATTAAGTTTTAAAAAGCCAGGAAAACAATATACACAACAAATACAACAATGAAAATTGTGAGATCACTACAAACAAGACTGTATATTGCAAAATTCATAAAGAAAAAAGTCTGGCTCCTAAGAAACAGCAAATAACTCCCTCTGTTCCTTTACAGAGGTCAGAAGCCATGCATGTAGAATATAGTACATAACATCAGTTTTTCTTCAATAATATTGAAGAAAATTTATTTTAAAATAAAATACATTTTTTTCCCCTCTTCTTCCTCTTTTTTTTCTTTTTTTAAAAAATTCTTTGTTATAAGGGATGGTTCTCATGGAGAAATTCAAGGGAAAACTAAGTAATGTAAAAATAGAAGTTATCAATAATATTCTTTAAAATAATCCCTCAGCCTTTAGTCTCTCACTCCAACAAATTATCCTCCACACAGCTGTCAAATTAATATTACTACAATGAAGGCCTGATTATGTCATGTGCTTTCTATTCAGGAAGCTTCCATGGCTCCTCATTGACTCTAGGTTTAAATACGACTTCCTATATTTAGTTTTTAAAGTCCAATCTAACTTGTTATACAGTACTCTTCTTCATGGACTCTACATTTTAGCCAAACTGGCAGCCTTGGTGTTGTACATACCTAACATTCCATCTCTCCTCTCATGCCTTTGAGGACTGTCTCCCTATACCTAGAATGTGTTCTCTTCTCACCTCTGCCTCCTAGACTCCCTAGCTTCCTTCTGATCTCAAGCAAGTACACTTCCTACAGGAAACATATCCCGATCCTCCAGTTAGTGATTAATGTGCTCCTCCTAGTAATTACTTTGTAAATATTTTCTAAGGCCAGGGCATATCTTTTTTTTTTTCTGGTCTTTAGATTCCCAATGACTATTCCCAAAAACCAGTAGGCACTCAGTAAATATTTCTTGAATGGCATAATAAATCACAACCTAACCATGAGGTGAACAACCAAGTAAACCTTCTCAGTAGAATTATTACACTTCATTTTGAAGGTCCCCATATCATTATCTAAGCCCATGAAACTGGTAGCCATGGAGGACTGAATTTATAACACCACAGTCTCCCTAGAGTTTAACATTCATAGTCATGAGGGGAGAACTGGTGAAAGTCACTGCAAATTACCAAGTTGACAACAACTGCTGTCTCAGTACGGATAAAGTCCTAGACTTGTAGAGAAAAACTGGGTTCAAATCCTCAGTCACTTACTAGTGATGCTGTAGGATGCTGGGCAAGTCACTGGGGTTCTAGCCTCATTTTCCTTCTCTGTAAAAAGGAGATAATAATACTAGCACCTATCAAATAGGCTTGCTATAAGGAACACTGTTATAAGGAAAAGAGATAATATGTGTAAAGCATTTTCCAAATCTTTACACATTACATAAATTTTAGCTACTATATTCTGTGGTCAAGCACTTACAACTTCTGCCAGCGATAGCCCAGAATATACTGGTCTCTTCTCGCATAGGAGATGACCCTAGACTTTGAGATTAACACTATTCCAAATTTGGCTTTGCTCTTCTTTAGAATAAAACTCAGGTACTACACAATTATAGACACAACATATGTGTAATGACGACCAACTTTGATAGATTGGGCTCTTCTCGGCAATGCAAGGTTATAAGACAACTGCAAAAGACTCATGATAGAAAGAGATGTCTAC
>CM053585.1:478600077-478617873 GCA_028646515.1 Pseudochirops corinnae | reverse complement strand
GCTTTGGGGCTCACTTTGAGAAGAGTTGTGTGATTTGGCCAGACGAGACTCTGGGCAGCCGTTGAGCCCCCCCAGCTTTGAAAAACCCAGATGTTGGTGCTTCCCTCTCTGGTAACTGACTAGGTATGGATGTAATGGTCAGATGGCTGGAAGCCCATCTGCTGATCTGTTTCTTTGTCTGCTTGTAACTTGTGTTTGTAACCTGTGTTTGCATTCTCTGAAGTTCAGGGTGCTGACTTTTTCCCCTGAACTAGGTAAATGATATTTGTTTGATTGATTAAAGTGAAACTGTCAACCCATTTTGAGTTGCTTTCCTTTAGAAAAGCAGATCTAAGAACCTGTGCTAGCAGCCACCCTGGGTATGCTAGGGTTCTTGTTGATACACACAGGGACAGCACTTTGGTGGGATATGTCTGGGGAATGAGGGAGGGACTGAGTCAGGGATGATTATACAGGACTGAGGGATTATCCAAGAGAGAACTTGGGAGAGGAAGTGGGAATGTTTGTGGGATGAGGGTAGAAAGTAATACTACTACTATTACTTAATACCAATATTCATATAGTGTTGTAAAGTTTACAAGATAAGAATTCTGGTGTGTCTGAATATGTATTGCTATGCAACAGTATTTTAGCAAGTTTATTTATTATAATGTTTAAGAATCAAATGGCTATTGATCTGACCATGGTGCTCTACAGTCTGTCTTGTCCCAAGGCAGGAGGATAGATTACGTCTTGTATAATCTTGTCATTTTATGAAAATTGGTATATTTCAGTGTATACAGTATAGTATAATATAGTACAGTATAGTATAGTGTAGTATAGACTCTGGTGTTACTCTCAGTCCTGTTTGTTTGGTAGCTTGGGACCCCAGAGGGTAACTACTATATCTTTCCTTAGGGTATCCCTGTCATGAGGCTCCAACGTGGTGCCTGTCCCAAGACTATTGGTTGATATCAGACAGTTAGCTTTTAGAAACAGTTATTTTCTACAGTGATATAGCTGATACAAAACAGCCTCCCAAAAGTCTATGACAGAGTCTTCAGCAAGTACATAGAGTCCAGGAGAAATTGTGCTTAAGCTTAGACTATTGTCACAAAAGAAGTCCTTTTGCTTGAGTCCTCAAGATGCCTTGCTCAGGAATGGTATACCCTTTGTCCTGGGCTCCTTTGCAGATCCTTGAATCTCCTTTTCCTCTTCATTTAACATCTATGTGAAGCTCTAAATACAGACATTATTTGCTAGCTACTGCTGTCCTGGGAATGCTGCTAGGAGGCTGATGAAAAGTTCAAAATCTTTCATCTGAAGCTTACAAGATTCTCCTTCAGACAAGCAGGCTGGAGGGGGGAGGAGGCTGAATGCTCTCTTCTTCTTCCTCCAAGTGGGTCTCTCTCAAGGGCACACCTGGAAACTTCTACCACTAAGTCCTAGTTTACTATAAGCCCCACAGGGGATGACCAAGTCCCTAAACCAATATTAACAGACTTTCTATCAAACCTAAAGCCTTTGTTGAAAAAGATAGCCTGACTATGCCCAAAGAACTATAAAATTTTGCATATCCTTTGACCCAGAAATATCACTACTAGGCCTATATCCCAAAGAGATCAAAGGAAAAGGAAAAGGACTCACATGTGAAAAAAAATGTTTATATCAACTCTTTTTGTGGTGGAAAAGAACTAGAAATTAAGGGGTGCGCATCAACTGGGTAATGGCTAAACAAGTTGTGATATATAATTGTGATAGAATATTATTGTTCTATAAAAAATGATAAGCAGGATTCTTTCACAAAAAAATCCAGGAAGATTTATCTGAACTGATGCAAAGTGAAGTGAGCAAAGCCAGGAGAACATTGTACTGTTACTATAACAGCAATATTGTCAGGATGATCAGCTGTGAAAGACTCAGCTTCTTTGATCCAGACAATGATCCAAAACAATTCCAAAGGATTCATGATGAAAAATGCTATTCCTCTCCAGAGAGAGAACTGATGAACTCTGAGAGCAAATGAAAGCATACTTTCTAAAACTTTCTTTATATTTCTTGTTTTGTGTATGTGTGTTTTCTTTTGCAATAAGACTAACATGGAAATATGTTTTGCATGACTTCACATGTATAATCTATACTATATTGCTTGATTTCTAAAAGGGTGGGGGAGGGGTGAGAGGGAGAGAGAATTTGGAACTAAAAATTTTAAAAAATGAATGTTAAAAATGTTAAATATGTAATTGGGAAATATTTAATGAAATAAATAAAAATGTATTACAAACAAATAGTAAATTGAAAAACAATTTAAAAATAACCAAAAAAAAAAAAAAAGCCAAAAAAGAAAATGATGTCCTGGCCTTGTCCATATCTACTTTATACCTCTGATTTACTCATCTGAGAAGTATTCTCATTTGACAAAGGTAACAGGACTTAGCTATGTTGTCAGTCACTATAAGTGGTAAAGTGATTTGATTGATTATTCAATCAATCCCCATTCTTATACTTTCATACCCAGTAATTTTGACCTCCAAGTATCTGATAATCTAGAAGATAATTAGAGGCCTCTGTCAGTGCCCTGATGTCAATGACACCAGATGGAGGCTTTAAGATAAGGAACTGGGATGAGGTAAGTTCTCTGAATACTAAAAGACCAGCGATTTAAGTAGGTGAGCAATTAGTAAAGGGAGCATAGATATGGGAGTCAGGAATCAGTAACTGAGAGACATTAGGGGACCAAAAAATCAGAAACATGTTCCTGAAAAGGCATAAGGGCAGTCCAAGGTCCAAAAGAAGTAAAAGATCAGAAATTAGGGAAACTGTAGTACAGTGCAGAGGGGCCATGGTAGAACAAGAATAAGAATCTATGAGTCTTAATTAGTGAAGCAAGTAAGTGCCTGCTTCTGCTTGTTTTTTCTCTAGCTTCTGTGGGGTAGAAGCTAAGCCTGATGGTTTAAATGGCCCTAGGCTCTACTGGTAGAAATAAACAACTGGTCACACTGGGCTAAGAGTGCACATAGGGTAATTTTTAGTTTGAACCTCCTGATAGACACCAAGGGAGGTTTGGCTTCATCTATTTAAAAAACAAGTCCATGTGGAAGAGTTAATATGACTTTCTTTGTATCTTGAAATTCTCACAATTTAATATTCAGGTTTTTGTTAGAGAGTTGGCACTGACTCCATTTTCCTTTTGAAAACAAAGTTATCTGCCAGCTCATATGTAAAATATTATCCAGAAGTCAACTATGAAAGTCAGAGATGAGGAACTTTAAAAAACCAGAAAGATGCCTTCAACAAAGTCTTAACTCTAATGGCCCACTGGGGGCATGGAAGTAGCAGTGGGGACTGACCTAACAAAGTTTGCCTGAAGGACGATGAATTTTTGGGCTGCAGAAATTCTCAAAGACAATTTACTAAGTCTTAGAGGAATTTTAATCTCTTGGTACAACCACACTGACAAAACCACTGATCTTTTAGATATTGAACTGTGTGAGTGATCGTTTGTATGTATGTGTTTATATGTGTGTGTATGTATACATATATATATATATACATACACATATATTTATGCATATACATACATATATATTTATACTTCAACACACTTAAATATGTATATATAACAAAATTCCCCAGTAATCCATCTGAGAATTTTGATTCTGGAACTCTTTGCTAGTGTTGTCAGGTTCAGTATGGAGCATTCTGGATACAGTTATGCAAATCACAGCCTGCTTCTCCTACCCCTAGTAAAATAATCTCTGCTCACAGACTATGCAGAACATAGTTAAGCATTTAATTAAAACTTAAAAACAATGTAAATAACAAGGAAGAAATAAATAATAACATCATTCTTTCCTCTGCTTCACCAGTATTCAAATGTCTGCAACCTCTTCAAGGTACCATGCCAATTAAATTCTAATTCCTATCAAATCACCTAGCATTTCAAGGGGAGAGACAAAATCATGGCTGACTCACAAGTTGGTAATAAGGGTTCAGTGCTCTCTGTCTCATGGAGATCTGAGGAAAACTTTTGTGGCAGGATAAAAATCAAAGTCACTCACCGAGGCTCTGTGATTTGATCTTCCCCATATGAAATAGATACTATTTTTACCTTATTCTGTAACTGAGTGAACTAAGGCAAAGGACACTTAAGGAGTTGCCCAGTGTCCCATAGTTAGTAAGTATCTAAGGCAGGATTCAAATCCTGGTCTTCCTAACCCTAATTCAATCATTTAATATACCAGGTCAAACTGCCTTTCAACATTCAGATTAGAACCATATGCAATATACCACACACATAGGTCAAATGGAATATATTAATATCATAGACTGAGCTTGTATGTGCAGTAAATTAGTGAAATATGTATAATGTGTATTTTATATCTACCGTTGACCTTATGGCTTTGAGTCAGATTTTTTTTTCAATTTATTTATTTTTAGTTTTCAACATTCACTTCCACAAATTTTAAATGTTCTCCCCCTCCCTCCCCAAGATGACATGCAATCTGATATGAACTCTACACATACATTCCTATTAAGCACATTTTCATATTAGTCATGTTGCATAGAAGAATTATAACAAATGAGAGAAACCATGAGAAAGAAAAAAAAAAGCAAAACAAAAAAAGAAATAGTCTGCTTTTTTCTGTACTCTGACTCCATAGTTCTTTCTTGGGATGTGGATGGCGTTTTCCATCATGGGTCCTTTGGAATTGTTTTATGTCCTTGCATTGCTGAGAAGAACTAAGTCTATCAAAATCAGTCACCACACACTGTAGCTGTTACTGTGTACAATATTCTCCTGGTTCTTATTACTTCACTTAGCATCAGTTCATATGAGTCTGGGTTTTTTGAAGTCTGCCTGTTCATCATTTCTTATAGCACAATAGTATTCCATTACATTTGAATACCACAACTTGGTCAGTCATTCCCCAATTGATGGGCATCCCCTCAATTTCCAGTTCTTGGCCACCACAAAAAGAGCTGTTATAAATATTTTTGTACATGTGGGTCCTTTTCCCATTTTTATGATCTCTTTGGGATACAGCCCTAGAAATGCTATTGCTAGGTCAAAGGGCATGCATCTTTTTATAGCCCTTTGGGCATAGTTCCAAATTGCTCTCCAGAATGGTTGGATCAGCTCACAGCTCCACCAACAATGAATTAGTGTCCCAACTTTCCCACATGCTTGCCAACATTTATTGTTTTCCTGTTTTGTCATGTTAGCCAATCTGATAGGTGTGATGTGGTACCTTTGAGTCAAGATTTTTGAAAGACTTAGTAATAAAAGCATAATCCTTCACAAATTCCTAATAGTAGCCACTTAATTGTAGAAAAGTCTTTAGTTCTCAAAAATTTCTCATATTTTGGCCAGACAATGAGTGCTTGTTTTCTCAGGGTAAGTATTCACGCCTTTTGGAAACACCAAGTTACCCACGCACTCGATAGAAGTTCTGCAGCATTGATATTTGGAGCAAATTCAGCAAACTTTCCTCATGTTCTTCCAACACATTTCGAAACACAATGAAATAATTCCACCACTTCCAAATAATTCATGTCATTAACTCCTTTTTCTCTGGGCAATTGAAAAGTGACAGGGCCCTCAGAAAACCCCTATAAAGGTTCTGTTCATACAATTTCATTGTGGAGATAAAGGTCATTGTTTCTTTATTGTCTTCAAACAATCAGCAAGTATATATTAAGTATTTGCTATGTACCAAGCGCTATGATAGGTACAAAATCAAAATATTACCTGCCTTTAAGAAGCTTACATTCAGGACACACAAGTTACTACACAAGTATGTGCAAAATATATAGGTAATGGGGCTTTGGCACATTCTTAGACCACCTAGATGGGGTCACCCTAAGTAAGTTGCTGGATGACCTGCTTCTGGAAGCTTAGAGAGCTGGTGCAAATGTTGACAACCTGCATTTACTTACTACATGGCTGAGGCAAGGCTTTTTCCATTGGCTGACACATGTATGACCAGAACTATCTCCATTTTAAAAACTAACTGGTAGAAACTTGTCAAGGCTTTTTCCTACATTCACATCCTAGGGCAAGGGACTTCACTTACAATGCACAGTAAAGAGGAAAGGACTGGAGGCTGCCTCTCTTTTTCCTCCCCACCCCCCACAGTTTTGGCCCTGTGGCCTTGAAAAAACAAGCCTATGTGTAGTTTGGCCTTTTTCTCTGTCCTTTGGCATTCTTGGGGATGGAAGTGGCCTATTCAACAGGCAGTTCAAACCACAGGGATCCTAGAATCCAGTAATCTAGGCTGCATGTAATGATTATTCTAGCAGTGGAGACAAGGGCCCAGGGATGCTAGCTCTGCTGTGGGGCTTTGGACTTGACCTTGGTGGTACTAATGCCATGGAGGAAATGAACTAAGCTGTAAAATGTAATTCTTCTTCCCTCCCAGAGACTAAGGTAGCATATGTGTGAGTGTGTGTGTGTGTGTGTGTGTGTGTGTAGGAGGGGTGGAGATTATAGCCCTGAGTATGAGAAAAAAAATGTATGTTTGCTCTAGCTATATCTTTAAAACAAATGTATCTCTGTAAAAGTTACTCTGATGTTAAGTAGTTAAAATAGAACTTGGGTACTGCTCACAGGGTTCCTAAAATGGGGCAGCACAATCAATGGGGACTCAAGTTGATGACAGAGAAGAGAAACCCCTCAAAAACTCCTTAGGATTCAGGAGAACTCTAGAATATAATAGACTTTGATCCTGAGAGAATCGGCTCAGAAACGCCTGTGTTACATATACAAACTAAATGCAAGGTAGTATTAGGAGGAAGGGACTGAGCACCTGGGAGGGTCAGGAAAACTTTTATGTATGAGTACTAAAGGAAACCTAGAAATTGAAAAGATATCAGAGATAGGAAGGAAAACATTCTGGGGATGGGGAATAGCTTATAAAAAGGCCTGGAGACAGGAGATGGAGTGTGACCATTAGCAAGAAGGCCAGTTTGGAAGGCCTAGTCATAGGTGCATTTTTCTGTGTATTCTTCAGTGCTATTTCCCCTCCACTTTGCAACACATCTGGTAGGATCATAATGTTAGAGTCCAGATGTGGTGGGTCTATTGTCCTTGATGGTGAAAAGAACTAGTTACAAAAAAATCTTTGCAGAGAGTCTCCATCTTTTGTTACTCTTATGTCAGTTTCATCTTTGGGATGATTTTGCTTGGTTGAGTTTCTCCTCAAACTTTTCTTTATACTTATTTTTCTCTTTACTGTTCCTTACCGTTTTATGAGGCAATACTGCTTATAATCTTCTCAATCCTACATAAGGTTTTGTAAACCTATTTGTATTCTAAACTGATGTTGCTTTTGGCTATCACATCTCTCTGCTTAGCAAAGAGATCAAATGTCTACTGCCTAGGATGGTTTCTAGACTCTTTTGGTTTCCTTGTTATAGCAGTTGATTTAGATCAGCTCAACTTCTGTTTGAAACTGTTCTGTGTCAGTATTGTCATAAGGTACCCATTATGGAAAATTATGATATTTTGGGGACTCCTTCAAGTCCTGGCAAGAATCTGGTATTAGAGTAATGCTGGAGTAGCAGGGACAGATGAAGAAATGTTGGAGACTCATGGCAAGCCCTGGCTGATTTGCTTTTAACTGTACATAATCCATACAAATACAGCATACACAATTCATGATTATTAGTATATTACCTGCTTGTTTTTTTAAATCTGTGTCCACATTTCTTATTAAATATTTCTGTTATAATAAATGGAATTTTCCAATTTAAAAATACCCTAGTTACTTGTCAACGATTGAAGAATCAGTCTCCTTGATTTTCTCTAAAAATAAGATTTATCATATACCTTACATTAGATATTAATATTACTACTTACACTTGCTCCGTCATTATTTACATTTAGATAAATCCCAAAGCATAAAATGTCATAACTTTGCCATTATTCCCCAGATATCTCCATTAGAATACTTTGTATACCCATTCTTTCCCCTTCATTTTTCCTTTTACATGGTTATTGTGTATATATTCTCTACTTCTACTTGTTTTCACTTAGCATTATTTATAAAGGTCTCTCCATATTTCTTTATATTCCTTATACCCATCAATTTTAATTGTGTTTCATTATGTTCCATTACATTTATAAAGGCAAGGAAATTTATTAAGTGCTTACAGTGTGACGGGTGCTGTGTTAAGGGTAGAGTGGCAAAATCTGAGGAGTTAAAAGGGCGGCTGGGAGAAGAATGACGTGTGACTGATACAGCCTGTCCTCCAAATTGAGGCCCTGGAACGAACTCACTAATAGAAGAAATGGGCTGGTACAACCCAGGGATGTTCCAGGTAAGAAAACCTAAAGCACTAATGGATATGTTTCTTTACTAATGAAATGGACTATACTGAGATCTTACCATCTTCCATGTCTCTACCTCCTTAGATCCTCTAAGTTTTATCATGTATCCAGTCTCTATGCACAATGATCTCTTAGCACAGTAACCTGAGTACCTCTTACCTTGAAATCTGGAGCTCTGCTGCCTCTTAAAGAGTTTGGGGTCTTTCCATCTGCCCTACAGGTTAACTTTTTATATGTGCACCCTCCCTGCCCCGCCCCCCCCTCCATGCTTAGAGTATGAGATCCTTGAAAGCAGGTACTACCTGGCTTTTTCTCTTTGTATCCCAGCACTAGGTATAGCGCTTGGCACAAAGTAAATGCTTAATAAATGCTCATTCATTCATTCATAATAAAGCTTAATTAAATATTTCTCTATTATTGGATAGTTTGGTTACTTCTCATTTTTTTTTTGCTTTCATACACAATACCACAATAAACATTTGAACAGATTGTTCTTTTTTCTCTTTGATAATGTTTCTGGGGTAAATTCTGGATGATGGAATCACTAAACCAATGGATATGGTTTAAAAAAAATAACTTTTACTGTGTAATGCCAGATTGCTTTATGAAAAGATTCTACTAGTTTGCAATTCCATCACCAACAGAGTACAGTTGTTTCTCCACAACCCTGTCAGCATGAAGCTTCATTGCTTTTAATTGTCTTTTATGAATTTGATGGGCATGGGGATACATCTCAAAATTGCTTTAGTCTATTATTCTTTAATTATTAGTGAGGAGGAGCATTTTTCCAAATTGATTATTAATAATGTGCTTTTTTTTTTGAAAACTGTCTTTTATATCCTGTATCTAATGAGATCTGGAAGTTATCTTTGTAGATTTTTAATAGTTCCTTATGTTTTTTTTTTTTTTTGCTTTTTGGAGAGCAGTTGGGGTTAAGTGACTTGCCCAAGGTCACACAGCTAGTTGTTGTGTTAAGTGTCTGAGGCTGGATTTGAACTCAGGTCCTCCTGACTCCAGGGCCAGTGCTCTATTCACTGTGCCACCTAGCCGCCCCTAAATTCCTTACGTATTTTAAACAGCAAGCTTTCAATACTTAAATATTTGTCATAATCCCTCTCCGTCAAAAAAACAATTTTGTTCACTTCCTTGTACTTTCAATAATTTTTTAAGTTTTTGTCCAGAAGTAGGAAAGTTTTAGATTCTAGAGTATAGACTGGAAACAATAGAACCTCCTCCAAGTATACTTTTGAACTTCATTCTGCTAACCAGGTTGTCATGGGCATATGCCAACCAACATAATTATTAACATGTAAATCATCTCATAAACTCTATAGCAACACAGATTTTGGAAGACGGTAAAAGAATAGAAATGTTAACTACTAAAGCTAAATTTTAACTTGTTACTATTTCTATGTGTGGTATTATTAGATAGTATAATTAATATATGACATATTGTATACTATTATAATACTAATATTATAATACTATATTATATACTATTAAGTAATAGCATATATCACTACTATTAGAAAGTATAATTTTTTTTTGGTATTCTTTTACTGTACCAATAATGTGTTATTACTAAACAACCACAAATATTGTTTTTTTCTTGTGTTGTAAATTAATTCTGATATAACAAAAAACAAAGGAGAATCCCCCCTCCCCTCCATAGCCCTCCAGATAAAAGTCTCACCAAAGGGGAAGTATCCAGGTCTAGGTAGGAATAATAAAAATTTCCCTGCTGAGACTCTGTTTGAGAAAATGGAATTACTTTTGCTAGCTAACTACACAAACAAGACCAAGAATGTGGTTTCCTAACCTTTAAAAATGCTACTCTCCAAATATCAGATATTTTTCAATGTGAAAAACATAGGAATTGTTATACCATATCAGCCAGTTGATATAATTTCAGAGCTGTGAAAGATTCAGATAGTTTGGAGAAACCTGTTAAATGATGTTTGCCCATCAAAATAGATGATCCAGTCACCATTATGATATCACGAGTTGGCACAGCTTGTGATGCCATCAGAACATAGTGAAGTATACATTCCTGTTTGGGGGAAAGTTTAGATGGTGCCTACTGAGTGCAGTGCTGGAGGGCAGAAATCAGTCTAGATCAATACCAACAAAGGATGGATTTCTGAGTGAGGGTTTCACAGTCATCTTGTTTTCCTCCTCCTTCTTCTCCTTCTCCTCCTCTTTGTCCTCCTCTTCCTTCTCTTCCTCTTCCCCAATTTTTTTTTACCTGTTTCTTCCTCAGTCCATCATATGCTTTAGCATTGGGCATAAAAGACAAATGATCAGAACTTAATGCTCTCTTCTTTTTCTTTTGAGCTATCTTCAATTTGTTTCATATCCATTTACCTTCTTAAACTGGATCACTCAGTGTGCTTTTTGAACAATGCCTTCAAATCTAAAACATATGAAAAATATCAGGGTTTTTTTTTGGGAGGGGAGGAAGAAATTTTAAAAATGCATCTATTTCTCTTCATTGTAAAAAACTGATGGGGTAGCTAGGTGGTGCAGTGAATAGAGCACTGGCCCTGGAGTCAGGAAGAACTGACTTCAAATTTGTCCTGAGATACTTAACATTTACTAGCCGTGTGATCTCGGGCAAGTCACTTAACCCAAATTGCCCTGCCTTCCCTTCTCTAAAAAGCAAAAAACCCAAACCAAAACAAAAACCAAAAAACAACTGAGGGGACTAGCTTAGAAATGTTTCCTGACAATATTTATTTCTTTCCATCCATATCAAAGTCAAACTCTTTTTTGTATCTGGTTTTATACCATTTCTCTCATAAATTTTATGTGGTTTCCATTAGAATGCCCTGAAGGATATGGTAGGAAAAAACAAATCTGTTTAGTAATCTTGAATCTCAATATATTCAAATTGTTTTCTGTTGACCTGTTTCCACATCCTAGCATTTAATTTGTTACCTAGGAGCAGTTGGTCAGGAGCAGTACAAAAAAGAAATATAAATCTCCCTCTGCCACAGGTCAGTTTATTTGCCATGGACCAGAAATCATAAAGATGATGGCCTATAGCCTTCTGTGATGAGTGAATCCTGCTGGTTTGCCAGAATGCCTAGACCCAGAAGGAGGTCTAGGTTAAGCATTTACAAAACCCTTGGGCTTTCTTCTGTTTCTCTTTAGGGGTTTATTTTAACCTCTCAAAAATATCATTTTTGGCAACTTTGGGTGTTTTGAGATTTAAAGTTCTTACTGGTTTGCATTGGGACAGGGAAAACTGAGTCAAAGCTAAGAGCCCAGGCGAGGCACAAAAATGGGCCAGTACCCAGAAGAGAGCAAGAGAGGTAGTCAGCACCTGGGAGATGGAGCAGCGGTGGTCAAAAGTAGCCAAACAAGATGAAGCAGCAAGAAGGAATTTTGAGACTAGGAAGACAATTTTCAGCAGAGGCCCCAGAAGAGTTGAAATTCAAGGGAAGATAGATGGAACTAGGCATGCATGGATACTGAAGGGCTATGTAGGCTCTCAGGAAACAAAAAACCCCAGAAGAACTAGGGAGCCTAGCAGGGTGAGATTGTGAAATCAACACCTCAAAAGATCATAGAAGGAACCTTAGAAATCATCTCCCCCAACCATCCTCAGATGAGCAGAGATGAAATGATTTATCCAAAATCACACAATTAGTATTGTAAGCAGCAGAGATTGGATCTGAACCCTGGTATTGTAACTCGAAAGCAAGAACTTTTCTAATGATGTCAATTGCAAATAGCCTAAGTAGCCAAGGGACATTCTTGGGGACGGAGGGATATCTGGGTTCAGAACCTGGAAAAAGAGGTTAGAAATAATAACCAGGAGAATTCGACTAATTCCAAGTTTTGCCCAATCAGGAAGTGCCTGAGCCTGCTAGAGTATTAAGCAATGTCAGGATGTGGGCTATACAGAATCCAGCAGAAGGGGGTACATTTGGCTGGAAGAAAATAAGAGTGAGTAAAGGAAGGGTAGATCCTGATGGTACAATTCCGGTTACAAGGAGTGGCTCCAGTCTTTCCTTTGGTCGACTATCACCTGCATCACATCTTTAGAATTAGTTTATAAGACAAGAGAATTTATTTACTTTCCTTGGGATAAAGCATTATTGCCATTTGAAGAGATTAGCTCTTTTTCTTCGTGAAAATGTTTAGATTATGTGCATCTTACTCAACCTGGTAGAAGACAAAGGTAGATTCAGATCATATTTGAAACTAATTGTTCTTTTTAAAAGCATATTTTATTTTTTTTTCTAAAAATAAGTAACAATTTTTAATATTCTTTTAAAAAAAATGTTGAGTTTTAAATTCTCTTCCTCTTTCCCCTTCCCCATCATTGAGAAGGCAAGCAATTTGAGATAGTTTGTATATGTATGGTCGTATAAAACATATTTCCATATTAGTCTTGTTGTGAGAGAAAACACAAACCAAAGAGAAAAAGAAAATGAAAAAAAGTATGTTTTGATCTATGTTCATACTTTATCAGTTCTTTTTCTGGAGGTTGATAGCATTTTTTTTTTTATCATGAATTTTTTGGTGTTTGATTAGTTTGCAGACTTTTTCTCTACTACATGTTTAGAAAATGGGCATGTATGTAATGGGGAGAATGGTCAGTAAGTCCAGGCCTAGAAACATTCTCTGAGCTGGGCCCCTCTATTCCATATTATCACACACACACTTTTAGAAGAAGGCTTGTTGTTGGTTAGTCATCAGTAGTGTTCAATTCTTTGTGACTCCTGTGGACCACAGCATCCATGAAGTTTTCTTGGCATGTATATAGTTGATCATTGTACAATATTTCTGTTACTGTTACAATATTCTTTTGGGTCTACTCTCTTCACTTTGCATCAGTTCATTTAAATCTTTCCAGGTTTTTCTGAAATCTGCCTGCTCATCATTTCTTACAGCACAATAGTATTCTATCACAATCATATACCACAACTTGTTTAGCTATTCCCCAGCTGATGGACATCCCCTCAATTTCCAACAGTTTGCCAACACAAAAAGAACTGCCAACAGAAAGAAACTGGTATAAACATTTTTGTACATATAGATCCTTTCCCTTTTAAAAAAAAATTTAAAATCTCTGGGCTACAGACATAGTAGTGATATTCTTAGTTAAAGGGTATGCACAGTTTTATAGCTTTTTGAGCATAGAGGCTAAGTGTTCTATTAACACCAAAACAGAGAAGGTTTCTCTTTTACTGTTTCTGGGTAGCAAGATTTACTCAGAGTTTACCTCTGTATTTTCATCTAAAGCACATAGTAGTTTAATTGAAGAGTTTAATTGAAGACATTCTCTTGTACATGTATTTCTACCACAGGCTCAGAACTTTCTGAATGTGATTTTTATTATTGTTCAATAACACTAGATATTGGTTTTTACTGATAGCAAGCCTTATGATACGATATATTTTTTTCAGAAGGAAAAGTCTCACTAGTTTGGCTTAAGACCACCCAGAATTCATAGTAATCTTCAATCTCTTTTGTTCAAGAGAAGTAAGTCCATCTATCTGTCTCACTACCACATTTGGGGCTAGTGGTATTTACCTTGTGTTCTACCTGGATCATAAGCTGTTAGGAAAGAGAAAATCCATAGGAAATGAAAGCCCATCAAGCTGAGGTAAGATAAAACAATGATGTCAGTACCTCAGAGTGATAGACTGTTAAAGCTGGAAGAGACCTTATAAAAATTCCTTTATCTTACCATTACTTCTTGTCTTTCCATCTCCTTTGTCCTTTACTCCTCCTAAGTCCATTCTTTGACTTCACTACAACCTCCAGTCATCTCTACCCTCCCAGCTTGCTTACAAGGCCATCATCCCAGCTATGATGTCACCTTCCTCCCTTTGACATCTTGATCCTTTAATTAATCAGTTCAACTTACACTATCATCTCCATTAGACTGTAAGCTCCTTGGGAGGAGGGACTGCTTTTTGCCTTTGTAACCCCAGTGCTTAGCATAATGCCTGGCACATAGTTTACATTTATAAATGCCTACTCACTTGATTGGACTCGTGATTGCCTTTCACCCTTTCCAGATCCCAGTTCTACGTTATTTCCATCTGACTTCTTTGCTCATGAAAGCATGCTGTAGAATGCCATTGAAGGAAGTAGTGTCCCTGGAGGATGTCATATAACTATGCTGATAACTTGTCTGCCTCAGTCTCTGCAATCTGTAAAATGGAGATAACTATAGTAACCTACCTTCCAACGTTGTTGTGAGGATGAAATTAAATAATATTTGTGAAGTGCTTTGCAAACCTAAAAGTGCTGTACAATTGCTGTTATCATTATTTTATGTTTTAGTGAAAGAAAACAGAGGGTTAAATAATCCAAAATTGCAGGAATCAGGTGAATTATATGGTATAGCAGGAAGAACACTGGACGTGTAGTTAGAGGGCTTAGCTTCAAATCCCACCTATACTCTTTACTATTTGTATGACCATGGGCAGGTCCCCCAACTTCTCTGAACTATATTTCCTTCATTTGGAAAACGAAGGATTTATATTAATTAGGTGAATGACTTCTAAATTCTCTACTAGCTCTAATCCTAGATCTTCCCTGCCCTAAGGGGGACTGGATCCATTTTGTGCTCTACAGCTCAAAAATCACACAGATGGTTATCAGTCACAAAACTCCCTTATTGCTAATGGTCCTCAGACTCCTCTCTTCCCTGTATAAAACAGATGTCGTCCTTCCTCCCCACCTCCCTGTGTAAACATATTAGAGAGTCTCATTAACTCTTAAATAACTGGTCTAGTTAATGGATAGAGCTTGATGTTTCAGTCACTATAACTAAATCCTACTTGTAGCCAGGATACCTTGTCTACCTGCATGCCCCTCTTGACATTTTTCTCCTCTCTCCTCTGTCAGTAGTTCTGAGTTCTTGTTTCCTTTACAGTTACGTTTCATAGTTGTGCTACTATTTTTTTCTTTGCAAATGTACAGTGCTTCAGCTACCTTAAGTGTTAAGAAGGCTTTTATGGGCTAGTTTAGGAATTTAGTCACTATTTATAACATTTTCTATGTTATAAGCAGTGACTTAAAAACTATAGAAGCAGCATGTTATAGGAGAAAGAATGGTTCCAGAAGTAAAGACTGTTTTGGGAGGGGGAAGGGGCTTGGGAGGTGTCAGATCCTACCTTGGAAGTTTAATGCTTGTGTGACTAACTGTCCTCAGCCTTCATTTTTTTTTTTTTTTCTGCTTTTTGGTGGGCAGTTGGGGTTAAATGACTTGCCCAGAGTCACACGGCTAGTAAATGTGTCAAGTGTCTGAGGCTGGATTTGAACTCAAGTCCTCCTGACTCCAGGGCTGGTGTTCTATGCACTGCGCCACCTAGCCACCCCTGAGCCTTAATTTTCTTGCCTGTAATAAAATGAGGAACTAGGACTAAGGGGGTCTCTGAGGTCTCTTCAAGCTCTAGGTCTTATGAACTAACATTTCGTATACACGTGGTTAGTAAATCGCGGAATCCTTGTAAGCATGTGTGTTGGAAGAAACTTGATGAAATTTAATTATTGAAGCATTATTCACTCAGTGGTTGTGATATTTTGCAAGACTGCCTGAAATTAAGTGATGTTCACATTATCCAAATGAAGTTCATGTAACTGATGTGGATTATGTAGCCACAGATTCTGTATGCATGTGTGTGTGTAAAAATACATACATATACACACGTGTTCATGTATATAATTCTTTTAGAAGCTCAAAAGGACAGACTTTAAAAACTGTCTGATCCAGCTCTTATTCAATTTGACTAGAATTGGCTTCACTCCCATACCTCACCTTATGTTGTCTGTATTAGTGTTCTGTTGACTGGGGAGGGTGTTTAATTGTTGCAAAATTTCCACAAATATTAATAGTCATCTTGAAAATTTAGGGTTACTCACAGGCAAAAAAGAAGATTTGAAAACACTTTCATGTGTTCAATTGTTTACTCTAACTCAGTCCATTTTGCATCTGTGGCTCTGCTTGGTCCCAAATCCGAAGAACATGAAACCCCTCTTAGGTTAAATAGATCACCAGAAATCCTCATCATGCTGCTTGACTCAGTGCTGGATATACTTAGCACCTTCTCAGCTCCCCCAGCCTCTTTTCCCCTCTGATTGGAGAGCTAGAAGTACTCAATCTACCTAAAACCTTTGTAGAAGACAGAAGGTAGATCTGGCCACTCACTCTGCCTGGCACCTGTAGCTCTGCTTGGTCTCAGCTCCATGGGAGAAGATACCCCACTGAGTACTCCCATTGCCAAAGTCCCCCTTCCTTTTGTGTGTTGTATTTCCCCATCAGATTGTAAGCTCCTTGAGGGCAGGTACCATCTTTCTTTCTCTTATTTGTGTCACCAGTGCTTAGCACATTGCCTGGCACATAGTAGGAGCTTAATAAAATGTTTACTGATTGGAGAATTGTTGTAATTATAAAAACCTAGTTTCTTGACTGCCATTAAAAGTATTTTTAAACATTCATATTAAGACAGTTTGATTTAATATTGGAGTTAATAGAATGTTAGAGTTAGAGACAACCTTAGGAAGTATGTATGTAGCCACAGAATCACAGAGACTCAATAGTACAGCCAAGGACATCTAGTCCAATCCATAACTGAACAAATATCTCCTTCACAATGTCCCTGAGAAGTGGCCATCTAACCACGCTTGAAGATTTCCAATGAGGGGCCCTGACTTCCTCTGGGGAAGCCCATTCAATTTAACTGTTAGAAGGTTTTTCCTGACAAACCTTAATTTGCCTCTGCAACTTCTACCCATGGCAACATGTTCTCGTCCCATGCAGAACAAGACAAATCTTTTCTCTTGTCAGCAGCCTTTCAAATACTTGAAGACAGTAATTGTGTCCACCCCTCAACCTTTGCCTACCCTCCTCTCCACCAAAAACCCCAAACCTACCTCTTTTCCCTGCAATGTCTAATTCTTTCAACTCATCTTTATATGGCATAGTTTGGAGGTTCTATGCTATCCAGGTTGCCTTCCTTTACACACTCCAGTTTTTCAATGCCTTTCCTAAAACGTGAAGTCCAGAATTGAACCCAATGTGATCTAGACACAGAATACTTCTCTCATTTTACATGAGAAAACTCAGAGAATTGAAATGATTCCCCCAAGGTTACAAAACTAGCTAATTTCAGAGCAAGGACTAAAACCCAAATTTCCTCCATCCCAGCCCAGTGTTTTCCTCATTATGCCAAGATGTTAGGCATGGGATATCCTTTTATTTTTATAATGGTGTAGCAGCAAGCACCCTAGCATACCCAGGGTGGCTGCTAGCACAGGTTCTTAGATCTGCTTTTCTAAAGGAAAGCAACTCAAAATGGGTTAACAGTCTCACTTTAATCAGTCAAACATACATCATTTACCTAGTTCAGGGGGAAAAGTCAGCACCCTGAACTTCGGAGAATACAGACACAAGTTATAAGCACAAGTTACAAGCAGACAGAGAAACAGATCAGCAGATGGGCTTCCTGCCATCTGACCAT
>CM053585.1:478549203-478599577 GCA_028646515.1 Pseudochirops corinnae | reverse complement strand
TTTCTCAATATGAGGATAGTTGAAGGGAATATAAATGTATATATGTATACATACACATATGTCTATATAGGTGGGTATATATGCGTATGAATACATATGTGAGTGTGTATGTATGTGTACAGGTATACTTAGAGGGCACAGAATCAATTGAATAGGAAGAGATAATATTTAAAAGGTGAAATTGAGAGGTGGGAGAGGAATAAATGAGAGGAGACAGGGAGAGACAGAATGGGGCTAGTTATCTCATACAAGAGGCAAGGGATAACTGTTACAATGGAGAGGAAGAACAGGAAGGCAAAAGGGAATGAGTCAACCTTACTCTCATTGAATTGGGCTTAGGGAAGGAATGACATACACTCTAAGTTGGGTATCTTGCCCTACAGAAAAGTAGGGGGGAAGGGGATGAGAGGGAGGATGATGGAGGGGAGAGCAGCTTGGGGGGAGGGTTGTTAGAAGCACACACTTTTGTAAAGGGACAAGGACAAAGTAGAGAATAGAACAAGTGAGGGGCGGGATAGGGTGGAGGGAAATTTAGTCAGTCTTTCACAATATGTCTATTGTGGAGATGTTTTGCATAACTACACATACATTACCTGTATTGAATTGCTTGTCTTCCCAGTGACAGCGGGGGAAGAGGGAGGAAGGGAGAGAATCTAGAATTTAGAGTTTCATAATCAAATGTTTTTTAAAAATATATATGTTAAATATTATTATTATTATTACGTACATGCAACTGGGAAATAAGATAGACAGGCACTGGGGTAGGGAGATCCATCTTGCCCTACTGGAAAGTCAGAGAAGTGATGGGGGAGGATATAGAAAAGACCAGATTGGGGGAGGGGATATACAGTGGGATAGCTGTTTTGGCGTGGTGGGTAGGGGAAAGACAGGGAGAAAATTTATAACTCAAAATCTTATGGAAATGAATGATGTAAACTAAAAATAAACAAAAGTTAAACAAACAAAAAGCTAAAAAGGGATAGTTCTCTGTTGAGCTTATAGACTTTTCTTATTAAGATTCTTCATTGTTTTATTGCTCTTTCCCTCCTGTTTACGTCTGGGACTGTGCCTGATCTAATTCATCATCCCTGTCTTTCCAAGTCAAGGGATGTGACTGTCACATATCACTTTTAACTACTTTAGGGCTTACTATGATTTAAAAGTTCTTAATTTGTCATTTTTAATTTAATTTTTTTCTTACAGGAGTTGAACATGCTGGATAAAGTACACCTTTTATATTTTCTTACAGATTGTCACTTCATTAAACAGTCAAAAATAATATTTTCTACTTAAACTTGGTATTTCTTTCTATATTATTTTTAATGGATGGTTCTTGTTTTACATCATCTTCATTTTCCTCTATCTTGTTCCACATGAGCTCTCTCGTGACAAATAAGAAAGCATAAAACAAACAGTTCCGAAACCAAGCAGTCCTTCAGGAGGTCTTAACCTCCCTACCCTGGACTATTGTAACAGCTCTCCTGCCTGCTATCTTTCCCCGCTTTATTCCGTCTTCCATTCAGCTAACCAAGTGACATTCCTAAAGCACAGGTCTGTCCTGTCTCTCCCCTGCTCAGTAAACTTCAGTGGTTCTCATACCTCTAGGATCAGATGCAGATTGCACTTTCATTTAAAGCTCTTCACAACCAGATTCCAGTCTTATCTTTCCAGGCTTACTTTCCATTATAATAATAGCTGACATTTACATATTGTGTACTATGTGCCAGGCACTGTGTGAAGCACTTTACAGTTGTTTTCTCATTTGATCCTCAAAACAGCCCTGGGCAGTAGGGGGCATATTACTATGTATGAGGAAACTTGAGGCAGACAAGTTAAATGACTTGCCAAGGGCCACACAGCCACAAATGTTGGAGGCCACATTTGAACTAGGGTCTTCTTGAGTCCAGGCCCAGCACTTTATCCATGGTGCCACCTACAACTGCTTCATGTGTGCTCTGATTTAGTACCATTTGGCTCTCTTGCTTGTCCTCTGACATTTCATCTTCTGTCTGTGTCTGTGCTTTTGTTCAGTTGTCCATCTCTCCATGCCTAAAATGCCCTCCCTCCTTATATTTACCTTTTAAAAACCCCTCTGTTATTTAGTTATTGTCATTCATGTCCAAGTCTTTGTGTCTCCTTTTGGGGGGGGTGGGGGTGGGAATGTGCAGTTTTTTTGGCAGAAGTACTGGTGTGGTTTGCCATTTCCTTCTCCAGTGCATTTTACAGATGAGGAACAGGGTAAGTGATTTGCCCAAGGTCACACAACTAGTAGTGTCTGAGGCTGGATTTGAACTCAGGTCTTCTGACTGGCACTCTTTTCACCGTGCTACCTAACTGTCCTTCAGAATCTCTAGTTTTCTTTAAAAATTAGCTCAATTGCCACCTCCTACGTGATTCTTTTTGAAATTCTCCCAGTTGCCAGTTCTACAGTAGGTTGTAAGTTTTTGGCAGGGTCTTTTACTGTGGTTTTTGTTATACCCAGCACATTGTAGGTTCTTAATAAATGCTTGTTGATTAATTGATGAAAAATCATATTAGTCTAATAGTTCATAAAAACATGGTTATATTATGTGCTGAAAACACCTTTCATAAAATACAACTTTCGTGTTTAAAACACTAAGAAAGTAAGACTGGAAAGATTTTTCTTTAACATGATAAAACAGGGGTGGCTAGGTGGCACAGTGAATAGAGAGCACCAGTCCTGGAGTCAGGAGGACCTGAGTTCAAATTTGGCCTCAGACACTTAACACAAAAACTAGCTGTATGACCTTGGACAAGTCACTTAACCCGAGTTGCCCTGTCTTCCCCCCCCCCCCAAAAAAAGAAAAAAAAACATGATAAAACAGTATTGATTTGAAACCAAGAGCTAGCATTATCTGTTTTGAGAAAATAGTCATTCCCAGTAAAGGAGGACTGCCTCCTGTTGGAGGAAAAATGAGGGAATCGGCATTGGCAAAAATAAATAGATTTTTATAGGTGATATGATGGAATATTCTAAAAATTTGAGAATCAATGAAAATTGAGGTAGTGAATGGCTTCAAAACAGAAGACCCAGTGAACCCAGATAAAGTACCAGCATTTCTATAGGAACAAATGCCTGGAGAAATTGATAGAAAATACTGTTAACAAAACAATATCAATTGTTTTACAAATTTACAATTTACAAAACAATATTAGTGACAAAAATATCAAGTATTTGAGCATTAATCTAGCAATGATTAATGATAAAATCTACATAGAGACAACTATAAAGCAGCCTTAACAGAAAAGAAGAATTAACTGGAGAGATGTCTAATATACCTGTCTAGGTTGAAACAATACAGTCAAAATGATAATAACACTACCCCGATTAATAGAGCTAATGCATTACTAAAGAAAGTATCAATAGATACTTCACTGAATTGGATAAAGGGATTACATTGATGTGGAAGAGCAGACAAAATATCAAGGGGAATTTTGAAAAAGCAAAGTGAGAAAAGGAATTGTATTGCCAGGTTTAAAATTCTACACAGAGATAATTATCGAATCTATCTGGTATTAGATAAAAGAAGAACAGACTAATGGGAAATCATAGTAGTCTAGAACTAGAATCAAAGACCCACATTAGGCAAGCGCTTAATAAATCCAGTCTTTAAAACACTGGGAAAAGGACATTCTTCAATAAATACTATTGGAAAGATTGGATCGTGTTATAGAAACATATTAAAGACCCCCTTTTAGCTTCTTTAGAAACACTGATGAATGATGAATAAAATTACTCTCTTAAGCCCTTTCCAGACTTCTGAAAAAGCCCGGTCAGTAACCTCATTACCCCAGCTGTTGCTCCTTTCATTGTTTGTTGTTCCGTTTCTTCAGTTGTGACTCTTTTTGACGCTGGTTAGGGTTTTCTCGACAAAGATACTGAGTAGTCTGCCATTTCCTTCCCCAGCCCATTTTACAGAGGAGGTACTGAGGCAAAGAGGGTTAAGGGACTTACCCAAAGTCACATAGCCAGCAAGTGTCTGAGGCCAGATTTGCACTCAGGAAAACAAGTCTCCCAGACTCCAGGCCCAACACTCTATCCTTTGTGCCACCTACCTGCCCTTTGATTGGAGAGTGGAGCAAAAAACTCCTCCCATGGCTTCCTTTTATAGAGTACTCACAATTTCAGCCTCCTCTTCATTTGTCACCAGCTGCATTGTTTAGTTTGACTCCATCATCATGATAATGCTCTCTCCTTCTCCCCCCCCCTCCCCCCCCCCCCCCATCTTTCAACTTCCTTTTGTCTTTTGTCTTCCCTCATTAGATTGACTACCTTTCCCCACCCTCCCACCTGCTCTTATTTGTATCCCCAGCATTTAGCTTAATGCCTGGCAGGTGTCATACTTTTTGGAGGGAAATGAATTAAGAATGATAACCTAAATTAACTCTTATGTAGTACCCATACTTCTTCTAGGAGAAGGGATCAAAATGTCAGTGGAAGAGAGGAGATGCCAGTCTACTGAACAGGCATTTATTTATTAGGCAGCTTCTATTGCTACTGCTACTACTGCTGCCAAGAAAAGGAGGTCCTTTTCTTTAACTTCTAGTGTAAGGGGGGTGGTCCTGAAGGAAATGGGATGGGCAGCTTAGTTACTCAACTATGCTGGAATGTTAACCCAAACCTAAACTGTATTTTTACATATTGTCATCTTTGCCTTTTTTCAAGATTCTTAAAATGTTAACTGAAATCTTCTTGGGGCAGAGAATCAATTTGGAGGATATTGGGGGGTGGTATGTAGGAACTATGCCAGTGTGGACATTTCTCTCTTAATGTTAAATAAAATTGTTTCAGTCACAAGCATTTAGTAAGTTCCTACTATGTCCCAGGCACTGTGTTAAGTGCTGAGGACACCAAGAAAGGAAAATACCAACCTGTGCTGTCAAAGAGCTCACGGTTTAATGAGGGAGGGAGGGAGAGAACATGTGAACAACTATATAAAAACAAGATATATACAAGATAAATTGGAGATAATCTTTGAGGAAAGGCATTAAGTTTAAGGATGATAGAGCAAGGTTTTTGTATAAGATAGAACTTTAGCTGAGATTTGAAGAAAGCTGGAGATCTCTGACCAAGAGATGGAAATGAAGCTGGAGAGCATTTCAGATTTGGGGGACCCCCAGTGAAAATGTCCAGAGTCGAAGAAATGGAGTGTCATGTAAGACTTGAGTCAAAAATCACAGTATGATATTAGCAGCACTATATTTTCTTTGACAATCTTATGGCAAAATAAGGGGTTAGATTGATATCTGGAACCATATGCTGAAATTTCTAGTACGATAATGATCTAACAGAAGACCTAATATATTTAAAAAATAGGAGTAATGATGTATTATTCTCTGCAGTTGTGGGGAGAAGGAAAATGTCTTTTGGACAAATGGACAGAATTATAGGTGACAAAATAGATAATGTTATTATATTTAAAAAAAAGAAATTTGACCACAAAAAACAGCACACAAAATGCAAAAAAAAGAAAACAGATGGGGTAATTATTTGATAATAATATTATGTAAACCTTTAAGGAACTGACACAAATTTGTAAGTAAGATCAGTTATTCAATGGATATTATCAAAGAGTTCAGTGAAGAAAAAGAAATTGTCAATGACTACCTTAAAACATTTATTTGTCAAACATAGTTAAGACAATAATGTTTAATTTTGGTACAGCTGTGGACACATTGGCAAACTATTACAGTTTTATGAGACTTTGAATTGATTCAGGCTTTTTGGAAAATAGTAGAGTAATATGCAGTAAAAGTTAACGTGATCATGTCTTCTGACACAGTTATCTTCCCACCATTAAATCCTAAAGTTGTTATTAAAAGGAAGAAAAAAATCTCTACCCCAAAATATTTACTGAAGCTTTATATATAGTATCAATAAAATAGAAACAGAACAACCACCCATATGTGCATTTATTGGCAAATTGTCAAATAAATTGTTTTACAGTAAAGTTATGCTATAAGAAATGACATGTATGAATAGAATAGGCAGAGTGAAAAAAGCAGAATCAGATCAAAACTGCATTATGAAAGAACAACATAGTGAAATCTGAAAAAAGTACACAGAAGAGATAGAAAATGGGGACATGTAGGCCAACAGGGATGTTTTTTGTATTACTTGTTAAAGTTAAAATATACTTTCAAAACAAATTTTAAATAATTTGGCACTTATGATTTAATTGAAAATTTTTAAAAATGTGAATGTTTTTGTTGGCAATGGACAGGGTCAGAGTAAAAATGGCCCTCCTAAAGGGATGTAAGAAATTTGTTAGTAAACTCAAGGCTTTTAATGGATTCTAACTCAATAGCTTAATTTTTTTTAATCTAGGATAGTAATTAGTAGTTTCTTTAGTGACTCAATCAAGTTAAGACTAAAAGGTCTGCTTTATCTTTTCTTAATTAGAATAATTTTTTTAATGGCCCTTGAATTTTTGTTTTTGAAATGGAGAATTTATGTTGAAATAAAATTTCTGAGGTGAGGTTGAAATCAACTAATGGGCAGTTAATTAGGAGTAATACTAGTAATACTACTACTCTTTGTGACCACATTTGGGGTTTTCTTGGCAAAGATACGAAATGGTTTGCTATTACCTTCTCCTTAGCATTTTATAGATGAGGAAACTGAGTTAAGTGATTTGCCAGCTGCCTCCCTGCAAGTGTCTGAAGTTGAATTTAAACTTGGCTTTTCCTGGCTCTAGGCTGGGCGCTCTGTCCACAGCGCCACCTAGTTGCCATATTAATAAAACTATGTAGATTTCTTATCCACCCCTGCTTTTGAGTCAGTGAAGATTTTTAAGAATTATAGTAATTATTGTGTAATTTCATAGGATGAGCAGATTTTTCCTTTTAGGCTGAGAAGTTCAAGTGTTTCTCTTATAAAGACCACAACCCTGAGATCTACCATTCCCCTTCAATCTGGCACCCATTTTCTATGGGTTCCTTCAGCCTAACACATTCAGTCAGGTGATTAGAGGGAAAAATGACTCAGAGTTTGTAGAAAAAGTACAGTGTAACATGTATACAGTTATAGAAACCATATGTATACATTCTTGTTGGTCTGTCAAATTGAATTTAACAGTGATTAAATTTTTAGTCATCTTGAGGTTCGCTTCCTACATTTCTTCTTGCTTCTGCCCCTCATCATAAGTAAAAGTTCTGGTTGATGAAGCAAAGTCCTTTTCTCTTTATCTCCCCGAGGTCCTGCTGCTCACAGAAATCCTTCTGCCTTGCTTTCATGTTTGTCTTTGACTGTCCTCCTTTTGCTTAGCATATATATTTCTTTCTTATTCCTTCTGCAACTATACTAGCCTGCATTAGATAAGCTTGCTTTCAGGATATCCAGTTTCTCTCTCTTTTTTTTTGCTTTTTGGAGCAGGGAAGGCAGGGCAATTAGGGTTAAATGACTTGTCCAAGGTCACACAGCTGGTAAGTGTGTCAAGTGTCTGAGGTCAGATTTGAACTCAGGTCCTTTTGACTCCAGGGCCGGTGCTCTATTTACCACCACCTAGCTGCCCCCAAGAAGCTCCAGGATGTCCAGTTTCTTAAGCACTTTCCTTTTGTTTTCTTCCCTACCTTAAAAAAAAAAAAATCTGGGTCCCCTACTTGCAGTTGTACTCAGATTTCCTGGTTTTATGATTTTCTTTTCTATTACTTCTGATAGCATGGCTATGTTGACCTGACAACCAAACATTTATTAAATACTTTGTACTGTATGTGCCAGGCGCTGTTCTAAACTGGGGATGCAAATAGGGAAAAAAGATAGTGCCTGTCCTTAAGGAGCTTACAATCATCTGGGGGTGGGGGAAACGTGGAAACAAGTATATACAAAGCAAGCTAAACAGGATAAATGGGAAATAATTAACAGAGGGTAGGCATTTAAAACTAAGAGGTAGGTCAGGGAAGGCTTTGTGTAGAAGGTAGGAATTTAGTTTGAACTTAAAGCCATGGAGGTTGGCAGTTAGAGTGAGGAGGGAAAGCATTCCAGGCATAGGGAGAATGTGTGGGGCCTTGTTTATGGAATAGTCAGACAATATTACTGAATCTAAGAGTATGTGGAGGGGACGAAGATATAAAAAGACTGGAAAGGTGGGAAGGGGCTAGGTTATGAAGGACTTTGAATGCCAATGAGCATTTTATATTTGCTTCTGGAGGCAACAGGAAGCCACTTGGAGTTGGTTGAAAAGGAGGAGTGACACGATCAGACTTACACTTCAGGAAAGTTACTTCAGTGACTTAATAGAGGATGGATTATAGTGGGGAGAGACTTGAGGCAGATTGACCCACCCCCAGGTTATTGCAGTAATCAAGGGATGAGGTGATGAGGGCCTGCACTAGAGTGAAAGATACAAAATTTATCAAATTTATAGGTGTCCGTGATGCTAGTGTTGATTAGATGGTAGAATCAGGTTCCAAAAAGCATGCTGGAGTAACGAGTGGGAACAACATGAAATTGACAGGTATAAATGTACAGTCCTACATTTAGGTTAAAAAAGTCATTTGTACAAGTACCAGGAAAGCATAAACATACTTTAATTTTAGTTTATTGTATTGGGGCAATACAAGGTAGCCTACTGTGAGTAAAGAGTGTTAAGAGTTTGAAAAAAACAAAAACCAAACCAAAAACCTAATCTGATCTCAGTCTCCATTAATAGAAGTATAGGAGAACGAGGATTGTCCTCTGTTCTGGGGTGTATTTTGTTTACTTATGGGCATCATTACATATGGGGACCACAATTGACCAGGTACTTAGGAAGGATAATTAGCATGGTGAGGGATCACAAAACTGTCATGAAAAATAGTTTAAAGATCTAAAGATGTTTAACTGGAGAAAGAAATGTCTTAGAACTTGAAAACTGTGGTCAAATATTTGAAAGGTGGCCTGGGGGCAGAACTAAGGCAGAACTAATCATGTAAGAGGATTTTTGACCCAACATAAGGAAAGTCTTTCTGATTATTAAATGTCCAGAAATGGAATGGATTACTTCATGAAGTAGGGAATTTTCTGTCACTGGAAATAGTTAAGCAAAGGATTAGTATTTGGGGGTATGGAAAAGGTTTATTTATTGGGTCAGAGGGCTCTCTTGAGTTTCTTCCTGATTCTTTTAGAATCTCAAAGGTTTTAAAAAGTCTATGTCTTGGGGGACCAGGCATAGATTCTTTTGGTCTTTGGCCAAAAGATCGAAAAGGCTTCTAGGCCTATGTGATAAATGGGGGGCTAGACATTTTCTCTGATCCCTATGCCTTCTCAAACCCCTTCAAAACAAATTATGAATGAGAGATTAAGAAGTTTCATCTGTGTCCATGATTTTGGACACCCAGTATCCAAAAGAAAGTTAAAAAAAACAAGTAAGCCCGTGAGTTGTCATCTATGCTGAACTCACTTAGCACTTCTCCCTGACACTGCCAACAAAATCCAATCCCAGTCTCCCTTTCCTCTTTTCAGCACGCCAGACTACCAAGGTTCTCTGGTACCACAAGCCAGTGCTGCTTTCAGGCAGCATTCTGTACTGCAAAGTATTTCTGTAGGAAATCCAGGAAAAGAGAGGGAAGGGGACAGGGACATGTGTCTGGGCTTAAAATAGAGTTCAACACCACATTTACCTCGAAGCCTCAGAGACCCAGACTTAGAAAATTCTTCCTTGGTGTGGTAGCTCTCTGAACTATTGCTTTCAGGTCAGAGAACTGAGGAATAGGGGGAATGGGACAAGACACTGTGGCTGTGAGACATTCCGTTAAGCTACTGGTTCTGGAGGAAAGTGCTCAGCACCCAAGTGGGGCTTAATTCTGTTTACCCAAAAGTTACTGAGTGTAGAGACCTAGACAACTGTACTGTGAATTTATCTAGTGTGAGATGAGGTTTAGATGCTTTGAGATTCAGCTCCCAGAGAAGCCATTGTCAAAGGCAGGGCTTGTCAGAGACTCAGAAAGTGAGTAATAGGGGGAAAATGGGGGGAAAAGGCTGAAATTATCATTTCAGGAAGAAGAGAATTCAAAGGCCTTAAATATAATAAGCAGATAAATTAACAAGGAAATCATTAATAGCAGAAAGAAATATGACCTCTAGATATTGTAAACAAGGCATTTATGAATAAATGCAGCACAACAAAGGAAAATGATCCAACACTTGATGAGAACATGGTAGCACAACTTGTTCCTGATTGGCTCAAAAGAGAAATGAGAATTATGAGAGCAAAAGTTTTGGCCTTCACAGCAAAAATAATGGGCAGAGTAGAAAACTTGAAATCTGTGATGGCAAACTTCACCAAGAAACAAAAGAGAAAACAAAGAACAGGAATACAAATAGATAGGAGTGAAGGACAGTCTAAAAGAAGGGAACAACAACATTAAAAGAAAATATTCACTATGCAAGCACAACATGCTGATTTTTGAAAGCACATGTCTTTAGGAAAACTTATCATAAAACAAGATAGCAGTATCCAAGATGCTTGAGAGTACTGTGGAGATTAAAAGTACAATCTGATAAGATGAAATTCAATAGGAATAAATTTACAGTCCAATGTTTAGATATGGGAAATGTGGCAGGAAATTGTAGCCCAAGAATAAGTAAATGTAGGAGAAAGAATAAAGTGGCGCTAAAAACGTTCTTAAAAGTAGAACTGGTGAGAAGGGGAAAAGTCGGGGAGGGTGGCATGTTGATTCCAAGAGAGCAGTCTGATGTGCTTTGCCACAAGTAAGATCGTAAGAAACCTTGGAAATGATCTAGTCTGCTCTCCTTGTTGTATAGATAACCTCTCTAGGCATGAGTTTCTGTTAGTACTTTATCCATTGTCACACAATATGTGTCAGAGACAAGATTCAAATTCTGGCCCTCTGACTCCAAATCCAACTGTCTTTTTTTTTTTTAAACTTATTTAACATTTGAATATTTTAAAAACTTTTAAGTTCCAAATTCTTTCTCTTCCTTCCCCAGCATTGATAAGGCAAGCAATTCAGTATAGGTTATTATGTGTAATCATGCGTGTTCTGAAAGAAAACATAGACAAAAAATACTCAAGAAAAATAAAGTTAAAAAAGTGTGCTTCAATCTGTTTTCAGACACCATCAATCAGTTCTTTGGGTCCGGATAGCATTTTTCATCCTAAGTCCGTCAGAGTTGTCATGGATTGTTGTATTGCTGAGAATAGCTAAGTCATTCACAGCTGATCATCCTAGAATAGTGCTGTTACTTTGTACACAGTACATTTCACTTTGCATCAGCCCATGCAAGTCTTTCCAGGTTTTTCTGTGAACATTCTGCTCATCATTTCTTATATTACAATAGTATTCCATAACGATCACATACCACAACTTGTTCAGCCATTCCCCGGTTGATGGGTATCCCTTCCATTTCTAATTCTTTGCTCCCAGAAATGAACTGCTATAAACATTTTGGTAAATAATAGGATGTTTTCCTTTTTGTTTTTTATCTTTTGGGACACAGACCTTGTAGTAGTGTTGCCCAGCTATCTTTCCAGTGCAACATGTAGCTAAGGCTGAGCAGAGCCAGCCAAATAGTAGGGCTTTTGTCACAGGTTCTGAGGAGACTTCAGGACTGAAAGGGAATGAAGATGATAAACTACCTGGAAAGATGTTGATTTTGGTAAAATTAAGCTTGATTGACTGAACAACACACTGACTGAAACTAACTTCTAAACATGCGCACACATGACAAGGTACCTGGTGAGAAGATGTCGTAGGTATAGCGTAGGGGGTGGGGGTAGTGGGCAGACTTCAAGGCCCCAGGGCAGGAGTTTCCAGGCATGAAAGGGTTGACCTTTGTCTGAATATATTTGGTAGTGGGAAGCTCATCACTTCTCAAGGTGCTGTATATTCTGCAGTCTAATAGTGAGCAGCTCTACATTTTCTTCCTTATACTGGAATAGTGGCTGCTTCCCTGTAAATTTTACTTAGTTCAGCCTGCTGGAGTAAGAGAAAAGATTAGTTTCTCTTCCATGTAATAATCCTTCAGATATTTGAAAGTAGTTCTCATGCATTCCCTTTAAGTATTTGGAAGCACCGCTAACCTTCTCTAACCTTTCTGGGCCTCAAAAAGTTTATCCTCAAAAGGCCCAGCTAGTGTTTTCCAAAGTTTATTAGGGCTAAGGAAAATAAAAGTACTTTCTCGCCAACCCTAGGTTCAGCCTTATTTATTTAGTTCAGCACTTTCATTTTGTGGGTGAAGAAGCTAAAGGTTAGTGTCTTGCTCAAGGCCACATAGATAGTGATAGCTACAGGGTTCCAGGTCAGCACCATCTTCTTTGTCTCCTCCCCTCCTGGGGTAAGGACAAGAGCAGAAGGGGAAGTTTTGGGTGGCTAGGTGGTGCAGTGAATAGCACCGGCCCTGTTGTCAGGAGGACCTGAATTCAAATCTGGTCTCAGACACATCACACCAAAAACTAGCCATATGACCTTGGGTAAGTCACTTAACCCCAATGGCCCTCCAGAAAGCAAAATAAAAAAAAGGGGGGAGGTTTCAGAGTGATGTAAGTAAATTTGAGCTGTCTGAAAGTTGAATAGATTGTCTGAGGTATCCCCGCACTAGACATCTTTTAGCAATGGCTGGGTTGTTAAAAGTGGTAGAGAGGCTCTGTTATTCAGGTATACAGTTTGCCCTAAATGACCTTTGAGGACCAACCAAGAATTTCTGTGATTCTTTCATTCAGTGAACTAACAGGTGGGCAGACAGGCCTGATTAAAAGGCTACTAAAAATCTAGGCTTAGGGAGGACAATGTAAATTACCTCCAGTTTGCATAATTATTTGTATGTTGTCTCTTCCATTAGAATGTAGGCTTCTTCAGGGCAGGGACCACGTTTTTGCCTTTCTTTGTGTCTCTTGTTTAGTACAGTGTCTGGCACTTAGTAAATGCTTAATGATGTTGATAATGATATATTGTCCCTGGATCAAGAGACCGGAGATGGTATTTTTCAAGGTTAGGAATTGCCTTGTCCTAGAATTGAACTTTAAACTGCCTTGTACTACCTTGTACCTCCTTATTGGAGGACCATTCCCTAGGATGTGCCTACCCTTACATCTTTTCAGTTACTCTTGTATGCTCTCCTTACTTTAACATCTTTTTTATGTACAGAAACTGGCAGAAGAAAAGAGAAAGGGAATAAAATTTATTCTAACAGTACTTGTGTTTCTTTGCCCGCTTTGAGCCTGTAAGTCCTCTTTAGTGAGTGCTAGTCTTTCAACTTCTAATTCATGATTAAGGACACACTTCCCCTTGAATTCAAAACCTAGAAGCCTAGGTCAGTTCATTATTTTTAGCTGGTGATTCCTCTTTTCTTCAGCTCCACTTCCAATTTTCTGAAAATTAGAGAGATGTACCAGTAGAAATAGAAAAAAACTATTTTCAATCAGATAGACGTCACCAGATATTACCCCATATTTCCTACCTAAAACACTTGATTGTTTACCATCCCAGGAAAGTTTTCTGAGATCTCAATTACTGATAATTTTTCTCCACACACCCCTCTCCCCACCCTCCAGTCTATCTTAAGGATAACTATCTTGAGGAGCATTCTTTCAGTCTTCCTAGTGGTTGTCATCTTGTTAACACAAAATATTGCTATTTAGTGACTTGTGATAATGTGGTTTTCAGATAAATGGGATTAGATTGGAGTTGATGGAGACTGTGGGAATGTGTAAACTAGATTTAGAAACAGTTGACTTCATGCCACCTTTTTCTTTTGTCTTAGTAGTTCTTTTTGTATATAATAACAGTCTAGCTGTGTCTCTTAAGTATGTTCCTCCGGGATCTGTTGGGCTGTGTCCTGATCTTCCCCTGAACTGCCCTAAAAATTTTTACTTGGACTAGGCTGCTTAGAGAGAAATTGTTCTTTTGCTCCTACAGCTCCTATTTTCAGTTTGGCCTTCCCAGTTCCCAGTGTTTCAGTCACACAGTTACTTTTGTAACTGGCATGTGGTAATTATCTCCATCTTTGGAGAAATCCTCTTAATTATCAGTAAGTTTTGTTTCCATTTCACTGTTAGTACCTCTAGCTTTTATAGAATCCCTCACCACCCTACTACCAATTAAATTCCATAGAACAGTTTTTCTTCTTTGTTTAATCTTCAAGAGAGATCTGGAAGTGGATAATTTCTTCAATGATCTCATAGAAATGGTAGGATCTGATGAAGTGATATTTTATGGAGATTTATGGAGTCAAAAATCTTCCTAGATCTTTGAGTTATGTAAGTGGTAACTTGTGTAAGTCAGAGATGATACATTTTCAGAGAAAAAAAACCTACTGGAAAATTTTAGATATTTTCTTATTAAGGATGTTAGTTAAATGAAAGCAGCATTCTACATTAGTAAGTTTGGGTCAATTCAACAGACCCTTATTAAATGCCTGCTTATTATGTTCAAGACACTATAGTGCAGGGTGGAGGTACGAAGATGGAACAGTCCCATCAAGGAGCTTATGTTCTACTGGGGAGAATCAGCATGTACACAGAGAAGTAAATACAAGATGTGTACAAAATAAATTTAAGTAGTTTCTGGGGGACACTAGCAAGGAGAGAAAGGTCTCATGTTAGACAAGGTACTTGAGATCAGCCTTGAAGGGCCCTTATATCAAGAGATATAAGAGAAGATGGAAGATAGCTTATGTAAAGGCAAACACAGGAGATGGGATGTTGTGTATAAGGACCTGCAAATAGGTTGGTTTGTTTGGAACACAGAGAATTGTGCCCCAAGCTTGAAGGGTATAGACTGGAGCTAGACTGAGAAAGGATTTATATGCCAATCAGCAGAGTTTGTATTTTATCTTAGAGGCAAGAGGGAGCCATTGAAACTTACTGACAAGGGGAATGACCATATTTTATGAATGAAATAAAGTTACTGATAACAATTCATTGTTAACCCTATTCATGGCCCTAAAATTACATATCTAAATAGGTTTAGAATTGGGTTGATAATACATCATCTAGGAGTGAGAGAATTTTTTTTTATCCTATTGATGATCTTAGCTATAAAGGGAGAAAGTTGATTTATCACATTTGAAAAGCAACTTAATTGAAAAAATTTTTGAGAACAAAAAAAAAAATTAAACTTGCCTAATGTTTAAAAATAGGGAGCATAATCTCTTTCATGACTACAACAAAAATTTTAAAATACTTTAAAATTCCATTCCATTCTTTAGTATTTTGGTGAGTCTGAAACCTCACTGTTATAGGGTCACAATTGACCCACTCCCTCTCATTGTGGGTGAATCCTTTCTATGGCTTTCGAAAAGTCTTCTGTGGAAGAGATATAGTGAAGGCTTTATTTTCACTCTTTTAATATTTTGGGGAATTGGGGAATGGCTCTGTGGTACATGAACACAGTAGAATATTACTGTACTGTAAGAAATTATGAATGTGATGAATACAGACAAATATAGAATAGATCTTCATGAACTGATGCTGAGTGTAGTGAACAGAGCCAAAAAAACTGTCTACCTAATGACTACAACACAAGAACCACCCAATAAAATCAAAAGTGAACATTGCAAAATTATAAAGAACGAACAAAGCTTGAAAGAAGAGATGAGGACGTTCTCAACCCACATCTTTTCGGAGATGGAAATTCTAAGTGTTGCATATTGTACATATTTTTTGACTTTTGTCATGTATTTCTCAATTATGTTGATGATCCAGAGATGTAATCATGATATGATTTTTAGCTTGGAGCAACATTTGTTAATATAAAATGTAAGAATGCTTTGATATTGGTAAGTATGGGAAATGTTGGTGGATATTTTGAAAGAAAATAGTTTTGTTCAAGGACTTTCTAAATTTTTTTTCAGTTTGTGTAGGCAAACTGGATTTAAAAAAAAATCCTTTTTGTTTCAAGAAACTTAGCAGTGACAAATTTATTTTTCAGTATTACTTAATGTAGCCGCATTTCTTTTAAGATTGATGGCCATAATGATAGCTGTTTTGCTTTAAGTTAGTTCACTTATCTTTAGATGAATAAATTTATTTTTTTCTGTTTTAGTGTTCTGTGACCAGTGATTTGGATTTTCCAAAACAAGTCATCCCATTAAAAACTCTGAATGCTGTTGCTTCAGTACCTATAATGTATTCTTGGTCTCCTCTACAGCAGAATTTTATGGTAAGTAAAATGTTATATCTCATCTGTTTGAAATGTAAAGCTAACTTTACATAAACAAAAAGCATAGATAATTTTTATTCTCTTCATAAGGTGAACCAGGCAAGTAAATCCTAAAAAAAAGTCATAATAGCGCTGATGTGAATTTTAATTGATCTGTCTTAAGTTTCCCAGAAAAGCCCATCCTGGAATCTTCAATGCCTACTCTTTCCTTTTGTTGTGTATTTTAAGGGCTCTAGTTGTGTATTTTAAGGGCTTTTCTTAGCTTGCTGATGTTTATAATTTTCTAACTAAAAGCTTGGAAAAATACACCTAGCATAAAAACATGGCCTTAGAAAAAAGATAAAGCTAGTTATTTAAAACTACACCCTTAGAACACTATCATTATATGTGAATCTTGATAGCAAGTTGTTTATTACATCTGTTCTTATTAGGAACTTACAATTTTGGTTAATATTTAGACAGTATTTGAAGAATAGTATAACAGATGCTGGATCTGGAGTGAAGAAGCCCTGAGTTCAAATCTTGTATTAGATACTTGTTGGTGTCTGGTCACCTGTCTGCCCCAGTTTTCTCATCTGTAAAATGAGCTGGAGAAGGAAATGGCAAACCACTCCAGTATAATTGTCAAGAAAACCCCAAATGGGGTCACTGAGATTTGGACAGGGTTACTGAACAACCACAAAAGTTATTATTAAGCATCAGATATTTTACAGTACTTTCTTTTTGTAGTTGTTTTTAAACTTTTTAAAAAAGTCAGCCTAAGATTAAAAACCCACTTTTTCTTTTAACCTTTTCTTAATTCCATCAATACAGAGTATTCCCATTAAGGAAGATGAGAAAATTGCTTCTATACAGGAAGATAGGCAATTTAACTATTCCTGCAATTTTTTCTAAAGAATTGTCTGGGGGCAATGAGAAGTTAAGTGACTGGCTTTGGGTCACACAGCTTAAAGTTGTCCCAGAGGACTTGACCCAGGTTGTTTTGATTCTGAGACTGGCCTTTTGTTCCATATACCATAATGCCTATTATTTACTTTATTATTTCAAATTTAAGACCCACTAACTTCTTTTTAATGATAAAGTACAAGTAAATTTGATGCACTGATATATCACTCTTGCTCTGTCATTGAAAATGAACCAGAAATGAAAAAAAAAATTGAATTAAGTGTTTATGGGAAACAGACATCTTATGAATTAAGACACTATTGGAAAATACTTTTTTGCTATACTAGAACTGGGTTATATCACAAGTCCAACTTTCCCTGTTATATGGAGTTGCTTCACTTTATGCAAGTGAAATACTTTAAAGATTATGTGTTAAACTGCATCTCAGGAAAAAAATGTTTATGTAAAGCATATTTTCTTGTGTGCTTAAATTGTAATTTCAGGGCTGTGTTTTTATTTTAATAGAACTCCAGTTAGAAATTGTAATATTTTAATTGTCTTTGTCCTTAGATCTTTTTGTCACGTATTTAATCTGTAAAACCAATACTTTAAAAAACTCCAATAAAGGAGCACTGTAGATGAAAGAAGGCATTTTTAATAGAGATAATAAATCTAGTCTTGATTTTTTTTTTTGGCATATCATTTTTTCCTAAATAACATTGTATCAGCCAAAGCTAGTTTTTCAACTTAAAACTATTAAATCAGTATTATACTAATATAGATTTAATAATTGGACTGATTTTTAAACTGTGTCTTTGTTACTTAAAAGACAAGACAAATAGGGCTTTATAAAATATTGAATTAGTAGTTTTTAATAGATTTTGAGTGAGCATTCTCTTCTTGAAAGGATTCTGAGATTTTTTATTTGTACAAACCAGCTGAATCATATCAAAACCAGAAGAATCAAATTATTTAACATATAACAAGTAGGTATTAATGCTTTATCATCATTATATAGTATATGCCTGTGCATATTCCTTCCTTTTCTTTCTCACCTTACAGCTTACATAGAAATTTTTTTTTCTGAGAATTTGATTATAACCTTGTATTTTTCTATAAAAAAAATTTGTTTCAGCTGAGTGGCCAAATCTCAGATTTTGAATTTATGGTATTTTTATGGCAATTTCTTGTTAGATATTTTTCTATCAGAACAGAAAGAACATTGTGTATTTAGATTGAAAACAGATGAGAAAAATATGTTTGAGCCAGACCTCATGTAAATATACACTATCTTATATAAAATCTTATTCACCTGATGTGTAGTGTTAGTTGAAAGGGTGCTAGGGATCAGTCTGACTGAACTAATGATTTTATGAGATATTTGAACAATCAGCTTTGTTGCTCTTATGTGCAATAACTGGAACTAGGTTAAATCTTAGAAAATAGCTGACATTAGTACTAACAAGTTTACCAATGAATTGTTTTTATGTAAGTGTATTTAAGTGTTTTTAATGTACCAGAAAATCTCAGGAGGTTTAAAATTTCCTTTTTAATTGTGTTTATACTCTTGGTTTACTAAGCAGCGTGACAGATCAAAGATGTAGATAGTATTCCATTTCTTTCTAAATTTGAATTTGTGGTATTCAAATGCATGAGGTTTTAGCATTTTTTTCAGAAACTAATTTTTAGAATCTTAATCTGATTGTAGCAGAATCTGATGAAGAGGGGCAAGATGTAATATTTTCACATTCTATGAAATTAATTCTGAAAGAACATAGCAGTTTCTAAGGTTGCAATCAAATATTATATTTAAAAGCACATATATTTTCTGCCCTTTGACTTAGTGAGGCTACTTTATTGCAGAATAAAAGTTTTTGTGTATTAGGAAGTAGATTTATTTGCAGAGGTAGTCATTGTCAGATGTCACAGTCCTAGTTTCCAACCCAAGAAATTAAAATTCTAAGAGAAAGGAGAGTAGTGGAAAGGAATGAATGAGAGAGAAAACAGGACTTTTGATACAAGTTTGAAAGCCCTTTTAGGGGGAATATAGCAAAACTTGAATCTTTATGTGTCAACATCAAAAACTAACTTCATACTTTTACCTCTTGGACTCTTCTAATTTAAGCTCTGTGAAAGGCACCATTATACCATCCTTGTAAACTTTCAAACTTATAACCTTAGTGTTTGGTCAGTTCTCTTTTGTTTGGCCTTCTACATTCAGTTATTTATCAGGTCATATTTTACAACTCCTAAAATCTGCCTGTTTTAATTTTTCATACCCTAGCTATAGATCCCAGACCACAGTTATCTCACTTTTATATGACTACTATAGCTACTTAGTTTGTCTATTGTCTGGTCTCCAGCTTGTCGATACTATACATAGTATACACATGTACTATATAGTAGATGATGGTAGTCACAGCTGTCTTCTGAAAGTGTGCTTTTTAACTGTCACTCAGAAACCTGATGGGATTTACCATTTTCTCTCTCCCTCAAGCCAGACTTCTCAGACATGTGTGACTGGTACCTCCATCAGTTGTTCTCTTCATCAAATTACCTTTATTTCTTACTTTTCCCAGATGAAAGCTTTCCTCTATCCACAAAAAAATTGCCTTCTGTCCTTTGCATATGAGTTGCTTCTTATTGTGTTTTTTTTCTTCCCAAAGTGCCCTCCTCCTCCTGATCCCTCTGCTAAGCCTTGGCCCTCTCCTTCTTCCAAACTTGGCTACAAAGTCACATTCCTCATTCAGCCTTCCTTGCGTAACTTCACTCAGTTGATACACATCTTATCCTAATACTAAAGTGTTTATTCCTTCATTTTGAAGTAAGTAGTCTATAGTTTTATATATAGGTGATATCCTGGTGCCATAAACTTTAAAGGACTGTCCGTTTTTTGTTGCACTAGTATTTTGTATCATATAAACTTGGAAAAAGTAGATGATTAGTTAAAAATATGGAGAACTTTGAGATGATACTTTAGTTCGTTGTGACCAAATTTCCAGCCTTTGTATGGGTTTATATCTTTTCCATGTATGTATTATCTGCTTTCCTTTTACAGCATCCCATGGAGCCTATGACTGTGCTTTTTCCAAAATGGCTACTCAGTAATTCTTGGTTGACTAGTGAAAAAAATTCTTTTAAAAGTTTGTCTTTATAACATGAAGATCTTTTACATTACCACTTTAGATTTTAGTTATAACACTTGGATAACCCCAGAACTGTGTCCATATAATGTTCTATAAGAAAGAGCACCTAATGATTTTCTGTTTTGCTACTTTGGGATAAATCAACTTTTTAAATGTCTCAATTACTTTTAGGTGGAAGATGAGACAGTTTTACATAACATTCCTTATATGGGAGATGAGGTTCTTGATCAGGATGGAACTTTCATTGAAGAACTGATAAAAAATTATGATGGAAAAGTACATGGAGATAGAGGTGAGCTATGTACACTGATATATTTAACCTTTTGAGAAGGAGTAGAGCAGTTCATACATTCAGCCTAGAGCAGTTGTGGGTAAGAGGTTCTGAAGAAGTTATAATTCATTCTTTGCTCCTGACTAGAAAAATACTCTGAGGCCATATCACTTTGCTATGTCTAATTTTCCTTGGTGGTCCTTCAAATTCAAAGGCAGCACATTCCTTCTTACTGAGCATAGAACATTCACCTAGGTACTAGGTAGGGTAAAAAATTTAGGTAAGAAATAGTACTTATCTATGGGGCCAGCAGCGTTACCTTTTGGTTGAGTCAGTGTTTGCCCACATGTCACTGGTTGAAGATTGTAGGAGGTATCCATTGCCCCACATTATCTTCCTATGCTGCAGTGCTTAAAATCCACGTGGATTTGTGAATATTTGGAAGAAATGAAACCAACATTTATTATTAAGTACTTATTACCTAACTGGCACTATGCTAAGGATGGGAATACAAATCAAAATAGTGACAATCATTTCCCTCAAGGAGCTTATGTTTCTTAGACCATAAGTGAAAAGGAACTAAAAGGGTGAGAGAGTTAGGTGGAGCAGTGAGGATGATGAAGGAGGTACCTGGGACCATAGATTAGAAGCTCCAGAAGTCTGGAGCAGAGCCTGGTGTGGAATGAAAGCTAGTTGGCCTGAGCCCTTCCATAAAATGGAGGGTCCAGGAGGAGTTCACCAGTGAAAGAAGTGGGCCATTTGTTATGGGGGTGCTTACCATTCTTTCTTTAGAAACATTTTTATTAATTGGAAAAACACATTTCTATTTATTTATTTATAATTGTATAAAAATACAATTTTATTAATTGGAAAAATAAAAAAATAGGTTATTTTGAGCCTTCTATGGATTTGTTGAAAATTTTATCAGCTCCTATGAGTCCTTAATGTCTCTTGTACCCAATTTTAAAAGTAGGAGGAGGGCAGAGAGTAGATTGTTTTAGGAAAAATTAAGAAATTGGTGTTATGTTATTGTGTCTCTAGAAGATCCTTGTTAAAAATTTAGCTTTAACTTGGGAGGAACATAATATTTATGTTAATGCCATCATTAAGATATTACTTGAGTGTAGGCTCTCTTGAGAATCCTTTATGATGGCAGGAGGCAAAGAGAAGATCTACCACCTCTAGAACATGTTGTGATGG
The DNA here is from genome assembly GCA_028646515.1 of Pseudochirops corinnae. Classification (NCBI taxonomy): domain Eukaryota; kingdom Metazoa; phylum Chordata; class Mammalia; order Diprotodontia; family Pseudocheiridae; genus Pseudochirops; species Pseudochirops corinnae. The sequence goes on along the minus strand of CM053585.1, from coordinate 478,577,953 downwards.
ATGCTTGGTCTCGTAAGTGTCATGTGTAACTTAGGGATAATGGAAGCAAGCCGCAGAACTTGACAGTTTTACCTAGGGATGGCTTTGAAAATAATTATAAATTAGTTCTTTCTCATTTTTATTTTAGTTCTGAGTGATACACTGTTTTATTTCAGAATAAATAAGGCAGGTTACCATTATTTTCTGACATTTCAATGTGATTAATTTCAGAATGTGGATTTATAAACGATGAGATTTTTGTGGAGTTGGTGAATGCTCTTGGTCAGTACAGTGATGATGAAGATGATGATGATGGGGATTATCCTGATGAGAGAGATGAAAAACAGAAAGATTTAGAGGATAACAGAGATGGTATGTTTGTTTATTACATTCTTAAAGCAGTATTTATTACTGTATGCTTTCAGAATAATACAATAAGGTATTGGTGGCTAGTTTTGTGTTCATTTATGTCTTAATTTGCTTAAAACTGCACTAACATTTTTGGGACCTCCCCTTGTACTAGCCAAAAAACCCACTTAACAATCTGCTTCTTGAGTCTCATGAACTCATAGTTGTTCTTTGCTAGTTGGCTAAGGATAACCCAGGATTATGTTAGTGTAGAAAAGCTTGATGAATATGCTATCAGAGAATCATACAACTACAGAATTTTGGAGCTCAGTTATCTTCGCTGTCATCTAGTTTCCACTGCTTTGTTTTACCATTTTAGGAATCTGGGCTTTAAATATATGAAGTGCTTCACCTGTGATTACAAAGTGATTTAGTGGCAGAGCTGGTACTAGAACCCAGATTCTGGAATGTATAATTCATGCTTCTTCTGATATACCTGGTAGGCAAATAATCTCTAAGTGCAATTTCTTGTTACTTTTGCATCCATCAGTGCATTACATTCACTTCAGGTTTACTGTAGAAAAATTACTGTGGAATGGAAAGTAATTTCTCTCGTGATGACTGATTTTTGTCTGAGTTCTGATTTGGAGAATTTAACCTCTGTGGAAGAAAATTCATTAGTACACTCAAAACTTTTTTATTCCTCTTTCATTTTTGTTTAGATAAAGAAAGTCACCCACCTCGGAAATTTCCTTCTGACAAGATTTTTGAAGCCATTTCCTCAATGTTTCCTGATAAGGGAACAGCAGAAGAACTAAAGGAGAAGTAAGATTTTTCTTTAGAGGTGTTGCCTCCTTGCCTAAAATATAACTTGTTACTCTTGTCAAATAAGATATTATGTGTAAAGCTCTCAGCACGGCACATAGTAGATGCTGAAATAAATAACTCTTTCTTCCCACTTCTTGGCTCCTGGAAATGAAACTGATATAGCTGACTAGCAGTTCTGCTGCATTACCTTTGGTTTTACAAAACGAGTGTGTGTGCATGTGTGTGTGTGTGTGCGCGTGTGTGTGTGTGTGTGCGCGTGTATGTATGTATGTATGTATGTATGTTAAAGATGGAGGAACTTTATCCCAGTTGTTTTTTAGGATAAGTAATAAGCTTACTTGGAAATTTGAAAAAGACTTTTATTAGTGCCCCAGGTATCACCTCTTTCCTGAGTGGGCTATAGTATGTCCTACCCTTTATATTAGGCACATCCAAAGCAAGCCTATCCAGCTTTCCTTACTTTGTCTTAATATTGTCAGCCTTGACTAAGTTGAAATTAGGTAGGGGAATAGAGTGGGGGAAGCTTCTCTTCTGCCTCTAAGCCTAGCTTTATGTTTATAGGACTACCAGGTAGGGAAGGGGACCTGAAAGTTCACTGTCTTGGGGGCCTATAGGACTTTGCAGCTCTTCCTTTCCAACAGCTTTGATTTATGGGTTCGTGGGGTACAGTGGTTAGATTGTGCTGCTCTGGAGTCTGGAAGACCTGGATTCAAATGCTGCCACTGATACTTAATAGCTGTTCAACCCTGGACAAAGCACTTGGTGTCTCTCCTAGCCTCAGACAAGTCTAGAAGACAAGTTATAGATTTTTAGGATCTGAAAAGAGTCCCCATATGAGGCATTCTCACACTGCACTTGATGTTTTGTGGCATTTATTTCTGGTGGCTAGTTCTACTTCTCTCAAAATCTATTCTCCAGTGGCTCTTTCAGAGTTACTGTTTTTTAGACCAAAGTCCTCTTCCTTTTCTCTTATGGACATTTCTTATCTCTGTTAAAGTAAGACTTTTCCTACTTAACCTCTTAGACTTTTGACTTACTTCAGCCTTTTGATCAACTAGGTTGTTTCTTGTCTTCTCCATCCCTGGAATACACATCCATGAGGTGTGTGTAGTTAAAATGGTGAGTTGTTGGCCTTTGTGGGGATTTAGGTAATAACTCAATGATATAAACCATCCTTTTCCCCTCCCTAAGACTGGTAAAAAAAAAAGGGGGGGGGGACCCTGCCTTCCCTTTGACTAATGGAGCAAATTTATCTATTAAAAGAAGATTAGGGAAAAAAAAAAGAGATTAGAAAAAAAAAGAGATTAGAGCAGAGAAAGATTTAATTGATTCTAATGCCATTTAATGGGAATTAAAGACATTTTAGGGAGCCTATCTACAGAGCAGTGGATCCCATATGACAATAAGGCTGTTATTGTCTCATCATATAGGCTTCTACATTTGGATATATTAAGCTTCTCTGCATCTTGAACTTTCAATTTTCTCATATACAAAATCTAGTACCAAAAGACTATGTTGTCCACCACTGTATTAATAATCTTACAGGCTATTTTTAGTAGTGGCTCATTCCTGTTATTTAGGTCTGAATTAGGTATCTCAAATGAACCCATAAAGCAAACAGAAAAAACCCAGCCCATTTCCTGTCATTTCTTAGGGTCTTTGCTATTCTCTCAAACCTCATGACTATTTAGTTGGGTGTCTTCAGAATTCTAGGAACACCTCATACAAAGCTATATTTTCTTTCCAAGACCCATTGTTCCTTTTGGCTTTCCATTTCATGTAAGTGGTGTGTCTGTCCCTATCAGTTATTCACGCTCAAAGCTTTGTAAGATTATCTTTTAGTCCTCTCTCTCTCTTTTGCCCAAATTCACTTTATGCTCCCATCTCATCCGTTGCTCTGTTTTGTTTTTTACTCTCACAATATATCCCACATTAGTCCCTTTCTTTCTATCCCCACTGTACCTATCCTAGATCAGGCTCACACTATCCTTCCGAATGAATGCAACAGCCTCTTACTTCATCTTCCTTCTTATGTTCTTTCTATTGTTCTCTTTCCGCCCAAATTCCTCTTATATACTGGTACTAATATGTTACATATCTGTTATAATCTTAATACTAATGTATTGCTTCTTTATTAAAAATCCTTTAGTGATTTCTCATTTGTTACTCAATTAAGTGCAGATTCCTTTGCTTGACATGTAGAGCTCGCCAGGTGCTTCCTGTACTCTACAGAAGGCATTGTTTGCTGTCCCCACCACCTGCTTTTTCCCTTTTGGTTGTTTATACTTTTCTTTCAGCTGGAATAGCCTGCCTACCATACTTAAATATCGAAATCCCAAACCCAGCTGAAAGCCTTCCCTTACCTTCAGTTAACATGCACTTTACCCCTCTGGGAGCTAAACAGCCATAGTGAACAAACAGTACCTCTCTTTTTACCTTTTCTTATAATTCCATGTATGACATATTTACTGATTAGACTGTGATCCATGTGGGAGGGGATACTAAGGCTTCTTTTATCTCCTGTAATGCTTGGTACATGTCCATGAATGTAGTAGTGCTTGATAAGTTTTTGTCAAATCCTACATGTTAGGAAGTTTTTACAAGCCATCCAGTGAAACTGGAGGATATCAGGCAGCATGTTAATCTAAGAATGAATCATATTGGCCAGTCTCTTTCCTAGGGAGAAGAATGTATTTTTTTCTGCCCAAAAGTTCTGACCTCTGTACCTTCTCGGTAGAAGAACCACAAATACAGCATAGGTGCAGATGGATGTAAGCCACCTGGGCTACTTCACACACTCTTATAACATGGGTTTTCTTAAACTTGGATTTCACCCAGACAGTCTCAGCTTGACCTGGAAGTACCATACAGATTATTCTTTGTAGTGGTGTAGCAACATAATCACCTGCTAAAATGGCTGACAATGGCCACCTTTCCATCTTTGGAGAAAATAATTTTGAATAGATAAGGGGTAAAATAATTCATGGCAAATTTTAAAGGATTCTTCTGTTATCATAATTGAGGCCCTGTCCCTTCTGACCAGAGGATCAGAGGTCCATAAACTTAGAACTGATAGGCTATCTAATCTACTCCTTTCATTTTACAGATAAGGAGGCTCAGGCAAGTTAAATCATTTGCTCAAGTGTGCTTACAAAATGTCAAAGGTGGGGTTTTAATCCGGGTCCTCTGACTCCCAAATCTTGTTCTTTTTGCTGTACACTGCCTCCCATTTTGCTTTTATCTCTGGTTCCCTGGGAGGAACTTGGTTGGCTTTATGTGAAGGTCCCTGATAATAGCTGGAATGGGAGAACACCATAGTCTTCCCCTTAGGTTCCATAACTACCTGTAGGATGAGCTTTGGATAAAGTGGCTAACATAGCAGTTACCAGATGCATTGTAAATCTTCAGAGAAACTGTCTCTGCATAAATGTTTCAGGTATCAAAGTATTCAAGTATACACCATGTAATTTTTTTGTTGAAAAAAATAGTTAGGAACACTTAAATACTGTGTGCGTATATGTATATGTATGTGTATGTGTGTACAGAATAGACATAAAAAACTACAAGGTAGTTAAATACAAGATAGTTTGAGAGAGTGTGAACTTACCAGCATTGAAGGGCTCAGAAAAGACTTTGTAGAATGTAGTGCAGAAAGGACACTCTAAGATGAGCAGGTAACATTCTAGGTTGGGGGGGGGGCAGATGGGGAGGCGAGTACAAATGCACTGACTTGGGAGGTGGAGGGTGGTGTGCAAGGAACAGAAAGCGGCCGTTTTTGCCAGCTTCCATGATGTGGATGGGTGAGTAATGTTCAATGAGACTGTGGAGCAACGTTATGAAGGGCTTTACAAAGTAAAGTTTTGGTTCTAGAGGATACTCTAGGCCTCTGGCAATCACTGGTGTTTATTGAATAGGGGAGTGACATGGTCAGATCCATACTTAGGGAAAATAATTTTGTAGCATTGTGGTAAACAGGCTGAAGTGGGTAGAGACTTGAAGACCAATTAGGAGGCTGTTGCCGTAATCTAGGGAAGAGGTGATGACAGCCTCACCTGAGGTGGTAGCTCAAACTGATACCTGTTATTTTTATATTACATTCATTTACAGATATATGCCCATGCCATTCCCCCACCCAGTGATCCATCTCATATAAGGAAGAGTTTAAAAAGAACAAATCTGTTTAGCTACAGTTACTGTGTGTGCCTGGGACCAGTCTTGGTCTTAGCATTCAGGTTAATTTTCTCTTCCCATTTGCATTATTGTGCTCATTGTGTGTGTTGTTTCCCTTCTGTTTACTTCACTTTGCATCAGTTCATCTATGTTCTTTTGCTGTGTGTGTGTGTGTGTGTGTGTGTGTGTTGTGTGTGTGTGAAGGTAAGTACTGAAAGGACAGTTGTAACTGCAGATGATTTTTGTCTATTCAAAATTTTAAGAATTTAGCTTTCAAAAATATTCTTTGTTCTCATTACTAATTTTTTTTATTACTGCTTTTAGGTATAAAGAACTAACAGAGCAGCAACTTCCAGGAGCTCTTCCTCCTGAATGTACACCAAACATAGATGGACCAAATGCTAAGTCTGTTCAGAGGGAGCAAAGCCTGCATTCATTTCATACGCTCTTCTGCAGGCGCTGCTTTAAATATGACTGTTTCTTACATCGTAAGTTCAATTATTGTACGTTTTGGTTTACTTTTTTTTGGTTATGGAACTTTACATTTAATGCACATTGGAAAAAATGAAATATAACCCCGTTTAGGAAAAATGCTGTCCATTTTCAGTCAGTCATAATTTATCCTTGAATCTTAAATATTTATCATTTTAAATGTATTCTTACTTTCATGTGGTCTAGTTTTTCACTGGCCTACTGGAAGATGTTATTAGCAGTGCTTTTATACCATGTTAATGTTTTTGTATTTACATTTTCCACTTGGATACAGGTAGAAGCTCATTTTAAAATTATTTGTATGCATGGATACGAAAAGTCTTCATAAATTGTTAAGACATAATATAAATGTGAAGTAGCATTTTATTATTCCTGTGCCCCAGTCTGGTAGTCTTTGTTCATACCCTTTCTTATTTCTATGAAATGCATTATGTTGAATGAGAAACCCTGTAAAACAGGTGTTTGGATACATTCTGTCCTTTTTTTCAGCCAATTCTTATTAACAATTGTTATCTTGAAAAATGTTAGATCTCCCTAGTAAAATGTACATGTACACAAGTAGTAATGCCTACTTCTTTGGCAATACTGGATAATTAAATTCACCAAACTCTTGTCAAGTGCTTCCTTTGTACGATGCACTGAGTGAGACACTGGGACTACAAAAGACAGAAATGAAAAATAGTCCTTGCTTTTAAGGATCTTACTTTCTATTGAGATACACACAAATATTAACAAGTATACATTAACTTAGTCCACATAAGTTTCAAGAAAAAGAAAGAATTAAAGTGAAGATCAGTTAAGGCCACATGTAGTAATTGGCCTCTGAGCTGTGCTTTGAAAGAAACTAAGGATTTTAAAAGGTGGAGTTAAGCAGGGAGGACGACATGCATATCAGATGTGAACAGCCACATGTGCAAAAGCATGGAGGTGGGAGATGGAAGGTCATTCATTTATGGGGAACCTCTAGCAAACCAGAGTAATGGAGAAGCAAGCAAAGTAGTAGTGTGAATCAAAACTAGAAAGGAGATAGAGGAGCAAACTGTGGGGTTTTGTGTTTTATTCTAGAGGAATCGCAAACCACTGAAGATTTTTTGAATAAGAAAGGGATATGGTCAGAAGCTTTATTTTAGAAATTTCAATTTGGTAGTTGTAAGGAGGATGCATTGTAAAAGAAACAGGAAGCAGGAAGACTATTTAAATGGCTATTGCAGTTGTCTAAGAGGAGATGAAGGCCTGGAGTAGGATAAGAGGTTTTGTGAGAGTAGAAGAGGGGAGGATCTATTGGAGAGGTAGAATTGATCATACTTGCAACTTGATTACATATGAGGATGATGCAGAAGAGTGAAGAGGCAAAATTGTTCCAAGGTCTGGCATCTGGATCTCTGGAAAAATGGTGGTGTCTTCAACCAAAATAAATTTGGAGTTGGGATGGGTTTTCTGGAAAATATAAAAGAGTTCTTGTTCAGTAGCTAGATTAGTGCTGGTTAAATGGATATGGGAATACTTTGCATTGAGATGAGGAGAAAAGAGCCTATGACTGAGTGAGCCTTGGGGATGCCCACATTCAGGGACAGGATGAAGCAGCAATGGAGACTAAAAAGAAATGGTCAGACCAATGTGAGAGCAACCAAGAGAGCATTAACAGAGTCCAAGGGAGGAGAGAGTGTCCAGGAGAAGTTGGTAACTGTCTCTATCAAAAGCAGAAGAGATTATGTAGAATAAGAACTAAGAAAAGGCCACTGGATTTGGTAGGTAAAAGAAGTTGGTAAGCTTGGAGAGAAGAATTTGCATCAGATAGTATGGTGAGAAGCCATATTGCAAGGGGTTGAGAAAAAAGTTGTGAGAAAAATGTAGGTAGTGAGTTTTAGATATAGACTTTTCTAATAAGCATTTGGTTGTGAAAGTGAGATTCCCCCTCATCTCAGATGACCCTTATTTCTCATGGAACATGACCAAGAGGAGAGATCTAGTTTTCCTAAACAGGATCAGCTTTTTACAGAGACCAAACTTGAAGCAACTGAAATATTATCAGACGGATCATGGTACAAATATCTTGTCTTCTCAGTGTTCTGAGACTAGACGTGTTTCCACAAAGTAAGGCTATAGTAATAGGAATATTCTGAGAGACTCTTGTTTTCTGGCACAAATATCTTATCTCCTAGATGTGTTTCAGGGTCAAGGTTTCTTAAAGACAGAGAAGACCCAAGTATTCTTTTAGGTGGCAGGAAAAGAGCTAATGGATAAGGAGAAATCAAGGATGAGGCTTTCATGAACACAAGTGGAAGGGTGGGCTGCCCACCTATTTATCAGAGATTTGAGGAGAGAATGGGAGAATGATGATGAGAAGGGGTTTTGTGATGTGTGGAGTACCATGAGGTGTGCCTGTTCTTGGTTCTCATTTCTCCTTTGCTATTCATCCTTTCCCTTTAAATTTAAACTATTTTTTTTCCCATTCAGCTTGCTTTTAACTGGAAGACTTTCTAGACTGTTCATACTTGGTTCGAATATTCTATTACTTTCAGGGTGGGAAAAATATGAACACTTTATGAGTAGATTTGCCTCTAAACTAAACTTAATGATTCCATAATGCTCCTTTAGACAATTTACCAATCACTGATATTTGAGATCTGCAATCTGAGCATTTCAATTTTCAGCATTTTATCATAGTCTTCATAATAGCTCTCAAACACTTGAACATGAAGTATCCTTCATTTAGAAAACATTTCAAACAAAGGAATCAACATATTTACAAGGTTAATTTTTATTATCACATTTTTTCTTGTATTCAAATATAATCCTAGAAGAGAAAGTACATAGTTCTAGAATTGGGAGAGAATAGTGCAACCCCTTTATTTTACCGGTGAAAAAACTGAAGCCGAAGAGGCTAAATAAAAAACTGTGCAAGGAGAAGTACTAATTCTTAGTAACAGCAACAAGAATAACTTAGATGCATTGTTTTGAGGATTATGAGGCACTTTTGCATATAGTATCTCATTTAAAACTAACAAAAACTCTGAGGTATAGGTACTGTTATTATCTCCATTTTATACGTGAGGAGATTGTGACTTGCCCAGGGTCACACAGCTTTTCAGTTGTCTGAGGCTGGATTTGAACTCAGGTCCTCCTGACTCTAGGGCTGGTGCTCTATCCACTGTGCCATCCTGTTGACCCTCCAATTTACTTTTAAATCACTCAATTTTTGTAAACAAATCCATTAAATAATTTTAAGGATGTTAACCTTTTGTATATTACAGCAGTAGAATTTAACTTTAAGGGTGTTCATAGCTGAAGGAATTTCAATGGCCTTTCACATTCATTAACTGTGACACTATTTAAATTGATGAAATGAAGATAAGTAGAATTCTGTTGTAATACCATTGATAGTACAGGTCTGCTGCTCATAAAAGGCACTCGAGAATGATGCACCTCATAGCTGCTATGGACATATCTACTACAGTGTTTACAACAAAGGCCAGGAACAGTGCTGAGCCACTGGGAACTTTATAGTCTGAACCTAATTTTATTTGACTAGTAGTCCCACTTGTCACACTGGAATTAAATTCCAAATTAGTCATGTGCTGTTGGTTTTCCATTCTGGGAAAGGGTAGTCCACCAGCTTGAAAGAGAAGTAAACTTGTTAGTTTTAGTAAGAAACGTCTCCATTTTTTTCTTGCTGTTTTTCCTACCTGTCCTCTTTCTCTCTAAGCTTTTTACATGGATGAATGAAGATTTCCATTTATCTTAAAAGGTACAGTTTTCATAAATTTGCAGACTTTCAGTCTGTTATAATTATTTTAATTTTGTTTATTGTTTAGTGATGACATTTATACTGGTTAACTGTAATTTTCAAAACAGAGCAAGCCGTTGATGGTCACCATCTTTGTTTAGTGGCTTATTTAGACATTGTATGCATGCACAGCTGGGGTGAGAGTGGGGGTATTGTTTCTATTGTTATATGTGGTCAAATGTATCCATTTCTTTTTCTCTCTGCACTTTGACTATCCATCATCTTATCAAATTATAAAATTCTTTTTAATATTCCACATCACAAACTTTATTTTTATGAGAAACATGCAGAACATACTCAAGAGATGTGGGGGGAAGATTTTAATCAATATTTTAATTAGTAATTATGGTAAAATTAGGAACTCGGGTCCAACATACACAAATAATGTAATAAAACAAAAGATCTCAAAATGTGAATGAATTGGTGCCTCGTCTTTTTGAAAGGTGGTAGTTAAAACTCCAGTGTCTTTTGGAATTAACATATGTCTTGCTACTTTTAAGGACAAAATGGAGGGGAAAAAACAGTTGGAAAGATGTTCTAGTTTATTATAAGTTTCAATGGAGCCAGGTAGGCTAAACAGTATCTGTTTAGTGAACACTTCTCAGTTAAAGCCACTGGATCTTTGAAATAACAGCAAATGAAACCTTTTCCAGAGTCTGACCTACAGGAAATCTGCCTTGTGTGCAGTTTACAATATGCATTGAATTTTCCAAATCAATAGTAATGTTGAAATTATGATTTACATACTGAATTTATAGGAATTATAGTGATTTATCCATAATTTTTTTTCATCCTAAAAATGTCAATAAAATCAGTAAGTTTGGTCTGCTTTTGTTGAAAAACTGTTGAGAGATAGAAGGCAGTGGGCTGTGAATAACTGGCTAGAAGGAACCAAATATTCCTGTCCATAAGTAAGAATACAGAGAACCACAGCTTGGGCAATCTAAACAACTGCCTACATATGTGTTTTGAATAGAACGTGTCTTGGTGAAGAAAGCATAGATGTGGTGCAGATGTGATTTTTTTTTTTTGCCTGAATTTCTTGTTGACCTAGAATTGGTTAGATTCATTTGGCCCGCTTGGCATTTGGTGATGAATCATGTAAGCTCCGTGTTGACATGAGCATTAAATATGTTGAGGTTAGACATGCTGAACACAAGGCATACGTACGTCTGATGTTGGTGTTATCTACAACTTGTAGTGAGGCATCAACCTTCTGAGATCTGCAACCATGAATGCTAAAATATTTGTAAGATGCTTTTATGGTTCTCTGATAGAGAAAAGTCAGTTATGTTTAACCTAAAATAACTGTGTTATAACAATCTGAAATCTGACCAACCATTTAGTCCACTGAGCAGCTGAAATTAACGTGCAGACTTGGCATCTTCTAATAACTTTATCTTATTGTTGTTACCATTCAGTCGTTTCAGTTGTGTCTGACTTTTCATGATACTTGGAGTGTTTTCGGCAAAGATACTGGAGTGGCTTGCCGTTTCCTTTGCCAGCTCATTTTTACAGATGTGGAAACTGAGGCAAATGCGGTTAAATGACTTGCCCAGTATTAACACAGCTAATAAGTGAGGCTGGATTTAAATGCAGGTTCTCTTGGCTTCAGGCCTGAAGCTGATCCACTGCACCACCTAGCTGCTGCCTTATCATTTGTGCTGATACAATTTTCATCTAAGTCTTCAGTAGTGTATGTTGGTATTAGCAACTGAAGAAATGAATTACATTTACAAAATATGCTTCATTTATTTTTATAATAGGAAGAGTAGTCGAAGAGATGTCAGGAGATTATGGTTTGGTTCCTGGATCTGTCCCTAACTGGCTGTCCATCCTCTGCCTAGCAGTTTTACACCCTCTTCCCCATTCTGTCTCTTCATCTGTAACTATACCAGCTGTAGATTGGCACAAGTTGTCATCTTAGAGAGTTGCTGAGGCCTTCCAGAGATTAAGTGACGTGCCCAAGGTCACACAACTAGTATGGCAAAGGTTAGACTGAACTCCAGGTGTTCTTGGTTCTGATAATATCCCATGTGCTACATTGCCTCTCAGTGTATGGTGTTGATAGTGGGTTATATATAGATAAAGATTCTGGTCTCCAATCCTGAATACTGGAAATGGTGGAGCTAATTCAATTATTTTGGTTATTGCTACTCACTACAGTAATAGGTTTTCTAAGAGTGTAGTTCCCAACACATTAGTATAGCTAATAGAAAACTGTCATACTCATTTTCCAAGCATTTTGGTTTTTTTTAGAATTATTGTGGTAATTGAAGACTCCCGGTGTCAGATTGGTTCCAATTTCAGGTATAATCCCTTCCTAAGTGATGTGATCTTAACTTTCTGGACATATATAAAAGATTGCCTCCTTGTCACCGTGTAATTAAATCCCAAATTAGTCATGTGCTGTTGGTTTTCCATTCTGGGAAAGGGTAGTCCACCAACTTGAAAGAGAAGTAAACTTTTTAGTTTTAGTAAGTAAACTTTTTAGTTTTAGTTTTAGTAAATTGTCTCCATTTTTTTTTCTCGCGTCTTTTCCATACCTGTCCTCTTTCTCTCTGTGATTTTTACATGGATGAATTAAGATTTCCATTTATCCTAAAAGGTATAGTTTTCATAAACATGCAGATGTTATAATTATTTTAATTTTGTTTATTGTTTAGTGATGACATTTATACTGGTTAACTGTAATTTTCAAAACAGAGCAAATAAGTGCAAGTGCCTTTGGATATGAGAAAATATCTTCAGAAGCTGCTACACTTCTATAAATTCAATTTTTGTATACCACAAGTTGCAGCTTTTTACAGAAACCATGTTACTTGGACAATCTGAGTTGGAAAAAACCCATTGTATTTAATGTTTGTAGGCAATATCTCTTTCTTCAGCGGTAGACTCAGTTACATGAATTTCCTTTTATGGATGTTGGAATTTTCATGACCCATTTATTTTTTCTGACTTGGGATCCAGTTTGTCGTGCATTTGGCAAGCTCCATTTAAAAGTACTTGCTTTTCTGCTCCAAATTTGCGCCTCTTTCTTGCCCCTCATCTCCCATTATAGACTTATTTGCTGACGTTCCTGAAGAAGCTAGATTTTAAATCTTAGCTGAAACTTCTCTTAAAAATAGATAATTTCATTTAGTTGTAGAAAGAATATGCACTGTTCCTATGAAGATATTAAGGACTCCATTTAAATAAATGTATCAACCTCAACTGCCAGGAAAGAGAGATCACTAGTTATTATCCCAGAACTTTTATCAATCAGCTCTTCTGGACAAGACTGATGAGAGAATACTTACCAAATTTAAATGAGATGATCCTCAACAAGGCCTAGAAGAGTAAATTTATTAAGTAATATAGATAATTAACAACGTCTATTTTCCACTCACTGGCTCAATAGCTACACTGATAAACTGGTTAAATAACTGACTTTGTTCCCAAAGATATATTTGGGTAGTTTATGGTTTTGTCTCTTTCACAGCATTCCATGCAACACCCAACACTTATAAGCGGAAGAACACAGAAACAGCACTAGATAACAAACCTTGTGGACCACACTGTTACCAGCATTTGGTAAGATTTGTTGTTTTATTGTCCAGGAATTAATGAAGTCTTTATATTGGACTTCTGGTGGAGGTCTACAAGGTCAGAATCTCTCATGCTACGCTATGCCTGTGCCCTCTTGAACAGCGTTCTAACATGGACAGTTAACAACAGGCAGGATGCTCAAGCCCTCATTGATCTCTTCCCCTTCTGACCATCCATAGCACTTTTTTTTTTTTAACAACTACCACATTTGATACTGTATTATTTTCTGTTTTGCTTGTGGAAATCTGGTTTCCCCCAAAGACTGTAAGCTCCTTAGGGGCAGGGACCTTTTTGTATGCTCTACAGGAACCTAACAGTTGTTGCTTAGAAACAACTCCTCTGAAAACTTGAGAATTCCAGAATTCTGTACTCAGTGTCTTGTTCAAGTTTTATTAAAGCCACCAACCTTCCCCTTACCCTCTGGTTAGGCTCATATTGCTTTGGGGCCTAAGGAATAAATAGGTAAAAGTAGACCAAGGTGAACATATGCTTATGTGTTTTTATAATCCATCTGTACACATTCTTAAATTGTGGCGTTTATTTTTATTTTCAGAGGATACTTGTCACTTCATCAAAAGATTTTACTTTGAAATAGAAGGCTCTATCAATTCATTTAAAATATGGCTTATAGAAATTCCTTTTTTGTTGCCTTTCTGGAGGATCTACATATAGAAGAATGACCTCATTACATAAAGATATACTTGTATTTGAATTTATTCACTTAGTTGAAATAAATTTCAGGAACAATAATTAAAATATTTTAATCTTTTATCTCTTCTTGGCAGTAATAACAGTTATCACGCTTCTATTATAGTTTGAAAATTTTGGAAAGAAACTCCCCAAAACATGCCATATGCAGGTGTGTAGAGAATTATAATTACATATCTAAGTTTGTATTAAAAATAGAAACTGGTTCCACGGAGCTAATCCCTTAATTTTTTGACAAGCTGTTATCTTTTTCCACTTTTTCCCTTTATCAAATTTAAAGACTTTGAGAAACATATCCTGACAATGACTTTGTTTCTTTTTTTTAGGAAGGGGCAAAGGAATTTGCAGCTGCTCTCACTGCTGAACGGATCAAGACTCCGCCAAAGCGCCCAGGAGGTCGCCGAAGGGGAAGGCTTCCAAATAACAGCAGTAGACCAAGCACACCAACCATTAATGTGCTGGAATCAAAGGATACAGACAGTGATAGGGAAGCTGGAACTGAAACAGGGGGAGAGAATAATGATAAAGAGGAAGAAGAAAAGAAAGATGAAACTTCCAGCTCTTCTGGTAAGGAAAAATTTTATTTCCTATCAGTATTCTTGGAATTTTTGCTTTGAGGATTTTTAAAAAGATCAAAAGTGACTGACATCAGCATATTGAAAGTCAATATACTTTCTTATATCTTTAATACCACAGATCAGATAACTTTATTAAAATGTACTATATTCTAGATTTAGAACTTGTAGGGATTTTGTGATTGAAGTCAAGAGTTCCTGTGTTTTTAGAGACCGATGATCTTATTCTAGCTCTTTTTTCCCTTCCTTTCTCTACCCTTTTGATTCTTTTGCTTATTTCTCTGGGAGAGGAAGAAACAGAAATTTACATTAATCCACTAAGGTACTTTTAAACAGAATACTCTGTTAAGAGTTTTGATGGGAGAGAGCAGAGATATGAGAAGCAACTAGGTAGTGCAATGGATAGAGTGCTGGGCCTGGAGTCAGGAGGACTCATCTTCTTGAGTTCAAATCTGGTCTGAGATACTTAATAGCTGTGCGACCAATAGCTGTGCGACCCTGTGTTAAATCTCTTAACCCTGTTTGCCTCAGTTTCTTCATCTGTAAAATGAGCTGGAGAAGGATAGGCAAATCATTCAGTATCTTAGCCAAGAAAATTGCAAATGGGGTCACAACTGAAAACGACTTAACAACCACAAATCAGAGAGAGATTTGAAGTAGTGACCAAATGCTCTCCTATTGGCCACTTCATTACAACTGAGAACCAATAAAAACTGGCTCCATATAGCTTAAGTTTTAGAAAGTTGAGAAGGAACACATTCTTTTCCTTATTTTTTTTTAAAACATAATTTTATCCCACTGCGTTACTGATAAGGTACATATAGTCAAATGACTTAAAATAGTGTTTTATATGTAATTTTGGTTTTGCAGAGGCAAACTCCAGGTGTCAAACACCAATAAAAATGAAGCCAAATATTGAACCTCCTGAGAACGTGGAATGGAGTGGTGCTGAAGCCTCAATGTTCAGAGTTCTTATTGGCACTTACTATGATAATTTTTGTGCCATTGCTAGGTTGATTGGGACCAAAACATGTAGACAGGTAAGAAATCAGATGAAAATTATTCATAAGGACTAAACATGTAATTTTCCCAAGCAGGTCATTGCCTTTACCTAAAAGAATATTTTATTGTTTACCTTGATTATTCTCAAATCTCATTCTAGAGTCCTGAAAAATGGTAACTTACCCAAGTGTATACTTTAAGGGCAGGAGGCAGGAAAATGAAAACTATGTGTAGAAGATTTAAATGTATAGAATTTTAGAACCCAGACCTAGCTGTGACAGCACCACAATCATCCCAGGAACAAACTGCTCATGGCCATTTAACTGCTATTTCTTGCCAGGTCTATGAGTTTAGAGTAAAGGAATCTAGTATTATAGCTCCAGTTCCTGCTGACGATGTTGATACGCCTCCAAGGAAGAAAAAAAGGAAACACCGGTAAGTGTTGCAAAGGAAATGTTCGGCACTCTGTCTCTCTGGGCAAGGGCTTAAGGAGGTGGTGGCTTTTCTAACCCCCTAGGACCAGCTGCTTATGGCAGCTGCTTGTTGCTGCCACATATATTAATTACTTTTATAAAATGAATTGATAGATTGTCTGACTGATGATGGAGAAGTGTGATAAATGACTTTTCCCATTGAACTTTTCATAAACAAAGTAGAGTAGCATTAGTAGATTCAAAAGGGTGGTGAGTTACTATCATACTGCCTTTTTTGGGTAAAATGAAAAACTCCAAGTTCAGCTTCCCTACTTAGTACTGTCAGATGTTTTAACATCTATCAGTCCTTCAATGAGGTAGCTCCATTTGCTGTTTAAAGGACTGAATTCCCTCCATGGGAATTGCCTACCACCAGGAAGTATGCTATTGATTGTTTTGCTTTAATTGGCTAATTTCCTTTAAAAGTTGAGTGGTTCATGCTAACTTCTGAGATATAGGCTATGTGGGATATGACAGTGGTGAAAAACAATTGACATTTTTCAGCATGATTTTATATGGCTAGCCAGATTATGAAAAATGGCTTAACCTAGAGTATTTGCAGGACCAAAAGGAAAAAAAAAGCCTCATCAGAGTGAGCAGCCAACCTTGCTCTGTTTATACTGGTTTGTTTTGATTTGCCCCAAAACACAGGGCCAACATAATTCAGCTCTCAAAAATTTGAATTCATAAGCTTTTGCCAGCAGGAATTTAGCCTGAAGCAAATGTCGGCACATTTTTGGAGAGGGTCCTCACCATGTAGCTCACTCTGATTGATGATTAATAGTGGTAGAGATGGGAGAACATACAACATGGTGGAGCAGGGTCCAGAGCTCTGAAAAAGTAAAGTGCTGATCAGGCACAGTGCTCCTTAAGCCCATATGGGGTTGACCCCCAGTTTAGGAAGCCCTGGCTAAGATGACTAGTCAGCTTAGTGGAAAATGCAGAAGAAACTTGGGAAATCTCAGGCTGTTAGAGGATGTTGTAGAGCAAGTGCAAGAAAGTGATTGATCTGTTGGTTTTTTTCCTCTCAAAGGTGCACATAAGAATGTGGGTTTAATTTTTTGCAAAATGTTTTCAGTGGTCCGCTTGTCTTAAGAGCCGTTTTGATCAGAAAGCACTTATGATCCTAGGACGTAGATGCCTCTAGTGAAGTACTGCTAGTCTGGTCACACAGACATTTCTATTTAAATAATTTTGTGTTGGGTTTGTAGTTATAACTGTAACTCCCCAGGCTCCAGCAAAGGAGGAGTCTCCTGTCAACTTTCTTGTGTTTGTGTTGTTTTTTTTTTGTGTTTTTGCAGGTTGTGGGCTGCACATTGCAGAAAGATACAACTGAAAAAGGGTTAGCATCTTTCCATTTAACTTTATCCTTACTTTAAGCATTTCTACTTTGGTTTTTAATTGTTTTTAGGGCCTCACCATGGGGAGTCTGTTGTGCCACACCAAACTGACATATAGTAACTGAATAGACACACTATCAGGGTTTAGGATATTGCTGTTTATTAAAGAAAACAAAAATTGAGGGAGCTAGAGTTAGAATCCTTTAGATATTACCCTATTTTATTTCCCATAACCTAAACTAATGGGATGGAGAGAAGAGGTAGTGTTTGTGTTAAAGGGAAATTGCTTTGGAAAAATGGCTGAGATGTGGTGGACAGTTAATGCTTCTGAGTTGATGGGGGTTGGGAAATATTAACATTTCCTAATTTTTGCCATCACTTTGTAAACAGGAATACGTGTAACATTGTAAATACAGTAAAGAAAATCCAGCTAAGCTGCAGAGGATAGAGGGAAGATTTCCACTTGCTAATTCTACATCATAGATTTGCAGTTCCCTGGCTCAATTGCTTTTCATACTAATATCTTTATTCAGATGGCTCCTCTAACCATGTTTACAACTATCAACCCTGTGATCATCCACGTCAGCCTTGTGACAGTTCTTGCCCATGCGTGATTGCTCAAAACTTTTGTGAGAAGTTTTGTCAGTGTAGCTCAGAATGTAAGTATTTGTTATCCTTGTGCACTGTCATGCCCATTGTAATAGGATGAGAGCATCAAATACATTTTTTAGTAAGGAAATTTGAAGCATTCATTCAACAAATATTTATTGAGTGCTAATTTTTAATAAAAGTATGTATTTTTACACTTTAAAAAAATTTACTCATGAGGTCATCTTCAGGAAAATCTCACTTAAGGAACATTGAGCTTCTAAAGCCATTTTGCATGCTGGGCAAACCTGTCTTGAAAGAAGGGGCCTTTCTTTTTTTTTCCCTCCTCTCCCTTAACCATTTAAAGCACAGGTCATAATAAAGCTGGTATAGTGTTAGGGGCATCCAGAAAAAAGACAAAACCCAAAACCAAACCACAGGATAATTTAACATTCAAATGTGATTGTTAAGGAATTATTTTTATTTGTCCTTAGAATTTTAAAATTAAAAAAAATATATAAACATTTTGTGGAGCCATATACATAAATAGTTCCTAAGAAATTGTCTATGGAGCATTTAATAGAGAACTAATTCCCGTTCTGTACTAACATCTCTCTCTCCTTTTCCTGCCCTCTCTGAAGGCCAAAACCGCTTCCCTGGGTGCCGTTGTAAAGCACAATGCAACACTAAACAGTGCCCCTGCTATCTGGCTGTCCGAGAGTGTGATCCAGACCTCTGTCTGACTTGTGGGGCTGCTGATCACTGGGATAGTAAAAATGTGTCCTGCAAGAACTGCAGCATTCAGAGAGGATCCAAAAAGGTAGGTGGACAAGCCACGAGCTTGCTAGTCATTCTTGTGAATATCTGATTGAACATGTTCAAAAGAACAGGTGTGTGAAAAGTAACATATTCCAAAGAGTAGCCATGGTGTATGTCTTTGGTGTTTGAACTTTCTTTTCCCTTAGATTTGGGAACTACATGTAGGTAGTGTTATTCTGCAAAAGTGTAGGGAATTGTGCCACTTTGTTTTTTAGGAAGGCAATCTGACTTTCTTTGTAAATACCACCAGAAAGTTCACGTGCTAAGAGTCCTGACTGAATGATGGCAATCACTGTCATTCTGCCCCATTAGTTTGCATTTGTGAATTCCTGAGCCATCATTAAAGTCAGGGAAAACACCCCGCTCCTGGCTGGTCAGGTGATGTTGAGGGCTTGGAAGGCTTTGAGCTGGTTTTAAAGTTTGTGGCAGATTTGGTCATTTTGTTTACTCCTCATCTTGGCTGTTTTAGGTTACTGAGGTGGTTGGCCATCAGAATGTGCCAAATTTCTTATAGCTCATGGATTTGGTGGTATTTGTATACTTGGATTTCACTTCACTGAACTGTTAGTTTACTTTTAATCAACTAATACTTATTAAGCACCTGCTAGAAGTGGCAGCATCAGCTCTCACAGATGGTTTTTTCTGGGCCTTAGCCCTGCAGTGGGCAGGGATGAGCATCAGCTGAGGGGCTGCTGTTTTCAGTGCTGTGTACCTGGCCTTTTGCGACACCAGCTAGAAATGCAAGACAACTGTCTGTGAATAGGGATAGCTGATCAGAATGCTGTTCCTTAGGAGAGTTTGCATAGAATTTCAGCTGGCAGCAGGGGGTTCCAGGATTGTTTTGTTCTTTCTTTGGGTGGGATTGGGAAATTCACGAGCAAAGGCATAGGAGATAAGTTTCTAGTGTTATGATAGTTTAGGCAAATTCATTGCTGTTTAGATTGGAGTAAAAAAAGGACTTGGCAGGGAGATCCATTAGTATTCAAGTGAAGGCACTGAGCAGAGAAGAAATTCCAGGAAAAAACCTAGATGGAAGGAGTAGGAGGCCCTTTGAAATTGTGTTGTATGTCTTGAGTAGTAAGATCCAAGGATCACTAGATTGATTTAGCCAGGGTGGTAATTCTGTTCTTGTAGCTCAGTATGCTATTGACAGTAGAGGTGGAGGATTAAATTTAAGAAATGACTACCCAGGACAAGAATAATTGGCTCAATATGAGTGTCTACTGGGAGTAGTTAGAAAATTATCATTAGAAAATGTAGCAATAGAAAGAGAAGCCATATCATTTTGAATTTAAGGTAGGCACTCTTTAACCTGTCAATGATCTTTAAGGTATAAGATTGTTCTGAAGTTGGCTTCTCCATTCTGACAAAAGTTAAAGATTCCTGATTTCCAGCAGAAAAAAATAGCAGCTTAGATCAACGTTTGAGGCAGATGATTGGATTTAGGCAGAAGAGGAAAGTCATTGGTGACTGGACAATTTCAGTAGCCTAGTTGGAATAACTACAAGGAATTAAGGGATTCTTTTTCTCCAGCTAATATCATCAAAGCATCTCATTAAGTTATTGTCTCTGTTTCCATAACGTCGTCCTTTTTTTGTAAATCATTTTGGAAAAAAAATGGTCCATTTAGAGCTCCACCTTTACATTCATACTGCCTTTATTGCTATGTTACACAAAAATATATTCTGAAGCTTCTGCCCTTAACATCCCATGGAAGTTCTGCCAAGTTCAGTTTTTTCAACACTTTTTGTTAACTTTTTTCTTGTCCTTGTTTTCTTTTGTTTCTTTTTTCCTGACAGAGGAAAGGCAAAGAAAAATATCAGCATTGGTATTGAGGAAGTGGAGGCAGCAAGATGATATAGTGATGTGTGGTGATACAAGATATGTAGTTCATTTAGGCATTAAAGAGGGTGGCTTCAAAGTCTGCCCTTGTGGCACGTTGGAGGTTATGTCCTTGAGTCCATCTATCTGGCTTCAGAGTGGGTCATCTGAGCAGATGGATTCACACTAAACTTTGTCATTTCTTATGGGGCTGGGCTCCTCCAAACTGTAGCCAGCCAAGTTTCCCCTTCTATTCCTTGCTTTAATTCTGAGTGTTTATTTGGAGGGTAATAATTATCGTGTCCTGCTCAAGGCATTTGAGCTTTCCTTCTAATTTTGATTTATGAGGGCTCTTGGTTTCTTCTTTTATTTAGCATTTACTGCTGGCACCATCTGATGTGGCAGGTTGGGGAATTTTCATCAAAGATCCTGTGCAAAAGAATGAATTCATCTCTGAATACTGTGGCGAGGTAAGGCAAGTTAATGTGCACAGGTTAGTTTTACGGCAGGGATGAAGTGACATTATCCAGGCCTTTCCTGGAGGCATTGGGAAAAGCCCCTTGGCCTTTATTATTTATCATGAAGTTACTTTTAGGCTTGTGGAGTGTTTCGCTTCTGTAAGCATTCCAAGTTTCGGTACCATCTCAAATCAAAAGACATGACTGTCAAATTAAATACAGGTCTCGGGGTAAGATGTCACCATTTTAGCACCCTGGTAGCAAAGATACTAGGGAAAAACTGTGGGGTTACAAGATGAAGCACACCCACCAAGTGTCACCAGGGAAAGGCAGCTCACACCTCCATAAAAAGGTGATCTTCTCTGTGTCTTTCCTTTTAGATTATTTCTCAGGATGAGGCAGACAGAAGAGGAAAGGTTTATGATAAGTACATGTGCAGCTTTCTCTTCAACTTGAATAATGGTATGTTTAGTTGCTATAATATAACCCTTCTGTTGGACTTTCTGTATTCTTTAAGCTTGATTAAGTATCAGCTATATGCCACAGATACTGGAGATACAAGTGCCTCTATAAATATATGTAGCATAAATGTAAAGTGTATATTATACACTTTATATACACAAATTTATTTTAAAAATATATTTATATACACAAATATATTCAAGGTTATTATTTGGGAGGGAGGGAAGTCAGGGGACAAGATGGTACTTGAAGTTGAAGAGGGTTGAAGACGATGTTCCTCTGTGTGAGGACCTGACAGATGTAGGTCTGAAATGGAGGATTAGGAGGCACCTCCAGGGCAGGAATTACTTTTTTTTTTTGTATTATTCTTTTTTGGGGGGAGGGGGCATGTGTGTAAAAAGGCACAATTTGTTGAAGGCAGGGCGATACCTATAGATATGGGCACAGATTTAACTTAATCTTTTACAATTAATGCTTTATGAGATGGGAAGGGAATCAGGGTTAAGTGACTTGCCCAGAGTAACTCTGCTAGTGTCTGAGGCTGGACTTGAAATTAAATTAATATCATTTTATGGTTGAGGAAATTCGTGTCCAAGCTCTGTCCTTTATACTGCCCCCTCTGAATTCAGGCATTCTAAGGCTGTTTTAAGGGCCTGAGATATTAAGAGTTTGGTATCATCCTAAAAGGAGAAAGAAACTGTTCTTCAGCTCTTTACACATGAAAGCATTACTACTTTGTGCAATTAAAATTATTTGTTGAAGAGAACTTGTTTTAAACTTATTTATCTTTTCTAGATTTTGTGGTGGATGCAACCCGCAAGGGTAACAAAATTCGTTTTGCAAATCATTCAGTAAATCCCAACTGCTATGCAAAAGGTAGGTATCAAGTCAGTTTGGCCACAGAGACTTATTTACATGCCCAGGAGTAGCTGTCAATCAAATGTTTAGTGTGCATAAGAGTCATATTAACCATCCTGTGGCTGTGCTATTCCTATACTAACTGCTTGCTGACTGTGTGTCTTTTTCCAGTTATGATGGTTAACGGTGATCACAGGATAGGTATTTTTGCTAAGAGAGCCATCCAGACTGGTGAAGAGCTGTTTTTTGACTACAGGTTGGTAAAATGCATATTTCTAGTGTGAGCATTGGGTTTTTCCTAATGAGACCCTAGGCTAATAGTACACAAAGCTTTATTTCATTTCTTGTTCTGACTTGGGGGTGCTTGGAAGAAATTATCTGTAACTGCTCTGCCAATAATTGCATTTTTGAAGCCCCAGCAGAGACACAGACCTGTGTCTTTGTAAAAATACAGTAGAATATGCAGGAAAGGGAGGGAGCAAGATAAAGAGGTGGGTGGGAAGAGTAACCAAAGTTTTTTTTTTTTTTTTGGTGGTTGTTTTTTTTTTTAGAGCAAATGAATAATAACCCTAATTTATGATTCAGAATGCTGAGGTGTAATCATTTTGATTTTTAAGACTGATTTACTAATGTGAACCAAACTCTTGGGATATACCTTTTATATAGCTTGAGAGACTTATACCTAGAAATTGGGAGCAGATTAAGCCTTCTGCAGCCCAAGTGCCAGGGAAGCTAAAGACTTACCAATGTGTTTGGGAGGCTGAGGAGATAAAAGCAGGTGGCTGGCCCATACTGCTTTTGGAAGAAAGATCTTAGTTGAGTTTGGTTGGGGTACCTGTTCTGAAATTTCACCATCCTAGTCCAGAGTCTGCACCTTCAGCTATGTATTCCTTTTAAGGCTTAAACAATTAGGCACAGTGAGGAAAAGGCCAGATTAAGTTTGTCTGGCTAAGAGGTCTCCCCATCCTCCCCAACCTTTTCTACCTCAATTCCTAGAAGGATTGTGGGTGCAGCTAGTGTAGCTCTTGCCTCCTACTAATAATGCAAACGTGGCTCTGTTGTGTTTTCACAGTTTATCCTTTCCAGCTTTATAAGGTAGTTACCGTATGGGCCAAGAGATAATTGTTTTCTAATTTTGTTTCAGATATAGCCAGGCTGATGCCCTGAAGTATGTGGGCATTGAACGAGAAATGGAAATCCCTTGATATCATCAGCTACCTCCTCTTTAAAACAGCTGCCTTATTTTCAGGAATTTCTAGTACTGTGGGCAATTTTAGAAAAATAAAATGCAATTTGAAATTCTGAATTTACAAAGTACTGTAAGAGTAATTTATAGTAATGAGTTTAAAAATCAACTTTTTATTGCCTTCTCACCAGCTGCAAAGTGTTTTGTACCAGTGAACTTTTGCAATAATGCAGTGTGGTACATTTTTCAACCTTGAATAAAGGATACTTGAACTTCTCTTTGTTGCTGAGTTATCGTACAATTTTATACAGTCAACTGCAGTAAAAGAATACGTCTTGGGTGAAAGAAATTCCTTCTTTAGTCTCTATAGTCTACCACTAGGTCTCTCCTTGAATCCTAAAATGTATCCAACTCTGGTTATTAATGGCAACTAACCTCACATGACAGTCACAATACCTTTCTGGGTAGAGTGTTCTACCTGATTTTGGTAGTGAAAACCTGGCTTTCCCTTGTTTCAAGTGCTTGAGTCATCAAGTGCTTGAATCATTCATTGGGTAATGTTTATATTGGGTACTACACATTCTCAACAGCTTGGGTCAACGGATAAAGGACTGACTGGGTGAGACAAGGTGGACTCACTCTACTGAGACACTGCTTTCCAAAGTGACTAGTCTGCTCTGCTTTGCCCTCTAACCACAGGGGTCCCTCGGATTCTACCCTGGCTCTGTTGTCCATGCTACTTCTCTTGGTGTTCTCATCAGCATTTGTGAATTTAGTGACCATCTCTAGGGTGATGATTCTCAGATCTACCTATGCAGCCCTAACCTCTCTGCTGACTTCTAGTCAACTTAATCTTAAACTCAATATGCCCAAGATCCCCTACCCCAATAACATCCTTCAGATTTCCCAGGCTCACAATCTTGGAGCCATCGTCAGCTCACCTCTCCAGCCACTATGTTGCCAAGGACTAGTGATTTCAACTCTCAAATACCCTCTTCTCCACCCCCCCACCCCCCCCCCCATCTCTCACAGCCACCACCATGCTAATAGCCTGCTGATGGGTTGGCCTCAAGGCTTTTCCCTACTTCCATCATCCAGAAAGCAAGTAAAGTCCTGTTCCTGTGGTAGGTGTGAACACAGCTCAGCTGTGATCTGTTCCTCTCCACCCATATGAGGACACTGGGCTGCTCTCAGCTTTGGGCATTTTCTCTGGATGTCCCTCCCTATTCTTGGAATGCTCTATCTCACCACCTTGGCTTATTGCCCTCCTTGGCTTCTTCCAAGTTCCAGTTAAGACCCCTTCTAGTATAGGAAGTCTTTCCAGCTCCTCTTAATTCTAGTGCCTTCCTTCTTTTGATTATTTTCTCATATACAACCTGTCTGTCCATATTTGTCCCCAATTAGCTTCTGAGCTGCTCAAGGACTGTCTTTTACCTAAGTATATGGCCCAGTGCCTGGCACATGGAAATTGCTTAATTTATTGATACTTACACACACAAGTCACATTTAAGTTTTCTCCTAGGATTAAGCCCAGATCAGTTTTATATTTGAATATTGTTTAACTCATCTCAGTATATTCATTTATTCTCTCTGACTGAAAAAGTACTTCTAGTTCAGCAGGGATCCAAAGCCTCACTTAGTAAGAGAATTCAACTAGGTAAACCTCATATTTTGGGAAACAATTTTGAGCACCATCTGGTGTATTCTTAATGCATAGCAAGTTAGGTATAATTTTTTTCTTCCCCATCCAATGGTTGCATATGGTAAAAAATACCCTGCAGCTGTTACCATCTTGTCAGCTAGCCTGACCTGGCCTGCAGTAACAACAGAGAGTCAAGTGCTAGTTCTTTCAAAATGAAAGCCTAAGCTGACTTGTGCAAAAGGGAAATGGTTAAGAGCCATTTCTTTTTTCTATATCTAAATTAGAAATTCTAAGTCTTGTAGCAATCTTAAATAAGGTTTTGGAACTAACTTTATCAAAGGCTAGAAGAAGGGTCAGAAGGCTGGTAATTCTGTATACTGCAGATAACCTTATGAAATTTGTCCCTATGGCAACAATTTTCAGTGTTCATGGATACATTTTCAGAAGTCCTGATATTTCGCATCCCAGGTTTTTAAAACATCAGCAGTATCAGGGCTTACTAAATAATTAAGTTTTGGTTTAGTTTAATTAGTTTTTAGTAAATGCTTTTCTTTCTGGGAAAAGAGGACCTTAAGAATGCTAACTCCTAAACCAACCAAATTTCATGCACGTACCTTTGGTCAAACCAAGTACATCTACCACAGAAATCGCTTCCTTGGACAAACCAAACTTTTCCCCGCAATTTTAACAAGTCACTTCCGTCAAGACTAGCCAAACTGCAGAGATTAACACACATCCTGTTGTGACCTACTCTTGACAACACGATATAAAAGTTCTGGGTAGTTCCTTTCAAAGATACTCAATAATTCCTCCATAGAAAAATCAATTTATACAGTTGCAATAAATGCAGCAAAACAACCTGGGGATTTTAGGCTGCCCAGGCAGAAATTTTACATGGAAAACTGCAGATAATCATTCAACTCAATAAATCTGTAAACATGAACTTATAAAGATAAGTCTGCATACTTCATTATATTAAACCAGAAACGGACTTTAGTGATCAACATACGTGAAACCTTCTTGCAGAGAGCAGAGAATGAATGTTTAGCCTATTAGTTAGAATTCAAGTAGATGAGACACAGGACTAATGCCTGGGGATTGCTTTAGCTGCTTTTCAGAATGGAAATGTTGCCAGAACAACCCACAGGCTCACAGAAGATTTAGAATAGGAGGAAACTTGGAGTTCATCTAGTCCACTTCCTCCTTCACACACATAAACTGAGGCCCAGAGGAGGTGAAGAGGATGCTAAATCCCTTTTTAATTTGAAAAGTATTCAATGTGTTTAGGAGGCAAAAGCAAGAAAAAAAATCAAATGTATCAACAGACAGGCTATCCAACTTTGTGTTTTCCAAGTTTAGGGAAACGGATTCTCTATGTTCTCAGGCAATTTGGGGACACGGTTACAGAGAGAGCACTGGGTCTTACAGCTTCACCCTCATCTCCCATTTCATGCCCATCCTGCCCCATCTCTCTCCCCACCCTCCAACATTAGGTATATTTAATTTCCAAATTATTTTACCTTTGTAGCTTTTTAAATCCAAACTTCTTCCTCACAGGCTTACTTTTTTCCTTATTAGGGATAGATTGACTCCATTAACAAGGTTTGTAGCAAGCAAGACTCAATAGGCTTATGGGCCTTATTGGGTCATCACCTTTGGATGCTGCTTGGTCCTCCTTTATTTCCTTTCCACTGAAGAGGGAAAAGAAATTTGTTTAGATATTATACAATAATCTATTAAGATGTAATTGTGATAGTAATGAAATTATTGAGCTCACCTGTCATAGTTCAGGCCTCTCAATATCTAGTTCTGAACAGATTTACTTGTTTTTATTCATTGTGAATAAACTTGTTTTGATTTACTTAGAACTTGCTCTAAGTACACATATAAAAAGAAAATGGAACAATGTTGAGGAAATGTTCCTTTTTATTTTTTTTCCAGTATTAAATAACTGGTATGGACATGCAACGTAAGCTTTCTTCTCCCATTCTTTATCTAATACTAGGTTCACAACTGCAAACGTACTTTAAGAAACTGAAATACAAAACAAGTGCTTATGTTTTTGGGAATTTACTTGAGGGAATTCACAAAATGGTGTTAAGAAATCTTAAATAAGGGATGGATAGGAATTCAACAGGAAGAACAGGCGCAGTATGAGATCAAGATGGCCCTAGAGGTTAAACCATCCTTTCTGGTACCACTTTGTAAGAACTTAAAACAAAATGGCCTCATCAAACTTTGACTCAAGAGATAGAATTACTAAAAGTGTTTCTTTGAACATATGTTGGCTCTCAGTGGGCGCTTTGAATGACTCAGGTGCTGGGTCTCCTTGGCCTTGTCAGAAACTTACCTTTTCCTCCTTGTACCCCTGGCAAAAATTACTTTCCAGGGTGGTGACGAGATTGATGATATTTAGCAGTCCTTTGTATAGTGTTTTCTTTCAAATATGATCAGAGGCTATTCAGTGCCATTTACTAACTTGAAAGCAGCTGGAAAATACTCATCAGCTGTCTTCTCCTGTCTGACAAGGAGGATGGAAGTACGGTGGGAACTAGGCCGCCACCTAGTTATTCTTTCGTCTATTGGCTAGGATGGATAGTTTTTCTTTTAAAGGATAAAATAACAACAGTTTCGTACTTTTAATCTTTGAAGGCTATGCACTTTCACATGCATCATGCAATCCTGACAACAACCCTGTGAAGTAGGTAAGACAAATACTTCCATCTCTGCATAAAGGTTGGGCTCTGAATAATTAACTTTCAATGGCAAATATTCCCATTGCAAAGAAACATACAAAATAGTTGTGTTGTATTTGGATTGTGGCTGTTACTTCTAATTTACTCATGTACTTAGCACATTGCTGATGCCTAAATTAACAAAATTTCTTACCCATCTGTGGGAATTCACAATCTGTCAGCAAAATACCTAAATCTGCTATTTTCATATTATTTATAAGGCTCATTAATTTTATATGACTAAATATTTGAGAAAACATTACCATTTAAAAACCATAAAAAAGAGCAGTCAATTACATTAAAAAAAAAAAAAGATTCCTTCCTTAGGATAATAAACCTAAGAGATGTGTTTCAAAGACTGAAATAAAATAGGAAATTTTAATGTAGTTAGAGATTAGTGGGCATGGGGTTCTTTTCCCTTATATGCTGGACCTTGAAATGAAACCACCTTGTTGGGAACAGAGCCCCCTCAAAAAGTTTTGTTTTAGGTACAGATCAGTGATCTTACTGGTCTAGGGAATTCTGGGAAGAAGAAATCCCTCTGCTACTGCAGAGCAACAATTATTCTGCCACTCAGGGTTAAGTCATTTGCACAAGATTACAAAGCCAGCACGTCTTCTGGACTCAGGTTTGCTCTTGATCTATGGAGCCTCCTTAATAAGATTTAGGTTGACTGAAATGAGGTGGCCAGGTTATTTTCAGGCATTTCAAGGGAATGGAAAAATACTTTTTAATACTGACTCTGGGGGTAGCTAGGTGGTGCAGTGAATAGAGCACTACCCCCCCCCCCCAAGTCAGGAGGACCTGAGTTCAAATTCCACCTTAGACACTTAAAACTTACTAGCTGTGTGATCTTGGGCAAATCACTGAACCCCAACCCCCCCCCCCCCC
>CM053585.1:478533248-478549103 GCA_028646515.1 Pseudochirops corinnae | reverse complement strand
TAGAAAACTTTGAATTCCACATTCAAAGCGGAACAATAGAAAAGCAAATGGATTAAGAAAAAATTTTCCCCCTTTTTAGGCTGCAAAAGGGAAGGATAACGTTGACCAAAGTTGGGCTGAGAATGGGGAAGAGGGTCACACGGGAGCCAGTCTTAGTGCATATGCCAGAATCACAACGTAGATAAATCAATATGCACATAACGAAGACTAGAGAGACATTCATTTGATACTGGTCAAACTTATTTGGGAACTGATCTCTATATCCACTTATAAAGAGAGCATTGGGACCAGATGGGGTAAGGGAGAGGAGAAGGAATGGAAATGTCTTAGAAATACACCTTAATAAAGCAATAATTATTGTGGCCTGGATCAAAACATTAAATTTTCTGTCCACAGGATGTAACCTTTTTCAGACAGCAGAAGGACACTAGAAGGAAAGAGAATAATAAGATAGTTACATTTTGCATAATCATTATACCTTTTATTTACATATAGAAAGTAGCGAAACTTAAAACAACAAACCAAATGCGACTTGTACAGAAATCTTTTAATTTGTTTTTATTTTCACACATTAAAAAATGAAACACACTATACAAATGGTTGTTCATAGCAGATTACACATGGGTCCATTCAGACTTGCTCTCAAAGTGCTGCCAACATTATAAAGGCTGCCTGTGAAGACAGCTGTTAATCATATAGCCAATGTATTGATTTAAATGCAGTAGCATGCAACCCTCAGCATCGAAGGTTTGAATCCTCTCTGTTCTTAAATTAGGTTAGATGGCGTTGGTGTCCATATTTACATCCTTGAAATGTATCGATCCTGAGCAGTTCCAACGTAAATCTGAGCCGCCTGGCCGATGGGGGTCTTGGTCTCAGGTTTGACAAGGGAGGTCCGCATGGCAGCGGCCTGGCTGCAAGGAAGTTCAGGTGTTTCCTTTTTATCCATTACGTGACTATTTGCTGAGTGTCGCACAGACAACTGCTAAAAAGGTTAAGCCAAGTAACTGTAGGTGTCCTTTTCACCATCAACACGCTCCAAGTATTCTTTCTCAATGAGAATGTCAATGCATTTCTGTATGTTTATTTTTTAATAAGGAAGGAGGGAGAAAAAAAATCCATGTATTTATTCAATACCGAAGAATAAAAGCCAAGTATGCTACTGCTGCCAAGAAAACCAAAGTCACAAGAATAAAGTCCCTAACATTTGGGTTAATTCTGTTGATTTTCTAGCTCAGTGATTCCAGATTTCCAATCTACTTAGGTCATGGCCTGATTTCATACATTACATGGAGAATACCTTCCCCACATGTGACCTCTTGTTCTTTTCCATTCTCAGCTCTGATGCACCTCCTAAGAGTCTATTCTGTTCTCATCTCTGGGGTTCCTTTCTGTTGCCTTTTCTTCAAACTGTTCCTTCACTACCTGATCAAGGGACAGTTCCCTTCTTATGTAGTTGTGAGCAACCAGGAGGGAATCTTTTCCCTCTGAGAAGTCAATTTCTTTTGGGAAGGGTCTTTTCTGGGTATCACGATCTAAATTACTATTGAATTATTCTCTTGGATACAAGCACAGTTGGCCTTTAAAGAGGAGGTAAAACTGGCCTTTTGTTCATCTAAGTGACTTGTGGGCAAATCCTATTACAACACCCCCAGAGGGAGATATGGTAGCAAAGGTTCAGAAAGATGCACGAGGAATATCTTATTGAAATAAAAAATATAAAGCAACTAGTGGTGCTTTGATGAGAAACTATCCTGACAGCCCTCTCTACTCCTAGAGAACCTAATAACTACTTGGGAATCTGTCCTTGTCACGGCAGTTTTAGAATTATAATTGTAGTCAACTTTGTTTGCCTTTTCTCCAACCCACCAATTTTTTTCTTTAATGTTTAAGTTAAACAATGAAGTTGTTTTACCTTAATTACTGGCACTCGAGGTTTGAATCTTGAGGACAATTGAGTTAATACTTCTCCAAGCAATTGCTGGTGTTTTAGGACCTTTCTCATTTTCATAATCCGCACAATAGCAGCCTGAATTAAGTTGGGAAAAAAAAGATATTTATAATGCCAGTTAATTTGTTTAAAAAAAAAAGAAAGAAGACTGGAAAGTCACCTCAACAATACCATTCCTTTAGCTTCTAAGTTAGATTTGCCCTTTACAAAGTTTAACAATAGCTTTCATAATTATCACTGGCACCAATGGCCACAGAAGGGATGATCTAGTTATGGAAAATCATTTCTATTACAACTCAAACCCTAATTCAACTGAACATTCTAATGTAAAATCCTATTTATTTCTGATACCTAAATCAACAATTTTTAGTTCACTATGATTCAAATATATATCTAATTCAAATAACAAAACACTTATGATTACTGGACACCGATCCCTTTTTAAAAGTTGTGATACACAGTTAAAGTTGTTCCCAAATAAAGGATAAATAATTCTCTTCCCATATCAAAACAGTTACAAGTAAAAGTAAGGTGCTGAATGCCTCTGATAATAAAAATGGACTTAAAGGCAGCCCTCAGTTTAGTTGCTGAATTGGTTTTCAATCCTTGGGAGGAAAAAAAGCCATGTCAGACTGTGCTTGCCGGCGTAAAGGACATCCTCAAAGAGCAGATGTACCTCTATTTAAAGGCTGTTATCTAGTGATGATTACAAAAGCTATCTTGGTATATAATGACCCATTTGTCAATGATGTAGACTATGATTTACAAATAAAGACTCTTATTTAAACAACTACATAATGGTAAGTCACCTGAATCAGTAGTTTTCGATCTTCCTCTATATTTTTGTGTGTGGTTTCTTGCTCTTGTTTCTGTTCTGTCTTCATTGGCACATTGATGTTAACCCTTAATTTCTTACTATCAAGAAAATTAAGCAGAATGGTATCGGTCTCATTTTAAAATATCAAAACATCAAAATGATGACAGGTGATTTTTATTTTGCAATGTTTAAATTAGAAGTGTTTTAGGGTTCCAAGAAGCACTCTGGCAAGAATGATGACTGTCAGAGGAACTACCAAAGGCAAGCAGAAGACGGAGAGTTCAAGTCATGTTTTGAGTCTCTCATTTGTCAATACAAAGGCAGCTATTATAACCTGAATTTCCCTTATATGGACAATCATAGCCAAGCAGCTAGAATTCAGCAATGGAATAAAAATGGTGAACTGATTTGAAATGAGGTTAACATAAAGAACAATTCTTGTTAACTTAAAGTCTCATGTAAACCAATTTGAAATGACTATTATTATGATTGTAACTGATGCATCTTTGTACCTAACAGAAATAAATCATTAAATGTCATTCCTACATACTCCATGCCCTATCAGAAGTCTGTGTTTCTGGGAAAATTAACCGAGTATTGACTATTTAGCATCATGAGCTAACTCTAAACTATCCTAGCTTCTTGAACAAAAATAAGATACTTGGCACCAACTAGTTTCAAAATTTCAGAATAAGCCATCTGGGGGGACTCACTTGCCTACCATGGAACAGCTGACAAAACACAAATCCAAAAATTATAGAGAATCATAAAATCCTAGAGTTGGAAAAGATTTTGTAGGTCATTATTTCAATTCTTTGTCCAGTGTAGAAATTCTATGCTATTCCTAGCAAGTGATCATCACGTGCCTCAATTAAAATAAGATCGACAAGGAGAATGTAGTGTTATAGGAGTATCAAGATATCAACAGGCTATGTGAAAACCATGCAAAAGTATTAAAAAATACTGTTTCGCCGCATCAGGTTAGCATAATTTACTAAATTTTCTATAAATTCACTACAGCATATAAACTGGCCTACTTATATATGATCTACATTTTACACCACATGTGCTAGTAACTGCTCTTTCTACCAAAGTTTAATATGATACTTTTACAATTTGTCCTTGTTCACGTTAGCAAAGAGCAATGCACAAACATAATTAGCAAGCTTTTGGGTGGTTTTCGTGAAAAGAAGGATCACTAAAAAGACCACATGACTCAGAGTTGAAGAGGATCCCTTCTGTTACAACTGAGGAAGGAGAGGCACAGATGTGATTCGCCCAAGGTCAGATAGGAAGGCCAATGATGGCTTTATATCTGAGGAGCTGGTGAGAATCTTATCCTAATTCCCTGCACAATCAGAATACTATAATTTACTGGGCTGTTATAACATGGGATTATATGTAGGCTCACCTTCCAGTTACGTAAGATGAAATAAAAAAGCACAATTTTCAATATTCCATAATTTCAGAAATAAACATTTCTTTTATCCTCAGGGGGGAAAAAAAGAGTAGAGTTCCCTAAAATATCTCATTTCTCATCTAGAACAATAATATCTTGGGGGCATTCTTTTTATAGATGAAAAAAATGCCTAAAAAGAATTCATAATTTTTAATAACAAAGTTTCTAAAGTGTAGATTAGAAACAAACAAGTATTCACTAATCATTCTTTTATCTACTTAGGTTAGATTTTCCTTACTTTTTATAACCAAGAAATAATTTTATTAAGGTATCTGGCTTCAATTCCACCTCATCAACATTTGCATTTTCATCTTCCAAAACCTATGAAGAAAACAACAATTACTATGCATTTAATAAAACAATTTCCTCTAACAATGTTAAAAAAAAATTAGAGGACATACCAATAACTTTGACTTCAATAAAATCTGCAGAACCTGTGCCAAAATATCCTATGATTACAAAGAAAAAAAAGTCAATCCAAGTACATTTTTCTTTCAAAGTAATCAAAGGTATATATGAAATATTAATATGTAAAATTGTAAGACTACAGACACCAAAATAATTATAATATAAATATCTAAGAAAAATTTGACACTCTAACCCTAAGATTGGGACACTAAATAATTACAGTCACAACCTTAAGTGGCCCCTTGAAATTTGGTAAAAGATGTTATTTCTGAAAAGTAGTTACACAACCTTGGCTATAGCTTTGTGAACAAAAGCATTTACTGTCAATGCAAGGGCATCCTACAACTTGTATCCAGTGTGGGCAGCCACGGTCACTAACCCCTCACCTCCTTTTTGATTAGATTAAAATAAACAGTGGTGAAGATACAATGCTTTCTGTAGGCTCGAAACAAGCTGATTATAACATCTAAAAAGAGGTTTGGGGCACAAAGAGCACCAATATTTCATTTTAGTAGAAACTATAACCTAGTAATTTGGAATACAGCCTACAGAGAATGGCCATATGCTGCACAGGAAACAAACAGCATCCACCATTATATGCACACACGTATACTGCTCCTTTATGTCTTAGCTGACTTATCACCCAGCACTCAATGTCATGGTGATGAATCTCTTCAAATGGTTTTTAGAAATTGCAAAAATTCAAGGTTAGTAGGGCCTTACCACAATAAGGCACTAGAGTAGGATTCTGACTCCAGTAGATGATTGAAAAAAAAAAAAAAAACGGGCGTGTCATTTCATTTGTGTAGGAAACTTCAATATGGACAGTTCCTCCACAGATGCAGAACAGCAATCTGTCTGGACTTCTGGTATTGAGAGATTTGCCAGGGCACTGAGAAACTGAAGGCCTTGCCAATGACAGCTAACCTGTGTGATACTCTCTCTGCTGACGACCTCACCTCATCACTGACAGATGTGGAGCCATTCACTGAGCCTTCCTTCCCATGGCCTCTCCCTCCTCTCTCAGTGCACGGCTCTCCAACATCTCTCATGAAGCAGCCTGAGCTTCACAGGCCCTTCCGACCTACATGACCAACCTCCAGTCTTGTGGGGAAGTTCAGGCTCTTTCTGGCCCAGCCCCTGCTACTGCTACCCGTCAGTCTTCTTCTACCCACCACCCTGGCATCCAGTTGCACTGAAGGACTTGCTGGTCCCCATAAAGGACACTCCACATCTTCTCTATCTTTGTACTGGCTCGCCCCCATGCCTCTAACTGTTTACTTACTTCTCCATCTTTTCCTGGTTTCCTTCAAGACTAAGCTTAGATATCACCTTGTATAAGAGGCCTCCTCAGAGACCACCTCCCAGTTACTCTGTACACAGTTTTTTTTTTCTTTAGTCATTTACACTATCTCATTAGCATATTAACTCCTTGGGGTGGAATGACTGCTTTTACCTTTCCTTGAATGCCTAGTGCCTTAGTGTCTGACACATGGTTAAGTGTCTAAAAAAAGAATGAATAAGTAATAAAAAATATGTTTAAATTATAAACACAAATATATAGCATTAATAAACTAAAGGAATTTTATACATGAGTATTAAAGAAAATTAAAAAATATAAGAGCATGACATAGTAGGAATAATGCCTGTTTATGTTAAAGAAAAGGGGGTGGGAGGTCAGTTCAAATGCTCCACATTAGTCATTCAGTTCTGAAGAATAATACATGGTTGTGTCTTTTGCTTTGGCCAGATTTAAAATAATTTTTTGAAAAGAATTTACCAATTTTCCTAAATTGAAAGAGGTAGAAAGACAGGTATAAAACAAGGCATAAACACAGAAAACAACTTATTAAATAAAATAGACAATGTGATTTAGAAAAAGTCTTATGGGAGGCGTGAGGGGTGAACTTTTCAGGAGCAATAATTGAAACCCAGAAGTTATGAGAGAGAACTGTACTCTTCCTACCATCTTGCCTAGGCTGGAAGAACGATGGCCACCTGCCAGGACCTGATCCCAATAATGACTGAAACTGTTGTAATGTGCTCTGTTTTTGGGACCATGGCTGGTTTGTCCCTTCCTATACAGCCTGGTGACAGACCTCTGGCTCCCAGAAGCCCATCATATTTGTACCAAATTTAGCATGGATCCAAAGTAGTTTTATGTCTACTACAGCTCAGAACTTCCCAAATCAAGTAATCCACCAGTATTGGCCTCCTACAGTAGCAGGGTTTACAGGCACATACCGCCAGCCCTAACTTATACCTTTTCCATATTATCTACAACAAAGAAACCAGTAACACATTTAGAAAGGATATAATGCAAAGCTATTGGGAAAGGAGGACAATACCATTTTTATTTGAGTGCTGTCTGTTAACTGCTGTACAGTGTAGGCATCTTCTGTGTTGTATTGCAATAGGATTGCCATCTGGAATGTCGATGCCTTCGAGGTATCACCAAAACAACAGAAAGAGAAGAAATTTAAATTCTTGCCAAAAATATAAAGCACAAGTTCAAAGGTCTCATTTCTGAGTCAGAACTGAAGTTATCTAAATGGTTAATTTAGGTTACAAAAATATTTTATAGCACAATTGTAAGAACGGAAGTAAACTTATTTAAAAGACAATGTCAAATGCCATTAAAAAATCACAAAGTAACTTTGGTGATAAGGAAATCTTCTCTATGATTCTTTAATGATGTACCATATTGCCCTAAGTAATCTATTTTCCTAAGACATGGCTGTGTATAGTAAAGATGCGCATTTCGTGGTGGCCTTTATTTTTATATTTGCTTTTAAAAACAAATATCCTTTTTCACTAAGGACCACAGCAACGCTAAAATGCTGATACTCCTCAGTCTCCTGCCATACCAAAGGCTCTTATTATCCCTTTAAAAACAATCATGTGCTGCTGTAATACTTATATTAAGATGTTACAGAAAAGAACCAGAAAAGCAACGGATTACCAAGAAGTCTTTTCCTTTGACATTCTCCTATCACTTACAACATGAGAGAACTATAAGCTGATCTCACACTCAAGAAAGGGAAAGGAAAAATAAATGATTAATCATGTATCAGTTCTTGGCTATAATTAGATAGTCATGTAAACATCTGTATGATTTACCACAGGAAAAAAGATAAGAAGTCTGAGAAATGGTCACTGGAATCTTTGCATTTCAGGGTGGACAGAGGGACACTTCTATATCTTCTTTGGGGAAAAATCAATGTCCAATGGTGTGGCATTACAAATGATTTATTCCTTAGAGCAGAAATAGCTAAGATGCTCTAATGTAACAAAGAATATTCTCAGATTAAGTATTTGCAAAAATCATTCTTAGCATTCTCAATAACCAAAAGTAACACAAAAATGGCTAACTTATGAGGAAGAAAATATTTATTTGAAATATACCTTATAAAAAGAATCTCAAACACTGTTATAGTATTCATGTAAATAAGTCTTTAGTTTAGATTCCATTGTATGTAATCACAAACACTTCCCCCAATACAAACTGATTCTTACCTGCAAGGTGTATCTGTTTTTAAAACAGTTGGTTACCAATTCCCCTTTAGACAGCTGATACAACCAAGTCAATTTTCTGCCACTATGACGACTAGCATAAAAAGCAGTAAAACGCTGATAACTGCGTTCCAACTGTACAGAAAGAAAGCATTTTAAAGCAATATAAGTATCTGTTGTCAAATTTTACTAAAAGCACTTGTAAATATGGAAACAAATCTAAAGTATAAGCACGTTGGTGATCCTTATGTGAAGTTTTTGTCTTTTTTTAATTTATAAGGCAATCATTTTTAAAATACAAAGCACACGAAATAGACGTAATTTCCATTTTAAGAGAAGGGGATGAGATTACCATGGTTATGACTAGTAAAGGGAAATCAGTTCATTTATTAAGCACTTATATGTACGGCACAATATTAGGCACTTAGGATAAAAAGATGAAACAGGGTGACTTAGGTCCTAAGGTTGAGGAAGGTGAGATATGTACATTCATCACAATACAAATAAACAACACATACAAAGGGAGATCCATATGACATACTCAGATTTGAGAGCCCAATTTGATCTGCTAATGATCTGGAAAGACTTCACTGAAGAGGTGACCAATAATTTGGGCTTTGAAGGATGTGGGAATGAGGCAGAAGAACCATGTGGGATGTTGCAAACAAACACAGAGAGGAGGGAAAGAGTAGGATAAGATCAGGAAACAGTAAATTCAACACTGATGAAACATAAAAGTTTTCATAAAGGGGAATTGTGGGTATACTATTCCCTCCCCTGGCCCCATCTTTCACATATGCCAAAGAGATGCTGCTAAAGCATTGGTCTGACCAGGTAACCCTCTCCCTTCTTGTTCGAATTCAAAAAGCTTCCTATCTTGGTAATCTGGCAATATGTTATTCCCTCAGACACTTTCATGTTCTGGCCGAACTGCTATCCTTGTACACAACATTTCTCATTCTGTCCCCTCTCTGCCTTTTGCAGCGGTTGGCTCCCATTCCTGTACTGGTCTCAATTTTTGCCTTTGCCTCTTAGAATCCCTAGCTCCCCTCTTAGAACTGCACATATGCTCCCTCCTATAACCAGTCTTTCTTGATCTTTCTGACCATTTGTCCCCCCATTCCTCACATTCTTTTGTATTCAACTCTCTATCTTGCAGATAGTCTTTTATAAATATTTAATTTCCTCCTAGTTTGGTAGAAAGGAGGAGTAAGACTACTTGGTACTCGTCTTTGGCACTTAATAAATCCTTGCTGAACGTCTAAGGATGGGACTTGTACTTCTGGACCAAAGAGGAAAATACAGACAGAGCAGACTCCTGACCAGGAGAAGAATATACCCAACAAAGACTGGTAAGAATCTATTTGCCTGGAATTTTGCAAAATCGAATAAAAAAGGCTTTAGGTTGAGAAGGGGGAGGGACTATTGCTTAACCACCAAATTAAATTCCATGTAGAAAAGCAACAATGTAAGAAGAACAGCAGTAACATCCAAAGGTTTGACACTTTGATGGCTCTGCCGGTGATCATGTAAAGTGAGTATTCCCTCCAATGATGGTCACAACATACCCATGCCTTTTCTTCCTATGTGACTCCTACACAAGGAATCCACTCCATATTCTCAGTGCCCTCCTCTCTATCTCAACATTGTGTGGACACCAAAGATGTAGGTGGGGTGTCTACTGAGATAGGCTACCTCATGCTTATTACATGACCAAATCACCTTTTCTTGTCATACATTTCTCCACATATTTATACCCATGCTCTCCTCTGCAATTCTTTCCTGGCAACATGCTGTGGCCTCTTGGGCACCTTGCTCTACTGCCTTTGGGTAACCCTCAACTTAACTTCTTCAGAAACTGGGGTATTTCATGACTCAAAGTTAAAGAGCATCACTGCAAAAATGCTGTTACTGAAAAGATGGGCCTCAGTAAGAAACGTGGGGTTATTAAGAACACTGTCCAAAATTAAGCTTCTCTAGCTCAGTCATCCTGTTCAATTCTGCAGCCTCTATCCATAAAGATGGATCTAATTACAAGGTAAATTTGTTGAAAAGCTCTTTGAGAAAAAAAGGGTTTTTCAGTAGGCCAGTACCTCAAATGTATCTTCCCATTCATACACACTGGCGTACTATACTAAAGGCACTGAACTCTGCCTCTCCAGCCAATTTTATAGCAAAAGTAAAGACTCATTTTAATTTCTACTCAGGAAAAACAAACTGGATGAAAAATGTTAAGATAGGCGGTTCATCAACATGTTTATTTTTGATAGACAATGAACTGGGCTTAGAACTGAATAATAGAAAGAAACTGAGCTGGATTATGATTATGATCCTGGACAGTGCTCCCAGTGATACGAAACTGAACATTCCAATAAATTTCCACTGTTTCAATACCAATATTCTTTTGGAGATGCTATCTGAACGTGAACTGTGAATACCAGAATTCTGAAAACTTAAATTCCTGTAGGCTATAACATGTTGGTGTGGTGGGAATAAGTACGTTTCAGCATGTTACCAGAAATATATTATGTTTGAGAGGTGGCATGAGAGACAAGATTCAGGAAATATTTAACTACAGAAGCTGATGAGCTAAGCATGCAGTGTCAATGATCTATGACAGATAAACAACTCAGCTAATATAAGATGGAAGTGTTAACAGAACAAGAGAAAGGCTTTTTAAACCTTCCAGCATATTTCGGACAAGTTCTCTGGAGGATTTTTGTGAAAACATACATTAGAGGTACATTAAGAGAAGAGGCAGAAAGGTGTGGGTTGTCATGTGTTTCACTGGGGAATGTGCCCACGATGAGAAGCGATAACCAACACACCAAAATACTGCCATATGAGCAAAGTGTTTGCTATGAAGATACTTCGTCAAACTGATCTCTCTATGCTAAAACACACAACCTCTAAAGCGTGGTTTTCAACCTTCCTAATGCTGCGCGCAACCCTTTAATACTCGTATGTGGGCGTATCCGCATGTGGGCAGTGTCTATGTCTTGCTTCCTAAGACCATCGGAAATGTGTGTTTTCTGATGGTCTTAGGTGACCCCAAAGGGGGTCCACAGGTTGAGAACCCGTGACCCACAGGTTGAGAACCACTGCTCTACAGTCAAGTACTGCTCCCTATTAAAAGCCCTTGCTATGACTTGGTTATTGAAACAGCCATTTTGAAAGGTTTCTGAGATTTGTTTAAGAAGATTTAACATGGCCAGCCAATGGAATATTTTTTGGTCTAAGATTCTCAGGTATATAAGTATTTTAAGTTAGTTTTTATTATCTGCATCAACATGAATCATTACCTCAGAAGGCAGGGCAAATGTACAAGACTGCTGAAAGGGCCATGATCCAGAACTCAGAACTTGAATACTGAAATCCACTTAAAAAAAACAAAACCAAACCTGTAAATGTCAATACTTTATCAGGCACTATAAATTATTACTCTATATTCAGACAAACTTTTTTTCTTTTTTTCCAAAGCATAAAAGAGAAACATTCTATTTCAGACAAAATAAGAAAACTAAATCAACTTTTACTCCAGAGAAGTTTCATTTCCCCTTCCAAACAGCAAAAACTTTAGTGTTCTTTTAATTTTTTGAACGATTAATCCCACGTATATATTTTAATACTCCCATGGGTTCTGCTCTGAATTACTCACATTGTTATTACTGAAGACATGAACAAGAATCTTAGTTTCAATCACTTTCATTGCAATAATGAAGTAACAGTTACTGAATTTTAGTGACAAGTACATCACCTTGTTTGTTTCTTTTGTTTATCACTAAGAATAAAGAGCTGGCTCTAATTCTCAGTATACGACTGTCCACATAACTCAACGGAGGACAAAAGAGAATACAGTGTGAGAGGCAGAACCTTGCTGCTTGGGGTGTCCATGTCCATTGGTGTACTACTTGTTTAGCTGTCTGACCTCTGACAATGGACTTGCCTGAACTACAGTTTTAGTACCTGTGCTGCCAACCTCAGGGCTGGCATGGCAGAAAAGCAGTCAGCCCTAGATAACTGGGCAGCCTCCCCATCCCACCTTTTTTCACTTTATTTTTCTTTATTTTTTTGGAGGGGAAGGTAGGGCAATTCGGGTTAAGTGACTTGCCCAACGTCACCCGGCTAGTAAGTATCTGAGGCCGCATTTGAACTCAGGTCTTCCTGACTCCAGGGCAGGTGCTCTACTTACTGTACCACCTAGCCATCCTATCAGTCACCCTTCTTAAACACCTTTCACTAGAAAGCTCCTCTACAAAATTACATTAGTACTTGAGCTTTACCTCAACTATCCATAGTCTACATTTCTGTATTTCTTGCACTACAGTCAAAGTAAAAAGAGCTAAATTCTCCAAAAGGGTGAGGCCTTTAAAAGAAATACTTACAGTCCAGGGGTTCTGAATTTGTGAGGTGCTTTTTGAACTGCTCATTTAAGTCTTTGCTCACACCAATGTCTTGAAACATTCGCTGAAGTTTGGATGTATATTCAAATCCACATGCTTGCTGAAATACATTCCAAAGCAATTTCAATATAAAAAGATCAATTTCCTTAATGACACAGCACAAAGTACATACTTTTTCAGAAATCACCTCATAAATGTTGTGCATATCACTAATATAAAACTAAAAATTAATAATGGTGATATCATTTAAGTTACATTATTATTCATGTTATAAATTTCAATGGAATTGCAAAAACGATTTTAAAAAATTTAAACGCTACTTGACACTCGACTGTAAATTGCAGTAAATTATTGTATATGTAAAAATTATATGTAATCTTCAATTAAAAACACTCTTGAGCTGAAAATCTTTTAAGCCACTTGAAGACTTTAAAGAATATAACTTATGTTCAATGATATTTTTGTTAATAAAGTGCATTCCAAGTTCCAACGTGAGAAGGCAAGAATCTCTCTTTCCCGTTACAGATTAAGGATTACTCTTTCCCTCACTTCCAGGGTAATACAAAGAAACTCCCCAGCTTCAAGAACTTTTCTGGAGACCAGAAGCAAGAGGGGGAAGACAAAAGATAAAGAGGGGCAGGGACGTTCTATTGGGGTTAATATTTTTTGGTGTTAAGTCTGTCACCCTCACCCATCCCTGCTGTCTTTCTAAGAGCCCTAGAAAACAGAGCATTTACTTCACTTTCTACTGACATCATCTGCAGCTTTCATGCAGGGTTTCCTGACTCTGCTCCAGTATGGAATGGAACAGATTTTCCATTAGTCACTGGCCCCTGAAACAAGGATACAGCCCTTCTGAAGAATTCTAAGGGCTTTTACTGCTAATAATTTGCAAGCAAACAGATGAGCACAAAAAGACTACCTCTTTAAGCCTCACATTTACCCAGCCCTTCTTCTTCTTGACATGACCCTCCCTACATGGCCATGTCACATATAGATGCTAATGGTGGGTCTTGGGGTACACAAAAGGAAAAAAGTAAGGTTCATCTGTGTTTTGGTTGAAAACTCAGCACTGGTTATCTTAGGCATTACATTACAAAAGATGCATTGGTCTTTTGGGTTGAAGAACTGGACAGGGCGGTAGACTGGTCGGTAGGAAGGAAATGAAGATATCCAATAGGACTTTAAGATGCTGCCTACTAGACAAGCAATTAGCATTGGGGAATAGCAATGGTGCTGAGGGAATGTAGGAATGGTAATAGGAAATACCCTGTCACCTTTCTCCCACTACACTCTGCTCCTATTCTGAAAAAGAAAATGGGAAGTAATGACAGGACAGAGGATGGTCTGTGTCAGCAGTAAGCTTCAAGAGAAGGCACGCTTCACATGAGGGTAAAGGGGTTTTAGGAGAATGGCACCAGAGTACATTTCTGGGATCACTTGCTTGGTTCAAAAGTAAAGGATTTAAATGATTCCTATGATAACGGGGTGCCCCAGGGAATATTTTGTCATCCATGATGTCAAACTCAAAAGAACAAATAGTTTTGTTTTGTTAGGGCTGGAGGTGGTGATGGTGGTGGAAGTTGCCACATGTGGCAGATACTTCTAAGCACCTTTATTACCCACTATATAAAGCATTTAATTTTATTTGTCCTTAAAGTACTTATCCAAAGCTTCAACATGGCCTATAATTCTAATTCCCTGGCATCTGACCAAAAAAAAATTTTAAATGCTCCCTGTCCATCTTTCATGATTTTATTGACTTAATTGATCTTTACATTCCTTTTTTTCTACCGACTCTCTGATGATATGAAAATCACTTTGGATTGATCATTTTATTTGCCCATCTATTTTCCTTAGGCACATTATGCGTCAGGCAGCTGGTGGTACAGTTAATACACAGAGTACTTGGAGTCAGGGAGGCCCGAGTTCAAATCTGTCCTCAGACACTTCCTAGCTGTGTGACCCAGGGAAGTCACTTAACCTCTGTTTGCCTCAGCTTCCTCATCTGTTACATGGAAATAATAAGAACACCTACTACTGAACACTGATGGGAGGAGTAAATGAGCTAGCTGTGAAGCCCTTAGCACAGAGCTGGCACAATGTCAATGTTAACTGACATTACTACTACTTTTATTCTCTTAGTCAATAATTAGAACTGTACACAATATCCTAAGTACGGATGAATATCTCACAATACCTTCTTTAAAAATACCCAGCATCTGAGGAGAGCAGAACCAGGAGAACTTTGTACACAATCACAGACACATCATATGTGTGATGACTAACTTTGATAGACTAGGCTCCTCTCAGCAACACACAGTTATAAGACAACTCCAAAGATTCATGATGGAAAGGGCATATTCACATCCAGAGAAAAAACTACAGAGTTGGAGTGGAGATTAAAGCAAACTATTTGCTCACTCTCGTTTGTGTTTTGTTTTGTTTTATCTCTTTTTCATTGTTATAATCCTTCAAAACATGACGTTCAACGTGAAGGTATTTGTAGAACCTATACTTGATTACATGCTGCTATGGGGGGTAGGGGGAGAAAATTTGGAACTTAAGAGATTGTGGAACTGAACATGTAAACTAAAAGTAAATAAAAAGACATCAATTATTAAAAAAAAAAATACCCAGCATTTTCTGAGTACAGTAGCACATTGGGCTGCCTTTTGGAAATGATTTCTAGATTACCACAATGACTTCTAGATTATTTCCTGGGCTGTAATACTGACAAGCTGTTATCGGAATCTGAAGATCTTCCCTGCCCCTAGGCCCCTTGATAGACTTAAGTGACTCTGACAACCTTCCCGGATTTGAAAATAGACTCTGACCCCTAATAGGCTGAATGTGATCACACGGAACCTGTGGGGGGGAGGCTTGTTTTTCATTTTTTGTAATTGGGCAGTGGGTCAAGAGGGTTGTGACATTCTCTGATCCAGGAGAAGGCTATATATATCCTCATTTGAGTTTCTGCTTTGGGGCTCACTTTGGAAAGAGTTGTGTGATTTGGCCAGACGAGACTCTGGGCAGCCGTTGAGCCCCCTGGCTTTGAAAACCCAGATGTTGGTGCTTCCCTCTCTGGTAACTGACAAGGTATGGATGTAATGGTCAGATGGCTGGAGGCCTGTCTGCTGATCTGTTTCTTTGTCTGCTTGTAACTTCTGTTTGTATTCCCTGAAGTTCAGGATGCTGACTTTTCCCCTGAACTAGGTAAATGATATATGTTTGATTGATTAAAGTAAGATTGTTAACCCATTTTGAGTTGGCTTTCCTTTAGAAAAGCAGATCTAAGAACCTG
>CM053585.1:478512907-478533148 GCA_028646515.1 Pseudochirops corinnae | reverse complement strand
AAGAATTTTTTAAAAATGGACCACAGAACATTTAGGGGCTATAGCTGGTTTGTGTGGGATGATGGTAGCAAAGGTGGTTTTATGAAATGGAATTAAACAGCACTAGCTCAAGTACAGATGTAGGAGAATGTCTTTGGAAGGACACAGAAAGGGAAGGAGAGCATAAAAAAGTGGGGTACAG
Organism: Pseudochirops corinnae; assembly: GCA_028646515.1. Lineage (NCBI taxonomy): Eukaryota > Metazoa > Chordata > Mammalia > Diprotodontia > Pseudocheiridae > Pseudochirops > Pseudochirops corinnae. Next base: position 478,532,967 of record CM053585.1, on the reverse strand, counting down.
AAGTAGACCAAGTTCGCTGGAACAAACAAGTTACCCTCTGGAGCAGCTGGTTAGAGGAATGTCTTGAATACCAAGTTAGGGATCGTGAGCGCTGCCAAGTTAGGGATCGTGAGCGGCAAATGGGGAGCCCTGAAAGGTTCTGGGGTAGAGGAGACATGATGACAATGAATCTACTCCTATGTAATGCAAAACATGCAATTCTAAGACTTTGTAAGTTCCCGTAATTTATAGTTACTTGCTTAGCTAGTTTCATTCCAGGTATTAACATCTTTAATAAATGTTTCCAAAAAACTCCAAGAAGATGAAATTCAGTAGAGAAAATTTAAACTAACCTTCAGTTTAGAGATCATGCTGGCCTCAGCATCATCACTTGCACTGTTCTGGTGCACAAGTCTTTTTGCCAACATTTTAGCATAGAATTTTTGAAATACATCTTTATCCTCAATGTACTTGAAGACAACCATCTGTCAAAACAAATATTAGGAATCATTTAAGACACATTTCTATATTTGTTGACCTAAAATCACGGTTTATTGCTTTAAGACTTAAAAGGCCATATATTTCAATATTGTGAAGTGCTTAAAAAAACAACCCATATAATCCTTGGAATTACATTTTAGAATCAATTTTCCAAATCACAATGAGTTGGCCCATTTCTGATTTAACTTCTCATTTTAATTATAACCCCATAACAAAAGTATGTGATTAAAGTCAATAACTAAGACTGACTGAGAGTCTTCTTTATTAAGCACCTTACCACTTGATTAAGTGTATCTTCTAGCTCTGCTTCTTCTGGGTTCTTGGAGCTGAAATAAATTTAAAAAGGCATAAAACTCAGGCTGTAATGACATCATGAATTAAAAATAGACAATCTTACAAAATAATCATATAATAAAGCTAAGAAAAAATACAAAGAAAGAAATAGCAGTTTGGAAAGACTGCAAATTGAACATTTCAGAGTAATAAACCACCAGGAAATTATACTGATCCAAACAATCATTTGAGTAACATAAAGGCAACCCTTTATTTTTTTTTCCTTCTAGCTGTTTGCTAGTTCTGCTTTAAAGATCATTCTGAAACCACTTAAGAAGGCAATAATTTCTAGGCAAGAGATAATGAGAATATGAACTAGGGTGGTAGCTGTTGGAGAGGACAGAAGGAATTCGATACGAAGGTAAAAATGGCAAGATATGGCCAATGACTGGATACATGAGGTGATGGAGAATGCAGCATCAAGGATAATGCTGTAGGTATCAATCTAGGTGACAAAAAGGATGGTGGTACAGTGCCTGTAACAAAGAGGAAGAAGACAGGTCTTGAGAGGGAAAGAAAATTAATTCAGCTGTGTGTGTGAGGAGTTTGAGATGTCTCTGGAATATACAGTTTGGAAAGTCCAATAGGCAATTAATGATGAGAGGTTGGATCTAAGGGGAGAGACTGGGACTAGAGATATAGAACTAGAAATGATAGTTAAATCCATTATAGTTAACTAATAAGGTTACCAAGAAAGAGAGTGTATAGAGGAAGAAAGGAAGGCCTATGACAGTCCCTTGGGGAAAATCCATATTTAATAGGTACTGACACTCATGATGAACCTATAAAGGAGATAGAGAAGGAGCAGTCAAACAAGTAAGAGAACAAAGGCAGGAGAAGAATAACAAAAGCCCAATGAGAGCATGAAGGAGAAAGTGGTCAGTAGTAGCGCCAAATGCAGCAAAAAGTTCAAGAGGGATGAGGAATGAAAAAGGAGAGAACGGCATCAGTTGCATGACGAAGTTGGAAGCCAGTGTGCAAAGAGTTCAAGATTAAGTACAGAAATGGAGGAGATAAATATAAACAGCTTTTTCAAGGAGTTTGGCTGAGAAAAGGAAGAGAAGTACAGGACGATAGCTTGACAGTGAAGAGTTTTTAAGAATGGAGGTTTGAGTGTATTTGAAGGCAAGAGGGAAGGAACCAGTATATAAGGAGGAGGTTAAAGATTCAAGGGAGATACGGACTGGAGAAGATAGGAGGGGATGAGATCCAGTGCACATGTAGAGAGCCTGGCCTTGGCAAGGAGAAGGGCTGCTTCTGTTTATCAGATGCTGGTGGAAGAAGGAAAGAAAGGAAGATGTGAAGAGGTTTTGATATGCAAAGAATGGGAGAAAAGGGAGCTCAGGTTGAATGGACTCAATTTTCTCAGAAAGAAGGAAGCAAAGTCCTTGGAGCTAAGAGAGGGGTAGAAGAAGGCATTGGAGGCTTGTGTAGGGAAGAAAAAGTTTTAATAGCTTTCGATGAGTGTGAGATTGGGAATCAATTAGGGAGGAATAAAAAACTGCTTTTGTTGCAGAGAATCCAGGTGAGATCATCTATGACAGTAACATAAAAATAAATTTTAAGATGTGTAACATTGAATTCACAAGGATGTAATGAGGTTGTCAAATGAAATAATGTATGTAAAGCACATTTCATGGACTTTAAAGCTTCTTATGACAATCAATCAAGAAGCATTTATTAAGCACTTAAAATACGTCAAGAATTGTGCCAAGGGCTGGTGATGAAAAAAGGGCAAAAACAGTTCTGGGCCTGAAGAAGTTCACATCCAGAGGGAGGAGACATTATGCAAATACAGATGTGTACATCTAAGACATGTACGGGGTATGTGTATGAGTATGTAACCTTAGCGAGAAAAACCATAGCGGTTGTGTGGGGCTGGCTCTGCAGAAAGTGGCATATGAAGGAATCCAGAGAGGCCAACAGGTAAAGATTCAATGGCAGAGCAAAGCAGGCACAGAGGACAGCAGGTACAAAACCAGAGTCTGAATACTGAGAACCATGTAAAAACAACAGTAAATAAGCTGGCACCGTTAAACCCGGAAAAACAGGAAGAGGCTACACGGTGAGGACTTTTAGATGCAATAGTAGATTTTACATTTGATGCCAGAGGTAATGGGAAACCACTGGAATGTACAGAATGGCAAAGTAACATGGGTAGATTTGTGCTTTAGGAAAGACAGTGGCAACCATGTGGAGGATGGAGAAAAGAAGGGAGACTTGAAGCAGCGTAATCAATTAAAAAGCTGTATCAATAATCCAGACAAGAGGTGACTAGAACCTAAACTAGGGTAGGATGGTAGTTCTGTAGGGAGAAAGCATAGTATGTATATGAGAGATAGTGTAAAAGAAGAAATTACAAGATTTGGCAAGTGACTGAATATATGAGGTGCAAGCAAGGAGTTTAAAAGGACACCTGTGAGCGAGCCTGAGGGACTGGACAACAACAGGGCCCCTGACAGAAGAAGGCAGTGTTTGGGGTTGAAGTTAAGGGGCCCCGTTTTTGACATCAATGCGAGTTGCATGTGCAGCATCCAGTTTGAAATTTCTAACAGGGTGTGAACATGTGGCACTAGAACTCAGGATAATGACTAAAGCTGGGCCGGTGACACATAAACGCTGATCATCATATTCTAATTCACAGAATTTTTATGGGAACGATGGTCATTTCAGACAATCCCATGAGTCCTGTTTTTACTTCATACTGATAGTACACAAAAATATCCACAAATCTCAGGTAAGATTCTGTCTATTTTAAAAATGTTAAGGCAGCTAATACCTTTTCTTCAACAAGGAATCACAATATCGGGCCAACAACTCAGGAGATTTACTTGATGACTGAGCCATTTTGGTTACTGCATTGTTGTTTATAAAGCGACCACAAGCCTGTGAATTATACAAAACACAGTTTAAGAAAATTCAACATTAAAAGACAATGTCAGTTTTAACATAAATATACTTACTTTATCAAGTGCAGCCACAAAGCCAGCATCATTGTTGAATGCTGACATTACTAGTGCATTATATTTCTTATGAACATCCAACACTGTCTGTACATACATTTTGGGGTCCTTAAGGGAGGGAAAAACAAGAGAAGGTAGTTACTGGATGGTAAAGTTGTTCAGTTATTTTAATGTATTAGCTCAAATACATTCATCATTCAGTTCATATTACCTTTGGGAGGACAACTGAGAAGTGAGATCAGAAAAAACCTCTAGTCTTTTCTTTTAAGTTAAACGCTTTAGCATATTGAAGAGGGGCAGGAAGGTAATTATTATGTATTAAATGTCATTTTCACCTCACTTAAAACCCAAAGTCTAATGTTAAGAACAAATATACTGGTAGCCAAATTATCTGAAATATGAAGATTCTATTAAAAAAAATTACTCACTGAGTAACTAGATTCTGATTATCTCACAGTTTGAATAAAGACCAAATATAAACTTGTCACCAAAGGACTCAATTATTCCAGCAGAGCTAAGTGAAATAAACTGAGGGCTAGAGAAGTTCAACTGCAGCTGAAGTAGTCAGGAAAGACTTCCCAGAGGAGCAAACCTTTTAAGAATGAGCAGAACCAGTTGGAGGAAAAATGGAGATATCTGATTAGTTAAGGAGCAAGACATGGGTATAGGAATGAACATGCTGTATTCATGTGCTAGTAAAAGAGATGATTTTGAGAAGAGGTTTGTGTGCTGCAAAGCCACGAGGAATAAAAGAGACTTATTTTAAGCGAGGGGACAGACAAAAAAAAAGGCAAAAGACAGCTTCTGCCCTCAAGGAGCTCACAATCTAATAGGGGCAGGAGGAAACAAAATACGGCAATAAACAAACTTATATACACAGTGGCTATATACAGGATAAATAAGAAATAATTAACAGAAGGATAGTGCTAGAATGGGGTTGGGGAAAGATTTCCTGTAGAAGGCAGGATTTCAGCTAGGACTTAAAAAGGAAGGCCTTCAAAGTCCGATTATGAAGCACCAATAAGGGATTCAGAGTAAGAGAAGGATGATCTTCCTAATGTATAGTTCTGACTATTTTAATAGATGGATAAAGGATGGACTGAAAAGGGGAGTGACAGGAAACTTGAGAAAGAATGAGGACCAATTAGGGTGGTGCCAAGTTTGAAGAGAGAAGAGAGGGTGAATGAGAGATGCTGTGACAGGCAGAGAAAAAAGGAAAAGATGATTCACATTCTGAACCTGTGTATCTGGATGGGGGGTGGTGGTACATCAGAAATAAGAAAGGTCAGATTATGGATGGCAAATGATAAATTCAGTATTGGACGTACTGAGTTTCAAATGCTGGCAGGCCACCTAGGTAGAAATATTTGGCAGGTAGCTCAAGATAAAGACCTGGAGAAGAGTGATAGAGGATGTACTTAAGAGAGAAAAGCTTGCAATTACTTAGGAATTTTTAAAATAAGCACAGAATGACATTTTGGCTTAAGGTGGCACCACCAGAACAATGACATATTTCAAGGGAAAAACCTGACAAGCAAGATCTGGTGTCTAGCTGAATAAACTTGGGAGACAGAAATAAACTTGAGAAGTAGTTTGGGGAAAAAAGTGAATTCAATTTTATAATGCTGAGATTGAGGTACCAATGAGTTGTCAATGTGGAAATATCTAGTAGGCAGCTGGAGATACAAGGCAGATAAATGGACAAGAGATGGAGATTTCAGTGTCATTGGTGTATAAATGGTAAGTTGAAACCACTTTAAAATGGTTGAATTTCTTATGGAAGAGCATGTTTAGGGAAAAAAAGACAGAGGAAAGCTGAACCTGGGGGTAGTAAAGGAAGACATGAAAAAAAACAAAACCATGAGATCAGTCTGAGGGAGCAGTGCCAAAATAGTATATTGCCAGAGTGGTAAAACGAAAAGTGAAATTCAAGGAGGGGTATCAAAAACAAAAGAAGGGGACAGTGAGGACTGTAGAAAATGTCAGTGAGTCGGGCAATAAGCAGGTAACAGAATGGTGCAGATAAAACTATAGGGGATTAATAAAATATTAAAAGGGTACCCTCTAGTGTACAATGTATGTAAAGGTAATTAAGTTAGTGAGCATAATGCTAATTATAATTACTCCTAAAAGTAAGGTAAGTTGACAAGTGGAAAGGGTCTTACCAAGATAGGAAAGACCTACAAAGGTACTGGAGGCAATGATATAGCAGCTGATTTGGTTTCTTGAAGTAACAGAGGCTCATTTAAAAGTTCATATTACATAAACACACTCTATTTTTTCTAATTAGAAATTAAACAATAATGTTTAAATAAAAACTTTCAGTAATCAATCAATACCAGGCACTGTGCTAAGCACTGGAGACCACAAAAGAAAAAAAAGATGCAAAAGTCAGTTTCTGCCCTCAAGGAGCTCACAATCTAATGGGGGCAGGAGGAGACAAAATATGGCAATAATAAACAGACAGATATACTCAGTGGCTATATACAGGATAAATAATAATTAACAGATAGATAGTGCTAGAATGGGGTTGGGGAAAGATTTCCTGTAGAAGGCAGGATTTCAGCTAGGATTTAAAAAGGAAGGCAGTAGATGGAGTTAATAACATCTTATTCCACACAATTGTACTTTTCTTAAATCAAAAGGAAAAGTCTATGTGGTGGCTAGGTGGCTCAGTGAATAGAGCACCAGCCCTGGAGTCAGGAGGACCTGAGTTCAAATCTGACCTCAGACACTTTGACACACTTACTAGCTGTGTGACTTTGGGCAAGTCACTTAACTCCAATTGCCCTCCAAAAAAAAAAAAAGGAAAAGTCTAAAAACATTTCACAAACATGAAAGATAAAGATATACTGCACTAAATATTTCAAAAGTCCCTTTCCATTTCTTAAACACAAGTCAAATTTAGCACATAATGTTTTTGAGTAATTCACTTCATAAAAACTTCATTTAGATATAATTCCTAGGCATTAGCTATAAACTTAAAGCATGTTATAGTCTAATTCCTCTCCTCAGGAAATACTAACAAATAAACATCTGTACGCACACCATAAACTTGGGATACCAACACAGATGAGGAGTGAGCTATTATACCAAAAGCAATGACATGAGCAAAAACAGAATATGTTACACTAGGAAAGCCTGTAACCTGGAATGATAACATAGTAGGGAGACTGGAAAAGACCAAAGAATTGACCATGGTCTAGAATGGCCATTAGGGGACCAAGGCAACTTTCCATTCAAGGGACACTTAAAAGAAGAATGCCATTCTAGGGCTTACTCGAGATGCCAATTTGTTGAGAAAGAGTTTGCTGGGGGGTAAGTCTGTCACCAGCATTAAAAGAGTATCTACTGTGTAAAAAACTGCATGAGTCATGGTGGAATGTTAAAAAGTCAGTAAAAAATGCAGATCCTACCTCTTCATAGTTGATACTTTTGAAGGGTTGGGAATGAGGTGGGGAGACAGGATGGAATATTTAATCAAGCAAGTGAGTAGGTATAGATATACATATATGTGCATATATAAATACATGTATACATATATAAAAACACTTATTTTGTCATGCAATTATTTGAAAATCAGAAGTGAAAGCTGCATCATACTTCATTTTATTTAAGTTGCTATTCTTTTTTGCAAAGGACATCAAAAGTCAGTCTTTAACAATAACATACACACAACACGTAAAAGCACAAATTCCGGAAAAACAAACACATATACAGCAGACTAGGGAGCAATATAGGCAAATCAACTTATCTGCATGCAGATAATCCATTTTGTCAGTTACCTGTAACACATTTTTAATCCTAGTCTGGCTTCCCCCTGTCACCCAGCATGTTTCTGAGGTGACTCCCTCCAATGCCAGTTTGTGTATGCTCAGGGAATAAAATTAATTTTTAATATTAATATAAGAAAAAATAAATCGGAAGGCATAGCTAATGCCTCAAAATTATATATCTAAGTCAACTATGAAAAAATTTTGATTGTGTGCTATTTAAGTATGAACTAAGCTACTATTTAATTATAGGTTTTTCTTTATGCTGCTTTCTGAGCTCTTCAGACAAATACACCATAACAAGAAGATCTTATCCAAGGAGTTAAACTGGTCAATGTGATAAAGATTAATTCATTTATTAAGCATCTACTATGTGTAAGGCACTGTAACTACAAAAATACATATGACATTGATCTTGTCCTTAAGGAGTTTAAATATACAACCATGTATGATACAAAAGATAGTAAGTATCAGGGAGAGGTCCAAGAAAAGTGATGAGACATCTTGAGCATGGGGAAATAATTTCAGCTTTTTTCTTTGGGGGGAGAGAGGAAAAGGGTAGTTAGAGAAATTCCAAAAGGAGGAAGGCTATTCCGGGCATAGGAAAAGTAGGAGTCAAGACGTGGAGATGTGAGATGGCAGGGTAAGAGCATCTGTCAGACCAGTTTGACTGAAATACAATACATTAAAGATAAGGCTGTAAAGATAGATCAGAATCAGATTGTGGAAGACCTTTAATGACAGATCGATCAGTTTATATTTTACCTTTTGGGCCAATAAGAAATTACTGAAGATTTCTGAAGAGAGAAGTCATGCAATTAAAGCTGTTCATTAGGAAGATTACATGAATAGTAATCCCAGTTACGTAATTCAAAGAAGGGTAGCTAGTGGCTGGTGACTCCCTGCTTAAGGGTACTGAGAATGCTATTTATCGACAGGAAGTTAAAAACAGTAAAAGCTGGCTTATCTTCCTGTGGCATGTATCTAGGTGTGATGGAGAAAATCCCTAGACTTGGCAAACTTTGTGGTCATGACTACTATTCATTTCTGGATACTTTTGCAGGCATAAATGATATTACCAGAGGGAACCTACTAGATGGGACTGCTAAGGATTCTGATTTCTTGGGCAATAAACTGAGGACCTCTGGCTCACAGGTTGTATTTTTATGCCTTCTGCTTATCAAATTCAAAGGCTGCAAAAAAGAAAGGAAGCTATGGGAAATGAATGACCAATTAAAATAGGTCAGAGAAAATGGGAAGGAGGATGGTACAGTAAAACATGCTGCCATTCAGAATCAAAGACTCAAATCTTGGACTGGCTTGATCACTCCTCAACTGGCTTGGGTGACTAGAGAGAAATCACTTCAAGTCTCTGGGTCTCAGTTTCCATATCTGTAAAATGAAGGAGTTTTACTAGATGACCTTTAAGGTCCTCTTCACCTATGATACTATGGGTGAATGAACCAATATATTCTGGATTTCTAAACCAAGGATTAAAACACTGGAAGGACAGGCTCCCAACTATGGATAGAATACTTATAACAAGAGTTGGAAACAAAGTATTTTCCTGGAGTTTTGGAAACCTAATCAAAAAAGTTTTATACTAGAAAGAAGAGGGCAGGGCTAAAACTGTATACTCACAGCTTAAACCATCAAAGAGTTTAAGCAAACAAGAACATAGGGAGTAGTAATAATGGAGGAAGACGAGTAGTACAGATATAGGCCCAGACTTCTGCGGCACAGATAACCAAAGGGAGTCAATAACACAATCACAGCCTCAGATGTCTATACAAAATGGATGAAAGGAATATATATCACTGCTGCCTGGCTGGATGTGATGCAATATCTACAATATCACTTAACTGTCTCTTTTACACTCATACAGTTACTAATTTAGTCTGAGTTCTAAATCACCTTTTGTCTAGTCTACTGGAATAGCTTCTTAGCTGAGAGCCCTTGCACCCAGTTTGTCCCTTCTTCAATCCACACTATACTGAGACAGTAAAATAAACTTCCTAAAGCACAAGTTTACTTCCCTGCTAAAAAGAAAGGTGAAAAAACTTTCATTGCTTTATACTGCCTGTAAGATAAAACACAAATTTCTCAGCCAGGAACTTAGAGTCCTTGACAATCTGAGTCCAGCCGACCTCTCCTTTACTCTTATTTCTTACTACTACCCTTCACAAACTCTATATTCCAGCCAAACAATACTGTTAGCTGTTCCTGAACTGAAGCATTCTACATTCTACCTTTGAGCATTCATTTCTATAGGCTATCATCCTTCATGTCTTTACCACACGCTCCCTGTCTCTGACTTTCAGAAACTTTGAATTCCTTCGAGTGTTTGCTTGAGGCTCTGGCATGTCCAAAAACATCCTCCCTGACTTCCCCCCTCCAGCCCCAGGACTCTCTCTTTCTTCAATTTTCCATGTAATATACTTTTGTACATTCTGTATCCTTCTTGTAGCTGGTTTTCAGTCACATCCAATTCTTCGTTACCTCTGCCTATTATCCCAACTTCATCTCCCACTACTCCGTTTAGAAAACCTCCTCTACCCCATAAGTGGTTAGCTCATTGCCCGAACTTATCATGCATACTCCCACTTCATACCTTTTCTCATAGTGGTCCCTGTATTGTGTACCACAGGGAGTGTTCGATGAAGTTCAATAAAACAAATAAAGTTTGCTTACTATATTGGTTATTGGTTAACATTAGGATGTCATGTATCTCTTAGGAGGTTTTCTAAAGGGAGCAGTGGGAGATGAAGTTGGGATAATAGGCAAAGGTTGGACTATCATCCAACTAAGAAGCCTGGTCTTTATGCTGTAGGAAAAGGCCATTCAAAGTTTTGAAAAAGGGCCACAATATATGCACAGTGATGCTTTAAAAACATGAACCTGTTGGCAATGTGTCTAGAGGAGGAACTAGCATGCTGGAGGTTTCGTGGCAGACTGGGAGAACACATAAGGAGCATAAAACACAATAAGCAGTTGCTGGTAGACAATTTCATTAGAAATGCCTGCAGGAAACAGAAAACACAAGACTACTACTTTAAGAATGAAAGGTTTTGAAAGCTATTGAAAACGTGTGAGTTTTCCCAGGGTTATAAATAAGGAGGAAAAAAAAAGAGAACTTTGGGGAATATACTTTGAATGAGAAAAATGAGGAAGAGAGAGTAGTCAAAGACAAAGTAGGAGGAAAAGCTAGTGCCTTTTCATTTAATTTCAGGAAGGAAGGAGATGCTAGTGCGATATAACAAAGGTTGCAGAAGATAGGGATTGAAAAAAAGGACACTGTCTTTGGTGTTCTAGTAGTCACTGGCAATTTTTAAATAATTAGTTTTAGCAGAAAGATGGGGTGTATCAAAGATTTCAAGGAGTTGAGAGAATGACCAATGGGGATATGAAGACAGTAACCACTCTCAAATAAATAACTTGTTTGGTGGTGAAAGATTAGGAAAAAAGTAACAGCTAGGAGGGGTCAAATAAGTTCTTTTCAAGGTAAGAGAGATTTGTACTTATAAGGTAGGAAAGTCTGAAAGGTGAAGTTGCAGATGTTAGAAGAGTAAATGAGTTCTAAGAAGGATAGGAACAGATGATATCAAGGATGTCATGGTGTCAGCCTTGGGAATGAAGAAAGTTAACTCTTAAAATTCAACTCCTTTTCACAAGAAAAGGTGGAGAACAAAGGGATCAGAATGTTGTATATGCAGATAGTTACAGTATCAGCTGGTTTCGCCTAACTCATTTTCTTAGTAACAAGAAGGTGGGTGGGAATACATTTGGAAACATTCCTGGTATACAAACACAAGGTATCAGCATCTTTTTTTGGAGAGGGAAAGGCAAGGCAATTGGGGTTAAATGACTTGCCCAAGGTCTAGTTAGTTAAGAGTCAAGTGTCTGAGGCCAGATTTGAACTCAAATTTGCCTGATTCCAGAGCCGGGCTCTATTCACTGCGCCACCTCACTACCCCTATCAGCACCTTTTGGTTCTTTTTTGAAAGCCTCCCTCTTCCTTTGAGAGAGGCAGAGAAAGGTGAAGAAATAGGTATGTTGAGGGGCAAAGGACAGAAGCAGAGTTCCTAATAATCTTAACGTTGTCAGTAAGGTGGGTGATGAAGTTAATTGCAGAGAGGGGTGATGACATTAAGAATGGGGGCTTAAGGAGAGAGGAAATAGGGTACAATCTAGACTGATTAACTGTAACTGAACATAAGGACAAGGCAACATTTTAAAGATCACTGTTTTCTAAGCATAGCTTAGATAGTTATTTTTTTAACACAGGTTTACAGCATTAGATTGTGAGCTCCTTGAGATCAGGAATCATTTTTTGCCACTTGTATATTTCCAATGCCTCACAGTGTCTGTCACACAGTGGGCATTTAATGTATATTTTACTGACTGACTAACCAACACAAGTCTTTGGCAAAGTTGTTTTTGTTTTGTTTTTAAATAGTTAACCAAACTTTTACTACCAAAGGTATTTAACTCTTTAAAACTATCAACTTTAAAAACATATTCATCCTATATATGCTTTTGTTTCTCTCACCATTGGCCCCCAATCCCCATCCCCTGAATCACTTGAGAGTCACTGAAATGAGGCTACAGGTATTGTTCTATGTTCTAATTTCAATGAGGAAACACCAGTTTTTTCCTTAATGCATCACACATCACATTCTTGCCACAACATAGCTTATTTACCATCATCTTTATTGATACAACTTCATACACTCTTTCTACAAATTATACCAGTCACTTACGTATTTACCTATCTAGAAGACTTTTTATCTATTTGCAAATCTGGCCATTTCAGTGTACACCCTCTTTTAAACAATTTATAAAAATGTTAAATAATAAATGCTTGTTGATCCTCAAGTGACTCCCCTGCCCCTCGTCCCTCCCTTTTTCATAGTATCTGCCCTATCTTTTCTTTCCTGGTACTAACAAAATAATCTCCCTCCTTTATATATCCTGGGTTTTTTTTCCCCCATACAAACTTGCCAAAGGTTTTTTTCAAAAGTTCAACTAGTTATTCCTATATCTACCTGTTTATTTACAAATAACTATTCTAGACTAACCTTGGAATGATTTGCTCTCATCAAAGCCATGCTGTCCACCTTAGAGATTTGGAATTTCTTTAATTCAGAATTTGTAGTAATCTGGAAATATATTGTGATGTTCTTTTCTATCACTAGTGAAAGTTTCTAATCAAGATAACCTAATTTCCTAATCAAGACAATCATAATAATAATTATGACAGCTGTCGCTTTCATAATGCATTAGAATTTGCAAAGTACTTTACATATATCCTCTTTATTATTGTCATATTAAAAAATATACTAAAAAACCAAAGTTCAAAGAGTTTGCTCATGGTCACATAGATGGCTATTAAGGGTCATTGGGGTAAGATTTGAACCCAGATTCTGTTCTTCCAGTTTCTCACATGTGACATTCTTGTTTCTTAATATAGACCACCCCCAATATTTGGAATGCAATCTCTTACCACCTCTAGCTTCCTTCAAAGCTCATTTCAAAGGTCACCCCCTACCTGAGAGCTTTCATTGGTTGTCATCTCCTCCTGTAGGAAGGAAACACCCTGAAGGAAGAGGAGATTTCAGCTTTGTCTTTGTGAGCCCTGGGGTCTGGCACATAGCAGGTGCCTACAGTTCTATTTAAAATACTAGAAAGCAATTAATTTTCTAAAGTAATACTTTCCTTCAATGCTACTTTTTATGCTGTCAAAGAGACAACATATATTTTGTTGCTTAATATAGTGTCAAGTACGTCAAACAAGTTCTTCTCAGTAAGGCCTTCTTAACTACAGTTTGGATTGCTTGCAAATTCAAATATAACTTCTTCATCATTCCAAATTAGTGAGATTTCACTGAATGCAAGGAAAAAAAAGGACTATTTCCCCTTATCTTAAGCTAATCCATTTTTTACAATGCATGATGACAAAATGAATATTTATTAAAAATGTCTAATTTTTGTTGTAATAAAAGTTACATATTCCAAAAGACTGTGAAAACTAAAGTTCATATTTTGTGCAATCATCATACAAAAAAAGATCAGAGAAATATAGAATATCAAGAAAGGGAACTAATCTGTGGATGAAAATTTCCTAATACTACTGAAGTTCTTTTCAAAAAGGAAAGGAGGTGATAAGAAAACCCGTTCCTGTTAAGGACAGGAGAAAACAAATACAATAAATAAAATTTTGTAGTAATACAAATTTTCTTCACTGGAATAATCAATGTCAAGAGGTTAATCTAAAAACAGGGGCTATACAGCATAGTGGACACAAGACAGGCTTCAGAGTCAGGAAGTCTTGGGTTCAAGCACACATTCCAGATGCTCTATTTACAAAGGGGTCCAGGGCAGAAAACTCATTTCTCACTTATCTGCTGACCTTAATTTTACCACTGTCTCCAGAAACTCATCTTTCTAGATCATCCTATATCCACTCAGAAACTCACACCTCCCCAGGACCTCTCTCTCCCTCTGATTGGAGAGGGTCAACACAAAAGAGATCCTTTATTTGAATAGGATGCCCAAGACAGATACCACATCAATTTGCACTGGCTGCAGCAATTCATCATTCCTTTGGGCAGGGTGCCCTCATTTCTCCACACAACTGCTCCCCTTCCTGACCTCATTTCACTTTATTTTATGTATTCTCTTCTGTATTAGACAAGATCTTTTCTTAAGTATACAATACATCTGGATAAGCTTTTAAGATTATCATTTCTTATTTGGTCTCCAAAAGAGGGCAAGGACTGCCTTTTGCCTTATTTTGTAACCCCAATGCATAACACAGCATCATAAATACATTAAGCAGGGACTTAAATGCTTACTGACAGACCTCTAAGAAATAATGGCTATGGGACTCTGGACAAGCCACAATCTCTCAGGGCCCAAGACACCTCTCTAATACTAAGCTGTAGAAGAGCTGCTGATGTGCATTGGTAGAAGAAACTAACTCACCAGGAGTTTGTGAAATCAATGAAATCACAAGTCTAGAAGTCCCCTAGATGAAATCCACAATACTAAAACAAAAATAATCCTAACTATGTCAATTGGTTTTAGAAAAAAAATTATTTTTTAAGTCACAGTTAATTTTTTAAAACAGTTAACCTCAATCTTTGTATTCCATTCACTGAAAGCTGGGGCAACTGAATAGGTCACTTATAAAAGGAGGTTACTGAAAGATGTCTTTCAAAATTATACAATATAAATGTATCTGGCTACACATGAATAAATGAAAATGCCTTCCTTATTTATTTCGCTTTTCTTTCTGAGCCAACAAGAGAGATCTTCTGGTAGGTTTATTTAAAAGACAAATAATTTTACTTAGTAAGCATATTCTGACAGTTCAAATTTCTGACAAAGAAGTGAATTTCAGTTTTAAGACTCAATGACTACATCAGTCAGGCAACAATATTCAGTATTCACACATATAAAGCAGCGTGTAGATGTCTACAAAGCAAAGAAAAGGCAAGCATAATGCAGTAGAAGCAATGACCTTTTCCCACAGGCTTGTGTCTCCTCTCTGATTTCATAGTTAAAATCCTAGAAAACTTACTTTTACTTCTCCTCTCAATCATTTCTCAACCTAATTTTATCATTTACATGAAACTACTCTCTCCAATGATCAACACTATCTTTAACTGCTCTATGTAATGGTTCTTTGCCCACCTTTATAAATCTTGACTTTTCTGCAGTATGTGACACTGATCCTTCCTAGGTTTTCATGACACTACTCTCTCTTGGTTCTCTTTCTGCATCTTCAAACATGAATGACTAAAGACATACTACAAATTTCAAGGATGTGTGACAATATAAAACTTTTTCCTAAGCAAAAAATACATCTTGACAACTTTAAAACACCAACATTTCTTATTTGGTCAAAGGAATGTTATTTTATTCTCTCTGAGGATATCTTTTAACTGTTTCCAGAAATAGCTTCATATGAGACAACTATTCCTTACACAATAAATGATCAGACAAAAGTTTTAAAACTGTGGTTTGGGGGTGGTTAGCAGCATAATACCAAAAGATCTTCAAGGTATTCCTTGTTTTCCTGGATATATATGAAACCAGCTTTCTTCTGGTTTAAAGGCTCAAGATGGAAATAGTAAATAAGAGCTAAAACTAAAAATCACTAAGTCATATAAAAGCTAATAAAAAATATTTTACCTGGGACTTGGCAGAAATAGTATAAAACCATGCAAATTATTATAAAATTATAGCCAAGGGATTTCTCGTATGAAAAATAAAATTAAATAAGTTCCTCAGCAAAGTTCCAGTCAAAATTAACTAATGGAAACATATAACACTTAAATTATTCACTGTGTACAATTATACTTTGCCAAATCTGCTTAAATACTACTTACATTTAAAGCAGCTTCTCCACATTTTTCAATTGCAGCTAGACCCTGATTATGAATATGAGTTTCTAAAAGTTTTTTCAATTCTCCAAGGCCATCTTGAATTCGAGATACAAGATTATACATGCGTCCCAAATCTAGAAGAAAAAGAGAATTATTTCTAAAAACATTCAGGAAAATGAAATATTTGTCTGTCAATTCTCTATCAGGTTCATTGTACTAAAAAGAGAATTTCTTTTCTTTGCTGAAATACAATTTGGATCTTTAAAAAAAAGGCTTCATAACGAAAATACTTGATTACATTCACAAACTTATCTCATCTTTTAACTACTGATTTATATAATTCAGCATTTAAGCTATCTTCTTCTACTATTCCATAAGAAAATATTCTTTAACTTTCCTCATGTATAAGACTTCATTGCCCTGTTAGCTTCTACCCAAATTCTATACCACTGGCTCTCCTTGTGGAAAGCGGGCAGGCTGTAGGCAACAAGAATAACATTTAATGAGAAGGGCCCAAACAACCTTAAAATTCTCCAAACTTCCTAGTATGTACAACTCTGGAACATTTACCTACAGAAAAGATAATTTATCTTTGTTATTTTATAATAATCATGAAGAATACTGGGGCTTCGTATCTGGGGTACATTCCCCAAGAAAAACTGTTATTTCTTTATATGTTCTACTAAAAAAGAGTATTTTTTGCACACAAAAAAAGTTCAAACTAAATGTTCCACAGTTGTGAGCAAAACTGACCCCTAGAGAGGAGCTGAACTCATGAACTCATGAAGAGTTGTAGTTTTTATGTGAGAGATTAGTATCTCACAGGTGTAGTTACAGTCTAGTTGGACTGTTTCGTATAGACTTCCTTCTCCTATGAAAAGCTGAAGGTAGTCATCACAATAGGAGAAAATCATATGACTGACTCTGGAAGGTAGAGAGAAAAGAGGAGAAATTCCCAGAGACTGTATAGCTGGTAGTTCTTTAGTATACTGAAACTTTTAACAAAGTTTAACTGTTTATAGTAAATTTACATATGTATGCTTATGGTAGTAAATGATAAAATAGATATAGTATTTATGATTTACTAAATATTTATTTTTCTTTACATAGGTACATCTACAATTTACTGCAGTATGCTGCAAATCTCCAAAAATTTCCATTTAATTAACAGCCAATCCACAAATAACCAAAACAGAGAATATGAAACACACAAATGTCACAGGATGACTGTATTAGAAAATAAAGATGATCTGGAAGCAAAATGTATTAACAAAAACCTAATCACTCATATACTGGAAACCTACTTTTAAAAAATGGAAGCATGTACAAAATAAAAATATTTGTTACTCCACAAATTCTTCTATGATACTTAAAAATTAGGACTGCTATTTTAGGGGAAGTGAAGTTCTATCATAAATACCTTTGAAAAGAAATGAGTAAAAAAGAACACTTAAAAGTTATCCATATGATAAAGAGTCAATTTCTGAGAAAGTGACATAAATAACACTTCAAAGAAGAATGAAGATTACATTAATCACTAATCAATGGTGCAGAGCCAGGCACTGTAAGATGAACACATACACAAAACAATAAGAAAATAATAAAAGTACAAAATTATGTGACAAAGAGCTATTAACTCAAAAGGAAGAAGTCCTTAATTTAATATGAACATTCAGTTTAAAAAAGTTATACAGTTGATTATAAACCAATAATCAATACACAATGACAAGCTTTCCATTAATGGTTCACTTGAAGTAGATCTATTGTATCCCAAATTATTGACTTCCTATATTTATTTCTCATAACTCTTCTTAATGCCATCACTGTCTTTTTTCATTTTCAACCTCTTCCTCACTTTTACTTTCCCTAACTACTTCTTTAAATTCAAATAATCTTTGGTTTCACTCGCAGAATTTAAACTATAACACTGCTAAACCATTAACTGAAAACTTCTGGACTTCTCTGATCTTAGTCCAATGACAAAGCAATGCTGAATTGGTTTCATTAATTTTGCCGCAACAGTGACAGCATCAACATCCTAACTTGGTAATGGGGAGGTTCTAGGAGCATACATTTGGAGTTGCAAGGCACCTAAGAAGTGATCTTGTCTTGTCCAGTCACATAACAAAGAAACCAAAGCCCAGAGATGTTAAATGATTTGAGGTTACAAAGCTAATCAATCGAAGACCTGGGATTTAGAGCTAGATCCTCTTGTCTCCGTATGTAGTACTTGTCTCCATATGTGTACTCACTATATTCTTTTTCCTCCCTTTTAAAGGAATATTGGGTAAACTGTGGAACAAAACTGAGAAAATCAAACCTATTTTTTAACAAATGGTTAGCAAAAATACTGTGTGTGTATATAAAAATTTAGTATCTCAAAGAGAAAATGTGGCTAACATACAACCTTTCTCATAGAATCCTTATTCACATCATATAAAACCCTTAAGTTCTGTGTAAGAGTCTTAGAATGCTGGGTTAAGAACATGATTCCCTACCCAATAGTTCTCTTTCTTATTAAAAAGCATCACAGAAGACCATTGGGCATAGGAGCCACACAGGTGGTACAGAAGAGAGTCCAAACACTGGCATAGCTGTGCAAGTAAGGGTGGTAGCCCAGGGATGATTGCACCTATGCAGACCGGCAGAAACCTACAAGGTTAGGTGAGAGGACTTGATCACTGAAGAGAAGTTTATGTCCTTTTCCTTTCACATCTACTACAAAATGGTAACCTTGGGGCCTTCAAAGCCCCATGGCAAGATATAATTTTGGGAAAAGTAAGTGATGTATATGGAATACATGGGAATCGCAGAGTACAGGTTATGTATGGCACTTCGTGACCAGTTCAGTTTGGCTGGTAAAGTACATGGTAGGCAGCAGTGCTAGTTAAGGAAGAGTAGTAACAGCTTGTACTATCAGTCTCCTCTCTATTCCCTCTACCCTAAGCCCAGGATGCAATGCATTACCACTTCCATGGATTATTATAAAAAAACCAAGTACATTTTTTTACTTCTGCTCTCATATATCTGCCCCATTCCACCCCAACAACAACATGGATAGAGTACTTTAATGCTTACAAAATGCTTAACTTCCTCAGGTATAGACAGATTCATATCCTTTCTCTCCTCAACCACATTTGGGGACTTCCCCTATTTATTATCCTCTACTCATGTAAACTATTGGGGAAATAAAGACAAAAAGGTTTATGATGTCATGAAGCATATATTCCACTTGGGTATGAGTGTGTCTTGTAGAGGGAATGTAATCTGTACACAGATGAGTAAAATACAAGGTAGAGAACAGAGAAAGCAAAAGCAATTGAAGTATTCCATAAATATTTGAGAAGGAAGAGAGTACCATCAAATGAAATGGGGGCAGGGGCTGGCAAATAGGAAGATACACAAAGTTAGGAAAGAAGGTAATGTAAGATAACAAATTTGGGGGGCGGAGCCAAGATGACGAAGTAGGAGTAGCAAGGTACGGCAACTCCCACAAAGCCACATCAAATACCCATAAAATATGACTCCAAACAAATTTTAGGACTCTAAAATGCACACAAATATACCACCAGCTGAAGGCAGCTCGGCTAGGAGGGACCATCTCAGCACAGGGAGCAGAAACCAGCCCAGCCTGAAACCACGGTGTGGCCCTGGGAGCAGCAGACAAGCTGAGCCGCAGCTGGAGCTTCAGGAGAGTGGATCAGCAGCAGCTGTGGCAGTTTCCAGAATTATCAAGCCATAAGAAAAAAGGACTAAGTGAAAGGTCAGTGGAACTCGGCTAAAATTGGGGGAGAGGGTCCGGCCAAACTGCCTCCAGGGCAAGGAAGCTACAGAAACAGAGCCCCTGCAGCTGCCTCCATGTTGCTACTTCAGAGCTCCTGGCCTGCAGACAGCAGGGGGGCCAAGAGATCATTCAGAGGCCAAGTGCTTTTGCGTTGAGTGGCCTGGATCCGGATCGTGGTCTTGGGTGGTGGTACTAGGGTGCGTTTTCAGTGAGCCAAAGCTGGTTGGGGCTGCAGCAACCTCCTAAAAGCTCCAGCAGCTGGGAAAACCCCAGTGATGTGGGACAGAGCTCTCCCCTCTGGAAGCAGAGTTCCACAGAGCTAAAAAATCATTGACTG
>CM053585.1:478494181-478512407 GCA_028646515.1 Pseudochirops corinnae | reverse complement strand
AGTTCTCAAAAGTCCTGGGCAGCTCCAATGGGCTCTCAGCAGTCTTTCTCTCAGCAACTGAGACTCCACGATACTGGATACTGTGCTCCCAAAAGTCCTTCTGGCCTTCTCTGGGCTTGGGCCTCTCTTCCAATTCACAGCTCCTCCCAGTTCAGCCCTCTCTCTTCACATCAACAAGTCCATCCCACAAGTGGGATTCACAAGCTCTGGGTTTTACTCAACCCAAAAACCAAGCCAGTACAGGGGCATCTCTAAATTCTATTACCATTACACAGGTAATGCTCCATCAGTAGTATATTTGAAACAATTTTGTGTTGTTTCTCAGTGCTACTGAGAACAGAGCAGATGGTATCTTCTCTATAAATATTGATTTTCCTCTATTATAGAAATGAAACTAATCTTCAAAACTCCTATGAAAGTGATATGATATAAATGTGTTTTAGGCTCAGTTTACCTGCTTTCAACCTCGTCACATACTTGGTCTGAGCTGTAGGTAAGCAACTTGGTAGGTAGAGGGTGGTACAAGGCATGCCTTGGTGTCAGGAATATCTGGATTCTTCTGTCTCATACATATGCTCTCTGTGTAATCACTGACAAGCCATTCTGTGACCCAGTGTTTCAGGCCACTGTCTAAGCCAGTAAGTCAGTAATGAGCTTTGGATTAGTTTAGGTGCAAGGAGTTTCCATTCTAGAGAATTCCCTACACCAGTAAAACATACAACAGATATGTCATTAAAAAAAAAAAACTTTAATCATTTGTTTGATATCAGACAATTCACAGTTCATTATTAAGCTCTTAATATTTATGCTTTCTGAGAAGGAATAAACTTGGGTCTTCTATAAATTTTAGAACCTGGAGAAATTTTCTTTATATAATGTTATGATACAAATTGATAGACCCGATTGATATTTGCAAAATATCTGTTCTGTTTACTTCTTTGGATACCTAGGATAGTCTGCTCTTCTGGATGGAGCTAATTTCTTTTAAATTAAATGCTTGAAAATTTTTGGAGTTTTGATAGTTTTTAAATATAAAAAAATCTTTCAAAATTTTTACATACTTTTCCCCCAAGGCATGGCTTAGATAAGTATTTGGAATATCATTCCCTTAATTTTTCTAATATTTATCTTAAACTCAGAAAATGGATTTTTTTTTTTTTATGAAGTAACACTTCATAAATTGCCAGGATATAGATTAGTAGAAGTCTTAAGGTCTTTGTAGCAGGTCTGTTTTCCAATCAAACTAAACATTAATAACCCTCCTTATTGTTATTTTCAATGCCCTTCTAAACTCGGATAAATGATAAAAGGTATCAAATAAGATGTTTAAGCAAAGTGCTTCAGCACTCATAAAATAATGACCTGAGCAGTGAGTTCAGATTCAAATTGCATATCTTTGAAGTTTCAAATCCTGATCAACTTGCATTGCTAAATCTTTTTCTTTACAAAAATTTATTAAACATTAGCAAAGGGAGACTATATATTTGTAATGAATGACAGATTTGCCATCATTGAATTCCTATGGCACTCCTTCTAGGAGTACTTCAAAGTGTCATTGTTATTTCTTTGCCCTATTCTCTGCCCACAAAAATGCTGAGTTGTTTTTTGTTTTGTTTTGTTTTTTTAGCTTGTGTGTATATACGTGGTGGATTGGGGACATAGGTGTGAGGTGTGGAGACAAGATTTAGTGGAAAACAAGCAAAAATTCTTCATAAAGAAACTTTCTAGGCAGGACTAAGTTTAAATATAATTTAAAATACTGCATGTAATGCCCTTAAAATAGAAATTATTGTGCCTTGGAGTTATGGTAGTTTTGTTTTTTTTTTAAACATAATACCAAATAACATAGAGGCAGTGTGGTAAAGTGAATAGAAAGCTATTCTTGGAGCCAGAAAAACCTAGCTTTTAAGTCCTGACTGACACTGACCATATGACCTTGGACTAGTTATTCCCCTCTCCATGCTCTTGGCAATTGCCTAAAACAATTTGCAAAGAAAAAAAAATTTTTCTCACCTTGGAGTTTGTACAACAGTAAAATTGTAGCTCCTTTCCTTATTGCTATCAAAAGGATATACAAATCTTGAGTCAGTTTGTAGCTATTAATGTAATGCTATAAAAAGAAATTCACAAGAAATTAGAAAGTTCTTTTTGATTTTCTAGGAAGATTTTCCTTCCTATTAATAGTTCTTTACGTCTCTCATATGCTAATGTTTTTACTTATGCCTTGTATTTTTAAAACTTTGATTTCTCAAGTACTGTGTTGTTTAATTAAACAGTAGGTTATCCTCACTACATGTGCTTTGCTGCTTAGCTTTTACTCTTTAGAAAGGGATCAGGTGTATGTATTAAAACATGCCTGTTGAATGATTCTCAGCATACTAATCATTTATGAACAAACTCAAGAACTTTGATTTGGTTTTCTCGTAGTTGGTTCCATCAGCTTTAGTGTCCTTTGTGTCCAACAGCATCTTTCTTACACATTTACCCTTTCGTGGTCACCTCAGCTGTTTAACATGAAACATGCACTATGATAATAGAATGATGATTTCCTGGAGCAAAATTTAACAAGCAATAGAATAATAAACTTTGGCCTCGTTTGTTCTGGGCTGTAACCAATCAGAAACAGCATAGGGCAAACAAATACTTTCTAGTGACTACTGTATTCATTAGGCTGAAATAGGTTTTGACTTCATCAGGGAGTGTAGGATTCTGTGTTTTTCTGTGACCCTGTTGAACGAGGCAGGGATAATCAAGATTGTACCTGGGCATTGAAGAAAAGAATCTACTTCCTCTACATAGAATTTCAAGAGTAGAAGAGCTTTATGACAGGCAGTTCAAGGTGCCTGAACTTTTTGATATAAATAGCAAGTAAAGGTAACATGCTAATTAGTAATGATGGTGTTTTAAGATGAATATAATTCTTATTAAGAATTTATACCAGGAAATTGCTTTAATCATAGTAGAAATCTAGTGTAAGCAGTGAAATCCAGATAAGTTTGGGATTATTTTCCAATCAAAATAAGAATTATTATCAGTCTGAACTTCTTCTGTTTTTAATAACCATATCCCTGCAATTTTGGACTATTTTTTAATAATACTTGATAATTTCTGTAATATATACTGATGTTATATATTCTCACTTTAATGAAAAAGTATGTATATGTACAGAACTTTTTGTTGGGTGGGCTTATCTTAGTAAATAAGATGAATTTAAATTCCATTTGTCAAAAACTTAATGGGAGCACATTTATATTTAGTTTGAACACCTCTCCCACTACAGTCAAAAGCGTTTTTATATTTTTCTTAAGTAATAAAATTTTGCCATGTAATTTTCTGCCAGATGATTTGTCTTTTGAAGTTGATAGTCAGTTTGGAAATCATTTCTAAACAGTTGTTCCCCAAATAATTAATCTCAGCAGTAGTTCTTTACTTTCCTGATTATAATTTAAAATAGAAATGCTGCCAACTAACCGAGTGGTTTGGTATTCAGGCTGTTATTTATAGCAATTATCAGTGGAATCCACTGTTAGGGACAATGTGAAACATAACTCAATACATTTTCTTCTCTCTCTCTCTGTCCTCCCCTCTCTCCCTCCCTTCTTCTCTCTCTCATCCTAGCTTGCATTGGTGACTTGGAGGGATTGTCTCTTCAGGCCATTAAATAAACAGGTAACCTATTTTGCTATATTCCTTAAAAGTTATTACAACTATTACGAGTTCTTTTCTAACCTGTTTTGTATTACTTTTTGTTGTTTTGGGCATTGTTTATTATATATATACTAAGTGATTTTATATCATTTTTTAAGGTAACAAATGCTGTTTTGAAACTGATAGAAAAGGAAAGAAATGGTGAAACCATCAATACAAGACTGATCAGTGGAGTTGTACAGTCATATGGTAAACATAGCTTACTTTCGATTTATTTAATAAGTACTTAGATTTTCTTAGCCAAAATGAATACTCTGGGCAAAATTGTAATACTTACATTTTAATTTTAATTATTGAATTTTGTTGCTTATATTTACATGATGCAAAACCTACTGTATCCATAAACAGCTTAAAAATTCAAATTATTTTTATTTGATCTGGAAGCATACTATTCCTATAAGCATAGTATGCTTAATAAAGGCTTCCTTGAATTTAACTATTTAAATGTATCTTTGTATCATTGAAAATTTACATTTTGTTTAAACCTTCATTAGTAGGACTGTGTGGTAACCAGAATCCTAATTATATTTGAACAATTAAGATAAAAAAGCACTTATTAGTCAAAATTAAGAGCATCCTAATATTTTCTTGCTTGTTTATATTATTTATGATATTATTAAAAATGAAAAACCACAAAAATGTTGGAAGTATGTGAGTCTTTAGAAACTTCTGTGGTAATTTGAAAAACTAGTAACCATCGATGTGCTAGGAAATACCACAATTAATCATAGAAATAAGCCTTAACAAATCATATATAAAAGAAGTTTACAATTTCATATATAGTACTCTTTTTATCTTTTTATATTGGAATGTTTATGTTCGTTGATTTGCCATCTAAAATTTAAGAAAGGAACAAACTTTGATGAGCAGTGGACCTCTCAGCCATGCACCAGAATGAACTAGTTTTATACTTTTGAATTTCATCTATGATAGTTTGATTACATCTTTTAACTAATTGACTCTTAAGATTGCTATATTCGGTGAAACAGGAAACCAAACATGAATAATTTTAAATAGAGTGTTCATTTGCTTTTAGTGGAACTTGGGCTTAATGAAGATGATGCATTTGCCAAAGGACCCACACTTACAGTATATAAAGAATCCTTTGAATCACAGTTCTTGGCTGATACGGAAAGGTTTTATACAAGAGAGAGCACTGAATTTTTACAGCAGAATCCTGTTACAGAGTACATGAAAAAGGTAAGTTTAAAGTATAAACAAATTAAATTTGATCAAAATCAGTGGTTATGGAAGAGAATCTGAAGAGTATAATTTCTTTTTTATAAGGCAACTTTTATACCCATGCTTTTGTGGGTTAGCACCATTCTCTGTATATTAAAAAGTATATAGTACGTATAGTAAATACACAGTGAATTCATAAATAATGAAAAAACTTCATTCTTAGCATAACATCCCCTGATGATCATGTCATGGGAGATCTTGTGTATCAGGCATATGATATGCCTTATGGCAAAATCTGCTTTGTAGTGAAATTTTAAATAATGATAATATTATTACCAATGGTATGGAAGATGGTATAAAGGTATAAAAAATGCATAAGTCTGCTTGTCAGAGAGGGAAAAACAATAAGAGAGAAAAAGATAGCAGGTCTGAGTAGTAAATTGGTGACCCTTTAGGATAGTGGAACAAAAGAAAGATGTGTGGAACTCTTCTGCGGAGGTCGTCTTGTTGGAAAGTTGAAAAAGAATTAAACAGGATGAGAAACCAAGCCAGGGGTTTTAAGCTGCTTTGATAAAGGTAATATCCACAGTGGTGAGATCTTAGATCTACGAAAGTACTATAATAATGAAATGGTTTAAAAAGGAATTTGAATAGGAAATAACTTTTTGGGAAGAAGGGTGGTACAGTAGTGACTATTGTTGTTTTATCCTCTTCATTCTTAGGCTTCTTGTAGGCATCTTTGTAGATGTTTTTATAAAATACTGTAATACGTTAATTCAGTTTCTGAGATTTATTCACCAAAGTTTATATGTTAATTCATTAAAAACTAGAGACCATAGACCGTAGGGGAGAAGTCTCTGGCTTCTGGTATCAGAAGTCCTGCATTCATATCGTGCTTCTCTTATTTACTTTTACTGCCTTTATGACCATGAGCACACCACTTAACCTGTCTGAGCCTTAGTTTCTTGGATTAGAATTCTGTGGTGCTTCTCAGTGGTCCCTAAGGGTACATTGAGAAAACTTGTTGGCAAATGGAAGCTGACTCGTAAGTATTTGAAGGGCTGTGATGTTAAAGCTTCAGGCATATCTGTCTTGACACTACAAGACACTAGGAACAGTGAACAGGAGCAAAAGAGAGGCAGCTGTAGGCTTTAAATAAGGGCAGGTTTTATAAGCTCTTAGCAGAGCTATCCAGCAGGTAGACTGGAGGGTGCCTCAGGAAGTCAGTTTCCTGTCACTAAGGATTTTCACAGAAAGTCTCATATTCAGGTAGGGCATGGAATTTGAGGGCCTGTGAGAATGCCTTCAACTCTGATGCTATGACTCTAAAAAGAAATAAAATTTAATTATTTCCTAGGCAGAAGCTCGTCTACTTGAGGAACAGCGGCGAGTTCAGGTTTACCTTCATGAAAGCACACAAGATGAGTTAGCACGGAAATGTGAGCAAGTGCTCATTGAAAAACACTTGGAGATTTTCCACACAGAATTTCAGAATTTATTAGATGCTGACAAAAATGAAGGTGAGCTGCTAAGATAAATTTATAGATATAAATTGTGGTTGCTGATTATATAATTACATTGAATATTTCAGAATTTATAATAAGTAATTTTGGGGCACAATGTCAAGAACTATGTTAAAACTTAAGCAGTTTTGTGAAGGGGAGTGGTCTGTTGTAGGTGTAGGAAGATCTACAGCTTTAAGATTGCCAGAACTGACTGGAAAAATAATTATTTAATGGCATTCATTTATAATCTCATTCTCTCCAATAATATAGATCTTACACCATCCTTGCCTTCCCATCCTCTGTGGCTCTTGTTCATATAATCCCATACGTGTGCCCAGGTGGTCCACCCAATATTCTGGAGACATACCCAATTTTTCTTTGACAACATGAGGAATACCAATGGAACATATATGCATATTATCATTTATTTTTCACTTTCAACCCATAACCAACTATCTTCTGCTTCAATTATGTATATATATCTTACTTGACTTTTCCTTCTTAATTCCTTGCTTATAATATGTTGCAGCCACTTCATGCCCCTCATGTACTTCTTTTCTGACCTTTGGGCTTAACTACAATGGGCTGGCTGGGAATTACATTGAGAATTATGTTATATCCTACAAAAAAGCAAAACAGTAGAAAAACTTAGTTATTTGCCTCCTAAATATAAGATCTTTGTCATTGATCAGCAAATCTGATTTCTACTACTAAAGGAAATAAGTTGTATCACTCTTGACATTGCTGCTATAAACAAAACCAGAAGACACAAGGGGTCAAGTGGAAGGATGGCTCATGGGTGCTCTTTAGAGAGAAGTTTAGCAGAGTTGGTTTTATTGTATATCTAATGGAAGTGAAAAATATCACTCATTCAGACTTCTGGTCATCTCATATTGCCATTTTGAAGTCATTTGGTTACAGAAAACAAAGAGATAGAGAAATTCAAAGAATGTTTTAAGATTCTAAATTAAATTATCTTATACTTTAATACTTGGTGACTACCTGAATGCAAAAGTGGAAGTAGGTGAAGAAAAATATGTTGGAAGCCGTGGTTTTAAGTAAGAAATGCAAGACACCAAAGACATGCTGACTATGTAGAAACTTAATGTCTGTATATTGTGATTATTTTCTTTGAAGGTACAGGACATCATAAACACTGAATAACACCCTGTGCCTCTCTCCTCTCCATCTTGTGACTGATTATATTTTAATAGACAGGAACTAATTCTTTACTGATGCAGAAGTCATTCCTGAGTGGATGACTTTGTATACTCAGATTACCCACTTAGGATCCTATGATTCAATTTAGATCTGGAAGGGACCTCAGAAGTCCAACAAATCCAACCCCTTCGTCTTGTAGTTCAGGAAACTGAAGCCCAGAAAGATTGTCACTTGCTCAGGTTCATCCAGGTTATCTGAGGTGAAATTCAAAGGTCTTCCTAACTCCCAGGTATAGTTGTTCTATCACTACACCATGCTGCTATTAGAAAAAAATATATACAAAGTTAGAAGGAAGGATAAAAATATGATAAATATGCTATGTATTTAAAACATTTCCAAAACTGACCACTTAAATTAATTATTATCAGTGGGAAATGGCAATCATGTAAAGAACATTGACTCTATATTTATAACAGTTTCCTATAGACTCTTATTGCCAGGCATAGCCAAGCTGCTCAGTTCAAGTCATTGTCATCAACAGAGCTGCTGAGACCCACTTTTCCGCTCTTGCAGCTTATTGTTTCAGGGCTGCTATTCACACCTGTTAAATGCTGCATTCAGACAAGCTCAAAACCATCACTTCCTGGAAAGCTTCCATTAAGCCAGTACCTGTGCCTGAGATACCAGGCTCTTCCCTTCCAGGACCAGATCCTGCCGCCTCTGCCCTCTGTTTCCCTGCTCGATACCCATCCTCTTTCTTTCAATACTCCACCAAGCCCAATCTCCCTTCTTCCTTAGCTCTTAAAAGATAACTAATGTACCTTCTCTTGTACCCTACCACAATGACTATTCCAGGCCTCTTCTCTAAAACTTTCCACACACACCCCTATTCCCCATATTTCCTGAGCAGTAGACTTCATTCTTTACTGAGAAAATGGAAGACATGTACTTCTCTAACATTTATTTCAAAACTTGGCATCATTCCCCATTCTCTTTACCTTTACTTTAGTCTCTTGGCAAAAGAACAGCCTGTCTTTGGCAAAAGAACAGCCTGTCTTGCTAAGGCCTGTCCCCATCTCCTTCTATTTTCTTTGGCCGATTATCCTTATTATCTCTCTAATCTCTCCTTATATATCTGTTCATGCCCTGCTGCTTCCCCAAGGCTTCATTTGCTGGACCCTACTATCTCCTCAAGCTATCTACTTCTCTTTGACTTTTCACACCCAGATTTTTAGGAAAATCTTTCTCTACTCCTTTTCCTCCATTTATTTTTCTCCCACTTATTTGATAGTTTCTTGACTTGGCTTCTGACCTCATCATTAAAATGGAACCATACTCTCTTGATCTCTTAATTGCCAAATCTGATTCCTTTTTCATAGTGCTTATCCTTCTCATCATCTCCAGTATTTGACATGGTTACCCATTCTTTCTACCTGGATATATTTTATTCTCTCATTTCTTTTATTTCATAACACTGTTTTTGCTTGGTTCTTCTACTTGTCTGACTGCTGCTTCTCAATTCTCTTTTGATTAATCATCACCCATATTGTTCCTCCTTTCTGTCTATTCCTTTTGGCTTTGGCTTTGTCCTGAGCTGCATTCTCATTTTTTTCTCTTTATACTCTTAGTGACTTCATTAGGGTCCATAGTTTCAATTATCACCTTTGTGCCAGTGACATCTAAATCTAAATATGCAGCTTTGTTCTGTCTTTTGAGCTAGTCTCTCATCACCAACCTATTGAAAGAAGCATTGTGACATTGTAGAGTGCTAAACTTAAAATCAGGAAAAGCTGGCTTTAAATCGTACTTCAACCACTTACTTAGCTGTTTAACCCTGGGCAAATCACTTAATTTCCCTCCATTACAAATTCTTCAACACCAAAATGGAGATAATAATTACCACTTCATTCACAAAGTTATTTTGAGTGTCAAATAAAATAATATTTGTAATATTTTTTGCAAATCTTAAATCATTATATTAATGTTAGCTATTATTATTGAACATTGCAAACTGGATATTTCTTAAGTATTCCAAACCAAAATTGTCCAAAAAAGAACTCATTCTCTTTCCCATCAAATCCACTGTTCTTTTGAATTTCCCTGTTTCTGTCAGTGGTACCATTTTCCTCATCCAGCCAACCAGGATCACAACTTCAAGAGTCATCTCTAACTTCTGATTCTCTCACCCTGCATATCCAATTACTTACCAAATTTTTTGATACCACTTCTATAATGTCTCTCATATTTATCCCCATTGCTCCATTTGACAAAACTATCCCCCTGGTTCCTCACCATTTGTCTGGGCTATTGCAGTAGTTTGCTCATTGGTCTCTGTACTTCAAATATCTCCCCATTTTTATCCCTCCTCCACCCAGATGCCAAATTGATACTGCCCAAGGAAATTTTCGTCTATGCCAGTCTCATCCCACCACTCCAGTGGCTCTGTTGCCTCTCAAATGAAATACAAACTTCTCTAGTTAGCCTTTCACAAGCTACATTTCTAGCTGTATTATACATTACTCTCGGATCCACCCAAACTGACTTTCTTGCTGTTAATTCACAGACAAAGCAGTCTGTCTCACATTTCCATTCCATGTCTTTGTTCATGCTGGCCTCCATGCCTACAATGTGCTCTTTTCCTTTTGTTTTTTAGAATTCCTAAATCCCTTCAGAATCCTGTTTAAATGATACCACTTTCATGAAGCATTCTCAAATCCCCCCAGGTTTTAGGACCTTCCTGCCCAAAATATCTTCAATTTGTTTTGTTGCTATTTTTGTATACCTTTGTGTATGCAGCATTGTCACCTTTGGTAGAATCTAATCTTCCTGAGAGCAGACGAGTTTTCATTTCTGTCTTTGTATTACCAGTGTACATTAATAAGTGCTTATTCATTTATTGATGCATATAGAGATTAAACCAATGTCAATCCATTGGTGAGGTGAGAAGACCAAAAGACTCTGAAAGTACTTCAGTTGGCAAACATTTGAGCTCCTTGTTAAGCAGGTTAGGTGACAGCCATAGCATCACCAGTTTAGAATTGAAAATCATTTGTATAGTTTTAAGAACAGGGATGGAAGGAGATGATGAGCAGTTTGCTTTATCAGATAAGACATGAAAGGGAGAATAGATGCAATTAATTTGTTGCTCTGAGCTCTCTAAGCATGAAACTGGGAGCATATTAGCAGACAAAAGATAGGGAAGAACTAGACAGATACTTAGAACAAAATCTTTTTGTTCCCAGTACAGTGGCCCCATCCTTGGTATGCCTATAGGGGAAATGAAAATGACATCAAAGTCTGCAAATTAAGAGATAAGCAGCTAGACTAGATCAAGTATAAAGACAGTCAATAAGCATTTATTACACTCCTCGTATGTTCCACACTCTGTGCTAGGTACTGGTATTACAGAGACAAATGATGAGTCTCTGCCTTCAAGGAGCATAACTTCTCTTAGATTAAACAATGCACATGTACACATACAAACACAAAATAATGCACGGTGATGTCATATGGGATGAGGTATTGGCAGCCATAGGGATCAGCTGAGGTCTCATGTAGGAAGCGGCACAGAGAAAATCTGTATTGGAGGTGACAGTTTTGAGGATGTATAGCGCTGGTGTCATACTCAACAATGGATCTCAGTAGAACTGACTATATATTTACTTAGAAAATCACAAATACTGTTCATTTAGGTAATAGAGCTGCTTTATTTGTTGTATTTTTATTTATTTTCTTTTAATTTGTTAAACACATTAATACTTGATATGGAGGAGTCTCAAATTTCAGATAATCACCTGAGGATTGTCCTCAAGCAGAGAAGGGAGGGAAGATAACAAAAGTGTGGAATATAATTTGGAGCTGATTGTCACCCAAAAGAAGTGACCAAAAGGTCATTAATAACTGCCAGCCCCTGTATGCCTGTATAACATTTTTATGGGAATACTCTGCTCATGCTTCAAGCACATCTGTGATGTGAGTATTAAGAGTGAACTAGTCAGGCTTTCATAAGCTATATTCCACAATAGATCACATCTTTACCATCATGTAATTAACTCAAAGGATGCACAAAATGCAGAGTACCCACAGAATTACTCACTGATTGTTGAAAAGCATCTAATTTGGTAGAATAAAATGCCACCATAAAGTCTTCCACAAATGTGTTAAAACGATAGAAGATTCCTTAAAAGATCTAACAACTATGATAAATGTGTTTGATGACCCTCTTTCATTAATATCCCTTGAGTCCTGAAGCAGAATAATGTACACAAACCACGAGATATGTGCTGAGAGATGATGAGAGCCTCCAGAAACTCCTGTTTGCCAGTGACATTGTGCACTGATTCCATCAAGACTGGAAACATTACAAACTCTTCTTCTGTATCCGCAGTCACTTAAAGGAGTTTAGTCTAATTATCTACACAGGAAAAAACAACCCGTAGAATTCATCCTTTAGTCTTTAAACTTGAACATACGCTGCAAATGGACAGTGACCTAGATTGGAGCAGAAAGAGGGGGAGAGGACTGGATTGCCCATGGGGAATTTCAAAAGCCTTAATGGCCTTGGTCTTCTGCGTGAAACAGATTATCTTTTTAATGCCAGTGTTCTAGTGGTGGTGGTGTATGATTTCAGGTCATAGAATGTTAGTCTCCAAAGAACTGAAATTAAGTATCACCAAAGGTAAAAGTAATTATCACCCCAACAGATCTTTGAGGGGATGTAGTTCATCTGGTCCTGGTGATTTGAATTCTCTATCCTGACCACATAAAGTTAATTTAGGCTTGTTGTAAGGAAAAAATTCCAAAATTAAAATTATCTAGAGATAAAAGAAGCTGTTTCTAAAAGCTTCCATTTCCAGATTCTATTTTACTGGAGATCTTCAAACAAATGCTGGGTGATGGTATGTCAGAAATGTATTAAAGGAGAGTCTTTCTTGTTCACTCATGCTTTGAACTAGATAATATCAGAGATTCTGTGAAAATATTCTCAGTTCCTCCCCCTCTCTGTCTGCTCTGCTCTGCCGGCAGCTCTTCAGCTTTGCCCTTCACCCCCTGAGAATGAAGGCCTGTGCCAAGTTCATCTCTACCCCTGCCCTTGTAAGGAGCAGCTCTCAACTGCTGGGTAGACGGTTATCTGCAGTGGTGCTAAAATGGTCAGAGGTTCGGACAGATGAGAACCTCAGCATTTTGGCAGCATCAGGTCCCTTGACCTCTCTTGTCCCCAGATGTGGACTCCAAACTAGTGCCGTGTCAAGGGATGTTGACACAGCAGCCAAATTTATTGGGGCTGGAGCTGCCACTGTTGGGATGGCCAGCTCCAGAGCTGAGATTGGGACTACGTTTGGAAGTCTCATCATCCGTTATGCCAGGAACCCTTCCCTGAAGCAGCAGCTTTTTTCCTACGCCATCCTGGGCTTTGCTCTGTCTGAGGCCATGGGGCTCTTTTGCCTAATGGTGGCCTTCCTCATCCTCGTCACCATGTGATGGAGCCCATTTCTATCCCCCCACGTTTCTGAATGTTCCTCCTCATCCTCCTGGTCCTTCCATGTCTCTTCCAGCCTGTGTATACCTCCACCTCCATCTTACCAGGCAGCCCTGGGGAAAGCCATGGGCTCAGGGTTTGACAGAGGAAGGACAAATAAATACTGTATTAATAAAAAAAAAAAGAAAGAAAGAAAATATTCTCAGTTCATTGTCATATATTTGAAAGACTGGCAGAAGGAAATAGTTTTGTTCCATTTAGCCCCAAAGGACCAAAACTAAGAGCAAGGAACAGGGAAATATGTTTTTGCCTGCCAGCCTCATTTTTTAGTGGGGGTAAGATCTCAATGCTGTTTGTAAAGAATTACCTACTCTGATTCCTTTCTGATTTCTGAAATTGAATTTCAGTATATATTTGATACAGTCAAGAAGGATGACTTTGGAAAAGTTAATGATGTAACATCCTGCCTAATAAATATGCTTTCCAAGGAATATCATTAATTTGTTGAAGAATAGTAACCATTTCTTTTTATGTTCTTTGCAAATGTGTTTTTTTTTCAATAGTGTTCTAATTTAAGCTTAACCTTGTGGTGAGAAAGAAATACTTCTTTTTGAAAGAAAATAGTATATAACTAGAAAGAAATTTGTATCTATTTCTGTATTTGAAGGTTAATGAGGGAAGAGATGATTATACATCATATTTCGTGCCAAAGGCATAAAAAAAGATTTTAGCCAAAAGGCCATGGAAGAGGAAAACTAAGAGTTTTCACATGCATGACCCCCAAAAGGAAAAAAAAAGAAAGGTAAAGATAGTATAGATGATTGATTGAAAAGGTATATTCTGACTAGGACAGAGAGAATCACACATTGATAGAGATTGTGATTATGAGATTTTTTTTTTCTTTTCCTTGTACTTTTGTATGGCAAGACAGACAGAGCATTTTTTTTCTTTTCTTAGTTTAAGAAAGCAGTTCAGATTTTCCTGCTGAAGAGAATAAAAAACAATCTTGATTACCAGTCCACCCGAAAACTAGAGCACTGACAACAGAGTTGAGAAAGGCTCTTGAGTTCAGAGGAGTGTCAGTGAGTTAACAGAATTGTTCTGCCTAAATAAACCTGACAGTAAGACTTGTGTTTTAATAACTAGTATAAGGTAATAGTTAGAGTATACCAAGATTTACTTCATTGATTTAAAATTTTCTTTAAATTTGGAAGATTAAATTCTTTAATGGTTATTTTTACTTACTAAAATTATTTTTAACTAGATAATTAGGTAGGAAGGGAGGAAGAAAACTTGCTTATCCTTCTCTCTGCTATGCCTTTGGAAAGCTTAGCTCTTCAGACTACTAGACCATACCTGGCAGAAGCATATTCTATGTACAGAGTCCAAGAAGAGAAGTTCTTAAATGCTAGATACTGCACTTCCAACCTGAGGCTTTCCAGCCTCCCTACCCCCTCCCTTAAAAAGAAATTGGGGGGGGGGGGGGAGTCACCAATACAAAACAAACTCTAAAAAATTGCGTGCCTGAGTCAAACAGTTCAAATGCTTCTTCTGGAATAGTTCATGTAATCACTAGACTGTTTCATAAATATATAGCATAGTTTTTCCAGGTAAGAGCAGAAGAAGAAAAATGAAATTTTCTGCGTCAAGGTATCTTAAACACAAATTTCTTTCAGTTCTTGCCTTCATAGAACTGTAGAATGTTTGAACTGGAATGTAGATCTTAAGGGTCAATCTAGTCCAACTTTGTTCCCCTTCATAGCAGTGATAGATATAAGAACTTGTCTTTGATCCTCAGGGAAGTAAGAAATACTTTGATTAATCACTTTTAATGAGCCTAAACAACCTAAAGAAATTTATACTGTCCTGTTAGAGCAATGATTTTATAGAAAAGAGTCATTCACTAAGATTAGTGCTTGCTTGAAAGGGCCTTTTCTAAAGCCACAGAAATGTAGTTAAAATAGCTTATTTTAGCAGTGAACCCAATCCTTAACAATTTGGTATCCTGACCTGGCAGTTTTGACAGCTAATACTCAGAGATTTGTTTTAGTTCTTTTAAATATTTAATGATAATAATGGGAACTCAGTTCTAACTGGGAAAAAAAAAACAGCTCTAAGGTCAGAACTATAGGGGCACTACAGGGCAAAAATAAAACTGGAGGAGGGAAGAAGCCTTTTTGTATAGTTTCACATTTGATAACTGTTTATTGCCTCATTCCAGTATGCATCATAGACCATTTGGGTCACTTCTTCCCAATGAAAGTTTTAAGATGAGATTAGTTGTAACTTGACTTGGTTTCCCAAGAAAGAATTAGATTAAATAGTTCTTTTTGACATGATAAACAAAACCCCCAAAAAGTCATTTTAAGCTTTTAAGTAATTGCTAAAATTAATTAATCTCTCTGCCTATGCCCTTGATTCCACTCCAGTCTATCTTCCATGTATCTGCAAAAATGGTTTTACTTTAATGTAGATATGATCATGTCATTTTTCTACTCTATATAGTGGCTCCCTGTTTTCTTTAAGATAAAATACAAAATGCCTTTAGTTTTTAAAACCCTTCAGATTCAGGCCACAGCATATTTTTACAGCCTCATTATCTATTACTCCCTTCCCTCTCAATTTTTTCAGTCAAACTAGCTGTTTTACTCATCTTCACACAGGATATTCCATCTCAAGCCGGAGCTTTAGAAATGACTTTCTTACATGCCTACAAAATACTTTCTCTCTCTCTCTCTCTCTCTCTCTCTCTCTCTCTCTCTCTCTTTTTCTCTCTCTCTCTCTCTCTTCCCTTCCCCCACATCACCCCCCTCCAACAGATTCTCTCTATTCAAAACTTACACAGAAAGCTTTCTTGATTATCAGAATTTTGCTCTTCTTCCCTAACTACCTCGTGCATAACTATCTCATTTATTTTCTGTTCTCTATATATTCTCTACATACATACACAGACATGCACATACATGTTCGCTGAGGCTCCCCATCTCCTAGGATATAAACTCCATGATAGCAAGAATTATTTCTTTTTTTTTTTCTGTATTTATCCATCCCCAGTGCCTGCAACCTTGTAGATACTTAATAACTGCTTGTTGATTGATTTAATTTTATTACCTTATACCATATTCATCTACATGTCCCTCACTCAAATTCAACTTGTCTTTCTCGGACTTTTTTTTTCTGGGTCAGCACCTACTTCCTTATGTCCTAAGTGAAGGTTCCCCAGAATTCTGAGTTTTCTTCCTTTCTCTATGTAGTCATCTCATCCATTCTTATGGACTCACTTGTCGCTTAAGTAGAGGCAACTTGTGAGTCTTTAGAACCAGCCCTAATCTCCTGCCTGAGCTCCAATTTTGCACCTCCAACTGCTTGGTGGATATTCACATGTGAATATCCCGACAAAACCTCCAGTTTGCATGCAAAACTAAACTCATCTTTATTCCCAAAGCTTACCCCCTCCTTTAACCGTTCCTGTTTCTGTGAAAGGTACCCAAACTTTCTAGTCATTTAGGTGTTCTTTCTCAGAGTTATCTAGGTTTGACTCTTCCTTCTTTCTCCTTCCTTATGTTTATCCAGTTCCTAAGCACTGTCAAATCCCTTCTCATCTTTCTCCTTTCCATTGACATGCCTATCAGCTTAATTCAGAAACTCTTGCTTAAACTATTGTAAATGTCTCCTGAAAGCCCTGGAGCTAACAGATCTGAGTTCAAATGCTGACTCAGACTACTTTTTCACCAGTGTAACTTTGAGCAAGTCACTGAATCTTTCCAAGTCTCAGTCCCTCATTTGGAAAATCAGGCATTAGAATAGATTGGCTTTATTATAAAGTCCTTTCCAGCTCTAAATCTGTGAGACTAATTGATCGCCACTGTAGGTTCCTCCCCTCTCTAGTTCATCCTCCACAGGATGCCAATATCATCTTCATACATCATAGATCCTACCTTATCATTTCCCTGCTGAAAACCTTCTTTGACTCCTTACTGCATCTAGAATAAAATACAAATTCTTTAAGTTTGATATTTAAGATTCTTTACAATCTGAAACCAGCCTACCCATCTTTCCATCCTCTCTTGGCACACTCATTAGCACAGTAAATACCAGCCAAAGTAGACTAAGCTGGTCCCTGAATTTTGCCTAATTCCTATCTCTGCACACTCATAAAAGCCAGTCTGATTTCTTTTTTAAACTTTTTTTAAGCAAGCATTTTCCTTCCTCCCACCTCTCTGCCTCACAACTGAAGAAAAATAAAAAAACCCCTGTAAGTAAATAGCATTGTCTTGCCTTTCAGATTTCTACATTGACCATGGTCAAAAACCTATCACATTTTATACCTTGGGTCCATTACCTCTATTTTAGGAGAGGGAAAATAATATTTCTTCATTGGTTATTATATCTATTAGAGTTGTTAAGTATTTGTCCATCGTTTTTCTTGTTTTTCTTTACAGTGTTGTTTTGGTTATATACATCTTTCTTTTGCTTCCGCTCTGATGAAACTGCATCTCTTCATACATGTATGCGCCAGTTTCTCTGAAACTCCTTTTTGTTACATTTGTATACTGTTACATGTTCACTTCCTCAGTTGATGAACATCCCTTTATTTTCTAGTTCATTGCTAAAACAAGAAGAGCTCCTATAAATATTTTTGTACATAAGGGTCTTGTTCTTCTTTATTTGATTACTTTGTGGAAGGGATCTTGTAGTGGCATGACTGGTTCAGAGGGTTTGGTATAATGACTTAGTCATAGTTCCCAGTTGCTTTCCAGAATGATTGTGGCAATTTATGGTTTCAACGACGGTACATTAATGTACCTGATTTCCTTCAGTTTTTCAAAATTATCATTTTTCTTATCATTTTTGCCAATTTGAAGCTACTCCAACTTTCCTACGCATTTCTAAATTCTAAATTTGTTAATTTTTTAAAATTTTTAACTTTTATTTCTTTTAGTTTACATCATTTATTTCCACGAGATTTAGAGTTACAAATTTTCTCCCCATCTTTCCCCCACCACCACCCCAAAACAGCTATCCCACTGTATAACCCCTCTCCCGATCTATTCTCTCCTATGTCCTCCCTATCACCCCTCTGACTATCTGGTAGGGCAGGATGGATCTCCCTGCCACAGTGCCTGTGTATCTTAAGTCCCAGTTGGATGTAGTTAATAATAATAATAATAATAATAATAATAATAATAAT
>CM053585.1:478462577-478493681 GCA_028646515.1 Pseudochirops corinnae | reverse complement strand
ACTCTCACTGAATTTGGCTTAGGGAAGGAATGACAAACTCTAAACTGGGTATTTTGCCACACAGGAGAGTAGGGGGGATGGAGATGAGAGGTGGGATGATGGAGGGGAGGGCAAGGTGGGGGGAAGGGTTGCTGGAAGCACATACTTCTATAAAGGGACAGGGTAGAGAATAGAACAAGGTGGGGGCAGGATAGGAAGGAGGGACATATAATCAGTCTCTCACAATATGTCCATTGTGGAGATATTCTGAGTAACTATACTTGTACAGCCTGTATTGAATTGCCTGTCCTTCCAGTGGGGGTGGGTGATGAGGGAGGAAGAGAAAGAATCTAGAATTTAAAGTTCTATAATCAAATGTTAAATATATATAAAATTATTATTAACTACATGCAACTGGGAATTAAGATATACAGGCACAGGGTCAGGGAGATCCATCTTGTCCTACTGGAAAGTCAGAGGGGCAATGGGGGAGGACATAGAGAGCAGATTGGGGGAGGGGTCATACAGTGGGGTGGTTGTTTTGGGGTGGTGGGTGGGGGAAAGATGGGGAGAAAATTTGTAACTCAAAATCTCATGGAAATGAATGATATAAACAAGAAAATAAATAAATGAATAAGAAATTCCAAAAGAAAAAAAAAAGAATCAAATAGGTTTATTGTTAGTTGATAACCTGCACGAAAATCTTACTGGAGCTCCCAAATTTTGGTAAAATGTAATGAAATCTAGAGGAGTGACATATAGCCTCTGGGCCTTTGAGTTACTGCAAACACCATGGTTCTATCAAATGTTGCTATTTTGTGATGTTATAGTCCTCAAGTTAAATTGATGAATATTATGATGAACTGAACGAAACTAAAGGTTCGGTTTCCAATAGTACAATTACCTCTGTAATGAGAATCTCCAGAATTTTTGTGTTATTAAAAAGATGTACTTCATACTTGACAAGATTACAGTGCATTTAGTCTATATGAAAATCCTCATGAAACTTAGTGTGTAAGAAGTATTAGTAACAAGAATTTTACTTTCACATTTACAAACACAAATAAAGGGGAAGCTAAAAGAGCACTGGATTCAGAGTCAAAATGACCAAATTCAGACCCTGGCTCTGCCTAGGTGACCTGTGGCAAATCCCTCCATTTCATTCCTCCTCATTCAATAGCCTCATTTATAAAATGAGGTGGTAATGATCTGCAAAGCCCCTTTTCAGTTCTAAATCTATGACGTTACAAAAAAACACTTTAAAAAAAGTTAAATGAGGAAAGCAGAGCCCAAAAAGGTTTTAGTGACCTGCCCCAAATCCAAGCTTCCAGGAAACAGCAGGGGTGTTGTTCTGGTTCTCTTGGCCACAATGTCATCACTCCTTCCACTCAGTGTGAGCCTTACCCAAATGCCTAAAAGGTAAAGACCAAGTATACCTGAAGCTTTTAGCTGAAGACAAAATTACAAAGAAGCAACATCAGGGCTTGGCACATTCCAATTCAGGCCACTTAAATAAGGTTTCATAGTGACCTTTCTCAGTGGTTAACAGAAAGCAAGAAACACAGGCTGAAGCTCAACCTCAGATAATCTACTCTTGTAGACTAGCCTAGTACTTTAAATCCAAGTTTAAAGCTCAATGCAGTGTTTTAAGCTTATTAGACAGAAAAATTATAAGAAACTAAAATCAGTCTATTTTAATATGCTTTTAATTCTAATTTCTCTTAAGATTGTTTTTTAGTGCTAAGATTTCGGTTTCATTCTTACTACTGAAGCTTTTTGCTAAATTGTTCCCTTGTTCTTAAGTGTTTTAGGATTGCTTTTTAAGTTTTGAATTATCAACACTGTAATGGCTTATTAGTTTTTCTCAGTGCTGATATTTTAGAACACACCCTAGGTCTTTCTCTGGCCCACTGTGACATATTCTAGGTTTTCAAAACTTAAGTTTTAAAATCCTAATGTTTGAGAGGATTCTGAGAGATAGTGGAGGTCAGAAAATTCCAAGCTCTCCATATTTCCCCCACAAGTAAGACAAAATAGCACCTGATGGAGAACTTGGAGCAATAAAAATAAACAAGAAGTGGGATAGAATAGCCTCCTCCTGGGAAAACCAGGAGAAGATTCAAAGAAAAATCCCAGGACTAATGTTTGGCCCCCGTGAAGAATAAACACTCCAAACAGAGACTCCTGGGGCTAGCTAGATTGGGAGGTAGCCTCAGGCCCCAGATTAAGGGAACCTCTGCTGATAAGGAACCCAGATCCAGCTGTGACCTGGGAAAGAAGGAACCAGCTAGTTAAATGGAGAAGCAGTGGGGTCAGAAGCTGATGATGTGAGCATTTAGAGGAGACTGGAAGTCTTGGTTTCAGTTCCAGACTAGAGGGGAAAACTGAAGGAGGTCCTGAGGTCAGAGGTCATCCTCCATAACCCAGGCCCAGATTACAAAAAAATAAGCTAATACAATTTTTTTTTTAAATGAGCAGACAAAAAAGAATCCAACCACTGCAAGTTACTATGGGACTAGAAAATACTGGGGTTTGTCTAAGAGTTAATGTCAAATGGTCATGTGCTCAAAATGAATTCATAGAATTTTAAAAAGACTTTAAAAATCAAATGAGATTGAGGAAAAATTAAAGAAAAAAAAGAAAAATCCAAGAAAAACAAGATTATGAAAAGAAAGTCAACCAATTAGAAAAGGAGAAGCTTATGGAAGAAAATGATTCCTTGAGCAATCAGAATTGAGCCAGCAAAGTTATAAGAGACCAAGAAATAACAAAACAAACTGTAAAGAATGAAAAAATAGAAGAGAATATGAAACATCTCATAAGAAAGACAACTGATCAGGAAAACAGATCAAGAAAACATAAGAATAATCAGACTACCTGAAAGCTATAAACCCCCCACCCCAAAAAAATCTTGATACAGTAACACAATATTGTGATAATTAAAGAAAACTGTCCTGAAGTGTTACAACAAGCAGTGAAAGCTGAAATTGAAAAAAAAAAATCCATCGATCACCACCTGAAAGAGATCTTATGAAGAAAACCTATAGAAATATTATAGTCAAATTTTGAAACCCAAGGAGAAAATATTATCAACAAAAAGAAAAAAAACAATTTAAATATGGTGAAGCCACAATTAAAATCACATAAGACCTAGTAGCGGTGACACTAAAGACTGCAGGTCTTGGAACGCTACATCAAAGAGCAAAAGGACTGGGGTTCTGGCTGAAAATATTGTAAGCAGCAAAAATCCTGAATGAAAAGAACTAGGCATTTAATGAATTGCCAGACTCTCAGAATTTTGTTAAAACAAACCTGAACTTGAGAAGA
This sequence comes from Pseudochirops corinnae, assembly GCA_028646515.1. Classification (NCBI taxonomy): domain Eukaryota; kingdom Metazoa; phylum Chordata; class Mammalia; order Diprotodontia; family Pseudocheiridae; genus Pseudochirops; species Pseudochirops corinnae. The sequence goes on along the minus strand of CM053585.1, from coordinate 478,490,375 downwards.
TGTGACATATAAGGCCCCAGAGAATCATAAGGTACATATCAAAGACAAATTACAAGGGACTCGATAAGGACAGACTTTTTTATATGAGGAAATGTAAAACATATGCCTGAGACTGTTATGAGTAACTCAGTAGTTCAAAAGAAAGCCTGGGGTAGTCAGTCCTAAGTATTTTAGGATTCTAAAAGTAAAACTGTTTAGGAAAAAGTAAAAGTAATCTTATCCAAGTGAGGTGTGAGAGGAAGAACTAACAGAAGAATTAAATGGGAGAGAAGGGCTGGTAGTTCTGGAACCCTAATTTCATCAATAAGTGGGAACAATACATATGCATTTAAAAGGGTATAAAAGTCTTCTGAAATTCAGAAATAAAAAACTAAAGGGATAGGGAGGAATTTTTAGAGATGAGGAAGAAGGAATAAGATAAGGGGGGTATAGAAGGGTGTTTAGATGAACAAGAATGGGAAGGTAAGGGAGGAATTCTTGAGGGGGAGGTTAATAGGAGGGCAAGGAAGCAGGTAGAAGTAAAGTAGAGGAGTCAGGAGGGATAGGAAATAAGAGATACACACTAACAAAATAAAGGTCAGGAGCAGAATTTATTAGGAGGGAAAAAAGCAGGGGTAGTAATCATGACCTCAGACAAAATTAAAGCTAAAACAATCAAGAGAGAAAAACGGGGAAACTACACTATATGTCAACCATGTTAATCAATACTGTTTTAGACTATTTAAAATAACTAGACGGTATAAGGTTGGCATACTGTTGTAGTGTAGGAAGTTTGAGTTGGGGGACTTAGAAAAATACAGACTCAGACTTATGAAGGAGGAAGTTATCCACTCTCAGATTGAAACAGGACAATTAAGTAGAGCACGATCTTACATAGATGCATATGAATAGATTATGTCTAAATGAGTATGATTATAGATGTCTCAAGCATATGCATATGTAAGTGTATGTATGCTTGATTGTGTATATATATATATATCATATATATGAACATATGTGTATATAAATATGCATGTTTGTATATATATATATATCTGCACTTAATTGTAGCCTTCTTGGGATGGAAGGCAGGGAGGAAGGGAAGGAAAAAAGAAAGCAAAACATGAACAGCAAAGAACAAAAGAAAACTTAGAAGGAAAGAAAGAAGATACACAGCTCTTAACACAATGCGTAGTATTTATCAAGGAGGGGTGGGGGGAACATCGATGAAGGGAATGAGCATTTATTTCTCAATACATATAAATGTGTATTAAAGCAACTAAGTATACAAAAACCTCTGATCTAAGCAGAAACAGGCTCCCCTGATTTCTTTAAAAACACAATATTAATCAGTGATATACAGATTCAGTTATTTAAACAATCCAAAGAGTCACTAAAATGTTGAAAAGGTAGGGATTTGGTTGGTTCATATGTTATTTATGTTGAAAATGATGGTAAAGAATTAAAGACTCATTTGGAAGGGAAGCGTGAACATGAGAAAAGTTTTAAAGCAAATGGCATTTTTAAGTAAAGGCCGCTCTCTTACTCATTTTACATTTGTTCTGCTAACTCAAAGGAAGCTGAACAAAACAATGTTTTAGAGGAAAAGCACAACACATGATAAAACATAGTGCTTCCAACACATGATAAAATTAAATTGAAAATTACTATTCCTGAGTCATGGCCTCAAAAGTGCATGTGTCAAGAATCATGGAAAGATGACTTTTTTTCTCTGACATCAATGATATTGTTTACAAAGAAGTCATTTCACATCTGTTGATAAGGCTAAATTATTACATAAAGTTTCTGAAATATCTGAAGTTTTGGTACACTGCAAACAGGTCTAAAAAAATAGTTTCTTTATGATGACTATTGTATCTAGCTCAACTAATGTTTGTTATGCAACACTTTTTTACAAAGTGTGCTAACAGATAAACCAATTTGTGGCAATTGCCAAAACTGAAATACAACCTCAAAGTAAATGAAGATGTATCTTCAATATATTTAAAATACCTTAATTTAGTCTCTGAAGGCAATTTCAAAAGACTAATTTCAAAAATATTGAGATTGATTATAGCATAATTGGGCTAAATCTGTTAGACTCCCAAGGTGGAGGTGAATGGTAAAGCAGAAAGAGCATACTTCCTCATCAAAAGAACTGGGTTCTTAATCTTAGTATTACCATTAACTAGCTCTGAGATCTCTGGCACTTTAAGTTAACTGCTTAACAATCTCTAAAGTCCCTTATGACTGATAATTTTGATTCTTTGAAGAGGAAAATATTCACTTAGATATATTCATTCTAGGTTAAATTTTTGAAGTGTCAATACATTATAATCATGATTCCATGATTAGTAATAAGTATTTTCATTACTTTTTTTTGCTTTTTAGAGGAGGGAAGGCTGGGCAATTGGGGTTAAGTGACTTGCCCAAGGTCACATGGCTAGTGAGTGTTAAGTATCTGAGGCTAGATTTGAACTCAGGTCCTCCTGATGCCAGGGCCAGTGCTCTATTCACTGTGCCATCTCGCCTTCCCTTTTCATTACTTTTCAACATATTGTTTAGAAGTCTTCTGATATTCCTTTCCTATCAACATGCTGCATGGCAGAGCCAGAAAAATCCTTACTTAAGAGAAAAAAAAAAAATATGATTATCAGTCCAACTTAAGATAACTATCTGTAGGAGAATACTAAACTGAACTGACCACTCTATATGATAAAGTCCCACCACGAAAGGTCACTGTTTTCTCAAAAGTATCTTCAAGAGTGATCAGAGTTAAAGGACCAATCCAATGGCAATATACTCTACATTCTAGTTTTTTGTACATGTCACTTAAGAGGCATTTCATGTCTCAACATGAAAATGACCACAGTAATCTATATTCCTCACATGATATGCCAGAGAATCCTAGTCTTTTAGATAATACATTATCCTTTCATTTTTTTTTTTAAATCTCTTAAGAGTGCTATGTTGCAAATTTATAAACAGAGACAGGGTCCAAACCTGTGATTTCACAAATAAAGAGCTCCGAGGAGGCAATTTCTTCTACCAATAAAGGTCAGCATCTTTTTTGCAACAGCTTTAGAGTTATTATAAAACTAAGAAGTGAAGTGACTTGAATGGGGTCACACGGCCAGAATGTATCAAAGATGCAACTTGAATTAAGGTCTTTAAGGCCCTTAGGCCAGTTCTTGATAACCACTAAACCATGTAATTTCTCACATGCATACATGTGCTTGTGTGTGTATGTGTATGAGCACAGGCATACAATAAATATTAAATTAATTTTTTTTCCAAATCAGAGACAAATGGTTATCTACATATATTACAAAAGCAGTGTTGGCAATTATTTATCTACGTACACACTAGATTTAAATTTAGCAGAATTCCATTATCCCTACCCAACAACTTCTGATAAAACCTCTTATTATAAAACAGTAGTAGATCACATATGAAGAAAGTTAACTTACTGTATCATTTTCAACTTTCTACAAATTCAATGGGGATTCTTGGTGTATGGCATCTTAAAAGACACTCAACAAATAATTTTTGTAATTAAAACAAATTTTAAGTACTTAAAATATCCTAAGAATATAAATGCTTTAAAAGTTTAAGATCTCCTTTCACATCCCTTTGTATCTTCTGTGGCATCTATATCACATAGTGCTTTTCATACAGTAGTCAAAATGTAGTGGCTGCACATTAAAAGATACCTAATAAGGGCAGCTAGGTGGCTCGGTGAATAGAGCACTGGCCCTGGAGTCAGGAGGACCTGGAGTTCAAATCTGACCTGACACTTAACACAAAACTAGACGTGTGATCTTGGGCAAGTCACTTAACCCCAACTGCCCTACCTCCCCCCCCAAAAAAGCAAAAATGATACCTAATACCCCCAAATTTTACTCATGATATAATATTAAGACATTTTGTTCTTCATTTTGAGGTAGGCTTTCTTGCAAATTACAAAAGGTTAATTTATCTTAAAAGGTTAAACAAAATAATTATCTTTAAAGCTACTTAGGAAAAGTGATGGGGCAGCTAGGTTGTGCAGTGAATAAAGCACAGGCCCAGGAGTTAGGAGGACCTGTACACGTGCCTAACAGTGCTTACGAAGAGTAAATGCAATTAAATAATGGTTTAAAATGCTCTAACAATATAAAAAACGCTGGGTGATCAATTTAAACTCAAGTTTTAAGATATTAGGATACGTGTAGAGTTCCATATATCTGGACTTCGCCATACTTTGTCTGGTATAAACTTGTTGAATTCCAGCTCTGAGATCATCCCAAATCTGGTCGAGACCAATCTGCTTTAGTCCATGTGGATTCTGACTCCTGTTGGATGACATTTTGTATATTATGACGTTTTCCGTGAGCAATGTTTTATCTGAGATCTAGCTAATCCTCCATCAGATGAACATATGCAGTATCATTCCAAATTCAGTAACAGCAGCTCAGAAGAGTTGTTCTTTACGTGTGTGGAATAAGGCTGTCTTCCAAGCAAACCTGAAGGGGAAAAAAAGTAATTAAAATACAATAGTCTACCATCAAACATTTAAAAGGGGAAAAAAACAAGCAAGGGATTGACACATAATGTTAAAAATGTTACGTCTTACAGAGCAGTACCAACTAATTCACCAATGTTAACATTTGTGGGTGTATATCTGTGCACATGTGTGTATATATGTACACAATTCTACTATGGCCCATATATGTCCACTTGAAGACAAATGCTTCAAAACCATAAACCAGCAATTTTGTGCCTTGAAATAAATCAAATAAAGTATGACACCTTTGCTGCCATCAAAACCTAAATGTCTTCCAAACACTTTTTATTGGTTTACCATCTTGTATATTCTGCTTTCACAAGGCACATACACATTTCTATTACTAAGTCTTCATTGACTAATGTTTCACTTGGTTGTGAAGGACACAAATGATTTTCTATATTGTGGCAGCAATACTCTTCTTGAATGCTGCATATAGCCTATGTTTTATATGGTTTATGCTGTCATAGTATATACGTATATTAAGATAACGCAAACTATTATTAAGCTAAAAGATCAAAGTCAATCAAAACTAAAACAGAAAAAGAAACCATTCTGAATATATTCCTCCTGAAAGCGCCCTCAAACATCAACAAAAAATTTCATTTTTATTTCTCACTACCCTTGTAATTCAAAGTTGGAACATTAGAGATAATAACTACTAAAACTCTAGAACTTAAAAAAAATACACAGACATATATGCCATATAAATATAAAGGCATTTATAAAAAGTAAATGAGTCTACTAGAGAACTAAATAGAGTTCACTAAAGAACTAATATTGACAAGGTCTTTAAGAAGCAGCAGTCCATGAACTACCTATGTAGTTAGGAATAATACTGGAATCTATATTTATTTCTCCAATTGTATTGGGCTTTGTGATTTACACATTTGTGTAATAAATTAAAGTTTAATACCATTTTAAAATACACTATGCTTTTATATGAAAAGACCTAAGATGACATGATCTGAAATGGGACAGACCTTTGGAAATGATTAGTCTAAATCCAAACCTAAACAGAATTATTTACAAAATTTTTGCCAAGTAACCATTCAGCTTCTATTTGGACTCTAGTGACAGAAAACACATGATTTCCCAAGGCAATCCATTTCTCTCCTAGAAAGCTCAAACTATTAGAAAAATTTTCCATTGAGCAGTACTTTGCTGTGGAAAGACTTATGGGACTTGGATCTGAATTTGAACCCCAGGCTCTGCTACCTGTGTGACTTCAGGCAGATCATTTAACCTTTTTAGTTTCTACATTTGTAAAATAAGTGTTGGCCTCAGTGACCTCTATGGTCCCTTCCAGCTCTACATAAATGACCACATGATCAACTAACTCTTTGTAAATATTTTTTTGGAACTTCTACTTATTTCTTTTGGTTCTGCTCTCTAAGGTAAAGCAGAAAATTTAATTCCTCTTATACATGAGATCTTTTAAGAATCTGAAGACCTACCTTTTCCCTCAAAGTCTTCTCCTGACTGCTGAAAGGTCATAAAAGTTTTGATTATCTGTAATCTGATCTGCTGTATTGAAATCAGGTTCTAAGACTAACTATTCCTGCAGTACACATCGGTGGAAAGAAAGAAGGATTTGGAATCAGGGGACCTGATTCCAAGAGATGGACTCTTGAGTTCTGGCACATACTGGGTGGCACTTTTACTCCTGAGCCAGTTTTCCCATAAGTAAAATAAGGATATTAGCCTAGAAGACCTGTATGATTTTTCTCCCAGCTCTGCATTTATGATAGTAGGATCCTTCCAACAAGAGAATCTCATAAGCCTCAATTTCCTTAGTTGTGAAATGATGAGAATGGATTACATGATACCTAAATGCCCTTCTAGCTCTACGTTTTATGATCTTATGCTTTTAAAGTTACTATCATGACCACCACTTCCAACCACCTAGTTCCATTTATGCTTATAGCTCACAGGTATATTCACGCTCAATTCCAGTTCAGGTTATCTTTTAAAATCCATACTAAGAACAACTTTCATTCTTTCTTTGGTCTTTCAACACTCAGGAAAAATTAACTACTTCTCAACAGTACACTATATTTGCAAGTCAGCAAACAACTAAAAAAAAATTTCTGGATCAAAGAAGGGCAAAATCAGAAATTTATAAGTATCAGACATTTATAAAAATTTACAAATTAGTGTCAACCTCATAAGCACCTGAAAATGCTCACAAATTCCTTTCAGAACTTTTACAGAACCTTTTCTTCATTTCCTCATTCTCCTATAATTAAAACCTCCTTCTCCTTAAACATAGTCATTTAATATCAAATACCAAATTGACCAAATTTCTTACAAATTTACGGTAGCTCTATCTTGTCCTTTATACAATACTATTTCCTTATATTTTCATTTAAAAACCAATATTTTCAGCTGTTTCATGGAGAGCTGAAAATACTTTCTGGTAGGTTAGCCTGGGAATCTCATCACCATTTTAAACATAGTTGCTATGTGAAAACATATCTAATTTCCAAACAGCCGGCTTATTAAATGTTTGGAACACAAACTGAGAACTTCCTGTACCACAATTGTAAACAGCTAGCAAATAAGTTCACAAATCAGAATTACAGATTTTTAAAAGATCTAGAACAGAGATTTGAAGATTAAAGGAGTTGGAAACCAAAAGAATCCAAATCCTTAAAGCTACAGGGCCAGAGTAGAAGTAATTTATTGAATCTAAGTTAATGACAGAACTAGTTCTAAAATTATTTCTCCCGAATCTTAGATCAGATGTACTTTCCACCATACAATTCTAGTTTGACTTAAGTTTTTAGAAATTTCCATCACCCAACATGGCTAAAAGGCAAGTAACCAAGAAAAACGGACTGAAGTGCCTAGATAATCCAACAGTTCAATCATGGGCACAGAATATTAAACGATAAGAACTGACAGTCTATTATTTGATATTCTAATCACTGGATTTTAAGGAAGAATTTTTTTTTACACTTCCCATAGACTTGGAGAAATGCTGCAAACAGGAAAGTGAGGGAAAATAAAGCATATTGCTTCCTGTATTTCTAATTGCAACATTTATAATGAAACACACCACAAGCACAAAGTAAAAAATTGTCATCATGGACTTTAACTTACCGAAAGCAACTAATGTGCTTCTTACCATTAACTGCAGTATCAACCTCACAGGCTGTTCTTGGAATTGCAACAGTGAAATTACATTTTGGTAAAGAAGAAATACCTGATATTCACATAGTATTTTAAAGTCTAGAAAGCACTTTGCATATGAGATCTCATTTCATCCTAATAAGCTTTCAGGGGAAGCTCTACAAGTACCTTCATTTTAAAAATAAGAAAATTCAGGCATAAAGAGGTGATCCTTTATAACTGACCAGGCTTTCTAAGAAAATGAGATCGTTATTTTTCCCCAAATTTTCTATCATCTCCAAGTCATCAAAGCATTTTTTCCTTTAACAGTTATAACATAATATAAAGATCAAAGTAACATTTCGCCTTGCTGTTCTGAAAGAGTATGGTTAATAAGACAAGTTAAAAAACAACTAAGAATCTCTATTTTTAATCAAATGGCCCTTCCAGTAAAGTTCCTCAGAACTGAAGCCCTTCAGCATGACATTTTGATTAGGCATCAGTTTCATAAGTTATTTTCTATCTGGTTACGACACAAGATACTACCAGTACAGTAGTCCCTTCTGGTTTTCTTCGTCTTGGCTCTGATGTTTTCCACTATGATCTCACACTTCAATTATAAACATTTCTTTTAACCATGGTATATTCTTAAATTACGGTATCGTATTCCACTAAGCATCACTGCAGGTTCTTCAAGTATTGGTTAAGTATTTGCTGAGTATGGGTAGGAAATTAAGGAGCAAAGGAAAGGGTGTTCAAGAAAGAATAATTATTTGACTAGAGATTATAAAGCTGAAATACAGGAGAAGGTAAAATTTAAGACCAGAATCTGAAAGGTAATGGAATCACTGGATAAGGAAAGAGTGATAGGATCAGAGTGGATACCTGATATCTGTCGAATGAGATACATATTCAAAAAGAATAACTTCATAACCGTGGGTGAGATGGACTTAGGGAATGAAATTACTGAGGCAAAGAGACCTATTAAGAGCAATAAATTAAGCTACTGGTAATAATGGCCTAAACTATGGTGGTACCAATGAGAATGGAGGAAAAAGGACAAAGACACTGTGGAAAGAGAAGCATTGTGACTGGACTGAATCACAGTGATTTGGGTCAAAACAAAAGCTATTTTAGCTTTAATACTGATGCCTTCTGTGTACTTATATAAGTATGTATATATGTGTGTGTGAGTCAACAGTAAAAAGGGGATAAATAAGAGATACTTATTTCTCCTTTCCTGTACCTCTAAGGTTAAGAAAACAAAAAGAGAAATCTACTATCCCAACTATGAGTAACAGAACCATCCAAAAAAAAAAAAAGAGAGAGAAAATTCACTAGAAGCAAAAGGACCATAAGAGACATACCTTGATAAGGAAGGGCCCACAACATTAGACTATAGTAGTAGAGATAAGAGAATTCACAGTACAGCAGAAATAAGAGAACAAGATCATCTTGAGACAGAAGCAAAGGCTCATACTAACTAAAAGAGGCTGATAAAACTTTGTATAAGTACAGAAAGAGTATGAAAGGCCTGACCATAAGTATTTGGTCTGAGAAAAATGGCTACAGGTGTGGTAGTATCCTAGGGATGTTATTCCAAGTCCTGACTGTGCCATGTGACTAGGCTAGTTACTACATTCTGTAAGCCATCTCTAAATGAAGGTGAAGAGAAGCAAATTAAGATCTTCCACAGCTCTAACTTATTTGATTCTATAACTGTTTGCTAGTAATCACTTCATGTAAAAATTTCAATTTCACTTGTTATATAGTCTTTGTGTACTAATAAACACAAGCTTGTCACTAACTGGCTCTGCAAAAGCACAATATGCCAAACGTTGTTACCAGGGGCAGTTAGTTTCCTAGGAACGCTATACAACTTGTGTTTGGGATTATAGATTGGCTAAACAATGTTACAGAAAAGTTTTGCAACATCATGGTACAATTCAGTTATTGTATTAACAGAGGTATCACAAAACAACTTGGCCAGGTCAGGGCAGTTTTATGTTGATGAATGCAGGTTATACACATGGGCATCTAAGGTTATAAGTATTGCTCCTTTTTTTTTAATCTCAAAATTCCTTGCTCTATTTTAGTGCTTCTATGTTATGAATACACTGTAATATTTAGATGTACAATTTCACCTGAGCATTTCTCTTTCCTCTTCAAAAGTCAATTTACATCACTTTTCATGAGATGAGACAAATGCATTCTTGTGTTGCTTTAATGAAAACACGCTCTTTACTAAGTCTAAATAATTGGTCTTAGAGCTATGATAATCTCTCAATGGGGAAAGAAGTCACATTCATATGTGTATGTATGTGTTTTTTAACTGGGGACCTACTAGGCGCCATACTGAGGTGGAAACGTCTGTAACTCAGTCCTTGTCCTACGTGAGTGAAAAGACCTGCAAACCATGAAGAAAAGAGTTTTAAGACTTCCATAACAACTGAAAGTTTGGGAACTTGACCAGTTTAACTTATGCAGGTATAACACCAGGTTATGAATAACCACAATCTTTATTTTGTTAGTGAAATTCTCTTTGTTCAAGTATTTAATAAATGTATACAAAGATGTCATGATAATACATGATATTTAAGCCTTAGTAGCTTAAAAATGCATTACGACTTTTGAGGCAAAAGTGTATCTATTACTAGATTACTGTGTATCTATTACTAGAATTTTTTTTTTAACAGGAATAACACCCAGGGCTTTTGGAAGACTACATAAAATTCTGTTATAAAAAATGACCAATTAGCTTACCTGTGAAACACATTTGTAATTGTGGCAGTGGTAAAATCCACCTCCTCCATTGTCTTTCCCAAATACTAAGTTCTTTCTCTCCCTGTCTAAATATACTAAATGGTTTTTTTTTAAATCTGGGCCTGTGATGTCAATTGGTATAAGAAGCTATCAGTGAAGAAACTTCCTCTATCAATGAAGATTAGACAAGGCAGCTAGAGTCTTGCTCTTGTCTATGTATTTAAAATCTTACACTGTAATGTTAACTTTTTCACCTGTTGACTACTACTCTAAACCAGAACATCCTTAAATAGCACCTTAAATATACTTAACTAGCTCTAATGATTAAGTGAGTGCTGCTGTCAATTTATGGTCTTGTCTTTCCCTAAGGGTTGTGATGTGTACAAGCTTTTAGTGGGATAGGTTTATATACAGTGAATCTAGAATCTGTCCCAAATATAGCTTTCTAATCCACATAACTGTAAATAGGAACCAAGTACAGACCTGTGTTTGTAGGTCTGACTTCTGATCAAAGTTCCTTTAATAACTTTTTTTTTTTTTGCAGGGGGGAAGGCAGGGCAATTGGAGTTAAGTGACTTGCCCAAGGTCACATGGCTAGTAAATGTCTGAGGCCGGATTTGAACTCAGGTCCTCCTGACTGCAGGGCCAGTGCTCTATTCACTGTGCCATCTAGCATCCCCCGCTCCCCTTAATAACTTAACCACTTCTATGAATTTCAGCTCATCTTCAACAAAACTCATTTTTGTAGGGTTTTAGGATTTGTGAGGTATTTTGCTCACAAGAGCAGTACTGAGGCAGTACAAAAATTATTCCCATTTCGCAAAGGGGAACATAAGACTTGGAGACATTAAATGATTTACTCACTGAAATCTAGGGTATCAAGGTAGGTACCAAAATTTAAACCCACATCTTCTACCCTCCCAATTCATTACCTTCAAATGAGAGGGGGTGGGACAAAATAATCTCCAAGGTCTTCTAACTTTAACATTCTATGATGTTGTATATTGTTTTGTGGTAACTAGAAAAAAAGTGATTACTGTAACTCTGTGGTTGTATAGTTTTATTATGATCACTTCACCATAAGAATCACATGTAGGATCTAAGTCTTTTTTTTTTTTTTTAACTTTTTAAAAAGGAGCTGTTTCTCTACATTTCCTCTAGTCCTACTTATTTACAGGGAATAAAACATTGATTTACACTACTTATTTGCCGGGAATAAAACACTGATATACATACAGGTTGTCACCCCACAGTGACATAATTAATCTACCAAATATTAAAGGATACTTTAAGAAAAGGTCCATCCCATTTGTTAAAAAATGAATTTTACAGAGCTTTATGGTTACGAAGCATGTCATGTAAGTTATCTAGTTTTCTCCCCCTAAAGTACAAATAATATTCTCATTTTACATCCCAAATGGATAATTAAGGAATGTAGATATTTACTACATTACCTAAAATATAAGCCCATCTACTTATATATCTTTCAAGGTCCCTGGGATATAGGTGCTTAAAAAGTGGTTGGTCCCTTCCCTTCTATGTAAATAAGGAAAACACTGGCCTCAGATTCATTTCATAGCTCCACCTCTAACTTTAAAGCTTTGCAAAGGCCAATCAATATAATTTATCCCTTAGGTAAACCTTCCTTAACTATTTTAGAGAAAAAATATGAAGAAAAATCATTTTCCAGGGGGAAGAATACTTCCAAACCCCACCCTCTGAGACAGAGAAAGACAGAGAGAGAAAGCTCAAGCTAGTCTGAGCACCAATTATTAAAATTATTCGGTACTGGTTTAAAAAGTAAAAATGTATCTCAATAAAACAGATTAAAAAAGGAAAAACCAGAAATAAACAAACTCAATAACCCAATTGTTTGACAAACTTCAAAACATAAATTACTGAGAACTCCTTATTTGTTTTGTTTCTGTTTTGGCGTTGTTGATTTTTTTTGGGGGGGGGAGGTTCCTTAACTGGGAATGATTATGAAGTGGAAATAAAAGTTCTTGGCAGGGGAAGGGTGAGGGATTTTAAGCAACTCTTTTTGTATTGGCAAAGAAGCAGAAATGAAAGGAGCTTTCATCATTTGGGGAATGACCAAACAAATTATGGGGGTATAAGAGGTAATAGAAAATGGCTGTACTGTAAGAAATTATGAAAAGGACAGTTCCAGAGAAGCCAAGAAGAGCTGAATGAATCAAAGCAGATTGAAATACCTAAAGCAGGAAAATAATTTATACAGTAACATTGTAAAGACATACAAAACTCCTAAATTCCATTCTGTGTTTAGCTCTATGATTCTCTGATTAAATAAAATCATTCCCAGTTAAGGAACCCCCCCCCAAAAAAAATCAACAACCCCAAAACAGAAACAAAACAAAAAAGACATCTACTCAATCTTGCATATATACAAAATTTCACATTCAAGTCCTTCGACTCTCTAACAAAAGGAGGCATTTAATTTTTTTTTCCCTACATCCTAAGTAAACATAGTAGTTTGTACAGTTTAGTTATGTGCCCTCTCTTAAATTCAGATGAGTCAATACAACCTGTGGAGTATTTCTCATGCACAATAGTTTGTTTTTAAGAATATAAATAGCTTAATCTGCTTTTTCTCTTATATTTTACCAGTGGCTGGCTTTGTTTTGCTCTTGTGTTTCTTTATTCTTTTTTTTTTTTGTAATTTTGGTAGCCTTATTTAATTTATTCATTTTTAATTTAACTAATTAATTTAATTTCCTAAAAAATTTTTAGAATGTGTGATTGAATTAAAAAATTATTTTATACAGTAATACTAGCAACCACAACAGACAACAGAGGTAGCTCTGGGGTTTTATGATCAACAATGAGCAAAGTGATCATAATATTATTATGGATGCATAAACTAACACTAAAGTTTACCAAGTACAACAACCCTGTGAAGAAGTTAAGAAAGAAATATTATCCTTATTTTACTAATGAGAAAACTGAGACTGAAGGGGTTTGACAAAGATCTGAAGACTATTCATCAGCAGCTCACTGCCTTTGTGACCTTGAATAGCCCCTTCCTGGGCCTCGATGGCAAACAAGATCTCTTCCAACTCTTGAGCAACCAAGCTTTTAAGACACAGATCTGACTCTTGATGCCATCAGAGGCAATACAGTAGGCTAACCCCGGGGCTCTAATTGTTGCCACCAGACTCTAGTTAAATACAGCAACAGTTATGGAAAACAGGAAATAATACTGATTTACCATAATAATTTACCATAACAATTATGATAACGAAGTGTGTCTCCAACAATCTCAAGAAACATTAAAAAACACTTTCCAAATTATTAATACTTTAGAATTGAGGAAACTGAAGAATTATTGAAATACAATGAATCCAGGATATTGTGGCAAAATGGCAGAACCTGTTTTTGACTCTCAGACTTGTTCTTTACTCCTTTGTCTGTTACATGTTATCAAAATAGATTACTAGAACTATTTTCATTATAATTCAATGATCCTATGTTCTCATCAAAATGGGAGCTTCTACTTCCATGGAACTGAGCCCACCTTTGAATAGCACTGAACCACCTTCCTCTCCCCCTCCCCTCGCAAGGCTTCCCACCACAATTTCCACCACAATGAAATGTCAGGCAAGGGAAGACTCATCCTATAAAAGATGACCATGATTTTTTAAAAATCATGCTTTTCTGATAATATCCTTTATATGCCTTTTCTCCTGTATTCTCCTTCAGTGGTAATAAGAGGGAGCCTACAATGTCTACCATGTGTCTACTTCTCTCTGAGTGAAGTGCCACTTTAATTCTTCAAGAAATATGGTATTCAATGACTTGCAGACACACAAAATCATTGGAAGAAAAGTGAGATTAAAAATATGGGTCTTTATTTCAGGGAAAAACTTGGTCATTAAAAGCACTAAATTTTGCTGAGAAAGTCCCGCTTATCCTGCTCTTTCTATTCAGTTCTGCATCCAGTTCACTGTTCCTAACTCTTGTTTGTCCAAGAGATATTCACTAATGGACTGGCCCTGTGGCTACTGACATAACAGCATTATCACAGTCTAGACAATAAACACACTTCATCCACTTGTTTTTTCCTGTATGGACAATCTGTCTCAGCTTTTTAAATCATGAATCTCACTAAGGAAGCTTCAGTGTTCAAGGGCAATGTCATCTGCAAAAAGGCACATCTGGAGAACCTTACCAACTGTCTACAGGATTCCATCTTCAATTTGGAGACTGTCCAGGACATCCTCCGAAACAATGCCCAGAAGTTTGCTATCTACTTGTTTTATGCCTTCTTTGATATGAATTTTCTGCATTAGTCATTTGCAAGCCTGTCCTCTGTCAATGATACCCTCAGTAGAGGAATGAGTAGATTATACCCATAAAGATTTTTTTAGTGATGGAAAAGTAGGTATATGGGTCAGTATATAGGAAAATAAGTTATTTTCAATAGCCTGGAGAGAAGAGCTAGAGAGTTATATAATAAAGTCTGATTTTTTTCAAATAATTTACTATTATCACCTTATTCATAAAACTTTAGATTATTTTTTAAACGTCCTCAAAATTACCATTTGTAGCATGGATCTCTTCTGATTTTAGTCAGTTTTATTATCTATCATTTCTGCTTCATTACATCAGATGAGGGGACTAAGTCCGAATTTGATTGACTCTGTTGTCACCCATTATAGTTCCTTGAACACAGAAGGATTCTCATGCTTCCACCATTCTTGAAAATATGCAGGATGACACTGATGAAGATCTGCCATCTGGTGGCATTTGAAAATTCATTTTTCAAATAAAAATCCAGGTTCACTACCCTATATACCAAGTGTCGAATAATTTCACTTCTTCCATCAAGCCTGAACTATGCCATTCCTTAAATCATTACTTTCCTGAATTCTTATAACTGGGTTATATATATCATTTCATTTTTCTGGTTCATCGAACATGGTTTTACCATTTTAAAGAAACCAAAATGCCCAGGAATGCCTTAGTCAAAATCCATAGCCTCAGACCACCCTCACCTCCCTCCCAAGACTAATTAAATAAAATCCTGCAAGCTAGAAAGAAAGTGCAGAACTACAGAATCACAGTTATCATGTACTACTTAGGAATGGATGTTAGGCAGCAAGTGGATATCCGAGTGCTGGGCCTGGAGTCAGGAAGATTTGAGTTCAAATGCAGCCTCAGATACTTACTTGGTAAGTCACTGAAGCTTGCCTCAGTTTTCTTGTAAAATGAGATGGAGAAGGAAATGGCAAAACACTCCAGTATCTTTGCCAAGAAAAACCCCAAATAGGTTCACAAAGAGTCAGACAGGACTGAAAGGGCTGAAAAAATAATATAAAGGAAAGAAAAATCTTGAAATCTGATATTCAAAAAAGCAAAATACAAAGGCTAATACCAAGAATAATTTACCCTGAAAAATTGATATATAATTAATCCAACAGGGGGAAAAAATGGACCTAAGAGAATGGAGGATTTTCAACCATTCTTAACGAAAAGAGAGCTGCAGAGAATTTTTGAAACTCAACCACCACAGGGAAGAGAAATCTAGAAAGATAATTCACACGACCAATTAGAAGGTGGCAAATAACAATCAAATGCTTACATACTAATAAGAGGAGAGATAAGTGTCCCTTCAAAATTCTACTTTTTTCAGGAGTCCACAAGGGAATTAAAAAAAAAATTCCAGGTCTGGCGGGTGCTTTTATTCTATTTTAAAAGAGTAAAGGAAAGGGCAGAGAAAAGCAATATAATATTGGAAGAAGAAAGGAGAGGGAACTCAGTATGTCTCATAATTGGGGGAGAAAATGAATGTTTTCTGATGTGATACTTAAAAAAAAAAAAGATAAAATCTAGCAATGTACACAGAATATATTTAGATGGAGATATAGACAAGTGGGCAGTGCTGAATTTGAAATTCAACCTTGCTCCCTACCCTCCAAATCTACTTAAGTTATATGTAGTGGAGATTCAATTTTATACACAGTTCTCTTTCTCATCTTTTCATATAGAAATGTTTGTCCTTGTTAATGTTTTTCAAGTTTATAACATAAAATTTTTTTAAAATGCTATAAAGCTATTGGTAATATCACTAAGTTCAACAAATTTACTTATCTAAATTTACCTTACAATGCACATCAAGGCCAAATTTAAGTAATAAGATAACCCTTATGATTTTTAAAAGGTCACGTAAAGGATACAGCCATAATAATATTATTAAATAATCTGATTATATAATAATACAAGGTTGCTTTGAATTGGATAGAATATTAAAATCTTTAAGGTACAGTTTATGGAAAAGGTCTTCCCTTCTTTGGAAGTTATTACACATAAATTTATACTTCATTGCACATAACCAAGTCAATTTCTTGTGTAATTCAACTTTGAAGGATGGGTAAACTCTCTTCTTTATTTTTCTATCTATAAAGAAGCATTTATCATGAGTGTTTAAATTTCACAAGCACCTCATTTCTAAAGGAGAAGATTTCATTTAAAGAATTAACCTTGAAAACAAATCTTATCATTCCTATAATTCTCAATGAGGAATGTGGATGTTTTACCAGTTTGCTGCGTAATTTGAGAAGAAACTACAAGGCATGTATACTACATACTGTACGAAGATTTACCCAAAGCTTTAAAACAGGTACTTGAGCTACTCTTTCAAAATAAATTTTTATTTATGGGTCATACAGTCATAGTTTTGGAGCTGGAAAGGACCTTAGAAATCCTTTCATTGAAAGGTGATTAGGTGACATGCAATATCACACAAACAGTTAAAAACAGAGCTTGAGCATTCAGTCTTTCTACTCCAGGTCCTATTGTTTTTCCACTATACTATGCTGTTGGTAATTAGGACTATCAATCAACTATTTCAAGGAAACCAATAAAAAATCTGAGTGCATCCTATATGAAACATGTATTAGGGGGAATACAAAGACATATAATATACAATCCATGTCCTGAAGTAACATATCATCTAGTTGGGCACCAGAAAAGACATACACAAAAAGTTAATAAAAGTTGACATCACAAAACAGAAGAGAAGTTAAAAGGTTTCATAACTAACTGCCAAATGAAATGTACAGAGATTTGCTATTAAGAGCTATCTGTTGAAAAAGGAAACTGACTGGGGTGATAAAGGTTGGCTTTATGAAAAAGATATTATTTGAACTAAGACCGTAAGGATGAATAAGATGTAGACAACCTGCAAGTATTGGCAACATATACCCAATATGCAAAGCTGTATCAATAAAAACAGAGAGGGAGTAAAGTATATGGAATGGGCATTAAAGCAGACTTGTCTGGTTAGGGCAGAAAGTAATTAAGGAGAAATACTGAGATAGAAGGCTGTAAAGTTAGGTTTGGGGAAAAACAGTGTTAAGACCTTGAATGTAATGTTAGAAGAACTGAGGCATGGAGGAAAATTACTAATAGTTTCTGGGCAGGAGGTTGTTTATAGAAGCAGAGAGGTATAGGGGTTAGAGCAGAGGACCTGGAATCAGAAGACATGCATTCAAACACTGCCTCAGATACTAACTGGTGTGACCCTAAGCAAATCTCATAACCTCTTGGTTCCGTTTCCTTACCTACAAAATAAATACATCGTCTACCTCTAAGTATTGCTGTGAGGATAAAATGAAATAATATATGTAAAATGGACTGAAGGAAGGACCAAAAAAATCTTACTTTCTGAGCTACGGTAAGATATGTCACTTAGCCAAAGGTTCAAAGACTCAGTGTTGGAAAGGAACTTGGAGGAGGATCACCTAATTCAACCAATTCACAAACAGTAATTCTTTTTACAACATAACCAGCATTTGGACACCTGGTCCTTACTGAGCACAGTGCCTGGTGCACAGCATAGCTCTATGATTTCAACATCTGCCTTGGAAAATAAGCAAAAGACTTAATATTTGACAGGTGCATCACCTTTTAACCAATAGCTCTGTCCATCCAAGATCAGAGTATCAACTAAGTAAAATTAAAAGAGGAAACAAACTCCATAATAGATAAAACTAATTTTACAACAAATGCTTTGTGTGTATGTACTCTACTAGGCACTGGAAGAAATACAAAATGTAGAAGCCACATGCAATACTTAACAAAATTGAGGAGAGGATGCAATGTAAAATCAATCGAATGTTTTGTGTATGTATTATGCATTGAAATAGTTAATTTTCAGCTTTTGTTCTATTTACAAGCACTTCCATAGACCTTTAGATACAAAAGTATCATGGCATCATAATCAATCTTGTTGTACAAAGGTATAACAAGAATATTATAAAACAGCATATGATGAAAAAAAAATTAGTTTTGTTTTAGTGGCAGTTAGGTATTTACATTTAAACTAGGGTACCTGATATTCTGGAAATTCCTAATGCTCTCTCCTTTTAGTGAAACAATACTATAAATGTCTACTTTTTTTTTTGTCTATGCCAGAGTGTAGTGCATCAAAATCTTAAGAATGAAGTAACGGGCAGCTAGGTGGTACAGTGAATAGAGCACTGGCCTTGAAGTCATGAGGACCTGAATTCAAATCTGGCCTCAGACACTTGACACACTTGCTGTGTGTCAGTGGGCAAGTCACTTAACCCCAATTGCCTTCTTTCCCCCTTCAAAAAAAAGAAAAAGAATGATGTAGTAGTTTAGTCAACAGCAAATACAGAGTATCTTTATATCCTTAGTAATTTACACATGCTTTGGCTTCCAAAAGGACTTGACATGAGTCATAACTAAAAGTTACTTTGAAATCAAACACGAAAGGAATTTACATATCAAACATATTATTCCATTAGTAAATTTATTCCAATGTTGTCTGAAAACCTTTTTGTACCACTACTCTGGGATCTTTAGAACCTGTGACATACTCTTGAGTCCTGTGACATACTCTTGAGGACAAACCTTTGTCCTTTTTGAGTGTTTTCTGAAGTTGGCTAAAAGTTAACTGGGTCCTAATCCCCTGGTTGAAGTGAATCACATCATTGTTACTCAAAAAAGTATGATTTTCTTATAGAGATAAAAAACTGCCTGATGTTCTACTAAGCTCCAGTAAGGTACCCAGTAAGAGATGCTCATCTAGCCTAATGCCCTCAATTTTAAGGATGAGGAAATTGAGGCCCATAGAATAATTTGCTCAAAATAACTGTTAGCAGCAGAGCTGGAATTAGAACCCATTCCCAGTGATCTGAACTTAAAGAGTTTTTTTCACTGTATCAACCTTGCCTTCCAGTTTCAAAAAAAGTCATTACAAAATATTTTGAGCATCAGAGCATCAGTGAAATAATTATTGTTGCCAACGTGGGTATGCTGGAAGATAGCTCTCATAAAGTCTGATGTGTATTTTAAAATATTTAAAAAAAAAAAAATCATATGACACCACAGTACTTGGTTAAACAGAACAATAAAAAAAGTCAGAAAACAAGATTTGCCACTAAGTAAGAATGACCTCTAGCTGATACACCATTTTGTACTCAATCATATACCTGATACACAGCCCTATAGTGGTGAAAACCAGGCCTTTAGCTACTTGATGGTTAAGGGCCTTGGTCTTCTATTTTTTGTCTTACTACAATACTAATGCAGCTCTCTGTATAAATCATATTAAGTCAGCCTAACTTCTAAACACGTAACTGATATCCTATCAATATCCTATCAATGGAAATTCAATAAAATTCCTCCATGAAAAAAGGTATAAATTTGCAACTATGCCCATGGGCTATAAAACTGTGCGTGTATATATATCTTTTGATCCAGTAATACCACTACTAGGTCTGTATCTCAAAGTGATCATAAAAAAAGAGAAAAGGACCTACATGTGCAAAAATATTTATAGCAGTGGTTGTTTCTTTATGGTGGCAAAGAACTGGAAATTGAGGGGATACCCAGCAATTGGAGAATGCTGAACAAGCTGTGGTATATTAATGTAATGGACTCCTATTGTGCTATAAGAAATGATGAGCAGGTCAATTTCAGAAAAACCTGAAAACAATCCCATGAACTGATGCCAACTTAAATGTGTGGAATCAGGATGACACTATACACAGTTAACAGCAACATTGTGCTATGATCAACTACGACATATTTAGCTCTTCTAAGCTTTACGATGATCCAAAACAATTCCAAAAGACTCATGATGGAAAGTGCTATCCACATCCAGAGACAGAAAACTATGGAGTCTGAATGCAGATCAAAGCATACTATTTTCACTTTTTTTCCTTCCATGTGGTTTTTCCCCTTTTGTTATAATTCTTCTTTCATAACATGACTAATTTGGAAATATGATTAATATGACTGTACATGTATAACCTTTGCCAGACTGCTTTATGTCTTGATGAAGGTCGAGGGAAGGGAAGGAGGGAGAAAAATTTGGAATTCAAAATCTTATAAAAGCAAATGTTGAAAACTATCTTCATATGTAATCGGAAAAAATAAAATGCTATAAAGTGAGAGAAAAAAAGAATTTGAAAAAAAGAAAAAAAAGGCACATGATATAGTTAAAGGAAATTCATTTTTTTTCAAGAATTTTACAATACCCTTTGTATGGTATGTCACAAAACCTGAGTTGGAAAGCATGTACATACTAAAGACCTGTATGTGTGATTCATAAACATATTTAGAAAAAATCCCAGATATCCTAACTAAAAATATTATTTCCCAAAAAATTTTCATGAAGTAACAAACAACTGTTATATTTTAGAACCTACTTCTTAAGTGGTAAAACAATGTGGAAGAGAAAAAATAAAATGAAAATGACTAGGAATTGATAAAGAGAAGGTATGGCCCATCTTAAGAAAATTCAATATATTAAACTGATACTATGATTCAAATTACAAAATACTTCTATACTGGGTGGTTATATAACTTTAATCCTATAATAAAAGGCCACTTTACAAACTATTCTTATTCTGGCTTACCAATGGCAAACAAATATTTAGGGGGCAATGTTCCATTAATTATTCCTTTTATGGCAGATTTTTTTTTTCAATTTGCCAGTACAACTTCTGGAGAGGGCCTGTGTCTTTGTTCTTTTCCTGTCTCCCCAATTCTCTCAAATAGAATTGGCAAATTTCCAAAAAAATCAAGTCACTTGGTTTAAACAGAATCATCTCCAGTCTCTATTCTCCCTGTGTTGGTTGAATATCTCACCCAAAGAACAGCTTATCTTCCAACTGCCTTTTGGACTATTTCTTTGGTATCAGTTTGTGAATTAATGCTTTCAAAAGAGTTCCTCAAAGATTTTATTAATAAAAACACAACCTATAGATCAGGAGTTCTTAAACGTTTTTGTGCCAGAGATCCATTTTTCAATCTTGTGAAGCCTAAAGAACCCTTCTAAGAACGTTTTAAATGCATGAATAAATTGGATTACAAATTATATTGAAACATGATTATTAAAAAAAAAAACCCTAAGCCCACAGAAACATGTTCCACATCTCTTCTAGAAGGTGAGAAAAGCAGCATGGGGTAGTGCACAGAATTGGCTGGGAAAAGGCTTAAGTTTAATGCAACCTTTGACATTCGAACTAGCCTGGATAAAGGACAAGTCACTTAACCTCTCAGTGCCTCAAGCAACTCTATAAACTGTAGATTTGTCTGCCATTAACTTTTCCTCCACAGCAAGCGCACTTCTGTACCAGGTAATTTACAGCTTGAGATAAGAAAATTTTACAAGCTACACTAATAATATGAAGGAAAAAAAATCCCCGTAACGTCTGGAACATTTTTAAAAACATTTTTTAAAAAAACCTCACTAAATTCTCCACATTTAAGAAGCAAACTTCAGCTTTGAGTCTGAAGCTACAAGCATTAAAAATACCTACATGTCCACTTCAAAGACAAGAATGAAGTAAAAAAGAGTCATGTACTAGGTGTCCATGGGTGTGAAGATACCACACATACTGTCAGTTTTTCTGTGTACTGATGGATTTAACTGATTTTTTTCATTCCCCCTTCTTAAAAAAAAAAAAAACCAACCAAACTTACTCCCCTCTGAGAGCCATCCTTTGTAAGAGGATATAAGAACACAAATAAAGCAAAGGGAATCAATAAATTTTTTTTTAAACAATCTGAACTATGAAAGTAGCAAGACACCTTGATTAAAAACCAACACACACACACACACACACACACACACACACACACACACACACACACACACACACACACTCCCCACTCCAAAGAAATTTAAATCTGATCCATCAATCATTTGAGAAATTCTTTGAATCCTACCCTAATGATTTTATAGAAATTATTCTTTTGAATTATATATACATACATTATATTATATTTTTATACATTATATTATATTTTTTGGGGAAATTAAATATTGGAATGGCATTCTAACTCCAATAAGGCTGGGGATTAGACTAACATAAAATATTTGTATGCAGTCTGTTCCAGCCACGATGGAAGGGCAATCTAGCTAAATACTGACAGGACCCTAGGTTGGCTGCACAGTAATAAATTCTTCCATCGTGGCAAAATACTACACGAAGAAAAAAATTTTCAATCACTTTTAGTCTTTTGTAGTAATAGAACCTTATTAAATGTCTAAATAACACACTATCAGAAGAAATCCATCAATGTTGGTAATCTCTCCTAAGTGAAACCAGAAAACAATTAAGTGGCTACTAAAGAAAATAATGACCCAGATGTCCTCCTTAGAGAAGTAAACAAAAAAGTTGGTGCAGTTAGACTCATTTTGCACCAAAACAAACTAGAAATATTTATAGAAAACCACAATCCTTTTAATTTTTATATCCCTAGTACCTGATCATTTCATATGAGAACATTCACAAGTTTCAAAGTCAATGTCTACTCTTCTGCAAAGGATGAAAAGATAAAGAAATACTATAAATAATTTGACAGTATCTTCCAAGTCAAGTCAACATACTCAACTTTCAACTTCTAAGATAAAGGTGAGCATAAAAGAGAACTGTGAAAAGCATGTTGTACATTTGTTACAAGGATTTTTCCCCCCTCACTGGGGGTGGGTGGGGTAGGGAAGTAGCGTGGGAGGGAGAGAAAAAAACTTATTAATTAAAAGAAAGAAAAAAGGAGGAGAGAATAAGAACGTGGCTGGATTTGATTGGCAGGGAGGGAATGGATCAAGGGCTTATAGACTACTTAGAAGGCTCATACTTTGAACAAATATTTTCTTCTCAACAAAGCTGGAAGGCACTGGACATGATGAGCACTGAATATCATCACAAAAAATGAAGTTGATATCTTAATAGAAAGGAAAAAACTAGTTGGTGATGAGGGAACTGATGGGGTTCAGGCTCTGGGAAACCCCTTGAACTCCATTATCCTAGGTCCAAATCTCTGTTATTCTTAATCTAGCCTAGCACCTCTATTGTCCCTCCTGGTCACATGGCCACAGTCCCACCTGCGTGGTTGGTTCCTGGGGCTCCCTCCGGGTTGAGGAGCTGGGCACCCTTGAGCACCACTCCTTGGACCAGTGACCCTCCTTGTGGCATTGAAAACAGGTTTCCTTACTGCCCAACTGGCTGGGCTTCCTCCAAGGAGGTGCCCTGGAGGGGCACTCCTTGGGTCTTTTTTCTGGCCGTGGCAACAGCCAAGAATTGAGCATGTTCTCAGTTTTGTTCCCTTCATTCTCTCTCCTCTGCTGCAACTAGGTCTCTCTTGTTAAAGACTCCAAAGGCTGTCTCCAGTAATTGGACCTGAGGTGTTTTAGGTCCCATCGCCAATTTCTGCAGTTTCTTCCTAATATCTGGGGCAGACTGACTAATGAAATACGTGTTAAGGACTGCTGTCCCTTCTATAGAGTCAAGTTCTAAATTCATGTATCTTAATAGCTTCTACCAGTCAGTCTCAGAAAAGGGCAGGGTTTTCCTTTTCTCTCTGAGTAATTTCCCCAATTTTCTGATAATTTATTTGCTTTTGAAATGCAGTTCTTTGGCTTTCTAACCGGCAAAGTACCATATGGTTTCTCTTTCCCCTATCCTTACTCTTTTGATAATCCCATCCTGGGTCACTAGTGGGAATAGCAGCTGTTCACGGGGGATATTCTGTGGGGTCATTGCTAGTCAAACGATCCCCAAATTTTGGAGTTTGTTCCCAGATTCTCCTCTTCTCCTCAGTGGAAACAACAGGTGGAGAAGAGGATATGCAAATCACCCCCAAGAAAGTTCGAATGTAGGGATGTCCCTAAAGCCCTCAGTAAACTAAGTGGGGTCTTCACAGTATCACCTCAGTTTCTCTAACTTGAATGAGATCCAAAATAGAGACCAGAACATGCACTCTAATTGTCCTACTAGATGGGGCAGGCACTTCCCTTATGGGAAAAAACCCTGAAGGTTCTGTGGGGACTGGGGCTTGGAAAGGGAGACAGAAGTCCCACTTTTTGTGAGGGAGTGACTGGGGGGGGGGGTGCTGGCTGAACAGGATTATACTGCAAGACTGGGGGATCCAGCTGGCAAGGGAAAGGGTCAGCTGGCATCTGAGAAAAGGAAGGGGTCATAGTGGGAGATACTGCAGGAACTGAAGTAGGAGTGGCCCCTGAGGCCAGAACCTAAGTAGGGATCACCTCAGGGGGAGGGACCATGGTGGGAGCTGCAGGGTAGGGGATGTAGTTGTTGCAGGAGGTATCAAAGTTCCTATCAAAGGAAATTATACCTCATTTTGGCTTGCCTGGCTCTTTACAGAGAGACAATGGCTCAGCTTATCCCAGGCAGTGGCAAAAATGCTTATGGTTCCCAGTCAGTGAACCATAAATATTGAGGCTTGGGGGTTTAAGGGTGATCGAGATCCCAAAATACCAACACACCAGGTCCTGCGGAATGAATTTGACTCAAGACTTCCCTCAAAGAAAAGCAAAGTTTCACCGAAATGCGTAGACTCTTAAGGAGCCTAAGTTTTTGTGATACTTGTGTTGACAAGTGAGTCAGAATAATCTGACACAGATCCTATACTTGATTGCATGCTGCCATGGTGGGGGGAAGGAGGGGAGAAAATTTGAAACTCAAGGGACTGTGGAACTGAATCTTGTAAACTAAAAGTAAATAAACAAATCAATATAAAAAAGAATAATCTGACACAGAGTGAGTCTCACTAGATTAATCTCAGCACTTTCATGGAGGCAAGATGATCTTATATACAGAAAGACTGTGGGAGGGATCTAGGAGTGGTATAGAGCAGGGGTCTTGAAGGAGGGGTCTTGAAGAGGAGTCTAAGGAGAATCTTTGATGGAACTAAGGTCAGATTCCAGGAACAGGATTAAAGGTGAGAAACAGCTGAAGGCTACCTGGAAATGACAGACAATAGAGGGCTAGGCTAGTTTAAGGGTAACAGATTTGGGTGTAGATATCGATAGGATCAAGGATGGGAAGTAGTTGGACAATGGAGGCTAGGCTAGGTTAAGAGTAACAGAGATTTGGGTCTAGGATAATGAAAGGCTAATGGCTTCAGGCAAATGTCTCCTCAAGTGGCAAGATTCAATCAGAGTTCAAGGGGTTTCCCAGAGCCTGAACTCCAACAGAACCCCATCAGAATCAGTGGTCTGTGTAACAATGAACCAGCTACTAGTTAAAGGAAAGGGCAAAAGGCACTAAGCAGAGCCAAACATAAAAGAATGCATCAAGATAAGAAAACAAAGGATACAGATTCATACAGTCTAAATCTGACCTATTCAAATAAGCTGTCAGTGACCAAAAAAAAAAAATTGAGAAAGGAAAAAGATACTGACCTAGGATCATCACCATTTCCAGTAAATGTTTCACTGATTTAAAACAGCTGTCACAATGAGGCCACAGTGTCCAAAAAGTACTTTAGTCAACAACACTGGCCAAACATGGAGCTAGTAAAGCCAAAGTCGACACCATATACAAACCCATGTATAAAAACATGAGAGAAGAATGTGGGAAATAAACAGCATCATGAGAAGCAGTATGATGTGGGAGACAGAGCCCCAGACTTGGAAGTCAGGAAAAGATTCATTCAAATCTTTCTTCAGATACTACCTGTGAAAAGAAGGGCAATTCGCTTTACCTCTCTGGATCTGGGTTTCCTCAAGTGTAAAATGAGAAGAGTGTAATGCCTCCTAAAGTCCCTTCTAGTTCTACATCTATGAGCATATGATCTCATGAAACAGAAGAAAGCTGAGGAAACAAGTCTACAAAACGCTTTGCTGCAGAAAACCAAGGGAGCCAACAACATCCTAAGAGTGTTCAATAATAAAACTGACATGCAGGTAACAACAGCAAAATGGAACAAATGTGTCAACCCTGCTGTACTTATCTATTTTTGACATTAACATGGGGGCTACTACACCTGAACTCTAACACTTCAGTTCGAACAGGCTATACAAAAACAAAACCAAAAAAACTAAGATCCTTCTGACCTCTCTGGACTTACTGACCCCTGGGTTGGGGAGGGGGTGTACCTGCAAATGTGTCAAAATAAGCCGCGCTTCCCACTGCCACTATCCGAACTCTTCTTCTACCATCATTACTCAGCAACTTTTCCTTCTTTGGATACAGGTCTATCGAAATGTATCTCCAAATCCAGGTCCTTGTTTACACAGAGCTTTCCTCCTTTCTCAAGGAGTTCAGTGCCTGCTTCAGTGTCTCTTCTCTTCACTTGCCCTCATAATAAGAGACTTACATATACATTTATGCTCCTCCAAATACTATAACTTCCCAGTTCCTCAATTCACTCATTTCCTAAGACCCACTTCTCTACTCAACCTCAGCTACACATAGAAATGTTCATAACCCCGGACTTAGCATCACAAAACTTCCATTTTTTATATAAGAACTCTGACTTTAAAAATCCAATCATTTTCTTCTATAGTTCAATTTCTCTCTATTCCTTATTAATCTTAAATCTATTCTTCACTGTCACCATGACCTTCAATCATTCCACACCTTAGTACTTTCAGGGGCTATCACCTTTGTTCTGGCTACAACCTTCTCCACTCCTGTAATGATACTAGGATTTGAAGATCTTCCACGCCCCTTGAGCTTGCTGATGTAGCAGGAAGGGGTGGAACAAGAGAAGGCCGGAACCAAGCTAGTCTCCGCGCGGTGCGGACTGGAAGCGGCATCAGAGGCAGTGGCTGCGGTTGCGAACTCCTTTTGCTTTGAGCAGGGCAGAATCTCTGCTAAGGACTCCTGCTGAGGACTGCCTGGGGCAGGAACTGCCAGGGGCCAGAGCTGCTGGGACCAAGCTGCCTGGATGCTGAGCAGTTGCGCGCGTGAGGAGAGGAGGATCTTTGCCTGACGTAGCCTGTCCTGTTTGAAGCCTTGAGGATGTGGGTGTTTACTACTTTGACCACGTGTGCCAACTTCATCACTACTGAGTTGGCTTTGACTTTCTGGTTTTGGGACTCAGTCTTCTGGTATTTAAATGAATGCATTATCTATATTTCTTATGTAGAG
>CM053585.1:478430414-478462077 GCA_028646515.1 Pseudochirops corinnae | reverse complement strand
GGACGTAGGAGAGAGTAGATTGGGGGAGGGGTTATACAGTGGGATGGCTGTTTTGAGATGTTGGGTAGGGGGAAAATGGGGAGAAAATTTATAAGTCAAAATCTCGTGGAAATGAATGATGTAAACAAGAAAATAAATAAATTAATTTATTAAAAAATATGTATAATCTATATATATAAGTAAAACATTACCCTTGAAACAAGATTCAGAGATAATGTAAGTATTACAGGTTTCCCAGAAGACCATGACAAGTGAAAAATCCTGAGTCCCATAATACAAGAAATAAACTTCCTAGAACTTCTAGACACCAAAAGAAAGTACCACTCAGAAGAATCTATAGGTCCAGAGGGGAAAAATAAACCTTATAGTACAAACTCCAAAACATGTAGTATTAAGTTTAACAATTCTAGTGACAAAAATTATTCAAGTACCCAGGAGAAAGACCTTCATATATAAAGGAAGAGAAACTCAAATAACAGAGGGCTCTTCTGTATCCACCAAAAGACCATTCTAAAGAGCAAAGAAAGAAGCTCAAGATGCAACCCAAAGGCATATATGCCCTGTAAACTTGGGCCTATTAATGAAAACGAGTCATTAATGAAAAGATAGATACTCAAAAGATTTTTGAAGTCTTCCTAGAAAGAAACCAGGCCTGAACAAATTATCTGCTTTTCAAACATCCCAAACAATAAAAGTATAAAAAAGTAGACAAACATAGCAAAGATGACAACAAAAATACCTTTAAGAAATTTCTATTAAGTACGCAAGTAGAGAAGGGTGAAAAGAGATAGCAAAAAGATGTTGGAGAAACAGGCCTGGAACATCATGGCATAAACCTCACAACATTCTACCTACAGGTAAATTAATATTCTTGTGGGATTAAATTAAGAAAAAGAAGGTGCACAAAAGGGGAAGAAGAGCAGAAAGAATGGAATGTGATGTATTCTAAACATACCGAAATGTAAAAACTAAAATAATTCCTGTAGTCTCTACGAAAAAAGAAAGCCTAGAAGGTAATGGGTGAGGAGGCAAAGGGAGGGACTAAAACAATGGAAAAGAAAATAATGCAATCCTGTTTCAGTGGCGGGAAGGGGTACCAATGATGAAAATTACAGAGGGTGAAGAGAGATTTTATGTAAAGGAGATAAGGACCTAACAATGGCTGTAATCTACAGGGAGATTTGGTGTTTAGAGACCATTCATCATACTTCAGGAAAACGGAGATCAAAGGTCATGGAGGAAACAGACATGCAAAAAAGTGGCAGTACCTGGATCCAGGGAGATGATTTTGTAGCAAAAAGGTGGAAAATGGTAAAGGGAAGGGCAAAACTCAATAATCAACTGTATTATTAGAGACAAAAGAAAATTCCTACCATGGGATACATTCTTTATTATTTGCAGAAACTGGTTTTTCTAAAAGTGAGGCACAGCAGGGGGGAAAAAAGGGAGGCAAAGGCAAGAGCTATACAAGGCAATAATGCAGAAACTCTTTACAAAAAAGAATCCAATTCCATAAAGAATACAGCGACTAAAGGACTAAATAAAGACAAGAGTTATTATGAATCAAAGAATAAAAGCCTAAAACAGAAAAAGATGAAGAAAATGACGGGAAGAAATGTTTTTAGGTAAAGGAGCAGAAAATGGAATTTTAAAAACAAAATATGTTGAAGTGGAGAAGAGGAAGGAGGATTTTATGGAGGAAAAGAAAAGAATTAAATAACTGGATAAAAAAAAGGAACTAATAAGCAAAACTCCAAAATGAGGGAAAGGGGTTACTAATGAGGGGGTGGAATGGGACAGACAAGAGGGTGGAGAGAGTCCTGAGAGGGAAAGGAAAAGATTTAGTAGGAACAGGGCAGCCTTATAACTTAAAAAACGCAGCAAGGTGGTGCGCACTGGATGGTCAGAAAGATCTGAGTTCAAATTTGACCTCACACATACTACATACTACCTGCATGACTCTGGGCAAGTCACTTAATTTGCCACAGTGCCTCATTTTTGTAAAATTAGGGCACATGGAAAAGGAAATGACAAACCACTCCAGTATCTTTGCGAAGAAAACCACAGATAAAAAAAGTCCACAGGGTCATGTAGTACACATGACTGAACAACAAAAATTTAAAAAGTTAAAATAACTGAAGAGCCTAAGTATTGTGATTACAAAGGAAAAAAAATTCCATTCTGGAAAAGAAAAATAGAGACAAATAGAGGAAATTTGAATGGATTAAACAATCCAATAAAAAGAAAAAGTGATAGCTTGGCAAGAAAACAAAACTTCACAATCAGTTGCTTACAAGAAACACATCTTAAAAAACAGAATAAAAATGAGGGAGGGGCTGGAAGAAAATTTTTCTCAGGAGAATAAAAAAAAGATTTGCAATCATGCCACAAAACAAGGTACGTAACAAAAACAAAAAGACTGACAGCATAAAAAGGGACAGACAAGGAAACTACATTATGATGAAAGGAATCGTAGACAATAAACCAGTATCAACATCAGACTAATAAACTCAAATCTCAAGCACCTAAATTCATAAAGAAAAACTAAATGAGTTACAAGAAACAGTAATACAATAAGCTGCAGGAGATTCCAGTATGCTTTTCTCAGTTCTGGAAAGATACAACAGAAAGATAAAAGATGAAACATAGATTTGAACAAACTGCTAGAGAACCTACAACTAAGACACTTGTGATGTCTTTGAAATAAGGACTGTTTATTTTCAAGCACCTAAAGAAACTTCTGCAAAAAACTGATCATGTATTGCAGAACAGGGATATTGCAAACAAACGTAAAAAAGCAGAAATAAACATATCCTTTATAGATGAAACACAATGAAAACAGTAATCAGTTCAGTGAGCACAAAAGACAGACTTAAATGGAAGACATGACAAGAAAGTCATAAATAATGAGTGGTCAAAGAACAAATCATATAAATAATTAATAACTATGGAAAACAAAATAATGGTGAAAGAAGCATACCAAAATTTCTGGGATGCAGCTAAAGTAGTACCCTTAAGAGGGAAAAATCATACTCCTACAAGCGTACATTAACAAAATAGAATTATTATAGAATTTTATTATATAAAATAGGATTAGTGAACTGAATGTGCATTTAAGAAATTAGAAAGCCAACAAATAATCTAAAATAAGCACAAGAGATGATATTAAAAACTGGAAGAGAAACAGGAAAGCAAAAAGCCCTATAGAAATAAAATTAGAAGCTAATTCTCTGAAAAGATTGATAAAACTGATAAGCCTCTAGCCAATTTAAGGTAAAAAAAAAAACTAGCCAATAAGGAGAAACATAACAAAACCAAAAGAAAAAAAAAAGCATCATCAGATCCTCAATGTACAATTATAAGGCAACAAAAAATAAAATAAAAAAACCAATACAAACCAATATCATTAACGATGTAAAGTTTTAAAATAAACTCTTCATGACCAAGATGGATTTATACCAGACATGCAAGGATGATTTAACATTAAGAAAACAATAAAATCGATTTTATTAAAAACAGACATATCCACAACTACATGATTATCTCAATAGATGTGAGGGGAAAGCTTTTGACAAAGTATGTCAAAACCCTACAAAGTATAGGCAAAGTGCAATCTTTTTGAAAAAATATCATAAAAAATATCCACTTAAAATCAAAAAGCAAGCATCATATGCAATGGTGATAGATACACTAGAACCTTTCCCAATACATACAGTAGTAAAGCAAGGATATCCAATCTCCCCACTATTATTTGATATAGTTTTGAAAATGCTAGCAATAGCATTAAAAGAAATGAAAAGCATAAAGGTAAGTAAAGATGAGATAAAATCATCTGTATTTTTTATTTGATAGTATGCTGGGAAAATCCTAGGGAAATCAGCAAAAATGCTAATTGATCAATAAGACTGAAAGCTATAAAATAAACCCTCAAAAATCAACTGTATTTGTTATATAATAATAACCATGAAGCAATAAAAAAAAAAAAAGGAAAATCTCATTCCAGATAACTATAAAATGAATAAAGTTATCTGGAAATCAATCTGCCAAAACACACAAAAGACTTGTATAGATTCAACTACGATGTGTTTCTTAAAAAAATTAAGAACTTACATAGCTGGAAGAATGTACAGTGCTCATGGCTAGGCTGTGACAATTTAATAAAAATGTGGTAGCACTACTAAAGTTAATTTATACTTTGAATGCTATGTCAATCAAATTATTAAATAGATACTTTATAAAATTTGATAAAATAATTCATTTTGAAAAATGAGATCTAGAAAAGCAAGGAAAATGATAAAAAGAGGTAGGGATGAAGAGGTAATAACATTTATAGACCTCAAACTATTTAACAGTGGCAATCATCAAAATGATCTGGTAGAGTGGTTATGAGAGGCAGATCCATGGAAAAGACAAAGGAGAATCAGCGACAATGAAATTCAATAATCCAGAATTCAATAAAACAGAAAATTTCATAAAAACTGCTGGGAAAACTAGAAAGCGGTCTGGCAGAAGTCAAGTGAATCAATATCCCATGCCAGAAGAGTCAAACTCAAAAAGGGAGGCCACTAAACTTTACACAAGGAACTTTGCAGACCATAAATTGACTTAGATAACCACATATTAACATTATCTATATTTTATTCTATTTTCATTTATTGTTAAATATTTCCCAATTTATGCCATATCTCACAGTATGTTACAAATGTATATCCGATGTAAATATTAAAGATCATATCACAAAAAAGAGAAGCAGATCATCTCTCTCTCTCACAACTATGGGTAGGAGATGACATTCTTAACGAATGAGGTAAAGGCAGTTACAGAGAGTAAAATTTGTAACTTTGATTACGTGAAACTGAAAAGTTTCTTTCTGCACAGAAACATTAATGCACCTAAAGCTAAGAAGTAAGTGGCTGAATGGGAAAAAAAAATCTTCATATCAAACTTCTCAGATGAGGGTTTGCTGTTTAATACATAAACTCCTCAGACTCCTTTTTGTTACCTCCCACCTTTTTGTTGCCAAGGCCTATCCATTTCATCATCACAAAATATCTCAAATATACTAATTTCACCCCTCTGACACTGCCACTACTCTGGTGTGGGCCTCCATTTTCCCACACCTGGATTTTTACAATTTGCCTGCCCCATACTTCTCACTCCAGTCTGTCCTCGATTCAGCCTACAAAATAATTTCCCTAAACTGTAGGTCCAATCATGTCACTTCCCTACTCATTAAACTCCAGTGAATCCAACTCTAGTATCAAATACAAAATCTTCTGTTTAAAGCCTTCATGACCAAGCAACTCAAACTTCACAGAATAAATCCCCTTAAAAGAATCTGTTCCTTAAAACTTGGACACAGTCAAAAGGTGACACCAAAGGCCACAGGTTCCCCACCCCTAACCCTTCCTCTCTTCCCACCCTTACCTTTTCCTATCTTCTTATACTTTACATCCCTCTTCATATTCTTTAGTTCCAAGACACTGGTCTCCTCACTATTCCTGATCACTCCATATCTGTTTTGGGCATTTTCACTGGCTATCTCCATGTGTGTTGTATAATCAGCTCTTTCCTCATCTCTACTTCCTGGCTTCAAATTCCAACCTAAATCACACTTTCCACAAGAAGCCTTTGCCAATCCCTCTTGATTCCTCCCCTCCACTGATTATCTTCTGTACAGAGAATATTTGTACATGATTCTTTGTTTGTTGTCTCCCCAATCAAATTGTGAGCTATGAGGGCAGGGACTCCTTTGCCTTTCTTTGTACCCCCAATGCTTAGCACAGTGCCTGGCACATATCATGATACTTAATAAATGCTTACTGACTGATCACTATATCAGAAGTAACTTAAGAAAACCATTTAAAATATGCAGAAAGCTACTGGAAGATTACATCACTATCTAGCTGACAGATGAAATAAAAAACTAACTGCCCAGTCAAAGGCAACAACAAAAGTAAATTGAGGGGCAGCTAGATGGTGCAGTGAATAGAGCACCGGCCCTGGAGTCAGGAGGACCTGAGTTCAAATCCAGCCTCAGATACTTGACACACTTACTAGCTGCGTGATTTTGGGCAAGTCACTTAACCCCAATAGCCAAGCAAAAAAAAGTAAACTGAAAGAAATCTGAAAAATAAAAGCATGTCAGAAATTCTGGATTTCCTTAATCTGCAATTGAAAGCAAAAGTAGAAAAGGTTCAGACAATACAAAAAGTCCAAAAGGCAGGAAAAAAATTCAATACCTATAAAATTTTCACAAACTTAAGTAAAGAAATGAGGAAAAAAGGGATCTCCAAAGGACAAGAAAGTGGAAAATATATGCTCTATATAGTTACAAAAAGTCCAACACAATGAAAACAGAAGCAGAATCAAAGTAGAAAGTTTGTGTACTGTTAATATGAAAAACTGAACTAATGTCAAGGAGGTGGCCAACTAACTTCTCTGCAAAACTGGAAAGCAGTGTGACAGATAAAAGATATAATTATTGGATCAGATACTTGGCAGTGGCACCAGCAAACTACTTTACGACCTTCCTCTCAGAAAAGTCTGACTTCACCCTTTCTGAACAGAAGGGAACGTAGATCTACTAACAAACCTTCAGATTATATGTTCCTGTACCTTTTACAAAACACTCAAATTTTATATTAACAATACATAGATAACTTAAATAAAATATTAAAATGGCCAAAGAACAAAAAATCCTAGGATTGTAGAGAGCAACTTATTATCAATTTGGTAATTATCATACAAGCTGCCAAAAAGCCCTCCAACATTTATACTCCCTTTGTTGAACAAAACCTTTTGTTCAATTCTGAACTCATGGTTTCCTTCTGGGCAGCAAATATATAAAACAGACTCAAGGATAGCGAGAATACTCAAAGGTTTTCTGCCCTCAGGAACAACCTATTCTTTACTTAAAACATGCAGCCAACATAAGAGGGTCAAAAATCAATGTGCATAATAATCAATTACGGTTCTGCCTGGATCCATCATCATCTCTTAACTAAATATGGTTTCCTGATTATAGGAGGTGAATGAAAACATCTTACTACTTGCTATTGAAAGGTATCAAGTTACATAGATCAAAAAGCACACTAAGTAGCTCCTTCATCTCATACAATCTTCTCCAAAGGCAGAAAAAAGTCATTTGGATGCACTAAGTTTAAGATTCTCATCATTTTCCTAAGGAAAAACTTAGGCTACAGACCTTAAGCTTGAAATTTGAGCCAATGGATGATGGTGATAGCTAAAAATGCCTTTTTCTTCTCCAGCAGACCTTTCAAGATAAGAACTCTCTAAACATACTCAGACACGGAATAGCACTCAGGAATCAAAGTTGATGCAATATTAGTTTTACTGTCCATTTTTAGAAAGTGTCTTATAAAAAAATTTATGAAACATGAGGGCCATCACATTAATACAACTCTAAAGACTTAACTCCACACCAAAAATGAGAAAGAACATTCACAGGCATTGTTAAAGAATCTGAAAACAGGTAAAACACACAAAAACCAAAACCCAGAAATCGGAACAGATGTCAATAGTCAAAGATGAATGATAAGTATATACCTCTAGACTCGTTGAATGTAGCCAGAAGTGGTTTTTATCAAGATGAAATCTAGGAAACGGCTAAGACCCAATAGTGGAATCAAAAGTGCCTCCATGAATGATATCTACATTAACTCAACCAAAAATGTACTGGCAAAGAATTACAGAACAAATTGCTGAGTCATAAGGATTTAACTTAGAAACTGAGGGCTTTATAACAGCAACTCAGCTATCATATATTTAAGGTCACCAGAAATTACAGAATGGTCACCTTTAAAGAGACCAAATTCAGGGACCAATGGGGATTTGCACTTGTACTGCTATCAATCCCACAAAACAAGATGCCCCTTCCAGGATAAATTCATCAACTCTTCATCACCAGGATGTTAACCTCAAATACCACCTCTTTCAGCCTCCTTTCCCCTCAGTATGAGATGGGCAGAATGGTAAACTCCTCCCAAAGTCAGAAAGGCCTAATGGTGCTCTAAGGTCTCCTGTCGCTCCACCCCAACTCTTCACCTTCCCTACCCCTCATCTCTTCTGTGTGTGGTCTTTATCAACACTTATTAAGTAGCTACTACTACTGGACACAGTGTTCATCCCTGTGAAGACAAAAAGAAGCCCTTAGTAGGTGATTAAGTAAATGTTTATTTACTGATTTGAATTATGCAAATTAACATAGAAAATGTGCCACCTATCAATGAAGACAATAAAAATTTAGCACTCATCAAATTCCCAGTAAGACATGACCTGGTACCAAAAAATATGTGAGAAATTAATTATCTTTCATGGACAAAAGATAAACACTATAAATACAGACTTCAAAATATCCTGGAAAACTCTAAACAGCAAACTGTACCTGACCATTATCACAGACCAAACTGTTAGCCACAATTACCTAGACAAACAAAAACATTTTAATCCCAATTTCCAAGTTACGGTACTAAAAGATCTGGAAATATAGGAACAAGATGAAGTTCATGCCATCTAAGATATTTTGTCTACTAATGAAGTTGTACTAAGGATTCTTTCGGTGAACCTACATGATAAATTTATACTTTAATATTTTTATTCAATATTCAACTATAAAATACCGTTAATTTTATCTATCTGTACAATAGATTATAGAATGCATCAAAGAATGTCCCCTGGGGGAAAAAATTAACAAAATGAAAGACAATGCTGTAGTGGATAAAGAGCTAGAGCTACCTCAATATCAGAAAACCTAAGTTTCAATTTAACCTGTGACACATACATATGGGGGTGTGACCCTACTTTGTGTCTCTCTGTAACCCAGGCAATTCTCTACGACTCACATAAGCTACAGGTCAAGTACCAATTTGTACTGCTAGGAATTTTCTCACCAAGATTTCAGTTCCACAAAACCAATGAAGAAACATATACTGTCAAAAAACTTTATTACTGATAATAAATAATGCCCATAAATGTCAGGGTTCAATTTTTAAAAAAATTTTAGACAAATGCTAAAACTTAAATACATAATAAGAAAAAGAAACATTTTAAATTTAAATATTAAATATAAAATAAGAAAGGAAAAAACATGTCATGCGCATAGGAGAACATAGGAGAGAATTCAGAATATATAGCAATATATTTTTTCATTGAAGTTTTCATTTCAAGAAAAGCTATATATTAAATACTATGTGTTATGTTGAAAGCTGTCCATCTTTGCTTCCTTGTAGGTTTTCTTTTGTTGTCTGCTATGCACTTTTTACTTTGTTCTTTCTTCTCCCTTCCCCACTACCAAGGTTACAACTGAACATGGATATATTTATGTATAAGTACTCACTCACTCACACACACACACATACTTTCCCTAAGAGATTCTACTACTAATCTGTTTTTATGTTTGTGCATATCTTTTTCCCCCCATATCTCCTAATTCCTGTACTTTACTTCTACCTTCAATAATTTTTAAAAACTAGATTTAATAGATACTATAACCCAAGAGTCACAACCATCAAATTAAAAAGAACGAAAAGCTTTCCCAACCAACACTTAGTGAAGTGAAAGCCAGAGGGAAGTGGAACAAGATGCACAGCAGTCCTATCATCCTGTCTTTTACTGAAGTTGTCCTGAAGATGCTTTCATCGAGTCTAGAGAAAATGATTTTATATCCTTAGACTCTTAGTGATTTAACTTATCCTAGTTGCTCACAATTTAGGTATGATGGGAGTTACCAATTCTATTCTTTCTGAAAAAATGTAGGACTTCCAGGCCTTCCCATCTACCAGGAATTTTTTTTTTTTACATGCTGTCTCTCTCAATTAGAGTATATAAGTTCCTTGACAGTAGAGACTATCTTGATTTTTCTTGACCCATATAATAAGCATTTCATAAGAATTCTCATTCGTTCAGTTATAAAAAGCAATCATTTTATACATTTGCACAACTGTTCACAGAATACTAAAAGTAAAACAGTAGCAGAAAAATGACTTTTCTTTGGTCCATTTCTATCTGAACCCTACTGAAAAAGAAAAAAGATGAGAATGTCAATAATGTAGAAAAATGCTATTCAACAACTATGAATACCTACTTTCTGCAAAGTCTTGTGCTGGGGATACCTTAAGTTAAAAAAAAAAAAGGCTTAGAAAAATAACATGCTCAAGAACCTTGCATTCTGAGGGGTTACAATATGTATGTAGGTATATGAAAGTAGCACAAAGCAATTTCAGGAGTTAGAATCCAGAAAAGCTTGGTTCTACAGAGGGTACCTGAGCTTTGTATTTCAGTAAGCAACAGATTCTACAAGGCAGACACGCAGATAATATTCATGGATCAGGTTCAATTTCTACCAAAGTAAAACTCTGTCCCCACTGAAATCTTAATTTGGGAAAATCAATGAACTCAGGGATTGAAAATAAGTGAATAAATCATATTAAAGTGTCCCCAGATGCCCTGAGAACACACTCAAGGTAACAATGTATATTAGGTACAAGCCAGCTTTTATTCCAAATCACAGAAAATGCAAACTTGTTGGCGGTACTGACACACCCCAGAAGGAAAGTAAATTTTTTTTTTATCAGATCTACATAGGATGAATAACTAAATATCTCAAGGTAACAGTGAAGGAGGGAAATTTTTATCTATTATTCTGACATCATGGCTTAGACTCTTGCTTTGGGGGTCACATGTTATTTCTCCCATTCTACAGATCAGATGACTACGGCTCAGAGGGTTAAATATCTGACCTAAAGTCACAATGTCAGAGCTGAGATACAAACCTAGGTCTTTTGTGATGCCAAGTTCTGTGTTCCTCCCGTTACACTATTGGAGCTCACTAAAACTCTGTCAGGGCCCATAAGCCGTAACATAAACACAACAATGCCACCAAAACTGCAGAATCTATTGCTACTCCACTTCAGCCTGAACATGTCCCTTCATCTGAGTGAGAGGGAGGGAGGAAGAAGGATGGAGGAGGGGTGGGGGCTGAAGAACAAGTGTAATCATCTTTGGTAGCCAATCGCACTTACACGTTAGCTGTTATTGTCCTTAGCCACTGCACTTGGAGGTGCCAGTCTCTCCACAGAAAAGTCCTGCTGTGCACAAGTAGTCCAACGGCCCTACAGCCCTTAAAGGCCTTAGTCACAGCGCCCCTTTATTTCCCTCCTCTACTGGGCTTGTTTTCCAAGGCATGTACTCGTTATGCTGCTTTAACGTGACAAGATGTTCAACAAAACAAAATGCATTACGATGACTTCTTTTAGAATCATATTTTAATGAGTCAGATTCTTTCAAAATTTGCCTTTCCTAAGAAGACTTTTAAATGTATTTGAAGATAAAACATTTAGCATGCCATCATTGAAGGCATTAACTTAATACTAAATCCAATAACAATAGGGAACATGTACTAAAGCCTTTTAAGATTGGCAAAGTGCTACACATACAATAAACTACTTCATTTGCTATAGTTGGCTTTTACATGTACCTAGGTCACCTGGAAGTATGTCTGTGAATAGCTACTATATAAGTACAAGCAATTATATTTACATATTAAGAACACAGATTATATGAAAAACAAACCTTTTCAAATTAAAGCTTTTTCCAAATTATTTTCATTGTTAAAAATTTATCAACTTTAATGGGTTACTATTTTTAATGAAATGCCAAATCTATTTTTTTAATCAAAGGCATTTAAAGATAACTGAGGAAGCTCTGTAATCAAATGTTATTCTGGTTTTAATAATAGTAATAATGCTATCTGGCATTTTATATTGTGCCTACTATGTGCCACCAGGCCCTGTGTCAAGCACTTTACAAATTTACTTCATCTGATTCTCACAACAACCATAGGAGATAGGTGCCCATATTATCCCCATTTTATAGTAGGCAAACAGATTAAGTGAATTGCCCAAGGTCACAAAGCTGGTAAGTGTCAGTGAGTGGTCAAATTTGAACTCCCCACTCTAGGCTTCATCCACTGTTCCACTTAGCTCCTTCTCCTTACCAATGTGAAAATACCTTAGGACTTTCTGCAGATCACTACAAATAAGACTTTAAAAACCACCAGACTCAGAAAGCCCAAAAGATATGAAACCTATGGAGGGCAAAAATACTGAAGAAGGAAAATCTGGTCAACAATTTTTGCTCTTCAGTGGCTCTGAATTTAAAGAGTGATACTGGCAAGTAATAGCTATCAGATTTGAATAATCTTACCATATTTCTCTCCAAATCTATCCTTCCTCACCCCACAGATCCAGTCAACAGCAAATATTGATTTTTCTACCTCTATACAAGGTCCTTCCTATTCCTCACACAGCCATTACCCCTAGAATTCAGGCTCTCATCTCTCTTCTTGCCAACTGAAAAAGCCTCCTAACTGATCTCCCTACATTCAACCTCTCTTTGCTCTAATCCATTTGCCAAACCTGATA
Source organism: Pseudochirops corinnae (assembly GCA_028646515.1). Classification (NCBI taxonomy): domain Eukaryota; kingdom Metazoa; phylum Chordata; class Mammalia; order Diprotodontia; family Pseudocheiridae; genus Pseudochirops; species Pseudochirops corinnae. The sequence continues at coordinate 478,449,634 of CM053585.1, read as the reverse complement.
ATATTCTCCAAGTCATACCACGTTATTCCCCTGCTCAAGAATCTCCACTGGCTCCCTCTGGTCTCATGGATAAAATACAAATTCCTCTTTCCTGGCTATTAAAATCTTTCACGATATACTCCCAGTTTACTTTTCTATGCTTACTGACTGCACTCTGTGATGCAGTAAAGTACACTGGCTGCCGTCCCCCAACTGAACACTGCATCTCCTCTCACTGACTTTGAAAGGTTGCACTCCATGCAGAGAATGCTCACCCTTCTCCACCGTCACCTCAGCTTCCTTTAAGGCTCAGCTGTAGTTCTACCTTTTACAGGAAGCCCATCCTGATTCCTGCCCAGTTCTTCAGGCTTCCCCTAAAATTACTTTCCACTTGATAGATATTATGTATTTACTTTTCCACATACATACTGTTTTTCTTGGCTCCCCAAAATAGAATATAAACTCCTTAAGGTCAGGAGCTGCTTCAGTTTTTGTCTTTGTATCCCCAATGCCTAGCATAGTGTCTCGCACACAGCAGGCACTGGACATATGTTTGCTGAAGTAGTAACAAGTATAAGCACTATTGCCAATATGGCAATACTATGGCATACAACATTAGCCACTGCTTCATTCTGTCGGACTAGCTACACCACTAACTAGATTTCTCTCAATACATATTCATTCATTCAGCAAATATTTATTGAGTACATTTGCCTAGCATTCTCAAAGCACTAGGAAACAAATACTATTAAGAGATATAAACTGTTACTACAAGGAGAGAACAAAAAGTACAACATCAGATGAGAAAGAAATCACTTCCAAGTAAGAGAAAAATCCCTTCTGATGGAGATGGAGCATCTTGTAACCCAAAATAAGTAATGTCTTCCATGTAAAATGTAACACAATGTTCTAACTCATTTTTCATCCTTTCAAAACTTAAGTTATCAGGAGCAATTAGAAAAAAATTTTATTTCTTAATTTCATGGGCAAGACTGAGATTTTAAAGTTCTTTCTACACTGAAAGGAGCCTCATGTCATAGTGGAGAGCTGATCCTAGAACCAGAAAAATCTAGGTTCAAGTGCTACCTGAGACCACACTGTCTGTGTGAACCTAGGTAAAGTCATTTAAAACCTCTTTGTGCCCCTGAGGCAACTCTCTAACACCATAATTTGCAGAGTAGGTGCCCACTGGTATTGGCAGGATTATCCTTACTCCAAGAAATCTGAGGTCCAGTTGCTGTCCTCTATCCTACTAACAAACCAACCTCTGATACAAATAACAAAACACAATGGAATTTTTTAACAAAAAATACTCGATAAAATTTCATACACTGCTTGAAACTCACAATCTGGCACATACCTTAGGCCTAATTAGGCCTAAAGCAAACTAAGAATGAGTCTACCAATCAAATATTAATTTGGCATTTATGAGCAAGGAACTGTACCAGATGCTATGAGATAACAGAATGGGGTATATGTTAAATTCTTATGAGAATTTCGTTTTTCAAGAAAACTCTAAAAATACTCATTTCATGCAGCTATTCACGTTCTAAGCATTTTAATATAAGGTACACCTAAAACAGGATAGTGGCAAAGCTTAAAAAAGGTAGCAGAGTCTAAAAATCCTGACTCAAGGACCTATGTGACCATGCGGAACTCACTTCCATTTCTTTGGTTCTTAGTTGCCTCACCTGTAAAATGAGGGAGGTGAGCACAGTGGAGAATTAAAGAATCTCTAAGGCCTATACCAAAACTAGATCCTATGACCAAGAACAGGAGTAGGTGGCCCTAAGAAATAAAATTTGTAAACTGGAGAAAATTCTTGCTCACATAGACCTTAAAGATGATAAAGCCAATCTTGAAAAACAATGTTCAATTGGGAAAATGTTGCTGGACATTTTTTTAAAAAGTTAATTTCCTATACTTAGCAACATTATATTCCATTAGCTTAAGAAGCTCTATTGAACACTCCAAAAAAAGGGCACATTCAAATTGAAGCAAGAGTTCCAGTACCTTTAGAATTCTAAATGTTTTAAATTTACCAAATTTTACTCAAAAATGTATGTAATAAATGAAAACATTTAAAGCCAGATTTAAAAAATATTTAACTTCACCAGCTGAAGAGAATGAATGAATAAACGAATGAAGAAATCTCTCTCTCAAAATATCTAACACATCTAGGATGAGGTTTCTGGGGTAAAATTGTATAGTTTGCTGCAATTTGTAAGCCTTACATTAATTTTAAGGTATGTAACATCAGTAGCATTTCAGAAAGTTAAATGAGAATAAATGCAATTTGACCTCCCATTCCCTATTTCTAGATCATCATCTTCAAAGGTCTTCTTGCAACAGGCAATCTATTCCAAGAGGTTTTTATAAATCCCACTGTTATTTATGAATGAATAGAAAAAAATTTATCAAATGCTTATGATGTGCAAATCATCAATGTCATATTCTGGCCTTCAATACATCCCCCAAATTAGTCAAAAGTTTTTGTGGTAAAAATAAAAATGAAATTTTGCTTTCAATCTAAGGTATAAAAAGCACGACTGCATCCATCCCAAATGAAAGCTTTACTGTTTTAATCCTACCACCTCCAAAACAAAATATTCCATTAAATTAGAATTAAGAATTATCTTCAGAATTTACTGTAACACAAGCATGGAGAAAAGGCACAAAAGTTCATTCACATATATACACAAATATGTATGCATATACACACACCTACATCATATATACATGCACACATATGTATGTATATATACACATAAACACAAGTTATTCTAAAATCTTATTTTATTCTCTATAAAAATAAAACCTTATTCTAATGTTACTTATACTAATGTTACTACAAATTCCGTACAGGGTGTCACAAAAGTCTTGGTGCAGTTTTAGGCACTAAGACTTCTGAAACGTCCTATATGTTATATGTACTATATAACAATATCAGATAATAAATGAAAAGCTTAATAGTGTACTTGAACACGATTTAAGGTGCACTAAGACTCTTGGGAAAGCCTTTCTGTTGTATGTAACATATCAGTAACACAGCAAGAAACTTTAAAACATCCTGTATAAAACAAGCTTAATAAAGCATTTCGATATAGCTTAGAACGCACTAAAACTTTGGGCATCCCCTGCTGATGTATACACCTACACCTACAGCTGGTTTTCATGGTCTTTCTAAGCCTCTGGAAGCATCGCTCAAGACTTGCACCGGAGAAAGGGCAGGGAAAGCCTGGCTTTGGGGTCTACACCTGACCCACATAACCCCACCGGGACTCCCTTAACTGTCCCCCCTCGTCCGGCCCCCCATCGGGCTCCCAGGCTTCGGCGAACCCCCTGAGGGGTCACTCACTCTCTACCTTCCGCGTGGCCGGAGGCGCCCGGAGCAGGTCACCCGTCCCAGGTCCCCAGAGTCTGGCCAAGGCGTCGACCAGCCCAGCTCGAGCAAGACCCCGCTGCCTCAGTGTCCCCGGAGGGAAGGGGGCATGCCGTTGCCTTCTTCCCTCTCCCCCGGGGGCCTCTGCCCTGGGAGGGGCGGGGGGCGCTGGGAGAACGGCCGGAAGGTACGATTGTTGTCGGATAATAGTCAACTCCGGGGAACCACCGCAAGGAAAAGGCCGGCCCACGGCCGGCAGGCGAGCGGAGAGGACCGGAGGAGCCCCAAGAACAGGACGGGACGGGACGCGACGAGATCAGGAACCGGAAAGCGAGAGCGGTCTTCCTGCCCACCCTCCTCCTCCTCCGCCTCCTCGCCGCCGCCGTCGCCCCCGCGCCTTCACACGCTAAGGCAGCTCAGGGGAGAAGGACGAGGCGGCGGAGCCCCGGGAGGGGAGAGCGCTGTCCCCGGAAGAAGGGAGGGGGGAGTGCAAGGGACCCCCCTCCTCCCGGAGACCGAGCGCTAGGCTCCCAGCCTGGCCCTGCCCTTGCGGAGAGCCGAGGCCGAAGGGCAGCGAGCTCCCGGCGTGCCAGGGCAGGGAGGCAGCGGCCACAACAACAGGGGCCTCTTCCCAGTGCGTAGTTAGTAGCACCGAGCGTAGCAAACACCCGGGGCCTGGGCCGCAGAGGCCACCCGGGGTGACTCAGTACCTGCACTCCCACCCCACCAGCGCCTTTCTTCCCTTTCCCTTCTCCGCCTCCCCTCCCCCCGCAACACGCACCTACACGAGGCTCCCGGCCCGGGCCAACACCTCTCGCTTCCGCACACCCCTTCACCAGTACCCGACCCGAAAAGCCGGGCCCAGGACCGGTCCAGGGCCCCGGCGGCGCAAGGCCAGGCCCGGCCCGGTCTGCCGGGCGCCGTCTCGGTCGCGGTCACCGTCACTGCGACACCGCGGCTCCGGCCCGGGCCTGCTCCGCTCCCCCGGCCCCAGCCTCCTCCAAGCGGCCGAGACTCACCAGCATCTTCTTCCCAGGCCGAGGAGGCTGTGCCGGCGTCGCCACCTGCCCCACAGGGTCTCTAGCGCTGTTCAGCCCCCGTCCCGCCAAGGTCTGGCCGCGTCCCACACTCCCAGGGGCCGCCCGGACTGGAGCTGCGTGCGACAGATACCCGCTCCCTCCTCTCCCTCCTCTCCCTCCTCTCCCTCCTCCCCCTCCCCCCCTGCCGCCGCCGCCGCCGCCGCCGCCAGTCCCGCCCACCCTTCTCCTCCTGCCGCCCGCCGCCCGCCGCCCGCCGCCCCCGCCGCGCACCCTCCGCCCGCCCTCTACGCGTTCTCCGCCGGCTCGACCGACCGGCTCGCTTTGCTTCGCACACACCCAGCGGAGGGGGGCAATCGTCGCGACGCCATCGCCGGGGTCTGGGCCCTAGAGACACCCCGGACGCCGCCTCCACGCTGCCCTCTTCTGCCCGGAGCCCTTGGGTTGGCGGTCACCCCCCCCCCCTTCCCCCGCTTCCCGGAGACTAAGACCGACCTGCCTCCTAAAATAAACAGTACCCCCCCTCCCTCGTCCAAGGCTTCAGTTCCCTCTCCGCAGTGCTGCCCCTAAAAATGAGCCGAATTCCCACGATCCCTCCCCCACACCACGAGTGCGAACCTGCGGGGCCTCCAGCTGCAGCGCGCCAGCAGCAGAGCCGCAGCAGCCGAGCGCATCCGTCCGGGAGCAGTGAAGTCCTCCAGTTTGCTCCTCCCGAGCCCTCCTCCACCAGCCCGCCCCCCCGCCCCATCCTGCCCTCCTCAAGGGAGGCTCAATTGCAGTCCAAGAGCCGGCCGGGAACCGGCGCTCATTAAGCGCCTCCAGGGTGAGGGGCTACGGCCACGCTCAGTGGAAAGGTGGGGGTGGGGGTACCTCCAATTTGGTGTGTCCTCCGTGGGGTGTCTGCGTGCTGCTGTCTCCCTCAACTAGACTAGGAACGCCTCGAGGGCAAGGACTGGGTTTTTGCTGTTTGAATCCCTCAAGCCTAGCAGGCACGTCGTCGGGCCTGGCGACTAATAAATGTTTATTGAGTCAGAGAAGCCAAATGCTCTCTCAAATTTAGAATGGATTTGGGGAAGACACTCGAGAACAATAGATGCTTTTGTCCAGTGTTCACGAGGCAGCATGCAGTTCGGCCACCTGAGAGAGCTGGGTTCAAGTACTGCCCAGCCACATTCTAGTTGGGATTCTAGGAAAATCACTTAATCTCACAGCGCTCCTGGCAGTTCACATATATTGGCTAGCAGGTGCTGAGCTGCGTTGTTGGAGGGAATTTGCTCACCAGGAGTCTCCAATGTCAAATTACGGGGAGAGAGAATTTTAAAAATCCAAGTTCACATTTCCATAGAATTTCTAAGGAATCCTAAAAACATCCTGATCTTTTACAAATAGTCATTGTTAAAACTCAAATCACAAAAGTAAACGATTACTACACTTCAAACTTTTGCTCTGATCAAACCTCTTAGATTTGTGACAACATTCTCCCAACCATTTATATTTGCTATGTTAAAACTAGAAGTAACAGCATTGAATCATTGACTGCTGGAAAGGGCAGGGACTGAAAACAGAGGGCTGGTTAGGTTCACATCCGTCGTGAGGCAAATGACTTCAACACACGTCTGTCTTTTCTGTACAATGAGGGGTTGGATTAGGCCTCTTGAGGTCCCTTCCAACTCTAGATTTATAATCTTAAATGGATGGTATGAGATGTAAAGCTGTGAGTTTGCTTTTCATGGGTACCCTGTGGCATGGATCACATTAGTTTAAAATCACCCCTTCACAAGAGCACCCCAAATTCTCAATTCAAAATGGGGAACATGGATTACAACTGGTAATAAGAAATAGCACTTAGAAAGAGGAGTAATTTGGAATCAAATCACTACACCTAGAATGATCACCTATTTCAATCCCTTTCCCATTTACAAAATAAGAGAACAGAGGCCCATAGAGGAGCAGTGATTTTCCTAGGCATCCTGAGTTAGCAAGCGTCAGACAGGATTAAAAGCCCTGTAACCAACCTCGATCTTTCTATCCAGCTACATCCCCTTTTTCTAGTTACTGTTATGTCACTGTTGTATCACTCCAAGTGTATAACCCCGGCGGAGAAGCAAAGAAAAACGTATTGCCCTGTTTCCTCCTTCCCGAACTGCTGGTGCCTTTTCCCTCTGAGATTACCTTCCATCTACTCTGTATCTTGTACGCACCTAATTATTTATGTGTTTTCTCCAGTACTGGGATGTGAGCTCCTTGAGGGCAGGGACCCACCGATTTTTTGTTGTTTGGGGTTTTCTTTCTTTCTTTTTTTTTTCCTTTCTTTGCATCCCCAGTGCTTAACCCAGTGTCTGGCATATAGTAATTGTGTAATAAATGCTGACAAATGCCATTCAAGGAAGGATTTTGGAGGATTCTTTTGGGATTAATAGGAGTCAGCAATGCAATTTCAGCCAAAGGCCTGAGGGATCCTGTTCAGGAGCAAGCTAGGGCTGAATTTCTGGCCGTATGGAAGAGTGCCACCTACTGAAACGCACAATCCCACCACACTAGTACTTCTCTGGGCATGTGCTGCTCCAGGGAGTTCCTTCTCCAGAAACACTGGGTCAGTCTCTCCGTTCCTAGTACTAAAGTGGGATGATCCATCTTACACATAAAAAAGCAGGGAATTGCAGAGTTATTAAGGGACCTGTGGAATCATTTAGCCTAGCCTCCACCAATCTCTGAAAAATTTATTAGATTTGTGACCAGTAAAGGTTACTGACATATACGTTATATACCATTATATAATATAAGGATAAAGGATTAGTGTATATACATCCTTATAGTATATTTAAGGATAAAATTCTTCAGTTTAGGCTAACATATGAGGAGTTTTTAATCTCAATTTTATTTTGTTTTAATTGCATTTCTAAATAAGTAAACAAAATAGCTTTCGTTTTGTATGATGACTTTATGCAAAGAATATGTGATGCTTTTTGAAAAGGGTACTGTTTCGCTGTGGCTAAATTTCCTTTTTTCTCTACCATTTTCTAACCACCTCACTTAATTAAGTCTTCCCCATATAAGAATGTGCACTATCCCCTCCTCCTTTCACTAGTCATGGTCCCCTCTTCTTCCAGTTCATGAAAGAAGATGAATGGTAGATCTGGACTTTACTTCCCAATGTCATTTGAAATTCATACCACCTTATGATATGCCACACTCTCCATATCTTCAACATCTTCAGCTTCCAGGACCAATTTCCACTTTCATCAACCAGTCCCAAAGCTTGGCTCTGCTACTTTCTATTTGACCTTATGCAAATCATAACCTTTCTGGGACCATTCATCTGTGAAATGAAGGGACTGAACTTGATGACTAAGGTGTCTTCCAGCTTGAAACTAGGCATTCTACTCCCTTCTCATCCTTCACTAATTCACTCTCCACAGGAGCTATTTAAAACTTTCTCTTCACTCCTTCCAAAGCATTTCCTTTACCCGCCCTCTCAGGTGACAACCTCCCCTCTCTTGCTTCAAAGAAAAAAATAAAGGCAAATCACTAAGATTTCCCCTTGTACTTATCTCACATCACTCAGATATGTTCAGTATTTCCCTTTTTTTCCCTTTGTCCATCATGAAGAGAAGTCCCTCTACATTAATCCTTGATCTCATTCCACTCTGTCTTCTCCAGAACATCACCTCTACAATCATATCCCTAACTCCTTATCTTCAATTTCTCCCCATGGACTAGTTCCTTTCCTGCTATGTACAAACATGCCCATGTGTCCTCCATCTTTAAAAAATAATCCAATGATATCCTGTAGTTCTTTATCTCTTCTCAGTTTAATGGCTGAACTTAAGAAAACTGTCTATACAAATTTTCACTTCCTCTCCTCTCCTCTCTTCTAACCATCTGTAATCTGGATTTTGACCTCATTCAATTGAAATTATTCTCTCCAAAGTTATCAGTGAACTCTTCATTGCCATATATCCATCTCACCTATATCTTATCCTCATCTCTGTTCACCCAGCCAACTCCCTAGTTCAGAGGACCACCACCACCATCACATCTTACTTGGACTATTTCAATAGCCTTCTTAGTCTGCTTGAACTCTCTCCCCTCTCCATTCCATCCTCCACCCAGCTGCCAAAAGGACTTCCTGTTTTGATGTCTTTGATGTTGCTCCCTTACTCATCAGCTCAAATAGCGAACAATAGGCCTCCAAGATTAAATATAAAGTCCTAAATTTGGCCATTAAAGCTCTTCATAGCCTGGTCCCGTCCAACCTTTCCAATCTATTTACACTTTTTTTCATCACTCCAAAAGGTTATGAGTTAACTACAAGGGCCCACTCACTGTTTCTTGAACACAACACTCCATCTTCCATTTCTGTGCCCTTACTATCTCCCATGCCTAGAATGTTTCCCTCGTCATCTCTGCCTCTCCGCTCTTTAGTTTCCTTTAAGATTCAGCTCAAATTCCCCCTTCTACAGGAAGCCTTTTCAGTCCCACTATCTACTCACTCCCAACCTCAGTGCCTTTTCTTCTTAGATGACTTGCCATCTCCCCAACAAATGTGTATGTGCCTAGTTGTTTATGTCGTCTCTATCATTGGGACATGAGCTCCCTTTAAGGCAGGCATTGTTCTACTCTTCCTTTGTATCCCTAGCCTAGTACCTAAGCAGAGTAAAGAAAGAACTTAATAAACATTTGTTGACTGACAACTCTAAACCTGTGTTCATGTGTAACTTTTCTCCAATCTCTCTACTCTGTTTTCTGACATTACATTCTGTATTTGGGAATAGTTTGTGATCATTCAAAGTACTAGCTAATTTCTGCCCCCTCCCTCAAAAAAAATCCTGCCTATCCCCATCCTTCCATTCAATTCTCAGCTCACTGCTCTTCCACAGCGCTTGTCCAAAGTAGAGGTAAGGATGTAATAACCTATGGAATGCCCATATAGCTCTATGTTAAAGTGTATTCAGTACTCATTCTTTATTTATTTTTTCCTTTTTATATTAAGCCAGTGTCTTTTAAATGATCATGAATTTCACTGAGATGATGAATTTCATTGGGGAGATCCTGTAGGCATTCTGAAGCTAAATTCTATCAGCATGTCACCATCCACAGATTGTAACATCTGGAGGCCTTCAGTGTCTATAGGAGTGTCAGATAGATGATGCATAGATAGGGCAAGCTAGATCTATTTAAATAGATAAGATTACATTAGATTTTTGTATAATGGTTTTTTGCAAAAGGGACTTTGTGGTACTTGGAAAAGGGTAATGTTTCATAGTGGCTAAATTTCCCTTTTTATTCATTACCATTTCCTAACCAATTCACCTTAACTGAATCTTACTTCCATATAAGAATATGTCCTTCCCTCCTCCCCTCCCTTCACCAGTCATGGTGTTCTCTTCTCCTGCTTCATTGGAAGAAGAGGAATGGTGTGTGTGTTGTGTGTGTGTGTGCGTGTGTGTGTGTGTATAATAAGGTCCATAATTTTTTTTAATAGTCTGATAACTATATTTCAATATAATTGATTTCCTTTGTAATCATATATATGTATATATGTATATGTGTGTATGTATGTATGTGTGTATATACATATATATTCATTTACTTAAAAAGATCATCTTAAGAAGGAGTCCATAGGCTTTCCCCAGACTGCCAAAGAGGTTCATGACACAAAAAGGGTTAAGAACAGCTGATCTGTAAGGAATCCTTCTACCTTTTAGGTTCAGTGCAAGTCTTCCTCCACAGCAGAGGTAAACACAATTTGCAGTGGGATAGCTCTTTATTTTGTGCATAACTTGGTTTGATATCAATAAAGGATTATTGAACAAAGTTATCTCTATGATTTTAGCAATCAAGGAATATTGTATGATATTAGCATAGCTTGGGAAAAACCTTTGTTCTACTTGAATAAAATGCTTTTTGTAATCAGCAAATCATAAAAGACAACAGGATCCTATATTTGTTGCACCTCTCCAGCAATTGCGTGACCATGAAGATAGGGTCTTTTGTAGAAATTTGTTTGCAAAAGCCTGTTCCTTTCTCATATTTTCATCAAGGATACTCTCAATGTGTTTATTGATTATTTTCATAAAAATGTGTTGATAAAATAGACATATTATCCAGTAATTACTGATATCCTCTCAAGTACCATTCATTTATAATTTTTCCAGTACTATCTTCCCCTTTTCCAAACATCTTGAAAATAGATCTCTTAGTGCTTTCAAAATTGTGGAGCCTACAGCATCTCTCTCTTCAGTACATATTTGGTTTGGTCCAACCAACCATTTGTAGTTTCATTGATTATCATTGCAATGCTTCAGCAGACTCACTTTCTTCTTGCCTGCTCTCTGTTATTTTCTAAAGTATAATCACAGACAGAGCTGAAAGGGGTAGTAAAGGCCAGCTAGTCTATCTTTATTTGGCAGATGAGCCCACTGAGGCCCAAGAAGGTGAGGTGATTTGCCAATGCTTCTCAGTAACATTTTGTAAATGACTTCATATTCTAAACCTTTCATCTTCTTTCTCTCAGCTGTATCACAAAGTTCATTGACTTTCATGGCTACAACTATTTTCTTTACATATATGACTTTAAAATGTTTTTCCTTGGGTCTAACCATGCTCTTGAATCTATGCCTATCATTTCCAATTGCCTGTCATTCATTTTTTTTTTCTTTTTTTATTCTGGTCTTAACAAACACCAAACAAAATGAGTACTTCCATATAAATAATAGAACAAAGAGGACTGGATAAAACTGCAAATTTCTATTATGTGCATGCTTTTAAAAAAATCCCCAATTGGGGCGGCTAGGTGGCTCAGTGAATAGAGCACCGCCCCTGAAGTCAGGAGGACCTGAGTTCAAATCCAGCCTCAGACACTTGACACACTAGCCATGTGATTATGGACAAGTCACTTAACCCCAGTAGCCCTCCAAAAAGCAAAAAAAAAATTCAATATACAACTTTCAACCCGCTGTACTTGTCCAATGCTGCCTCCTAACATTGCCAAGAATGCTATATTTAAAAAAAAACAAACAAAACTTAATATCTTCTGATAAAGACTGTCCCCTGTGTACAATTGTGATGACTTTATTTTCTCAGTCAACCAAATCCCAATTATCTTTGGCTCCTCCCTCTTACTTACCACACTTTCTACTATTAGTCTTCCAAATTCTGCTAGTTTTCTCCTCATAACAATGTCTCTCACATCAATCTTTTCCAATTTACTATATGTATGATATTGGGAAAATACTTTAATCCATCTGGACTCTTCTCCTGACTCTGTAGACTACCTTTTCCACCATGCTTCAATAGCCTTCTTACCCTAGAACATCTCTTCCCAGAAGTCTTTTCACTCTAATAGATCACTTCATGCCTCTGACCCCTTCTTCTGATTGGTCGGTTCCCTTTGGAAGCTCCATTTTAAGGAAAATGTCCAGATCAGCTCTGTTCACTCCGTTATTCTCTGGACTTCTGCTTCTGCTATGCTCCTCTATGGGTTTCCTTTTCAGGTTTCCTCTTCCTCTACTTTTTGGATTTTTTTTTTTTTTGCATTATCTTCACACATTGCAATGTAAGTTCCCTGAGGGCAGGGATTATTTTTTCTTTTATTTGTATTCTCCATGTTTGACATAGTTCCTGACACATAATATGTGCTTAATAAATATATTGTGACTTGACTTATTGACCAGGCCATAGCTTCTTCATTATAATAATAACTCATTTATATAGCAATATGAAGGTTGAAAAGCTCTTTCCTTAGAACAATTCTGTGGGATAGATGGTACAAATATTATTCTCTCTGCTTTACAGATGAAGAAATTGAGGCCAGAGAGGTTGGAGGATTTATTCACAGTTACATAGCTAGTCAGTGGGACAGGACTATGCCAAAGGGAGTTTCGTAAATTCTACTCCCCTAATTTGCAGTGAACTTCCAGGGCATATGAAGAGGAGTTCTGCTTCCACAGAAGAAGGAGCACATTAAATAAAGAAATGGAGAGAGTGACCCAGAGTCAGCAGGAGGTTAGATGTCATGGAAGCACTGAGTTGGATGTGAGAGTGACCAGCCAGGAAGGCTACTGTGTTCACATATCCTTCAGAGAGAAGCAACCAGACAGGGATGTTGACAGGACAGAGAATGATGAAACAGAGAAGAAGAGAATGGCAAGTGTGAAACATGACAGCTTGCAGAGCAATATAGTCATGTCAGTGTTATCTGGAATCAAGAAATTTTCCGTTCTAAGACCACCATCAGATGACCTCTGAGCAATAAAATCTTTGTAGATAAGAGGATTAGACTAAATAATCACCACAGTTCCTTTCAGCTCTAAGTGTTCACTCTTAATTCCATTTCCATAGTACAGGCTTTTACCACTTTTTACCTAGGCTACTGCATGTTTCCTTATTTCTCTACTTTTAGATTGTTAATCTGCTCATATTTCAAGTGAATCTTTCTAAAATGCCCTTTTCATTACATCACTTCCTTGGATATGAAACTTCAAGCGATTCTAGTTCTCTAAGAATGAAATCCAAACTTTATTATCTAAACTGTAGGATGTGGTATAAAGAGTACTGGATTTGAAGTCAGGAGACCTGGGTTCAAAACTTGTCTTATTGACATTTTGGCTGTCTATGTACACAAGGGTGTGTGTGTGTGTGTGGGGGGGATTGTTAGCTTCTTAGTATCTCAATTTCCTCATCTGTAAAATGGGCATAATCATGTTTGCATTTTTACCTCATAAGATTGTTAAGTGGAAAACATTTTTAAAAGACTTGTGGTGTAATATAAACATGAGCTATTATTATAATAACCTGATATTCAAGGCCCTCTACAAGAAAGTCCCAACCTTCCTTCCTAAATTTATCTTACTCTGCATCTTCAATCAATGGATAAACATTTGTTTAGCACCTACTGTTTCAATTTGGAATGCTGGGAACCCTGAAATGCAAGGGTACAGGTGGGGTCTGCCTAGAAAGAATATGACCACTCAAGCTTTCTTTCATTCAGAGTATTGAGGTTTACTTGTGATGCCAATGGAAGCAGGCTAGATTCTAAGTGAGTGTGAGCTATTGTAACAGCAATAGGAGCAGGCAAAAATCTTAAGGAATCTTCGGAATTTAATGGGGGTAAGATTGATACTTACATACAAGAAAAGACAGTGCAAAGATCTCGACAAGATTAAGGAGTTGTAAATAGCCTGAGGTGGCCCAGGGACACCAGAGAAAGGTATATTAAGTAGAAGAACTAAGTAATCAAGGTAGGCTGGGGTGGGCCAGGTGCAGATAGTGAAAGGAGTTAAGTGGTCTGGAGGGCCATGGCTAAAGGGCAGTTAAAAGGCTCATTGAGTTATTTAGGTAGGTTAGGATAGGCCTGGTGCCTCAGGTGAAATGCAAGTGTGGGAAAGTTCAGGGGCTGGGCTGCTTTCAAAGACAGGTTCTTTTCCTTTTAGGGGTCCAGGTCCCATCACTCTATCACATACTATGTTCCAGGCAACTCTTTATAAGTTGCAGAGAAAGTGCTAAAGGATACAGAGAAAATGAAACAGACCTTGTCCTCAAGGAGCTTATATTCCACTGGAGAAATAGCATATACATTTATAAGTGTCCACAGAAAATGTACAAAAAGAACATAAGGTAGTTGTGAGAAGGAGATTACTATCAGTCAGGAAGATCAGGAAAGACTTCATGGGAAAACAAACAGCTGAGTTTTGAAGGAAATTAGGAGTTCCAGGAGTTGGAGATGAAGAAAGACAGCATTCCAGGCATGGGGAACAGGCTGGACCTTAGAGTGCATGGAGTAAATGGGGAGTTCCTGGTATTTACTAAATGGGGCAGTGGGGAGTAGGGAGGGAAGCAAAGATATTATCAACCTAGTACTTTAGGGAGATAACTTTGGTGGCTGTGGAGAGGGTGTAGACCCTTAACTGCCGGTGCTCTGCCCAAAGGCAATGTAAATCTTAATCTCAAACTTTTTTTAAGACCAGCCTTAACCCCAAATCACTCAGGACTCAGACCTATGTGGTCACTATTTGGGCCCTGATTGGTTCTGAATGAATGTAAATAACAACTGTTTCTGTTTTGACTAGAAACCCTGAGAGTCTTCCCCTCCCTTATCTCTTTTTTTTTTTTTTTTTGATGAGGCCATTGGTTGCCTAATTTTTTGAAGCCTTAATTACAGAATGGGCATTGTCTCAGTCAAACTAAGACCTGTTAAAGACTTTAGCCTGAAAAGGCCAAGGACCCCCACTGCATCCTGGGCCATTTCCAGTTGTCCTGATCCATATCTGGCCATAGGACCCAGATGGCTCTGGAGGAGAAAGTGAGGCTGGTGTCTTTGCACAGCCCTTCCTCACTTACATCCAATTCACTTGCATGTCATGGTCCTCTTCAAGAACAAAGGACAAACAGCAAGAGGATATAGTAGAGTGGGAAAAGACTTGAGACAGGGAGACAAAATAGTGATGGAGTGATGGGACCTGGACCCCTAAAAGGAAAAGACTATGTCTTTGAAAGCAACCTAGTCCCAGAATTTTCCCATACATTTCAGTAGTCCAGATCACTGGCACTTCCACCCAAGGCATCTGGTTCATTCCACCTAGAACACTTAATTACCTTACTTGACTTTCCTTTCACTTTTGCCCTTGGCCTACCCCAGACTACTTGTAAATGCCTACCACTCCTTAATCTCATCTAGATCCTTTCACTGTCCTTTTTGTATACAAACATCAGTCTAATCCTCATCAAGCTGCAGATTCACTAGGAGTCTAGCTCACTCCTATTGGTGTTATAAAAATCCTTGCTACTTTGACTGAAAGAAGACTTGAGCACTTGAATTCTTTGTAGGCAGACTCACTCTGTACCCTGACACTTCAGGGTTCCAGCAACTCAAATCACATCAAGAGGAAACTATTGTAATAGTCTAGGAAAGAGGTGAAGAGGCACGAAATAGAGTGGTGACTATATAAATCAAAAGAAGGGGATACATGTGTGTGTGTGTGTGTGTGTATACACACACACACACACACATATATACACACACACACACATAATGACAAAAGTTGGCAGCTAACTGAATATGTGGGGTGAGTCTGAGGAAAGACCAGGATGGTACTGAGGTGTCCAACCCAGGTGATTGGAAGGATGGTGGTTCCCTTGATTGTAATAGGGAAGAAGAGTGTTTTTTCCTTGGGTGGGGGAGGAGGAGGGGGGTGATGGTGAAGATACCAAGTTTTGTCATAGACATACTGAGTTTGAATTTTAAAAGTCCAAAGGACATTTGATGATGTGAAACTAGAATTCAGGAGAGAGACATACTGAATATAAAAATCTGGGAGTTATCTGCATAGAGATGACCATTGAACCATAGGACATGATGCCATCATGAAGAGAGAAAGTATAGAGAGAAGAGAAAATAAGACCTAGGTGTGACATGTATGATCCAGCAAAGGAGAGTGAGAAAGGAGCAGGTAAAATGTGTAGGAGGAGAGATCAGTGTCACGAAAACCCAGAGAGGAGAGAGTATCCAAGTGGAGAGGGTGGCCAACCATGGCAAATGCTTTTGTTGTTGGTTAGTCTTTCAGTCATGTCCAACTCTCCCTTGTGGGGTATTCTTAGCAAAGATACAAGAGTGGTTTCCTACTCCAGCTCATTTTATAGATAGGAAACTGAGGCAAACAGGGTTAA
Organism: Pseudochirops corinnae; assembly: GCA_028646515.1. Lineage (NCBI taxonomy): Eukaryota > Metazoa > Chordata > Mammalia > Diprotodontia > Pseudocheiridae > Pseudochirops > Pseudochirops corinnae. The sequence goes on along the minus strand of CM053585.1, from coordinate 478,433,569 downwards.
GTGACCTGCCCAGGGTCACATAGCTACTGTCTGAGGTCAGATGAGTCTTCCTGACTCAAAGCCTGGCACTCTATTTACTGTTCAACCTAACTGCCCCCTTTGGCAAATGCTACAGAGATAGATAAGGATGAGGATAGAGAAGAAGCCATTACATCTAGCAATTGAAAGTTAAGTGGATGACTTTGGAGAGAGCAGTTTCAGTAGAATGCTGATGTTGGGGAGGGGGGATTAGTATTGATGTTGCAGAGGGATTAGGGGAGAAGGGAAGTACCTTATACTGATGGCTTTTTCAAGGGTCTGGTTGAGAAAGGAAGAAGGATACAGGATGTTAGCTAGCAGGAATCTACAGGGGATTTTTAAAACCTGAGGAGACTTGAATATGTTAGGGAAAGATTGAAGATTAGAGAGAAGGATTTGATAGTGGGATCAATCTCCCATAAAAGACTAGAGGGAATGGAATTAAAGGTACAAGTAGATGGGTTTGTCTTGATGATATTAGAGCCAATTCATCATCAGACACTGAAGTAAAGGCAGAAATAGTAGGGGATGATAACATAGGGTTATAGATGAGGAAGAGGGGAGAAGAGGGAGCTCACATCAAATGACTTCTGTTTTCTCTGGAGAGTATAGGCAAGATCCTCACCTGAGAGAGGGGTTATTATGGGAGGCTGAGTTCAGGAGAAAAGGATTGGAATAGCTACTATACTGAACAGGATAGAAAATCTATTAGGGAGATGTAAAAGAATTGCTTTATTCCATCTCCACTGAGATTAGACAAACTACATTTTAGTAAATTGAGTCAGTGCCCTTGAGTGACTTCCTTTGGCTTTGTTCAGCAGCACCAGAGTAGTGATGGAGGAGGATGGTAGGAATAATACATGTTGGAGCTTGGCCAGGCATGAGTGGCAATAAGTCTAGGAATTTAGGAATCTGAAGGTAGAAGGTAGTAAAAAGTTGAACTGATTTCACTAAGTGGTAGATTAAGAATATTAAGGAGGAAAGCCAGGGTAGCCAGAGAACAGGAAATACACTGAGCAGCAGAGGTATTGGTTTGGGAGGAGTAGGAAATGGGGAGGGACAGAATGAGAAGAGATCTTTGTTAGATAAAGGGATTTCAGAGGTCTTGATCAAAGAAGCAGAACAGGTGTGGGTAATAGCAAGACCAAAGGTATGACTACATGTAACTGAAGTAGAGTGGACTTGGAAAATAAGTAGACTGAGGAATTATGAACTCTGCTCCATCCAGGCTAGTCTATGGGTCATACTTTTCTACAAGTTTTTCTAATTCATATCTTTGCTTTGCCTGCAGCAAGGACATAAAGTTTGTTAAACTGAATCAAATTCCCCTACTATAAAATCCCTCTCCCCTTATTTCCTCAACCTGTCCACTTCCTTGAAAGCTCAGTTTAAGAGCTTATCCAGTTGGAGTCAGAGGATGAGGGGTAGTGAGGCAATTATTTTGTTCATCTAAAAGTTAAGGTGGTAAGGTGTGCTGAGACAGAGAACTTCCCAAATTTTATCAAGCTTGATGATTACTATGCATTCCTGGTGACTGCAGTGAACACAAATGACACTAGTAGAAAACATGTAGAAAGCCCTAATATTAATTATGATGTCAAGGCCCCAAACTAAAGATTTTAAGAATATAGTGGGTGGGTTTTTTTTTTAATTACTGTTGCCTGGTGAAGCAAATACACTGGTACAATCAGTTCTGCTCCAACTCATATTTTGAAAATACACACTTGTTCCTATGGGATTAATGTGTTAGGGAATATTTTAGCATAATCAGATTTGGAGTTTGCTTCTGACTGATCTCTTCTTCAAGAAACTGCAGAAAACCATACCACTTCACAATAACTCACAAACCAAAACCTAGGCCCACTTCCAGAGGCAAACAACAGATCATAGTCAAGGCAAAGTGCCTTATTTTCTGTATATCTTCTGGTGCTGTAGGAACTGTGGTTGGAGAAGGGCTATTCATCACTATTTTCACCCCTACCTACTTCTGACCTGGCCTCTGGCTAGGCTGTAAGGGCCTGACCAGCTTGCTAATGCAACCCAGGACCCGGGTCAAGCAGTAATATAGAGCCTCTGAAGAGCCACCACTATTTGTTGTAATGGTTATATATTACCTAACCACTTAACATGTGTAAAATTGTGCTGCTGTTTATTTTTTATTAGGTTCCATTTTCTTTCATGTGTTACTGATGAAGTTTTTGAGCATTGTGTCCCAGTTCCACTTTCCCCAAAAGCTCTTTTTTCTGCGTGATTTTGCATAGTGTGATGCTTTTTAGGGAATGACTATGTCAGGCTCTAGCGTAACTTACTGAACAGTTAAGTGAAGAACCAGGCACATCCATCTTTCCTCTCAAAATCCTCCCCTCTTCTAAATTCCCTTATTATTATTGAAGGTACCACCATCTTCCCAGTCACTCAGGCTGTTTACCTTATGGATCACCCTTGACTCTTCACTCTCCATTCCACTCTGCCCTCTTTTTGTAATCTGTCACCAAGTCCTGTGGATTCTACTATCACAAGATCTCAAGTATGTCTCCTTTCCTCCCCTGACATAGCCACCACCCTAGTGCAGACCCTTATTACCTCATGCCTGGACTATTGCAATAACCTGTAGCTTGACTGACCTGCCTTAAGTCTCTCTTCCTTCCAATCCATTCTCCACTCAGCTGCCAAAGTGATTTTCCTCAAGAGCAGGTCTGACTCTATCATCCCCCTACTCAATAAACTCCAGTGGCTCCCCATTACTTAAAAAAATAAAATATACAATCCTCTATTTGACCTTTAAATCCTTTCACAACCTTAACATTTTTTTTTTACCTTTCCAGTTTTCTTATACCTTACTCTGTGATTGAGTACTACTGGTTTCCTTGCTGTTTCTTCAGTACGAGACCCCATCCTCTGTACATTTTAACATAGACATCCTAGGTGATGGATTTTATTGCTGGCTCCTTTCTTGAATTTTCTCATATGTGAATTGCTTAGACATCACTACTGCTTATTTTTCCAACATTCCAGCTGTATGGCTACATGTAGTCCATTTTCTTCCTTACCTTTATTTTACATTTTAAAGAAAAAAAAAAAACCAGAGAAACTGGGTTCAGATTCTTCCTTGGAACTTTAATATTTCTTTTTTTTTT
>CM053585.1:478406760-478429914 GCA_028646515.1 Pseudochirops corinnae | reverse complement strand
CTGTGCGTTGCTGAGAAGAGTCCAGTTTATCAAGGTTGGTCATCACACATACAATGTGTTTGTAACTGTGTACAAATTTTTCCTGGTTCTGCTGTTCTCACTTAGCATCAATTTGTATAAGCCTCTCCAGGTAATTATGAAGTCCATCTCCTTCCCATTTCTTATAGCACAATAGTATTCCATTATATTCATATACTATAACTTGTTCAGCCATTCCCCAGTTGATGGGCATCCCCTGTATTTCCAGTTTTTTGCCACCACAAAGAGAACTGCAATAAATATTTTTGTACATATGGGACCTTTTCCCACATCTATGATCTCTTTGGGATATAACCCCCAAAGTGGTATTGCTGGGTCAAAGGGTATGCAATTATTTATAGCCCTTTGGGCATAGGAACTTTAATATTTCTGTGAATTTGGACAAGTCACTTAACCTTGCTGGGATTCAGTTTCCTCATCTATAAAACTAGGGTAGTAGATGGCCTCAGAGATCTTTTTTTAGCACTTTATAATATTATCATCTTATCATCTCTTTTAATAAGATCTGCAAGTCTATAAGAAAATATATTCTTACCAGTCCTTGTGAGGTATACACTATTCCTGGCTAATCTCCTCTCATTCCTACAATTTAAGCTATGATATCTAACTCTAAATCCTCTCCTCATACACTATTTTCTTAATCAAGCATTTCACTAAAATCAATAATAAGATATTCACTAAAATCAGCTCTATGCCAGGTATTGTGCTAAGCCTGAAGGATACAAAGAATGGTAAAAAAACAACAACAACAATAAAAACAAAAAAACCGGTTCCTGTTTTCAAGAAGTTCACCTCCTAATGAAGGAGACAACATGAAAACAAACTGCTTACAAGATGTATACAGAATAAATGGGAGGTTTATAAATGGAACCAGTAGTTTGTTCTTTGCAGTCAAAATCCCTATAGAATTCTAGCATACTCACAACCCTACCAAAAATTAAAATGATTACTTATCAATAGAGAAAGAAAAGGAGTGCTTGTGTCCTAAGAACTAAAATCTTGTTTTCTTAACACTCTTCCCTTCTGAGTAGAAATCAACCACTGATTCTCATGCTTTGCTTGACATGGCAGGTTTGTGAGTACTAACTACTTTTTAATCTATTTAAAATGAAACACCATTGCTTCTTTTGCTCCCTCAAATGTCAAATTAACAAGGCTTTAATGAATACACACATTATCATTCTCATGTCCAGATTCAGAAAATGAAACATAAAGAGATTAAGAGACTTACCAATCTGCAAAGTGAATGATGACCAGGGTGGAAATATTGCACAGTCTGGCCCCAAAACTCTGAACTCGCAAATGACCCACATGCACAACCAGTTCACCCTGCCCCGATTGTATTCTCCTCCCTTTCCCCACAGCCAGAGTCTCCCATGCCACTGTTTTGAAAGCTGTCTAAAACAAAACAAAACTTGGAACTTTTAAATAATTCCTGGACTCATAGTGGAAGAAGAAAAAAAACTTCAAGGAGCTGAGTCCAAGATAGATTCCAGGCAAGGGTTGTATCTGTATTGTGGTTGGCCCCAAAATTTGTTTTACATACTGCCTGACTTTTTTTTTCAACCTCCTTTACTTACACTGTCTGAAATTGTACCAATTGAAATTAATTTGTGCTAAAAAGTAATCCTCTTTTAAAAATACAAATCCTTCCAGTTGGGGTACACGACTATCAGGCATGCATATATTAATGTAACTGTCCAATAAGATCACTTTCCTCTTAATACCTCGTTGAAATCCATGACATTTCAGGAACAGACACCTTGATTGGGAGTGAGGTAGGTAATTTTGTAAGAAGGAGCACTTTCAGGGATAGGTCAGCTTTGGGTGGGTTGCTTCAATGTGAGGCTGAGAAAAACATGACTTGTTCCTCTTGTGTCTGAGTAGAGGAATAATAAGAAATGGGAATGTGTAAAGAAAATAAGGTAGAAGGAGTACAAAGATGTCAAGGATTAACTTTGTCAATTTCTTAATTTTGTCTAAGGTCAGCCAATCATTCCTGTGGCTAGAAAAGGAGAATACATCCCTATTTCTTCTATTCTTAATTCCAGCATTATGTGGTCCCTTGCTTCTGGAAGATAGAATAGAGCCTGCTAGTAGTAGTACTATAGTTAAGTGACATTATGGGCCTTATACATAGGCTTTATGACCAACTCATTGATAATTCCTAAGGAGAAATGCATCCTAAGTATCAAATAATTGAGATAACAAGGACTGGGCTGAAAACTCATAGGTAGATCAAAGTGTTATTGGACTATAAAACCTCTTCAGGGTCTTATCTTTCCTCTTAACCACTAAATGCCTTTCTTTTTCTTCTGAAAGTAGTCTTTTCTCAGTAAGACTTTTCTCAGTGATAAAATGGGGCTTAAGTTATATGGTTACTATTTTTTCATGCGTTGATTTGCTTCATAATATCTTTAAACTATGTCTTGGAATCTTTCAAGTTTTTATTGGCAAAAATTTGGGTGTACATTTCAGTCGTGAGTGATGAAGTGTGTCTTCCAGGTCATATTAAAGTTGTGCCAATAAAAACTTTGTAATTCATCACCACATATTTTGCTTAGATAATCACTTTTTCAGAACCATTATATTTAAAGAATGTGAATAATGACTTTAAAAATATTTCCATTCATACATCTGGAATTTCTTGACCTATAAACTGAATTATTTTCATATTTACATGCTTAGTTTAGGCACAGTAGAACAAATACTAAATCAATCATAGTTCTTTGGTAAACACTTAGCAATTAACCATGGTCTCATACAACTAATTCAAGATTTACCCTCACTAATTTTCCCCAAGAGATGTTAGGTACAAAACATGTTATTTTGTTACTCTCTGATGTCCTTATCATGTAGTATTCAGTATCATAGCTCTCTGCATTTTGTATTTTGTCCTTCTTCCAGATTATAAGCTTCTTGAAGGCAGAAATTCTGTCTCATGTAAATTTTATAGCTCCTCCATGACTTGCATTATGCTCTACAGAAGTCATTTAACGAATATTCTATTGTAATGTGCATAATTCTCCTCCTCCTCCTCCTCCTCCTCCTCTTCTTCTTCTTCTTCTTCTTCTTCTTCTTCTTCTCTCTCTGTCTCTCTCTGTCTGTCTCTCTGTCTCTGTCGCTCTCCCTCCCTCCCTCTCTCTCTCCCCTCTTTTTAGGGCTTGGAAGCTGAAAGTCTAGGTAAGTTGTTCACTACTTCTTCTACATAAGGTGAAGCTGAGGACTGAAGATTCTGAAACCATAAGACTAATTTCCATGTTGATGGTATTTCTGTAGATTTGGTCTGAATATTAAACTACTGCTGTTTCTTTTTATTTACAAGTTCATTGATACCTCTACCAGCTCTACACAAGCCTTCAGATCAGATGCTGCTCTTTTGCTAAACAAAACATCGAGTCCAGGAGGAAATACTTAAAGGACCTGTGATTTCTTTGTTGTGATTTCATTCAGTAGTAGTTTTGATATCACAGATTACAACCCCTCAATGTTGGGTTTATATACTTAGAAAGTTGGTTCTGTCCCAACATTCACCACCTTGGAGCCAACCTGGTTTTGAGTCTTTATGAACTTACCTAGGCTAGTGCTCAAAAAATGTACAGCATCCCATACTTGAAGCCTTTTCAGCTTGGCAGGGCCTATGACTTGTGGTTCACTGGCATAACATTCAGGTACCTAGGGTCAGGTCCACACCACAATAGGGTCTCTGAGTAGACCTTCTATGAAGGGAGAAATCATATGGAGACAGAAAAAAAAAGATCTTTACCTCTATAAATTTGTGAAGTGTAATGGTAATGGAATTTGAAGATCCCCTTGTATTGGTAAGCTAACAGGTACTTAGCATTGCTTTTGGGTTAAGTATTAAGACCCAGAGCTTGTGAAATCCCACAGTGGGATGGACTTGTTGACGTGATGAGAGAGGGCCAAACAGGGAGTAGATGGTCCCATATATAGGGAAAAGCCCAAGCTGAGAGAGGCCAGAAGAACTTCTGGGAGCAGCATCATGGAGGCAGAGAGAGAGAGAACTGTCTGGAACTAAAATGCTGAGAGAGAGCTGCTGGAGGCCAGAAGGGAGGGGGGGAGAGGAAGGGAGGGAAGAAGGGAGGAGGAGAGAGAGAGAGAGAGAGAGAGAGAGAGAGAGAGAGAGAGAGAGAGAGGACCCCTGGAGCTATTGAGAACTGAGGAGGCATGACTGTGGTGCCCGTACTTTGTCTGTCTGTTTTGATGTTACTTTGTCAGATTCGTTTGTTGATGGAGGCCTCAGACCTTGTTGTTGGGTCTAGGTTGATTTCACAGGCAGAGGGTAAATTGATGAGGACACTGACAATGTGGATGAATGTTATTGTGGCTATATTAAGCTTTGTCTTCCCAGGAAAAGAAACTGCTGAGAACTTGCCTCAGGTCAAGATGAAGAGAAGACCTTTCCTTGGATATTGAGTGCTGTGATGATATTGTAACCTATTTGTGACCTAGGGGTCTTTGTGCTTTCTACTGCCCCTTGAGAGGGTGCTTGGTGGTGACTGATGATATTGTAATTCAGTTGTGATTCAGAGGTGGAAAACTTTTGATCTTTGTACTTTGTGATTGAATTGAGGACTTACTAAATGATTGAGTTACACATGGTGAATGCTGTATTTTGATTTTCTGTGAATGTTTTGCCTTAATTTGTTACTGAATCAATGGAGAGTTTGCTATGCTATGTAATAAGATCCTTGAAACCTGTTCACAGCAGCAGTCCTCTGGGAAGCTGCTCATGCTTGGCGTTACAAGAAGTGAAAGAAGAAGAGGAAAGGAAGGATACACAAAGTGAGGTCATGGTAATAAACCAGTATGCATGCCAAACTAGCATTCAAAGTTCCTCCAAGATAAGCAGCCAGTTTAACTTTTCCTATTTCTCTTTCTACAACATTCTTTCTTGACCTCCAGCCCCTCCGGTCCATCCACATGACCCCTCCCCATCCTCTTCCATCCTATTGTTTCTTTTCAGATAACTAACCTTTGGCTAAAGAGCTAAAACCAAATAGTATGGAACTCTAACCACTGGTCTCCACAAGGAAAAGCCAGGGGGTGGGACATATCATGGAGGGAATAGGCCCTCAAAGTGATAACTACTAATGGGTCTTGCCTCCAATACAGACACACTTGTCCTAATCCCCCAACAATCTTTCATTCTACCCCTTTCTCTCTATATTAGAGTTCCCTTTCTTCCCTTATGAGGCAAAAGTTGACCCCTTAGGACATTTGTAATATAAATTAACTACTATTCAAAGCAACCACATAGATTCTATTAAGAAGATTGTGCCCTCTGCTACTGTCCCTCAGATTACGTCATGCCTGAGGCAGGCACCCTTTGAAGCAGGGGCTATATACTTGAGAACGGACCAATGTAACGTATGAGAGCCCTAGTCAACCCCCCTTTATATCTGGGGGTGGCCAGAGTGAGTTACATAGGATGAGCAGAGTATAATTATATAGAGTACTTAGAGGTTTGCAAAGTCTTTTACAAAAATATTATCTCCTTTTGTACTCACAACAATCCTGTGAGGTAGGTGCAATTATTATCCCCATTTTAAAGATGAGGAAAATGAGACAAACAGGGTTAAGTGACTTGTCCAGGATCCCACACCTGTTAAGTGTCTGAGGCCTGCTTTGCACTCAGGTGTTACTAACTCCAGGTCCAGTGTTCTTTGTACTGCACCACCTTGCTGTTTATTATAAATGACCTGGATTGCAGACAAAATTCTATTATCTTTCCTCCGCAATTCACCTTTTTCTAAACTTTCCTTTTACTCACAAGGGCATTATTATCCTTTTAGTTACTCAGGTTTTTGCAACTTTGACATCCTCTTTGAATCTTCACTTTCCCCTGACTGCCCAACCAAATATCCAGTCAGTTACACCAAATTTTGTTGATCCTATCTCCCAGATATGTCCCTTTATCTTTTACTCACATAGCCACTACCTTAAGTGAAGCCCTCATCACCTGTGGCCTTCTATTTGGACTCTCGCCTTCAAGTCTCTCTACATTCCAATCTCTTCTCTGTGCAGCAGCCAAAGTGATAATCCCAAAGCACAAGGCTGACCATAGCAACTCAATATACTCTGGTGGCTCCCAATTTACTCTAGGATAAAAATATTATTTCACCTTTATCTCATTCTATTAAAATGTTTTAATATTTGTGTAGTCCTCGTGTTCAGTACATTATTATTAGTATAGGAGTGTCTAAATAAATATGTATATATAGATATACATATACATGTATGTATATTTACACTTTTATTTAGTTCTTTTTCAGTCATGTCTGACTCTTTATGGCTCCTTTTGGGGTTTTCTTGGCAAAGATACCAGAATGGCTTCCAATTTCCTTCTTGGCTCATTTTACAGATGAGGAAACTGAGGCAAACAGGGTTAAGTGACTTACCCAGGGTCGTATAGCTAGTAAGTGTCTGAAGCTGGATATGAACTCAGGTCTTCTTGACTCGAGTGCTCTATCTACTGTGCCAGCTGCTCTAATATATTTTTTGTTCAGTAGTTTTCCAGTTGTCTTTTGCTCTTTGTGACCCCATTTGGGGTTTTCTTGGCAAAGATACTGGAGTGGTTTTCCATTTCCTTCTCTAGTTCATTTTACAGATGAGGAGCCTGAACCAGACAGGGTTAAGTGACTTGACCAGGCTCACGCAGTTAATCAGTGTCTGAGGTCAGACTTTAACACAGGAAGATGAGTCTTTCCCATTCCAAGCCCAGTGTGCCACCTTGCTGTCCCCTAATATATCCATATACATATATGTATGCCTACTATATTATATATACACTCACACACATACAAATATATATGAATAGGGACTGGACCTGTGATTTCACTGGGATTGGGAACTCCCTTTCCTAATACAGGTCTATAACTTGTTTGCATCTTATAGTTACCCCTGGAGCAATGAGATCTTGTGACTTACTCAAAGTCACGTGGACAGTACATGTAAGTATGTATGGGTATTGTATTTTGGTCTTCCTGATTTAGACATTGGCTTTCTACTTACTACACTGCATACTGTCTCTACTACATGTGGATAATTAATAAATATACACATAGTGGAGGTGCATCCTCAAATACTTTTTACTGATAGTATGTCTGATCCAAAAAGTTCAGAAACAAGTACCCTAGATAATACAAAAAAGAGGACTCCAGTTATTCTAAACTAGGAACGACTGCTTGACTAGTACAGAAAGACGTTCTCTGCCTGTACTGAATGGACTGGCAATGGAACAGAACTGATTTTGAGCCATGAACCCTTTATGCTGTCTCTGCGGAGTGAAATGAACAGGCAGAATAGAGGAAAAGGTTTAGAGGTTAAAATAAAATGATTTTACCTCAACGTTTACAGTTCCTCCATTGATGTGTAAAACACGGGAAGGCAGTTTTTATGGCAGTTAACTAAAATGTATTTCTTGAGCAAGCACTCTAGAAGCCACTTGCTGACTGACCTACTTTTCCCCCCAGCTGAACATGCTGTGCTAAAACTGACACATGGGAATCGAGGGGTGGGCAATACCATCTTGGAGTTTTAGGGTCTGTCCCTACCAGTATGGAAGGGGAGAAAGACCACCTCATCCTCATTTTTGCTATCCTGCTGAGGTTTCAGATGCCCAGCCAAAATGGGAGAAGGGGAACATCCAATGGGGAGAGGGAAGGGATACACTCAGGAGGAGACAGATCTCAAGCAAAGCTGGATGATAAATTTGAGTAAGGTGGTAGGGAGAGAGAAAAAGTAACCTTTCCCCTTTTCCTGGTGGTCTAGGGGACCATAGCTAACACAAAGTTGTCAACAGAATATCAGAGAAAAGTTCTGCATGCAGATAAGCTTATAAAAGTCATTACACTTGGCATGAATAGTTTATATGGTATTTCTTTCAGTCAGAATGTAATAGTCCTTTGCATATTTTAATGCTTCAAGCATCTGTGATTTGTAAGGATTTATCATCCTTTCCTGATACAGATTGCCACATCTCTATGCTTTAGTATAACAGTTCTCAACATAGGCCAGGCCTTCCCCACCCCCACCTCCACCCCCCTTGACCCTTTCAGAGGGTTTTCAAAGTCAAAATTATTTTCATAAAAATATTGGTATTTTAATTTCTAATATGGAAAATATCAACATATCTATAACTCACATAAAAAAGGTTCTTGTGGGAAGTTCCTCAATAATTTTGAAGGGTGTAAAGGGGTCTTAAGACCGAAACATTTGAGAACTACTTTCTTAATAGAAGGTCTAAATGGTCTCCATGTGTTGCTGTCCTTAAAGAATTCATTACCTGGTGGTTAAGCCCCTAATTATGGAACTCATAAGATTAGTCTCCAGATAGCCCAGCTTGTATTTAATACTTTCAGAAATGTGATAAACTTCCCTTTCATTTCCATTTTTTCTTCAAGGTCCAACTCAGATACCATTTCCTCCAGGAACCTTTCCCTGCTCCTCTGTAGGTATATATGTCTTCTAGTTCCACAACTGAAAACAATTTCTTCCACCTTAGGTTTTTTGTAGTATTGTAAAGGGGTCAGAGGGGCTCTGCTGGTGTGTCCTCAGGTGGAGATGCTGGGAAGCTTGCTACTGGGAGAGTCTTGATAATGTGTTAGTGGAAGTGCCTTGAAGAGACTACAGACCATATGTAGACATTCTGTAAGTGGTTCCATTTGTGTGATCATGTGATCATGATGGGAAACCTTTTCTGGTTATGTTGTCAGAATTATGTGGGTCTTCAAAAAGGCCCAAGTCAGACTTTGCCTAACCTCTCTGGCTGCCTTCTGATAACTTAAATGCTCCATTTATTCCATGTGATTAAACGAAAAAACGAAACAATGATGTAAATGGGAGAGACCTTAAGGCCTTCTCCCTTCTGAGGCCACAGACCCTGTGAAAATGGACCTCAGACTTTGGCCTCTGAGTTTATTTTTTTCCTTGCTAGGTGCACAGATTGGATCTTTAATTCTGAAAGATCAGGAGGCCTACCTGCAAGTCCAAGTTGTGCAACTTGGTCAGTATGCCCCAAGGACCAATGAGTGATCTTGAGTAACCATTGAAATCCACCTCAGGGAAGCCTGAGATGAAGATCTATTAGGTTGTCATGTCACATGTGGCAGTGAACTTGGTGTGACCAAAATAATGTAGATACTGAGCTAAGAGTGAGCCGACTTTCCCCAGAGATCAAAGTGGAGGAAGAGAGAGTATATGTTCAAGGTACTGGGGAAAATGTTTGTACTTTGTTCTTGCTATATAGTTTTGAAGTAAATATCCTTTTGTAAAAACAATTTGATGTTAAGTGGCTAAATGGAACTGGAGCTCTGCTTCCTGGTACCCAACACCAATGGGGAGGGGAAGGAAACAGTGGGGGTTCAAGCTGATGATTCTAGACAAGAAACTCCCCCCATGGGTGGGATAGAATGGATGGAAATATAATTAGTCTTTCACAACATGATTACTATGGAAATGTTTTGCATAACTACACATGTATAACCTATATTGAAATGCTTGTCTTCCCAGTGGGGGTGGGCGAGGAGGGAAGAAGGGAGAGAATCTGGAACTCAAAGTCTTAAAAATAAATGTTAAAAAATTGTTGTTCCATGCCACCAGGAAATGATATATGTACAATGGGGCATAGAAATCCATCTTGCCCTACAAGAAAGTAAGGGGGAAGGGGGTAAATGGAGGAATGGGGGTGATATATGAGGGGAAGGGGGAAGACTGGGGGAAGGAGTAATTAGTATGCTTGCCATCTTGGGGTGACGGTAGAGGAGAGATGGAGAGAAAATTTGGAACTCAAAATCTTGCGGAAATGAAAGCTAAAAACTAAAAATAAATAAATAAATTCTAAAACAAGGGGAGAAGAGGAGGAGGAATAAATAAATAAAAAGAGAAACTCTTCCCAGGAAAGTCCCCCATTCTCAGGGGAAGATATGGCCAGCCTGGCTCTGGGATCGTGAGCCCAGAGCATACTTGTGACAGTATTTTGCCTGGTTCTCTCCTGCCTGTACTATGTTCTACCTTGTATACTATGGAGGAAACAGTAAACTCCCCGGTGCTCTGGCTAGAGAACCCCTCATGGACTGTTGAGTCTATTATCTCAAATGAACATTTTCAACTTTGGAGGTTACCTTGTGCATCTAAGAGTTTGGGAGCTCACGTGTCCTCCCTTACAGGACAGGACACTCCTGTGTCCAGTCAGTACTGGCTTTATTTTGGAAGGAGCCTCTGATAACTTCTCCAGAGCTTCCTGGAGAAGATGAGCGTTGGTTGGCAGGAGGATGAGTCCAGCTCCTGACCTTGCTTGCCTGAATGGATCTGTATATACAGGGATCTGTGAAGGGATCTCCACAGTTGCAGAATCAAGGTGAAGATGAAATGCGGATTCCTTTGCTAAGAGCTTAAAAACTTTGGAAGTAGTTATATAAAACATTTGCAAAATATAAGTGTAAATTCTAATAAAAAAACAATCTTTCAGTAATAAGTTATCTTGAGGAAGTTGCCCCTCCCCTGTCTCTAATAAGAAAAATGCAGTTAAAAAAAACCCAAACTACCTGGTTTTATTATAATGACACTAGGGATTATTACTCATGGAAGAACTGTAGTACTGTTCTGGACTACTGCTGTAGTAAGACATGTTAGCTTTTTTGGCAGTGGAGGGGTGCTTTTAAAATTGGTATGTATAACATAGCTAAGAGGAGGGAGGGACAGGGACAGGAGAAGGGAAGGCAGATAAAAAGAAAATGAGCATTTATATGCCATCTCCTATGTACCAGGCATTGTGATAAGCACTTTACAAATCTTATCTCATTTGATCTTCACAACGACTCTTCCAGGTAGGTGCCATCTTACAGTTGAGGAAACTACAGGTGTCTCTTCCACATCTGGACTTTCCCCATCACAGTTTCAATATATCATTGGTGGGCATTGTAAATTAAATAGGAATTTTTGGGGAGTTTTGCGGAAGCCACATATGGTAGTAGAAGGACAACAGATGACACAGAACCTAAGACCAAATACTTAACCCAATTTTACGATAAGGTACTACAAATGCCCCATAAAAGGAAAAAGAAGAAATTCAGACTTCTCTGGTACAAAGGGAGGGCCAGAAAATTTTATGCAGATTTTCCATATCACAAGGGGTGTCAAACCCCTAACTTGGTGTGGATGGCATAACTGTAAAGCAGACAGAAGTTATAAATGACTTGCCCAGGGTCACATATTTAGTATGTGCCTGAAGCTGGATTTTAATTCAGTTCATCTGAGAACACATCCAGTGCTCTATCCATTGCACCACCTACTTGCCTCTAGGTAGGAACATTATTAGATAAAAAATAATAACATGAAGAGGAATAATATGAAATAAGACTGGAAAGGTAACTGAGATCCATATTACAGATGGCTTAATGCCAGGCTGGGGGTTATTACTTTATCCTAGAGATAATATAGAGCAGCAATTCTCAACCTGTGGGTTATGTTCAATTTGTAACAATGAAAATACATCCTGCATATCAGATATTTACATTACTATTCATAACAGTAGCAAAATTACAGTTACGAAGTAGCAACGAAAATAATTTTGTGGTTGGGGGTCACCACAACATGAGGAACTGTATTAAAGGGTTGTGGCATTAGGAAGGTTGAGAGTCACTGATATAGAGCCTCTGAAGACTTTTGAGAAGCATGGTATTGTGGTCAGATCTCTATTTTATATCAGTTTGACAATTGTATGAAGGATATGTTGAGGAGGGAAAGGGTAGAAACAGGAAAGACCAATTAGAAATTTGTTGTAATAATCTAGGAGGGAGGTAACGAGAGCCTGACTTAGGTTCAAGTTGTATTCGTGAAGGGAAGGGGGTAAATGTGGAAGATGCAT
The DNA here is from genome assembly GCA_028646515.1 of Pseudochirops corinnae. NCBI lineage: Eukaryota > Metazoa > Chordata > Mammalia > Diprotodontia > Pseudocheiridae > Pseudochirops > Pseudochirops corinnae. Next base: position 478,417,985 of record CM053585.1, on the reverse strand, counting down.
AGAGATAAGACTGATAAAATGGGGGTAAATGAGACAGTATTGAGGGAAGGTTTGAAAAAAAGAAAACTCAAGGATGATGCCAATATTGCAAACCTGAGTAACTGGAAGGGTGATGGTGCTGTCTGTCCATTGAAAAATGGACCTTTAGAAGAGAAAAGGCTTCAGAAGCAAACACAGTGAGTTTGACTTCAGACATAAGATCATAGATCTAGAAATAGATAGGGTCTTAGAAATCACCTAATCTAAACTTTTCATTTTGAGAATGAGGAAAATGAGGACCAGAGAGATAAAGTGATTTGGCCAGTGTGATACCTGCAGTCACTGGCAGAGCTGAGATCTGGGACGGCTCCTGGATGTCCATGTGATGTCCACGGGCAGCTGATAATGTGGGATTGGGGTTCAACAGAGAGAGATTGGGTTGTAAAATATAGATTTGGGATTAATTTGCAGAGATGATAACTGAATCCATGGGAACAGATGGGAGGAGAGAGTCGAAGAGGAAGGGAGAGCTGTAGGGAATGTCTTTTACACATTGACTGGAGGTGGATATCTAGCAAAAGAGATTGAGAAAGAAGGGTCATACAGATAGGAGCACAATGGAGAGAAAACAGTGCTATAGATAGACATTGACTAAGCACTTACTAGGTTCGGATAGAAAGATAAACAAGACTGTCGTTTATAGGATATAGGATATCAAAGTTCCTATACTTTACTCATAAGAGAATCTCTCACAACCTTAGTCATAGCTGATTTATGTTTATTTCCCCATAGCTCTATCAGTCTTAGTTATCTGGTTTCCAAGGCCTCAGTAGATTTGAAGTAAATTTAAATAGGGATGACAGTAGGGAGAAGTAACAGTAAATAGAAGTGAAAAGATTTAAAACAAAAACAACAAAATAGGTCTACATGCAGAAGAAAAGAATTTGACTCACAAAGTGCCACAGCTATCTAGTACAAACAACCTTCATCTTCGTGGACATTACTATTTTACGATATACTGACTGGTTGTTCATATTGACGCTCAATTGTTTTTCACTTGTGTCTGACCCTTTGTGATCCCATTTGGAGTTTTCTTGGCAAAGATACTGGAGTAGCTTGCCATTTCCTTCTCCAACTTACAGATGAGGAAACTGAGGCAAACAGAGTTAAGTGATTTGCCCCAGGGTCACACAGCTGGTGAACGTCCGAGGCCAGATTTGAACCCAGGAACTCGGAAACTGACTTCAGCCCTAGCACTGTACAATCTAATGGCTTCCATTCATATTCATAATTGAGTCATTAAGAAAAGGCTTTGTTATATTTGATATTCTGTGTTTAGCAGGCTGTGAAGCATGTAAGACATTTTACACAGACCTGTACAGACGGCTAACTAAGAGAATTCTGATGCTTATAAAGGTAACCTCAGTTATCCAGACAACTCAGACCCAGAACATTATTCTCTGAAGACTTCATTCTGATAACTATAGCCTAATTATAGAGAGGCACATCTGTGATTTCATCCTTTATAAGATGAAAAACATACCCAGAAGCATGATTTAGTGACCTATGAGATGTTGTGGAACTTTTTTCTGAAAATCTTGATGGAAATTTTCTTTATGCCACTTTATTCTTCTTCAGAGACTTTTTACATCACAGTTTCAGGCTTCCCAAAATATCTTGTTTTTATTTCATAATCTGAATGCTGGTGATTGGAATTAGAATGTAACTTATATTTAATTTATGATGTAAGTATGCTACAGAAACAAAGGGTGTATGATTCAATACAAAAGGTGAATAAATTTACTCTTAAGTGTAATAATTATATTTTCATCAGCAGGGAAGGCAGACTTTAGAAAGACCAAATTTCCATCTGCTTGAGGCAGTGGACTTTTAACTGACTCAGAAACAAAACCAAAGTGACAATCTTCTCAAAATATACAGTGCAGATTTCCTTTCAACTGGGAAACTCTAACCAGCAATTTTTTTTGAACTGGACCTGTGATTTAATCAATGTTCTAAATTCCAGGTGAGGAAAATCCCTCCACCTACAAAGTTTAACAATGGTCTGTAATTTACTGATTTAAAGAACTCCCCCAGGGACTGAGGTGACCAGGCAGCTCATGTTTATCAAAGGCAGCTTGAATATTCTTGAATCTAAGGCCAGCCTCTCTCCAGTAGGCCACAAAGTCTCTCTATCAGCAACCTGCACAAGTATTTTTTGAGGAAATATTTTAATACGATGGAAGTAGCAACACTCAGGAGAATAAACAGAAAACTAGAATTGTAGGAGCTAAGACTCCTACAGGGCTCTGCTGCTATTTTTTAAAATTAATTAAGATTAATTAATTTCTAGCTACCTCAGTTTCCTTATCTGGAAAAGATGCTGAAAGGAGCTTAGTTGAACAACTGAGTTCACATTCCAAAGGAAAAGTAAAATTGTGGTCACCTGTCCTGATAATGACCTGGGAAAATCCCCTAATTGAGGTCTCCATTTTGTGTTTGATCAGTTTACAGACCTTTTCTCTACTCCATGCTTAGAAAACGGGCTTGTATGTAATGGGGAGAGTGGACAGTGATGACCACAGGCCTGGAAACATTCTCCGAGTTGGGCCCTTCTACTCCACATTATTACACACACACTTTTAGAAGAAGGCTTGTTGTGGTTGGTCAGTCATTCAGTCCTGTTCAACTCTTTGTGACTCCTGTGGACCATAGTGTCCATGATGTTTTCTTGGTATACACTGGAATGATTTGCTGTTTCATTCTTCAGTGGATTAAGGGAAACAGAGATTAAGTGACTTGTCCAGGGTCACACAGTTAGTAAGTGTCTGAGGCTGTATTTGAACTCAGTACTTCCTGACTCTAGTCCCTGTACTCTATCCGCTAAGCCCTCTAGCTATCTCCCAGAGGCAGGATTTGAACCAAGAGTTACTGACCTAGAGTCATTACCCTTTCCACTGTAACATTCTCCTTCTGAAGAAGGTGGCTATCAAATCTATTTCACTATCTCTGATATTCAAGGGCCTCTAATTTCAGGGTGCTTTTTCAGGATTCCTTGAGTATATAAGGTTTCATTTTGTGTCACAATGGACCTTAAGAAGGAAACAGACTGCTTAAGATTGGAATCCCAAAGGCAATTTTCAGCTGCAGTAAAACTTCATTAATATGGATTTAATTAATTCTTACTCTAGGATCATTTGAATAGGGGTTAGGCAGTGGCTTGGAATTATTTATTAAGAAAGGGTTTGCTAAACAAAATATTATTATTAATTGTAAAGTGGGAATCTTTAATTAATTGATTAATCTAAAAATATTTATTAATTACCAACTATGTGCCAGACTTGCCTAGGAGTTGGGAATATGAGTTAAAAAACTAAACCTGCCTATGCCATTAAGGGGCTCTCATTCTAACTGGGGTAAACAACATGTACAATAGGTCAGCACAAACACATACAAAGTAAACACAAAATCGTACAGGAATAAAATGTTTTTAAGTACCCTTGAACACTTTAGAATAATATCCATCTATATACATGTATTATAAACATAGTAATTATAACTCATTCTTATTTCTTTTTTCTTTTTGGAGGGGGGAAGGCAAGGCAATTGGGGTTAAGTGACTTGCCCAAGGTCATGCAGCTAGTAAGTGTTAAGTGTCTGAGGTCATATTTGAACTCAGGTCCTCCTGACTCCAGGGTAGGTACTCCATTCACTGCAACACCTAGCAATCATGCTTATTTCTCAATCAAAGCAAATCCTTCAAGTACCTCTAAAGAGGAAGCAATATGTCAAGTTACTATCAACCAGTCAATAAGCATTTATTAGACACCTACAAAATATGTACCAGACACTGTGGTGGCAACAAGGCTAAAAAAACAAAATGAAGCAGTTTCTGTTGTAAAGAGGCAACATGTTCTCATATAAATATATACACAATACTGACAAAATAGCATCAAAGTAATTTTGGGAGAGTAGCTCAGTAGCAGCTGGGTGCTGGGGGTGGGGAAGGCATGGCAGGAAAGGCTTCCTATTGAATGTGGTACCTGAGCAGGGTAACCCTAGAACTTTGAGGGAGAGATGAAGCTGGTTTTGTATGGGGAGTAGGCTGAGAGCCTTCCTATGGCTGACTCACTACATGAAATAGAGTAGCCTGTCTCTGGGACAGCGCGCCCAGAGCTGTCCCATTCACTAATGATGATCATTTACTTTGGTTCTATCTTAAGATACTTTTAAGGAGAAGGTTCCAATCTTTTAATGTGATCAGTATCTTATTGAAACCAAGAATTCTTGCTCTTTTCTAACTGTGGGGGGGGGGGGGGGGGAGAGGGAGGAAAAAGGAATAGCCGGATTTGGCTTAGCTGCTAGTAGAGTCTAACGAATTCTGTGAGCATTCAGGAAAGTTTTGGTGGTGATGATAAGGCACTTTTTTCAGTTATTAAAATCTGATAGGAATAGTCAACTGAGAAATACACACTCAGCATAGATTAAATGCATGAACAATGGGTGTACTTGCCTACTTAAAAAAAATAGGCTGTGAACATTTAGTTCTCTGATTATTTCCAATGGCTTTGAGCCATGAAAATGGACTTTCCAATGCTATGAAACAAATGAAAATGTGCAGTGAATTTTCTGCTGAACAGTAAGTTCAAGAATACATGGAAAACTACTTGGAAACTACAGGATGAATGTATAATTAATTACAACAGATAAAAGATCTTGAAAACACTAAAATGGGCCTGTTAAACATAAATACAGGATGAAACCATAGGAGAAAAGGAGAATTGTTACAGTATTATCACAGCTTAGTGCATATTTCCTATTCAGAAGCCCATCCGCCAAACAGTACTCATTTTGCACAGTTTGAATTTCCGATCCCTTGTTCATTCTATGGCCCCAAAAGGAAAGATATGAATTTTAATACGAACTTAAACCATCATTCCTGTTCTATTGCTATAGGAAATTTACCTAACATTAGTTTTCCTTGTATGTTTCATCCAAGAAGAATATATTTTGTTTTATTGACAGCATCACATATATTCTACAATGAATATGTTATAGAGTGAATATATTATGCAATGAAGAATATTTATTAGTCATCTACCTAGCTGTAGGTTGTAAAGAAAAGGTTTACAAAAATAATAAATCAGTCAATGAATATTTCCTTAGTGTCATGTTCTCCCATTAATTTTATCCCATGGAATTCATACAATCTCTCTTTTTTAAAAAATGAATTTGTAGTGCTAGCTTTTGTTTTTACATTTCTTAAATTCTGTGTGTTTCTACTCTTCCATATAAGAAAGAATTTCCCTTGTGTCCTCTTAATACTACTATGTCAATCTTGTGTATATGTTTATATAAGAACATGTCCAGGTATTTGGAGGGGTTTAGGGGAGAGCTCAAACAAGTCCCTGCTTTCACTCTGCCATCTTTTGTTGACAGTTTAAAAAAGCATTTAATTTAGTAGAACAAATCACTACCTTAGAAGCTTTACTCCAGAAAGGTCTCTTCCATGTATATGTCAAAATCCTACAAGATACTTTGAAAGATGATAACTTTGTTAAATGACCTTTTGATTATTGGTATTACTAAGACATAAAATAGGGGGATGTATGCTTGACCAAGGTATTCATTATTACCATGAGAGGGCTCCAGGCGAAAATCTAATTCAAAAGTGATTCTCTATAAATGATGCCTTCCATATGCTGTTGTTTGTAGATGACATTATGGTGATTATGACAGCAACATTACAAACTTCCAAAATGAGATCCAGAATCACTCAAAAGTGTTTGGCCCAAATATCTACACAGGAAAATCCAAGTGAATGAAGAAAGCCTACTGTTCAGATTATATTATATAGTTCAGAGGTATTAAACCCAGCCCCTGGATGGCCTGCAAAACTTTGGGTAGGAACTTGATTAAAACATAACTGGGAAATGTTTAATAAAATAAATAAAAGTGCAATACGACATAGATAATGTTCATTTGTGGCTTTCTAAGTCAATATGGGCCTGTAGGAATGTTTCTATTTGAGGTTGACACCAATGACTTAGTTGAATATACAACCTATAGATTTCATTCATCAATATGTATATCTTAGACATTGCAAATGGAACAATAATTGGATCAAAATTTAACAGGGTGAGATCTGGTTGAATTGTCTTTGGGAAAATGCAAAAGTCTTTTAAGGACCCAAAGCTTCTCTGTGAAACAAAGGGCCATCTTTTTAATACCATTATTCCTGCAGTGATGTATATGGCTGTTTGACATGAAATATTAGTCTATGAAGAATTAAACTTGGAGATAAGTGTAGTTATTTTTCTTTAAATTAAAAGGATTCACTTTTATAAATGTGTAAAAGTTATGAAAAATTAGACACACACACTCACAGAGAAGTAGTGGGCAAGGGAGAAAGAGGAAAAAAGGGTCAGTGAGAGGAGAGAAAAAGAAAGAGACATAAAGAGAGAACATGAAGAAATTTCTAAATGATGAATATGACCATAGAAAGTATAGCTGGCTAATCAGAATGATTACTTTTGGGCCTTTTGTAAACCCCATTTTTCAGCCCAGGGAAAGAGATAAATGGAGTATACTTGAATTTTAGACATTCTACTCTTTGAACTCACACAAGCAAGAGCCACCTTCATACCGAAAATGTTTTTAATAAATGTGTTTGCAAGGAAGATTCACTTTCAGCTTAGAATGTCCCTAATTCACTAGTTACTCACTTGAATCTAATAAATAGCTCTAAATAGGAGTAGGTGTCAGATGTGATTCAAGTCTTTATTCCATGTTAAAGTACCCATTAGCTTTTCTAGTACAAAATTTGATCATAATGAGCCCAATTAAACTTTTTTTTTTCCCCAAGGTGAAGGGTCTCCAGCTCTTTCAATGAAGATGTATTGCAGTAGAGTCCATTAAGACTATAAAAGCTATTCTGGAACAAAATTCAAGGTCTTTCAAGGTGAGAGGTTCTGAGAGGAATCTACAGATTCATTTTAATGAAAATTTGCTGAGAGTTTCTTTCTAAGTGAATAGAATATTAGAATTTTCCAAGAAAAACCAACAAATACCAACATTGCAAAATATAAGTGCTTCTAATCTAAGGTGAAACTCACTTCTGCTCAGCCTTGGGTAGAGGATAAATTCTTTGAGTAGAATGCCCAAGCTGGGGGTAATTTAGGGTTCAATGAAATTATCAAAGTTCATTAGAATAGGTTTATTCCCTCATTGTAATATTCATTCTCTCATTAATTGTTAACCAGAGGTGATTGCCACCCTTAGGAACACCCCTCTTCCAAGGGCACATTAGCCGTGAACCTGCTGCCGTGATCATCTTTGGCATTTAGGAGTGCCACAGACCTTCTTTTATTAAAATGCTGGCATCATTAAAAAAAAATATTTCATTTTATTTTTTTTTGGGTATCATTAATAAAATGGCTAAATACCCAGAAATGATGTTTTTCACACTTCTTATATGTTACAAATCCTGACTTAGTTACTTATTAACTGTGTGACTCAAGACAAGTCATTTAACTTTTTTGGACGTTGGTATCTTCATCTGTAAAATCAGGGAGTTAAACCAGATAACACCTAAAGTTTCTACAAACTCTAAAGCCTATGATTTTGACCAGAGCTGTTAAACACTTGAACCATGGTTGGATGCCAGGGGTTGTCCAAACCAAATTAAAATGTAAATATTTAACAAAATCATGGAAAATGCAATAAAATATAGATAACTTCACACTGTAAAACTAAGTCAATATGTGTCTCACAGGGATCCTTATGTACAGATGAGTGGTTCCTGTTTCTAGCTGAGTTTGAAACCACTGGTTTAGGCCAACGTTTTTGAGCAAAATGACTCCTTTTTAAAGACCCCAATAGGATAGCAACTGTATTAGTGCAGTTTGACTGAGGAAATACATAATGGCAGAAAGATATTATGAACTGAATAATGTTTTAAGTGAATTGTTAATTTTTAATCATAATAGCATCTATATGCAGTTGGAAAATTTTTTGTACATATATGTGTGACACATATATTCAGTTTATAGAAGGCACGTTTGTTCATTTGTAATAATGAGTCATTTAAGGAAATGGACTTCTTGAAATGACTATATGGCTCCTCCTAGGAGGCCACCACCTAGAGGTTAGAAACCCATGGTTTACTGAGGCAGTGTGGTATGTTTGAAAGAGCACACGGCTTAAGGCAGGATGTAATAGGAGTCATAACAGATGTACAGAAAAAATAAGATTTTCTTTCATTCCCACTGCAATTTAGTTGTTTAGTATGAAATGAGTCAGGTAAGGTACAAGTATAGCAGGTGTCCTCATATTTTGCCAATTGACTCACAATTAGACTTTATTAGACACTACAGGAAAGGTGCCACCCATTGGCTTGGAAAATAATAAAATTTATAAATAACCTCAAAGTTCACTGACCACTCCCTGTGTTTGAAAACGAGACAGAGACTGATTGGATAGATGTTATTCTGAATGGATGTAGAGTTACATTTAATTCCTTTCTTATTGGAAAATGGTTTTATTTCTTGTGAAAATTCATTGGTTTAACCAATATCTAGTTTTACATTTTATTTCTTTTAAGAAAATCTTACTTGATCTTCTGTTTTCACATGACCTTCATTTCTTAATATATCCCTCCCCTCCTCTTCGATTGAGTAAGATATTATTTGCAGCAAAACTACCCGTATCTTACACAAGTCTGATGTGATATTCCATACCCACAGTCCTTACTCCAGCAAGGAAGGGAGGGAGGCACATTTTCTTATCTCTTGTCCTGGGCCAAGCTTGCTTGGTCATCATAATGGCACAACTTTCAGTTTTGTACTCACACTCTGTATTTGGTCATTTCCATCAGATGTATCATGTCCCCATCATAGAAAATGGGTAGCTGTATGAGGTACAGACATGTCAAAAGACTTGACCTATGCATACTTAGACTGCCTAATATGGAAGCACCTTTCTTCCTAGTTCTACTACCATATAGGTTGAGATTGGACTTCTTTGATTGTCTGGTAGCCATAACAGGCTGCAGTCTTGAAAACTGGTCACACAGACATTTTCTCTCTTTTTCCTATGTTTTTTTTTTTTCCTCCTCCTGCTTCCAGAAGGTGAAGACTACACTCATGGGTACCAAGAATTGAACCAGGAGAGGGGATGTTTTATGCCCTTTTTATTTTACCCCAGCTCTCAGAAATGGGCTTGGAAGTGTTTCTTTCTGTTTAGTTTTATTTGTCCTTTTCAGTTTTAGGTGCTGGTGTTGATCCCCACAGGAACTGAGACTTCAAGCCATAGCAACCTTGGAGCCAGGATGCCAGGAGGGATGTTACAGCCAGCCCATTTGGCAGGCATGCCTGGAGAAGCCAGGGTGCTTGTGACTTAAGCCTAGGAGGAATTTTGGACTGAAACTGGATCTGGGCTATATAGAAACTGAGCTAAACTGTTTATATCTTTGTTATTCTGCATTTTGAAATAAATAATCCTTTGTAGAAGCTAATCTGATAGTGGTTACATGGGGAAGGGGACTGCATTTGGGGAAATATCATTAGTAGTGACTAGAGCCTTTTCAGAGAGCCTAAACATTTTCTAACCCCCTCTTAAGGGTATTGAAGAATCCCTGGGGAGAGGTGAAATGAAACACACTTGACCTTTAGGAAGTGGGGATCAAGGAAGTTAGTGTTACATGTGAAGTCTTGTCTAAGATAAAATTTGATCCTTCACTTTTGAAGGGACCCCTGGAGATTCTCTGTCTTGGATGTTGAATTTTTGAGACACTCTGGACTGTAAGATCCTAGAGAAATTTGACAATTCTTTATTTAGGCTATAAATATACAGTCAACTTTTTATTCAGTGTGTGTACCCTCATAAGTCAGTTCCATTGGTATAAATTTGCAAACTCCTCATTTGTTGATTGCTGGACAGTTAAATAATGATTCTTTCTGTCTTATTGAATTCTGTATAAATATTAATATATTAATGCCTGATACTGATATTCTGATGTGTTTTGCATTATTGAGTTGTGTATAAACATTGATATTAACTTTAATGTGAGACATCTAAAATTATTAGATTACTCTTGTCTGGCAGAAATGTTCATATAGTTAGACAGATACATGGTTTGCCTTCCATTCATGTAGAATGCTCTACAACTTGTTAGGGTGGGATGCATGTGCCTAAAATCCACAAGTAGCTGATACTCATTGCTACTTTCCTAACAGAGCCTACTTGTCTTTTTGTTCTGATGGGTAAGTTTGCAATCCTATTTAGTTTTCCCTGGTAACAGCAAGGATCCATGAGGGAAATTTAGGGCACTGTTTGGAATAGGGACCCAGAGGAAATTTCCTGGACCTTTATGGGTACTCTTTATGTGTACAGAGGGACCCCTAGGGAATTTGGTTGTGCTCTGTGAAGAAAAGGATACCTTTTTGTCCAGATCTCATTTGCATGGCCTTATATAATGAGAGAATCATTGGAAGAAGTTCCACCCAGGACAATTTTCTCATCTGAGAATGGGGTGATGCTTAGTCAAGCTCTCAGTCCCAAATTCTTGTAGGGAGCACTCCATGTAGTTTGGAAAGCTCAGTGTGGACCAAGTTTCTATCTGACATGTAGTCCAATTTTCTTTGCTTTTGTTGCTTTTTCTTTTGCTTGTAGGATGAAGGAAGGTCCTATAATACTAAGGCAAAGCAAACAGGGCTATTTGTTCTACTTCGTAAAAAAAATTGCTTCTCATTTTGTTGAATTGAAAAAACTTTGTGGGGGCGGAGCCAAGATGGCAGCATAGGAGCAGTGAGGTATGGCAGCTTCCACACAGCCACATCAAATACCCAAAAAATATGACTCTAAACAAATTTTAGGGCTCTAAAACGCACACAGATCTACCTCCTGCTGAAGGCAGCTCGGCTTGAAGGGACCATGTCAGTGCTGGGAGCTGAAACCAGACCAGCCTGAAACCATGGCTTGGCCCTGGGGGTGGCTAGACGAGCCGAGCCAAGCCTAGATGCAGCTGGAGGTTCAGGAGAGCAGATCTGTGACAGCTGTGGCAGTTTCCAGAATTATCAAGCCATAAGAAAAAAAGACTAAGTGAAAGGTCAGTGGAACTCGGCTAAAAATGGGGGGGAAAAGTGGGTCTTGCCAAACTGCTTCCAGGGCAAGGAAGTGGCAGAAACAGAGGCCCTGCAGCTGCCTCCACGTTGCTGCTTCAGAGCTCCTGGCCTGCAGACTGCAGG
>CM053585.1:478388162-478400061 GCA_028646515.1 Pseudochirops corinnae | reverse complement strand
ATTAATTCAATCTATTCTGGTTGCTCTTTTCCTTTGGATCCTCTGGGATTTACATATCAATTTTTACTGGATTTTTGGTATTAGTTGACTTGTCTACAATCTGTCTCATATGTGTATGCTCTAGTTCCAAATACCATGTAAGTCCCTCAGTAATAATAATAGTTTACAACAGGCACTACTTCTGTGTCTTTGTAATTTCTCTTTAAGGCCAAGTTGTGAGGCAATCCCAGTAGCTCCATTCCTGTCCCACTTATGAGCAGGTTCCAACTTTGTTCTGGCTCTAATTTAATACTTGTGGGCTTAGGGCTGTCCACACCAAGCAGAGAGCACAAAATAGTGGTGACAATGGCAATGAGGAGGAGGAAGAGGAGGACGGTAGTGATGATAGACTAGAAAGCAAACAAATCTCTGTCCTTAGATCAATGCTTACCTTAGTGCCTTGTGTTCATAGTCCTCTTTGACTTCCAGACTCTTGACCCTATCTGCTTACCAGGAGTTCTTAATTTGGGGTCTGGGAACTTACTTTTAAAAAACATTTTGATAACTCTACTTCAATATAACTGGTTTCCACTGTAATGTTAGAGTTTTGTTTTCTACTTAAAAACATGATCCTGAGAAGGAGTTCATAGACCACCAGACAGATCCATGACACAATAAAGGTTTAGAAGTCCTAGCTTAGGCAGTACCTGCCTGACCTTATCTATGTTTGCTAATTTTTCTAGATTCAATTTTGTCCTCCCTTTAATACATCTGATTTACACCACCACCATCGCCCTACTCAACCTTGTCTTCTGCTCTAGAAATTGATTTTTCTTCCTATTGACTTTCAGTATCTGCCACACCCCCCATTGCCTAGAAAAACTCTTGCCCCTGGTATCTCCAGCCCTATTGTTAGATACATCCCAGGCTCTTTCTGTTTAGCCATTCTTCACGAGATTCATCCTTGCTGGCCTTGATCTGTTTCAGCTGATTTCAGTGATTTCATTGATAGAAAGAACTCCCGATAAAGAAACCTTCCTTGCTAATAATATAGATCACCAACTGTTTTACGACTTTGTAGTCTTAAAAAGTTGCTTGAGGCATGGAGAATTTAAGTGACTTGCCCAAGGTCACAGCCAGTGTGTATCAGAAATGAGATTTAAAGGGACAGCTAGGTGGTCCAGTAAAGAGAGCCCTGGCCCTGGAGTCAGGAAGACCTGAGTTCAAATCTGGCCTCAGACTCTTAACACTCACTAGCCGTGTGACCTTGGGCAAGTCACTTAACCCCAATTGCCCTGCCTTTCCCCCTCCAAAAAGATGGATGGAAGGAAGGAAGGAAGGAAGGAAGGAAGGAAGGAAGGAAGGAAGGAAGGAAGGAAGGAAGGAAGGAAGAAGATTTAAACCCATGTCTTTCTGACTATAAGGGCAGTTTTCTTTCTAAAATACTACATTGTTGTTTCCTCGAAGTCTTTCTGTCTTCCCTTCTTGATCTTTCTCTCCACCATCCCTCCTCCCTCACTATCTCCCTCTCTTCCTTCCCTTCTTTATACATGCACACATAAAATAGGTGTTCCAGTCTCAGAAATCTGTAGGGGAGAAAAGGGAAGAATCTGAGCCCTTGGGAAACTTTAATAATTTTTGCAGTTTTGTTCATAATCTAAACAAGATGACAATAGCATGCCTATGCTACATACATACATAATATATATTTATGTAAATCACTCAGCACTGTTTGGAGATTTAAAGTTAGTGGTAAATGTATCATTAAAAACAAATGTTCTCTCACCACATTGTTCAAATAAGAGACTTGTCAACCCCAAAGGACCCAAATTCTAACTTCTACTGGTGGTTTTTGCCTGGTTTCAGCTAGAGAATGTAATTTTGTCTTCTCATGGAGATGGGGGGAGTTGTTTTCATGCGGACCAGTTATATGCTTTTTTAGATGAAAGCTACAAGAACAGTGTAGAAAGCTGAGTGTCCTGGTCTCTGAGAGGGTTATTTAAAAGATATGGATCTTTGAAAATACTTCCTATACTTCCCCTGTTACTCAATAGCTAAGTAACTTAATTAGCTAGAATCCAGTGTGCTTGATTGGTCTATTGGAAACAGAAGAATTATCACTAACACGATATCTTAGAAATAAATTTGAACTTTTATTTCTGCTTCTTAGGAATTCCAATTAATTTTTCTTTGTTTTAAAATAGAAGAACAAGGTAGGATCAAAATAGTGTTTGAACACTGTGATGGATAAAGTAGTCATTTTTCCTTTTCCTCTCCTGTTCTCCAATTTTCCCTCTGTTCTTTCCATTTTAGCTTTTTACTCATCTCTCAAACAACTTTCTTTAGCAATACTTAAATATACAAGTACTTTCTTTTTTTGTTTTTAAAGTAGCATAAATTAAGTGGCTTGGAGGGATGGCCATAGATAGAGATGAAGTATACAATGCCATATGCTATAATTTTAGAGGCCTGGCTGCAAAGTCCCACCCACTCCTGAAATAGTATCCCACCACCACCATCTTGCCATGGATGCCTTTCTGCCCTCTTTCTCTTGGGTCTAAGATTTCTACTGCTGGAGCCTTTCCTCTAGATTAGATTTAAAAGGGTCATTATGTCTAGGAGAGGTCTACTTGCTTCACCTATGTTGCCTGAGACCCTCCATTTCAGCTATCTCCCATTAACCTGTTGTAATTGATTAGTTGATCAGTTTAACTAGGTATCACCTTAGAAAGCTCAAGGAGTCTTGCCATGAAGGGATAAATCATACAGTTTTAGAACTGGAATAAATATAAATAATGTTGCCTAATTCTCTCACTTACAGATGAAGGAAGTAAGACAAGAGAAACTGTGATTTCAACTAGTAGATGAGGCAGGACCAGTACCCGAGGCTCCCTTTATTCTTTGTCTAGCACTCTTACTTTGCATAATATCTGCAGTAATGTTGTAGGAAGATGAGTAGTCTAGTCTCACCTAAGCTATTAGACTAATCTAATATTACCACCAATAATCTAACCAATTAACTAACCATACCACACTGGAAGAAAGAAGATGGGCTGTAGCAGTAGAGAATACTGGGTAGCTTAGTGGCAATGTAAAAGACTCTATGGGATCCCACCCATCGTTCTCAGAAACTTAACCTCCTTTCACTTTATATATATATTTATACTTATTGGGTTACTTACTAACAGTGTAACCTTGGACAAGTCTCTTGACCTCTGGATGCCTTAGTTTCCTGATCTGTAAAATTGGCATAATAATGGCACCTACTTCATGTGATTGTTTTTAGGATCAAATGAGATAATATTTGTAAAGTACTTTGTAAACTTCAAAGTGATATATAAATGTCAGCTGTTATTACTTTAACTTACCCTGAGAGATAAAGCAATTCTAGTGACTTGACATTCTCATTCTTACTGCTTTTGCTGCTTCCCAGAACACCTCCTAGTCTGTCCTCTCTCCTCTTCAAGGTCTAAACCACAACTAAACTTAGCAAGGACAAGAGGAAAAGTATAAAATTTACCACATGCCCAACAGTGTATAGGAAAAGTGGGTTCAAAAGTGCCAAGAGTTTGTCATACTCATTCATAAACTGCCTCAAAGGGGTAGTCCCCCTGACAAGAGTCCATGCTCCTGAGTCCCATTTGGCCAGTCACCTTGAGGGGCAGCCCCAGTTACAGAAAACCAATCAGGAGTTGCTTCAATTCTTGAGGAAATCAAAGATAATCAAAATCTGTGGGGAGGAACTTTAATTACTTCAGACAAAGGTTTACTCCCTGTGAGCTCATCAGATTAATTAGGGACTCACTTGTTGGTTTGGTTTTTTTTTTATTCTGGAAAACTTTTTATTGTAGGTGGAATGGGACACAGCTGGACACAGTAAGTTAGATGATTCCAATTTTGTTGGCAACATCTAATGCATCATAGTCCGGAGCAAGACGGACATAGGCCTTCTTCTCTCCATCAGGCCAGATCAGTGTGGTGACTTTGGCCACATCGATGTCATACAGCTTCTTTATGGCCTGCTTGATCTGATGCTTGTTGACCTTGACATCCACAATGAAGACTAGGGTGTTGTTGTCCTCAATCTTCTTCATAGCAGACTCGGTGGTCAAGGGAAACTTAATGATGACATAGTGATCAAGTTTGTTTCTCCGAGGGGCACTTTACCGAGGGTATTTGGGCTGCCTTCAAAGTCTTAGTGTCTTGGGTCGCCGGAAGATGGGGGATGTTCTGATCTTCTTCTTTTTGTGGCTATGGACACCCTTCAGCACCACCTTCTTGGCCTTCAAGGCCTTGGACTTAGCTTCTGTCATGGAGGGGACAACGGCTTCCTTCTTCGCCTTTGGCGCCATCTTGGGGGAAAAGCGGGACTCACTTGTTTAACTCCTTTATGTAACAAATAACATTATTTGTTTTCTTTGAAGAAATCTTTCACCAAATCTTTCACCAAAATGGGACATTAATGTGAAAAATTCAGACTCAGATATTTAAACTAAGTGAGGTGACCCAATTCTTTCAGATGGCTCTATTGACGATAGATGACTTTCACTATAAGATAAATATTTTCTGCAGGATTAAAATACTTAAATTTAAATTCTTAAAATTAAAAATAGAAAAAGAAAATCTATCCTTCAGGATTCAGCTGAAATGTTGCTTCTTTCATGATGCTTTCCCTGATTGCCTCCTTCTCTTCCTCCAATCCCAAACAGATATGACTTCTCCCTCCTCTAGTACTCTACAACTTTTTGTGTTTCACAAATATGTTGTGGTGGTTGTTCAGTTGTGACCTATTTGTGACCCCATTTGGGATTTTTTTGGCAAAGATGTTGGAGTGGTTTTTTCCTTCTCCAGCTCATTTTTAATTAACATTTATTTATTTGATATTTTATTTTTCCCAATTACATATAAAACAATTTTTAAAATTCATTTGGTAAAATTTTGAGTTCCAAATTCCTTCTCCCTTCCTCCCTTTTCCCCTCGTTGAGAAGGCAAGCAATTTGATATAGGTTATGCATGTACAGTCTTATAAAATATATTTCTATATTAGTCATGTGTAGTACCAATGTGATATTCCAGTGCCTATGGCAGCTATGAATATACCTGTGTAATTCTGAATCACAAAATATAACAATTTTCCACATGGAAGACAGAACCAAAATATTTATTCAAACACCAGAAAGTTGAATCTCAACACCAAAAAGTCAAATCCATCATAGCAACAAAGAAATCTATATACAATAACAATGCAGGGGTTATGGTCATCCCCAGGCTTTCCCCCTGCTAGAACCTTCCTACAAACGAACACTCACAGCTTGCTGCCTGCTGCCTCCCTCTTCCTCAGCTCCAACTGCTCTGACCAACTTCCTCTGGGCTCTGCTCCACCCTTCAGCAAGTTCCTCCCACTACAGGCTTCATGTGACTCAAATTTATGTGACTTAGGCTTCCATATGACTTAAGCAGGTCACATAGGCCTATTAATGAATGGGAAAGATCTTCCCATTTGCATTACTCTTACATCATGTTGTGAAAGAAAACATAGACAAAGAAAAAAAGAAAAAGAAAGTTTTAAAAAGTATGCTTTCATCTCCATTCAGACTCCATCAATTCTTTCTCTGGAGATTGATAGTATTTTTTTATCATAAGTTCTTCCGATTTGTCTTGGATCTTCTTTGTATTACTTAAAATAGATAAGTTATTCACAGTTGATCATTGTACAATATAGCTGTTACTGTGTAAAATGTTCTCCGGGTTCTGCTCACTTCACTTTGATCAGTTCTTGTAAGTCTTTCCAGGTTTTTCTGAGAGCATCTTGCTCATCATTTCTCATGGTACATTAGTATTCTATGACAATTATATACTACAACTTGTTCAGTCATTCCCCAGTTGATGGGTATTCCCTTCGATTTCCAATTGTTTACCACCACAAAAAGAGCTACTATAAATTTTTGTACAAATAGGTCCTTTTCCTTTTTGTTTTGTTTTTTTTTTATATCTTTTGGGATACGGACCTAGTAGTGGTATTTCTGGGGTCAAAGAATATGCATGATTTTTATAGCCCTTTGGGCATAGTTCCAAATTGCTCTCAAGAATGGTTGAATCAGTTCACAACTTCACCAACAGTGCATTAGCGTCTTAATTTTCCCCTCCAACATTTGTCATTTTCCTTTTCTGTAGTGTTAGCCAATCTGATAGGTATGAGGTATTTTAATTTTGTTTTAATTTACATTTCTTTAATCAAAAAGTGATTTAGAGCATTTTTTTCATATGACTATAGATAGCTTTGATTACTTCATCCGAAAACCTTCTGTTCATATCTTTTGACCATTTATCAGTTGGAAAATATCTCTCATTTTTATAGATTTGATTCAGTTCTCAATATATTTGAAAAATGAGGCCTTTATCAGAGAAATTTACTGTGCAAATTTTTTCACACTTATGGTTATTGTGTATTTACCTCCATTATATTTCCCTCTGTTTATCCTACACTCTTTCTCCTTTCACCCTTTCTATCCTCAAAAGTGTTTTGCTTCTGACTACTGCATCTCCCAATCTGTCCTCCTTTTTATCAGCCCCTCTCCTTCCCCTGATACCTTCCCATAGGGTAAGATAGAGTTCTATACTCAACTGAGTGTTCTCTGAGCCAATTCCAACGAGAATAAGGTTCAAGCACTTCCCCTATCACTC
Organism: Pseudochirops corinnae; assembly: GCA_028646515.1. Taxonomy (NCBI): domain Eukaryota; kingdom Metazoa; phylum Chordata; class Mammalia; order Diprotodontia; family Pseudocheiridae; genus Pseudochirops; species Pseudochirops corinnae. Next base: position 478,393,398 of record CM053585.1, on the reverse strand, counting down.
CCATCCCCATTTTCCCCTTCTCTGTAAAAGCTCTTTACTGCTTCTTTTTTTGTGAGATAATTTATTCCATTCTGCCTCTCCCTTTCCCCTTCTTTCAGTTCATCCCTCTTTCTCATCCTTTATTTTTATTTTTAAATATCATCTCTTCATATTCAACTCGAACCCATGCCTTCTGTCTATATATATTCTTTCTAACTGCCCTAATTAAGAAAGTTCTTAGGAGTTAGAAGTATTGTCTTCCCATGTAGGAATGTAAACAGTTTAACCTTATTGACTTTCTTACTATTTCTCTTTCCTTCTCTTGAGTCTTGTATTTGAAAGTCAGATTTTCTATTTAGTTCTGGTCTTTTCCTCAGAAATGCTTGGTAGTCCTTTATTTCATTGAATACCCATTTTTTCCTTGAAGGATTATACTCAGTTTTGCTAGGTAGGGGATTCTCGGTTGTAATCCTAGCTCTTTTGTCCTCCAGATTGTCATATTTTAAGCACTTTGATCTCTAACATAGAAGCTGCTAAATCTTGTGTTATCCTGACTGCAGCTCCATAGTTGATTTGTTTCTTTCTGGCTACTTACGATATTTTCTCCTTGAGCTTGCCATTCTGGAATTTGACAATAATATTCCTGGCAGTTTTCATTTTAGGATCTCTTTCAAGAGGTGATTGGTAGATTCTTTCCACTTCTATTTTATCCTCTAGTTCTAGAATATCAGGGTTGTTTTCCTTGATAATTTCTTTAAAGATGATGCCGAGGCTCTTTTTTCATTATGGTTTTCAGATAGTCCAATAATTTTTAAATTATCTCTCCTGGATCTATTTTCCAGATCAGTTGTCTTTCCAATGAGATATTTCACATTTTTTTTTCTATTTTTTCATTCTTTTAATTTTGTCTTACTGTTTCTTGATGTCTAATGGAATCATTAGCTTCTGCTTGACCAATCCTAATTTTTAAGGAATTATTTTGTTCATTCAACTTTTGTACTCCTTTTTCATTTGACCACTTCTACTTTTTAAGGAGTTCTTCTCTTCAGTGAATTTTTTGTGCCTCTTTTACCATTTGATCTTTTCTGTTTTTTAATGTCACTTTCTTCAGTATTTTCTTGTGCTTCCTTTACCAAGCTGTTGACTCTTTTTTCATGATTTTCTTGTATCACTCTCATTTATTTTCCCAATTTTTCCTGTATTTCTCCTTAGATTTTTAAAATCCTTTTTGAACTCTTCCAGGAATTCTTTGGGGGCCTGATATCAATTCACATTTTTCTTTGAGACTTTGGATGTAGCAGTTTTTGACTTTATGTTTTGATCTTCCCTCTCACCACAGTAACTTTCTATAGCCAGGTTCTTTTTTGTTGTTTGCTCTTTTTCCAGCCTATTTCTCGACTTTTAACTTAATGTTAAAGTTAGGCTCTGCTTACAGGATGGAGGGGGTATTGTCCCATGCTTCAGGGTTTTTTTGTACAGATGTTTTCAGAGTTAGTTCTGGAAGTCTGTAAGTTTTCAGTACATTTAAGGTGGTATGGTCTAAGGAGAGGTATATTTACTATTCTCCTGGATTGTGCTCTAGTCTATGAATGACCACAGGCAATCTTTTCTACTCTGGAGCTGTAACCAGGTTCCATGTGTCCCTGTGGCTGCAAGCTCTGGTGTGCTAGTGCTCCTCATTGCCTTGGAATGCACTCCAGGACTGCACCCTGAATCCACAAATGGGTAATACAACAAAGTCCTGCACCCAGTGCCAACAAAGGGATTCCTGTAATCTCCTTCAGACCAATTGTCTAACCCCTTTACCATCTACAGGCTGAGAGCTTCCACAACTTCTGCTGCTGATTCAATTGGCCCCAAGGGCACCTCCTGGCTTGCTAGGACTTGCCTGCTCCGGACTGCATTCTTCCTTTACTCTGGTGTAACAGAACTTTTCTGCCAACCTTATGAGTTGTCTTAGGGTGGAAAATTGTTTCAATCTGTTCTTTTGTGGATTCAGCTGCTCCAGAATTCATTTTGAGGTGTTATTACAAGCTGTTTGGAGGGAAATTTTGGAGGACTCAGGCAAGCCCCTGTCTTTGCTCTGTCACCTTGGCTCCATCCCTCTCCAGCTCATTTTTACAGATGAGGAACTGGGGCAAATAGGCTTAAATGACTTGCTCAGGGTCACAGAGCTAGTAAGTGGGACAGATTTGAATTCAGGAAAATGAGTCGTCCTCACTTCAGGCGTGGCATGCTATCCACTGTGCCACCTAGCTGATCCTATGTGTCACCATATCTTGCCTTGTACTATATTTATTCATTGACTTGGTTTACCTGTCCTACCAAGTTATAAGCTCCTTAATGGCAGGAACTGGAATGTTCCTACTTGTATCGCCTTTCTCACTTTCCACCTCCCCTCCCCTCCCCGTCCCTCTCCCAGTTTCTAGCACAGTGTCTGGAGTTTAGTAAAATAGTCGTGTGACGTAGGAATGCTCCCTTTCTCTGTGCCTTGTTGCTATCTATTCTTTGCTATACATTAAACCAACCTTTGCTGTGGTTAGTCTGATGAGGGCCTGGTGAACATACAGACCAGTTCACTTTGTTAAGGTGGCATCTCTACTTAGAGGTGACTAAGGAGTTGCTTCTGTGCTGATATATGGGGAAAGTGAATACATGGCTATTCTGTCCTAGCTGGCCCACCACGTGGTTGAGAGGAGTCTTTCTCCCATTGGCTACATAGACAGAACCATCAGTTTCTTCAAAAGAATCTGAGTCAGTTCCTGATGTTTCTTAACTGTCTTCCTATCTAGAAAGGGAATGAGGTGACTCCTTCACTTAATGCTTCCCTGAACCATGCTCTAAGGAGAAGGGCCATGGACCCTCTCTAGTCCCCAAAGGTCATAAGTCCCCCCCAAAAACAGTCCCAGATCCTTGGCCTTTTCATCATTCTTTTCTGTTCTGAGTAAAAAGAATGGAGTCTCCAACCTTGGTTGGAACCAAGACCCACGTGGATCTGGGAGTAAGAATTCTTATTATGTTTGGCAGCCATTGGAATATTAATGTCCAAATGTGTAAGGAATTATTGCCAGGAGTGACTTTCAGGACTCCAGCCCAGTGGAAAGATTCATCCAGAAGCTATGCTACATTTGGATGTGACTTGATAGACCTATGTTATGGAGAAACTGAACTAAATCATGAGCTTAACCCCACCTCTATCCACATCCACATGAGGTGATATAAGGGGAATTATGTCCCTGAGGTGTTGAAGGGAAATGTTTGATTGCTCTTCCTATATCTATAGAATAAATATCTCCTTGTCAAAGCCAATCGGTGTTAAGTGCTCAAATAAAACTGACATACTTGTCACTGGTCCCATAAAACTTGATGGAGGGAGAGAGAGATTGTGGGGGCTTGAACCAAGGGCAAAGAAAAGGTACTCTAGAACCCTGCAGAGTAAATATCACAGTCCTGGACTTGAGAGTGGGACCACAGCATAAATGTGACATTAGCATTACAGTATTTGTACAAGGAGGGATCATCTCCTATGATTTCACTGATGGAAGGAAATTTCACTGTGGAACCTCCGCTGATTACAGATTAGTAATTCATCTGTAATTTATTCTTCTAGAGAATTGGATTAGAACCCATCTTCCTGACTCCAAGGCTTGTTTTCTATCCATTAGGTCATAGTACCTTTCACTGTGCCATACATTTCTCTAAAAAGCAATGCAATAAGTTCTATAAGTCATATCATAGGAGCACTCATCTCATATGTCTCCCTTTAACACTGACTACTCTGGCTCTCGCTGCTTGAAGACCAGATATGTTACATTTCATCCATCCCTCAGAGTTCTCCAGTACTCTTATGAGGATTGGGGAATGTCTAATTTTTCTGCAAATGGCTCCAGCCCCTACCAGTAATTTAGACCCCAAGAGTAAGAATAGTTCCCTCTAGCCCAATTCCACGTCATGACTAACAGATTTTCTTTTACAAAGGAATATTTACTTCAAAATTATAATTACAAATATGCAAACAACTTTGCCCAGTTCCAAGTCCAAAATTCCCCTTGGGCTTAAGTCCTAAGTACCCTGGCCTTTCCAGGCTTCCCTGTGAGGCAAACTGGCTGTAACATCCCTCCTGGAATCCTGGTTCCAAGTTTGTCATGGCTTGAAGACCCAGGTCCTATGGGAATCACTGCCAGCACCTAAAACTGAGAAGGACACATGAAATCAAATAGAAACAAGTACCCTCCAGGCCCTTTTCTCAGAGCTGCCGCTAAAGGAAGGGGGGGAGAGGGGAAGGCATTCCATGACCTGGTTCAGTTCATGGTAACCATGCTGTGAGTGAACTAGGTGTGATCTTTACTCTGTGTGTGAAATAGGAAAGAGAATGAACAGGAAAGACGAGACTATCCCCCATCTGGACAATTTTCAAGACTACAACCTCTTCTGTCTGCACAGCCTATCAAAAGAGGACACTTGCTCCTATGTTGTATTACAACTCAATGAAGCAGTATGCCTTTATGTTAGGTGATCTGGGCATGCTCATGTCAAGCCTCCCTACATATTTCTTCCTATTAAAAATTTGCCATCCCCAGAAAGCAGGCAGGGTGCATTTTTTTAAATGTAATCCTTTTCCCAAATTCAGAACAGTTCTCTGTGGTCTCTGAGAAGGCATAAGCAATGCCCATTTATTTGCTTCCCTAATATTATACAGTAAAATCTCAAAACAGTCAAGGCTGCATGATCATATACAGTCCCACATGGACAGAGGAACATCACAATTATCCTCAAATACAAAGTTTTTTTTTTTATTTTAACTTTTATTTATTTTAGTTTACATCATTCATTTCCATGAGATTTTGAGTTACAAATTTTCTCCCCATCTTTCCCCTGCCCACCACCCCAAAATAGCCATCCCATTGTATAACCCCTCCCCCAATCTATTCTCTCCTATGTCCTCCCCCATCACCCCTCTGACTTTCCGGTAGGGGAGGATAGATCTCCCTACCACAGTGCCTGTGTATCTCAAGTTCCAGTTAGATGTAGTTAATACTAATAATAATAATAATTGTATACATATATATACATATATATTTTTAACATTTGATTATAGAACTTTAAATTCTAGATTCTTTCTCTTCCTCCCTCATCGCCCACCCCCACTGGAAGGACAAGCAATTAAATACAGGTTGTACATGTGTAATTTCACAGAACCTCTCCACAATGGGCATATTGTGAGAGACTGATTATATGTCCCTCCTTCCTATCCCGC
>CM053585.1:478359488-478387662 GCA_028646515.1 Pseudochirops corinnae | reverse complement strand
CACTGCCTCTGACGCCGCTTCCAGTCCGCACCGCACAGAGACTAGCTTGGCTCCGGCGTTCTCTTGCTCCACCCCTTCCTGCTACATCAGCAAGCTCAAGGGGCGTGGAAGATCTTCAAATCCTAGTATCGTTACAGGTTATCAACTTAAAGATCATCAAATTCAACCTCTTCATTTAACAAATGAGGTTATTTAGATCCATCAAAGTTAAGTGACTTGTCTAGAGGCACACAGCTAGGAAGAGTCTGAGGCAGGACTTGATCCCTGTTTTCCTGATTCTAAGAACAGCAGTTTCTCCACCACACCAAAGACTCTCCACTACACCACAAGACAAATGAGTATAGGCTACATCCTGGGCTATTGCTAGTAGCTTGACTTAGGTCTTCCCACTGCACTTTGGATGACTCTGAAAGAGAGGGTGAGTTTGACAACTTTGGCAGCTCTGCTTCACTTAAATCCAATTCAAAGGCAAGTCAAGACATATATATTGGATATGCTACCATGGTCCTCTTGGAGAAGACAACAAAAGCAGGCTGGAATGTAAATTTAATGCAGAAACTTGATTATTCTTTAGAATTCTTTAGAATGACCTACCATATAATCAGGCTAGAAAGGTCAATTGAAGCCCCATTGTAAAGGAAAGTCTTTGAAAAACAAGCAGATTTTATATGTGATACCTGGATCCAATAGGTAGCCAGTGGAGCTTGATGTACAGAGGGATGACATGGTCAGACCTGAAACAAGGAAGATAATAAACAATAGTACTAAAAAATTAAAAAAATAAGGAAAATCACTGTGACACCTATGTGGATGATGGCCTGGGGTAGGGACAGTTGAGAGAGAGAGATTAGGAGACCATTGTAATATGTTAGGTGAGAAGTGATAAGGCCATTCACTAAGGTGATGATATTGAGAGTAGCATATCCAATACATCATTTTATGAATGTTTATTCACCAGCTAGGTTGTGGTCTCCTCAGGGCATAATATCTCCTGGGTATTTTCCTACAGTATCTAGTAGGTATTTTTCATACCCTAGGCAACTAAGCTCAGTTGACTAACTAGCATTATTAATTTACCTGATAGGACCATAGATTTAGGGCTAGAAGGGAATTTCAAGGTCAATGACTCCAACCCTCTCATTTTAGAGATAAAAAAATTGAGAGACAGTGTGGTATAGTCAAGAAGGCACAGTCAGGAAATCCCATATGACGTTCTGGGTAAATCTGGGTGACTCTGGGTAAATCACTTAACCTTCCTGTGCCTCCAAATCCTAATTTGTAAAATGATGGGGGTGGACTTGATGGCTTCCAAGCTCCCTTTTAGCTTAAATTTATAGTTCTGTGATCTCTGGTGCTATAAAGTCCCAGACAAGATGAATGATTTATCCAAGGTCATGTAAGAAGTAAGTGGCAGGGCTAGGATTTCAATGTAGGCTGTCTAATTTCAAATCCAGGACAACTTAATGATTCATACTCCCTTGGATTTGAACCTAGGTCTGTTGTCTCCAAATCTAGCACACAAATCTAGTCTCTCATACTGTTTCCCTTTTCCCCAAACAGCCCTAGGGCTTCAAACTCATACTTCACTCAGTGGACTAGACAGAGCTCCTCAACCCCCTCTAAATAGAAGGCATTATAATTTCATCTTCTGCTTGGAAAACTAATTGTCTTTTGCTGGATATCCTCAAGGAGAGAAGCAATTTCCCACTAATGATTCAAAGCTATTCAGCCCCTTGGGTAACTTGGCCATCCAGAAACAGGGAGGGCACATATCTCTTTTAAATCATAGAGTATCAGAATCACAAGTGAAATAATGACTGAGTGGAAAGTGCCATGAGCAAACTGGAGGTGAAAGAGGGAGTTAATCATGGTGCTAGGATGGGCTGCGCCTTCCATGTTCATTACCGACACCTGCTCTTGTCTCCAGAGATTACAATCTAAACTCGAGTTTGCAGGAAGGAAGCCAGTTACAGTTTTCCCCCATGTAACTGTTGAGGTCACATTGCCTGCAGCATTTAGGGACTCAATGGAACTCCATCACACATATAATCATGTATCAGATGGGATGCCACAAAAATGTAATTAAGGACTTTGTAAAATATTAATGAATTACTTTACTCTGACCACAAAATTACCTTACTCTGACCAAATAAGGAAACCAAAATTATTGTCTCAGGCTGGAAGGCAAGAAACTGAAAAATAAGGTGCTTAAAGAATGCTAAATATCTGTAACAAGAAATCCGTGGTTTTTTTTTTTTTTTTCCAATGGGGGGAATTGGGTGGGAGTGAAAATAGATTTTTGTCAACTGAAAGAAACTGGGACATAAAGAATACTAAACTAACAGATCAAAACAAAACTGTGGCTGTGGTTCTCAACCTTCCTAATGCTGTGACCCTTTAATACAGTTCCTCATGTTGTGGTGACCCCCAACCATAAAATTATTTTCTTTGCTACTTCATAACTGTAATTTTACTACTGTTATGAATCTATCTGATATGCAGGATGTATTTTCATTGTTACAAATTGAACATAACCTACAGGTTGAGAACCACTACACTCTAGAGTCTAGAGACAAGTGCCTTTCAAATCATTAGATTAGGTCAGTTCTGTTTTTAGCCTACTATAAGCAAAGAAATAGCATAATGAATTTTTATAAGACTGTAATATCATAAGATATTTTGTACAACATATAAATTCTGATAATTCTCCGAAGCTATCTTGTACAACATTAATCTTCCATTCCTTTCATTGTTTTGCTCATGTTTAAGAGGAATTAACACCAAAGTTGGTATCTGGGCTATCGGTTTAATAAAACACATTTAGCCCTTCTATGAAAAGTATTTTTAATGAAACACTAAGAGATGCTACAGTGACCAGCAGGAATGCCGTGAAGCAAGTTTTAAGTGCATAGAATTAATTAAAGAGGCTGGAATGTTAATATTGTGATATAAAACAGGTTCATTGTTATAAAAGGCTCAAATCTACCCAGAAACATTTTATTCTGGTAACTCAGCCTTGTTCTTAAAGTTTGCAAATTTACCTTGGGGCTAAGCAAGGCTGTTCCTACAATACTTGAAGTGCTCTTACGCCTTAGAAGAGAATAGAGAAAGCAGAATTTGGCATTGTAGCTGAATGCAAAGAGCTGGAACTAGCAATAATTTCATCCAGGGTAGCAAAACTGGCCTTGCTGATTCGGCCTGTACACGACATTGGCTGCCTCCATGACTTGGCATAAACAGTCCCGTTTATCTATATTGTTCTCCCTCCTCTCCTCAGGATCACTTTAGTGCATGCTACTTGGGATGGCCCATTTAGGTTCATTTCTATGCCTGCTCCATGGGGTCCTTACAGTTGAAGTGAATTGAGATGAAGGAAGGTTATATTCCCAAGGAGACTGCTATGATCTCCCCACAGTGAGAATAATCCTAAGAGGACAGTTACATTCCTCTGTCTCCCCAGTCCATTTATCTTCTCTCTCTGTCTCTATATCTCTCTGTCTCTCTTTCTCTGTGTTTAATTGTATACTATAAAACCTCCACGGGTTAGAGAGGATGGCATTTCCCTAACAGAAGACGTGTATGATTGCTCTCTCAGCAAAAAGTAAACTTGTGGTTCTACAGACCATAACTCAGTCCTCTGATTCCTAGTGGAGAGTGAGGCCTTGCAAGAGTGGGATAAACAGGATGATTTTAGCAATGAATAAATAAAAGGCAGTTCATTTCTTTAGTTAGCATGCAGTTGTTGAGGCAGTGGGGGCCATTGGAGAACAATGCTTTAAAAATATTTCCTGAAATTCTGCCAGATGGTTGCATTAATTTTGTTGTATTCATTTTTCTCACCACTGCTCTCTTCTTCTTCACTGTTTTCTTCTGATCATCCCACAGTATGTCATTGCTAACAGCTGTTGTGATAATAGGACACTCAGATTTTAGGGGACCCAGATTTTAAGAAAACATGTTCTATATTCAAATCAGTATCTCTTAACTACTTACCCTTTGGAACGATGTTTTCCTAGCTCACCTGGTTATCTACTGTTCCCACAACATGCTTTTTGTTTTCTCGCCTCTGCACTTTTCTTCATGCAGTTCTACCCACCTGGAACGCCATCCAACCCAAGACAAGTGGCTCATTCAGCATCCATTACAAGAGAATTGACTTCATGCATATTCACTGAGCCAATTCGACTATCTCTTAGAATCTGCTTAGGGTCTGCTAAACTCAGCTCACTTTCTTGGCCAAGTTTTATATTTCCACCACTGTGTGCAATGACCTCTTCCTCCTCTGAACTACTTTAACAATTATTGTCTGTTCAATTTATTTGGCAATTAATCATGTAGCTCCTTGGGGGCATCTCTTGTATCCCAGGCCTTCCAGATCCTAATTTAAGTTTTTAGTGTGATGTTTCCCCTACTTGTGTCTCATCTTCTCAAGTATGAGAGACAAGTCACCAACAGGGTATGTAAAATTACTAATTAGACATTGATTTCTTTGTGAATTAAAGGCTTTTAGGTTTTTAAGATTCCTTTATAAAAATCAAAGCACATGGTACAGGGTTAACCTATTAAGTTGTTTTCAGCTAACTTTTGGATGAATTTCAAGAATAAGACAAGGGTAGGGGAAAAGGAAGTGAGCAAGAAGGATAAGGAGGAGAATACAGGACCACAGACTCAGAGGAAGGAAGGCCGTGTAGTCCAATCTCCATATTTTATAGGTGAAGAAACTGAGGCCCCGGGAAACTAAGAGACATGCCTAATATCACACAGGTTTAGTAAGCACCAGAAGAAGAATTGGAACCAGGGTTTTCTGAACCAGGGGAGGTAGCTGGGTGGCTTAGAGGAGAGAATGCTGGTCCAGCTGGAGTCAAGAAGACCTGAATTCAAACCTGGCATCAGACACTTACTAGCTGTGTGACTCTGGGTCAGTTAATCAACTCTGCTTGCATTAATCAACCGAAGAGGGAAATGGTAAATCCCTCCAATATCTTTGCTAAGAAAACTTCACAATGGAGCTATGTAGAGTCAGAAGTACCTGAACAACAACTTTTGATTATGAGGCTGGTAAGCTATGACGGAAATGGGAGATGGTACCAGAATGAAGAGGGAAGAACTGAAGATGTGCTTATTCAAATTGTGCTTAGTGATGGGAAAGGAAATATTTACCCTGGAAATCCTGTCTGTTTGTCAGTGGATTTTAATCACTTGGAGAGGTATATAGGTGGTGTGAATTATAGGCCAAATGAGTGTCTGTCAAGTTAGCCATGAAGCTGGAATGTAACCGTAAGAAGCAGATCCCTAGAGAAAGTAAAGAAAGAGATAGATGTACAATATTTTTAAGGGTTATTAAAAAAATCAATTCAACAAGCATCTCAGTGTTTATGTGCCAGCCACGGTTTTAGAAGTTTTAGATGGTAGATATTCAAAGAAGAAAACAAAACAGTCCTGAATTCAAGGTATATTCAAAGTAAGCAGAAAGTAATGAGGGGGAAGAGAGGGAGCATTTGAGCAGAACCTTTAAGGATTCAAAGAAGCAGAGGTGAAAATGGAGTGAATTTCAGGCCTGGGTGACAGCTAGTGCAAATATAGGGAGATGGGAGACAAGATGTTGTTAGAGGAAATAGCAGGTAAGCCATTTCAGGTAAAAAACATTTTATGTGAAGGGGAATAATGTATAATGAACCTGGAAAGGGAGGTTCAAGGCAGGTGATGAAGGGCTTCAATGCTGGAGGAGTGTGTATTGTGTCTTGGTTGAACTAAGGAGTCACTGGAGCTTCCTGAGTATATATAGCCTTGGGTTTCTGGAATATCATGTGGGTGTTAGATTAGGAAAATCACAAAGGTCATTGCAATAATCTATGTGAAAGGCGATAAAGTTCTGAATGGAGACAGAGGGATGGTCTATAAAGAGGTTGAATGCAGAATTCTGGGCAACTAACTGAGTATGTTGAGGCAGCTAGGTGGTGCAGTGGATAGAGCACTGGGCATAGAAGACCACCTGAGTTCAAATCCAGCCTCAGACACTAGCTGTGGGACTCAGGGTAGTCACTTAACTCTGTTTGCCTCAGTTTCTATATCTGTAAAGTGAGCTGGAGAAGGAAATGGCAAACCACTCCAGTATCTTTGCCAAGAAAGCCCCATATGGGGTCACCAAGAGTTGGACATGACTGAAATAACTGAATGATATGTCAAGTGAGTGAGACAGAAGAATTGAGGAAGACTGTAAGGTTGCAAGACTGTGTAACTGGAAGGATGGTAGTGCTCTCAACAGAAAGAGGAAAGAGGGGGAATAGACAATGAATTCTATTTTGGACATGCTAAGTTTGATCACCTGTACAGAGCACCCAGTTGGAAATGTCCAACAAGAATTTGGTGATATTAGAGGAAAACTCAAAAGAGAGACTAGGGCTGGATAGCTACATATTTACATGTATGTAGGTCTGTTTATATAGAATGTATACTATGCCTTTATACATATGTCTAGATAGATAAAGTTGCCTTTTGTTATTATTCCACAGTTATTTCCCCCTAATATTCTTCCCCTCTCTGGGGCCAACGTTTCCATGTATCAACAACAACAGAGGCTTTGTTCTCTGGGAAGGCATGTGATGATACAGGCCCAGGAGCCATTCAACCTGGGAAATGAGGATGAATGTGAAGCAGCCCTGTCTCAATCGTGGGCAGGACTTGTCATCTCTGGGCATGTATCCTTGTGGGTTTCATTGAATAAAGGTGAATCCAAGGACACCTCAATTTTGTGTATGTTATTTCTATGCTAAGGGGGCATGATGCTTTCATGGTAGGTGGGGAAATGGATTGACAACTCTATCCACCTTGGGGAAAGTTGAACATAGTGTCTGTTCCATTTAGTGCAGTATAATTGTCTTGCTCCAATCCAAAGCCATGGAAGCTGCTGTTTTCCCACCTCTGAGTCATCCAAACTCTTCATGTGAAAAGCTTTCAGACAGAGTTTGGTAAAGCAGCATATATTTCCCTTGGGAATTCACCTTTATTTTAGGTAAGTATCATAGAGTTTCAAGATTATTATAGCCATAGGAATTTTAGTATTGATACAGCTATATTTCTTTGAAAGTGATGTTATACACACATTATGCTAGTAATTTCTTAAATATAGATTTTTTTTCAATGAGTACATGTAAGCCTAAAATGAAGAAATTTTGGGAGACGATAAGAACATAGTATTATAGATGTATAGCTGAAAGGAAAAAGGATCCTTGGAGGTCATCTATTCCAACCTCCTATTTTTATAGATGAGTAAATTGAGACCTAAGGAGATGACATGAAGAAGAGACTTAAGGGCAAGAGTGAAAGTCTCCGAGGATTTATCAAACCTCTGAGTCTAGAATCTTATAGAATCTACCTTGTAGAAAAGACCTTTTGGTTCTGGTCAAAATGTTACTCTCCTCACATCCACACTGTTTCACTCCCACAAGAAGGACAGTGCAATGTAATTCAGGGGTGTCAAATAGAGGCCAGTGAACCGTATGTAAGGATCCCTGCAGGCTGCAAATTTACTTCTCGTTGTTAGGTTGTTTCAGTCATGTTCAACTTGTGACTCCATTTGGACTTTTCTTGGTAAAGACACAGAAGTGGTTTGCCATTTCCTTCTTCAGCTAATTTTATAGATGAGGAAACAGGCAAACAGGGTTAACTGACTTGCCCAGACAGTAAGTGTCTGAGGCTATATTTGAACTCAGGTCCTCCTAGCTCCCTGCCCACAGTTTAATCTGCTTTGTAGTATTTGGGAGTATTGCTGCTCACGTGTGTTTGACATCTCTCACGTAGGGGTTGGAGAACTGACCTCACATACAGGAAGATGTGACAGCTGGTTCTATCTCTGATACACGCTAGTTGTGTTACCCCTCAGGTAAGGTCCTTAACCTTTAAGGGCCCTATACAATTCTCTGAATCTTTAAGATGGTGACAGCAGCTCATGTGCTTTGGTAAGCTTTTTATACTGATGAAATAACAGGTCTGGCTTTCTCCTCTTCTCCCCATCCTCCACCCCTTGCCAATTCTTGAGTCGATAATGAAATAATAAATAAATAATAATACACAACCTTATATAATAAATAAATAACAATAAAGGGAGACTTTAAAGACAACATTGACAGGATTGATTGACATCCGTAGCTGCTGGCGACTGGATGACTAAGAGTAGAAACTGAGGAAAGGAATTAGAAAGTCTGATGATTTTGTAACAGGTGTCAGGAGCTGTGGTGGAGATGGAGAAAAGACTATGTTGGGTGGCTTAAGGCTGAGCAATTGAAAAAAAAAAGGCTTGAAATAGGGAGTTGTCACTGTGGGGAATTAGGTGGCTTAAGGAAGACCTGAGTTCAAATCCGAACTCAGGCACTAGCTGTGTGGCCCTGGGCAAGTCATTTAACCCTGTTTGCCTCAGTTTTCTCATCTGTAAAATGAGCTGAAGAAGGAAGAAAGTAGTAAACCACTCTAGTATCTCTGCCAAGAAAACCCCAACGAAGTCATGAAGAGTTGGATATGACTTGAAAAAAATGACAGAACAACAACCAAAAAATGAAGCTTGTTCTGGAGTTCTGGATGGAATTCAAGGAAGTCAAGGGGTTAAACTGAGATTTGGTTGAAATCAGAGGGGGCAGTATTGACTGACCTGAAATAGCATCATAATTCTGTATAATTAACACCAGATACAGCATCAGACGGGAATCTGATCCCTGAATTGATGATTACAACGACACAATCATAATCATGATGATAATAATTATAATAAACATTTTTATAGCATTTAAATTTGCAAAGCACTTTAAATGGATCATCTCATTTGATTTTCATGACGATTTTGTAAAGCAGGGACTGTTGTTTTCCCCATTTCACAAATGGGGACACTGAGGCTGAGAGAGCTGAAGTGTCTTGCTCAGGGTAACACAGCTGGTAAGTGTCTGCGGCAGGATTCTAACTCAGGACTTGTGGATCCTGCATCTAATACTTTATTCACTGCATAACCTAGCTCCCTGTACTACACAGAATTTGATCTGAGCAAATCACTTTGTCTCTCTAGGCCTCTATGTCCTTATTTATCAGATTGGGGGATGGATGGATTTTCTAAGAATGTTTAGAACGCCTGGCACATCTAGGGTCAAGAATAGCTCTCTAACCCAAGAGTGAAACAAATTCCACTGCAAAAACTTGGTTGTGTTAAGCTGACTCAAATGGAATTTAATAAATCATTGGCATATCTGTAGGGTGCTTGTATGCATAGAGTTTGTTTTTTAGCTGGAGATACCCTCTTGCTGCAATTACTTTTTTTACTCCAAATGTATGTGATCGTTGATGACCCGGTCTGGGTGGGAAGAGGAATGGGCATTTGCAAACTTGGAGGAAGCTATGATTTCATACTAGCTCCACTGGTACAGGTCACAACCCAGTCATGTCTCCTTATGCCATGTGAGTCGTGTTCATTTTCCCATCAAATTTCCATAGAGGATCTGTCTATCATGGAGTGTTCCTTCAACCAGTGCAGATCACACCCCATCCATCCCTATTCAAATTGTGTGAGGTTTGTACACATTTTCCCCCCGGTCTCCCAAAGAAGACCTATCCAACATGTCGGAGGCCTTCTGATATTCTCTGGGTCCTGTTTAGCATTTGGGTTATACATTTCTTTTCTTTCTTTCTTTCTTTTTGCTTTTTTGGAGGGGGGAGGGCAGGGCAATTGGGGTTAAGTAACTTGCTTAAGGTCACATGGCTAGTAAGTGTTAAGTTTCTGAGGTCTGATTTGAACTCAGGTCCTCCTGACTCCATGGCCGGTACTCTATTCACTGCACCACCTAGCCGCCCCAAGGGTTGTACATTTCTTACACCTGCATCCCATTTTCTACATGTGTAATGTGAGTATGTGGAATTTTTTGATTTGATCTGATCATTAATTTTCATAGACCATAATCTCAAGTTTGAGATCTTTGGAGGGCATTTCTTCCTATTCCCATCTTCTTGAGCAGAGACAGTGAACATTACTGAGAAGCATTTTGTCTTGAGGTGGCCTGCAATAATTTCATAACAGGCTGACTGAAAGAGAGGGAGAAGGGAGTGCAATGATAAATGTCTGTAAGTCATAAACTATTCTTCAGTTTGCCTATCCACAGTGTATTCTAAGAACACTAGCCAGTTTTATTTATAGATGGCTATTTTCAAATGATAATTTGCCACAGAAAACAGCCTGTCTTTCTATAATACTACAGAGTTGATTTGAACAGACATTAGAGTTGACTGGAGGGAGGTCATGATTTTCTTCTTAAACTGAGATTTACAGGGCATTAAAAATTGAATTAAATTCTGGCAGAGTTAGGTAAGCAAGGACATTGGCAGCTCTTCCTTTAGTCCTTCATGCAGAAAGACAGCCCATTATTCCTCTAAAACTACTGCTTCTTTTTCATTCAGTTCAATAATTTGATAAATTCCTACTATGTGTTAGGCACTATACTAAGTGATGGGGAATGTAGAATTAAATAAGACATAAACTTTGCCATCAAGGAGTTTGCAATCTAGTCGGGGAGACAGGTCTATGCACAGCTAATTATAATATAAAATGTGATTAAGCAAATTCTAACTTTTTAAAACTTTTTTTTGAGGGGAGGAAGGCAAGACAATTGGGGTTGTGACTTGCCCAAGATCACACAATTAATTAAATGTCAAGTGTTAGTTAAGTGTTTGAGGCTGGATTTGAACTCTGGTCCTCCTGACTTCAACTCTATTTACTGCACCACCTAGCTGCCCCCAAGTTTAAGAGAATTCTAGAGCAAAATGTTATAAAATTTCTGTGGATAGAGAAATTTCTGAAGAATCAGAAAAAATTAATCAGGAAGAAAGTAATATTGCAAACTGGCCTCTGAGGGACAAGTAGAATTTCAAGAGTCCAAAATGTAGGGAGCATATTCCAGACGTGGAGGATGTTATGAACAAATGCATGGAAGTACTAAAAGGATATCATTGTCTCAGGCCTGAGGACAGTGCTGGCTCAAGAAACCTATTTCCAAGGTTATTCCACCGTGTGTTTAAGAAATGAATACGCTGTTTTAACAATAACAACGAGAATAAGAATTTAAGAATTTTTTAAAAATTTAACAACAACAACTACATTGAATTTATTGGGGTTTTTAGTCTTGGGTACTCAACCTAAAATCTAGCTATTCATGATTATGATTAGATTATGTTTCCTTTGTGTCTTTTTTTTCCTTTTACCTAGATTCTAATCACTATGAGGATAAGACTGTGTCTTATCTAAACCAGGTATCACTTTCAGTGCCAAGAATGATGCTCTGAGTTCAGCATAGGGTTAATAAATGTTTGTTGAATTGGATTTAAAATTCCAAATTCCAAATATTAAGCTATCCAAAAATGTAATGGGCTACCCCTTGGGAAGTAGTAGCTTCCCTCTCCCTAGAGATCTTTAAGCTTTGACTAGATGGCTACTTGTCAATTATGTCTTGGGGGGATTCTTAGTTACGTATGGACTGGTCTAACTGGCTTCTGAGGTCCTACTCAAATTTGATATTCTATTGTATGGCATGAAAAATGGCAACATTTCTGCCTTCTAAGAAATGTACTATCAACTATTCAGGGTGCTCTAGGACTCTCAGGATTAGTACTAATTTTTACAGAATTATCTAAGATATTGGTCTTGGTTGGTCCTCAATGAACCTTGAGAGAGAGAGATACAGGGGCAGGGGGGAGCGGGAGAGAGGGCGAGGGAAAGTGAGAGATCTCGCCCTTGAACTTTCTTTCTTTTACTTTCTTTTGTGGAGAAACAGAAACATTAATGGGGCAAGAAGGGGAACCTATGTCCCAAACAAGGGAAGTTAGATGCTTTCTACCCACCCCTCCTGGTAACCTCTCTGAGGTCTTAAGACCCATAAACAGACCAATTTCAGACCCAGGTGGCCCTCATGACTTTAAACTCTGCCTTCTGGGAAAAACTGACAGCTCCACACTTAAAGACACCACCCCTGGGATTCTACTAGTTTGAAATTTACATTTCTTCCCAAGAGGAAAACAAAGGCCAATCTCAAAGATGACTCAAGGGAGTTACAGGATTGCTGTTTCCTTATAGCCCAAACTATCCTATCCATACTGAAGATATCCAGAACAAAAAATAATGGCAATCACTACACATAATCTTCTGACATCATCCAAGTTCAGCTGGCCTCTGAGAATAAAGTAGCTAGTAAGGAAATGTAATTTTAGGGTGGTGAAGAGATGGAACTACATTTCTTTGTATGGTTTTTGGGGGTGAATACAAGATCTTTGCTATTCAACTGGAGTTCTTTTTTTTAATTTTTTTTTTTACAGGCTTGTCTCTAGATAAGGTTTAGAACTGGGAGAGATTGTAGACATCATCCAATCCAACCTAGTAATTTTACAGATGGGGAAACTAAAGCTCAGGGCATTATCATCACTTGTCCAAGATAATAATAGTATTAATAACACCACTAATAGTTAGCATTTACATGTTACTTTAAGGTTTGCAAATAATTTTATAACTATTATATCTCATTTTATCTATACTACAACCCTGGGAAGCAGGTGCTATTATTATTCCCATTTTACAGATGAGGAAACCGATGTAGGGTGAGAGTAAGTGACTTGCCAAGGGTCACACAGATAGTAAGTGTCTGAGGCAGGGTTTGAACTCAGGTCTTCCTAACTTCAAGTCCAGAACTATAACTATACAATTAATAAGGAATAGAGCTAAAATCTAAACTCAAATCCTGCCTCAAAAAAAAAACCAGTGGTTTTTTTTTTTTAAACTTTACTGCTCTAGAAGATCAAACTAATTCACCTCCCAAGGATGGGATTTCAAAACAGTCCCTTAGTATTTTCTACTCTCCTGTTTCCTTGCTCATATTAGAAAAGCAAAAGAGAATTTGACTAGTGTTAAGGATTATTCCCTACAGTGTCCTCTGGTTGGAGGATGACACTCCCCTCCACCTCCTTGGGTTAACTTACTTTCCAGATGACAGGGTCTAAAGCAGCAGTTCTCAACCTGTGGGTTATGTTCAATTTGTAACAATGAAAATACATCCTGCATATCAGATAGATTCATAAAAGTAGCAAAATTACAGTTATGAAGTAGCAACAAAAATAATTTTATGGTTGGGGGTCACCACAACATGAGGAACTGTATTAAAGGGTTGTGGCATTAGGAAGGTTGAGAACCACTACCAAAGCCTGATTAGAGTCACAGTCTCACTGATGGGCCCCACAAGAATAGGAAAGCCACATGATACCCTGACTGTGTCACATCCCGGTCTTCTATGGAGGAGCTTCTTCAGCACCAGAAATCAGTTAAGGAACATCTCAACTTTCCTGAATATCTAAAAATAAGTGTCTAGAAGTGTCCTTTTCACTCCAGCCTGTGCCATTATTCCTAGCAACACGAGTACTAAAAACTCAATCCTTCTTTTGTTCTCACCACATGCTACCTTCTATCATGCTTCACTTATATGAATATTTTATCCTCTCAAACCCCACCTGGGATTCTCACTAGCCATCTGACTCCGGGTAAATCATTTAACCCCTCTCAACCTCAGTCTTCTCATGTGCAAAATGGGGATAATAGTGCCTATCTTGCAGGGGTGATGATCAAATAAAATGATTGATATTGATAAAAATGATCAAATGAGATAAAACATGTAAAGTACTTTGTAAACTTTAAAAAGTTATATAAATTATTATAATGGGAGATATTATCTCCCATACAGTATTAGACTTTAGTTAATTCCACTTCGTTTTTCATTTTTTTCTTTTTTGGAGGGGGGAAGGCAGGGTAATTGGGGTTAAGTGACTTGCCCAAGGTCACACAGCTAGTAAGTGTTAAGTGTCTGAGGCCGCATTTGAACTCAGGTCCTCCTGACTCCAGGGCTGGTGCTCTATTCACTGTGCCACCTAGCTGCCCCTGTTTTTCATTTTTTAACCTTAATGGCTTGCAGGAATAGGGATGGGGACCAGAACTGTGATTTCATTGGCTTAGATACTCCCTCTACTAATGTAGTCAATACCTTATCTTCAACTTATAGTAGAAGAGTTGTCTACATTATAGTCATGAAGTTTTAAGTGCTTAGGGTCACACATTCTATATGTGTTAAGGTGAGACCTGAACTCAGGTCTTCCTAACTTCTAGGTCAGCTATATCAAGTTTATTCTCATACACAGTAGACGCTTGCAAAAGTACATGTAGAATGCAATTACTGAGTAAAATCACAGAATGATAGCAATGAGAGGGACCTTTGAGATGTTGCTGTTCATCTTTCATTCTCGGGGAGGACCAATGACATCACGAGTACGATATCTTAGCTTGAGCATGAATTGGATTTGAGTGAGGCAGAGCTGCACAAAGACGTCAGCCTCACTCTCTTTTCCAGAGTCACAGAAGTCCAGTGGCAAGCCAAAGGTCAAGACAACTGGCAATGGCCCAGGATGTCCCTCAGAGATAATCCAGTTGGAGCACCTCATTTACCAGATGGGGAAAATGAAGCTCAGTGAAGCAAAATTACTTGCCCAAGGTCATACAGCTAAATAAAATTCAACAGCAAATGTTTCCAAGTACTTATGATGTGCAAAGTACCGTGCTGAAGTTAGGTGATGCAAAGATTAAAAAAAAAATGACTGTTTTTGCTGGCAGAAAATCTGGTATGGAATGGATGGGCAAGGGATGAAACAATTACATAAATAACTTTAATAGTCAAGTCTAGTCAACAAGTTATTTATTAAACACCTACGTGCCAGGCACTGTGCTAAATGCTGGGGATGAAAAGAAAGGCAAAAAAAAAATGGATTGTTGAATTCTCTCAATTACTTTACAATATAGTAAGGGAGACAACACGTCAGAAACTAGTTACAAACAGCATGTGCACACGATTACTTATAGATAATCTCAGAGAAACACAGCTAAGGTTAGGGAGGATCAGGACCTTGTTCATCAGCATACGTATATTGGCCAGGTAATACAAATGGACAAGGAAAGGAAATGTTTAAGTACGTACAAGAGAACAACAGGAGATTCATAATGGCAAGGATTACTTTTACTTAGTTTAAAACCAATGGCTGCCTTGGGGAGGTTTAAGATATTGTAAAATAAATTGGCCAAAGTAAATATCCTAGGTCTTTCCACTAGTCTTCTCCCCATGGAATATCGCCCAAAGTTATTCTTGCCGTCCATAATGCCCAATCATTTTTTCCTTTTGTACAATTCTTCTGTAGGCTGAAAGGTCATATGGAATGGAAGCATGAGTGCCGCTAGTATGAAAAGGTTAGTTTTTGTGTAAAGAGTTGCTTTAGGAAATCACTGAAAGTGTCTAGTAGATGGAAAATCTCTCATTTATCTCCATTATGGCACAGGACAGGCAAGTCCTCAGAGGGAAATTAGGCAGCTTTTCTGTTAGTTTATGAAACCTGGGACTGTAGGCAATAGGTTTCTAGACTAATTGGTGGAGAGAATATTGATGCTGTGTGATTACATAGAGGAGGAGTTGGTGTGAGAGGTTTTGAGAAGAGAGAAGAGATATTTCTTCAGGGGAAGATATGTATGGTTATACTTTTTTGGGCAGAGAGAGAGAGACAGAGACAGAGACAGAGAGACAGAGAGAGAGACTTTGGAAGGTGCAGATATATGGGAGAATCTGGCTCTTCAATAAGTCCCTCATTTCTAGTTTGCTTCCCTTGAGTCTATGGGGAATTCCCCCTTGAGTGAAACAGGGCCTCTCTGTGGGTTGATCTAAGACCCCATCTTGTTTCTTCGTACTGTTTACTTTCTAGTATATTTTTAATGCTATAACTTCTATCTGATATTTACTTGTATAGATAGATGTATTTACTCACTATTTACTATTTATGATGGTCTTTTGCATAACAAGTATTGGTTTGGAAGGAGTTAAACCTATGTGTGTAAGGGGGGAGGAACTCTTCCCCTTTAAGTGATAGTGGCCTGAGAAGCAACTTTTTTGTTTGAACTTATTGTATTCTCAGACTAGCAATATTTAATGGGCGCTGGGTGGGGGGGGGGGAGAGAGATATAATGCTAATCTAGTGCCCCCTCAGAGACTTGAGAACAGTAAACCATCCTGGAGGTGTGCCAAGGGCTTGTCTCCTTCCCTTCAAAAGTGGTCCAAAGTTAAAATCGTAACTATCAATGCCTTATGTGGGCCACATCTTGACAACCTATATGCCTATATTTTACATGGACATTCATGAACTTTACATGTGAATATTTAAAATTTAATTTAATTATATCACTGGGCTTTCAGTTAAAGATCTTACTCCAATTATAGGACGTAACTCAGAGACAGTTCTGTCTTGCAAGTGCATGAACCATTTTGCCCTTCCTTTAGGGAATAATGATTAGTCAACAATTTGCAGAAAATGTTACTGGTGGGAGGCTTTAGGATTATGTTAATAGTATAATATGGCACCCCAAAAAGCTAGAATAATCTTAGGTTACAAAATTTCTGCTTAGAGTCTATAATGAAGACAATTATCCAATTGTGCTCTGTCTAGGCAGATGACATCTGGAGAGTTGTGTTCAATTCCAGATGTCATATTTTAGGAAGAACATTGATGAACTAGAGAATATATAGATAAAGATGATTATAATAGGACTGGAGACTAGGCCATACAAATCCTGCTTGAAGGACCTGGGAATATTTAGGCTAGAGAAGAGAAGGCTTTCGGAGCACGTGATTGTTGTCCTCATATATTGGAAAAGCTGATATGTGAAAGAGGGATTGGATCATTCTGTTTAGCTTCAGAGGAAAAATGAGGAGCAATAGATGGGAGTTTCAGAGTGGCAGATTTAGGCTCTGTGTAAGGAAAAATATCCTAGCATTTAGATCTGTCTAAAAGAAGAACTGATTTTCCTTGAGATGCTCTCTCTTCCCAGAGGTCTTCAAGAAAAGGCCGGATGGCACTTGTTGGAGACATTTTAGGAGAGACTCCTCCTGTTCAGGTACAATCTAGACCTGGTGACTAAGACCCTTGCAATTCCATTATTCTATGTTAATTAACCCTCTCAGCTTCTTCTTGGTTAATTGCTTTGACCTTAGGGTATTATTTAATCTCATTCTTCTCAGTCATACACCGTAAATCAATATGCTCCTTTGGTGGAGCTTATCCACAGTTGAGTGGGAACCTAGGTAGTGACCCAGTATAGAAAGCTCGACCTCCATGGGCTCATTTCACCTCAATCCAAATATCTGTCTCTGATCTATCTGTGGTCCTTTCAGTTAGAACATTTTTCTCTAGTTCCTGACCAGAAAAATTTGGTTTGCTTTAAGGGATACATGTGAGTGGAATTTTATAAAATCCTTATAACTCAAGGGGTTAAATAGGAAATGGGGAGACTGATTCTACTGTAATCTTCTTACTTGACTTCCTCTACTCACCTGAAATATTAATTCTTCAGGTTCATTGGATGATACAATAAATTTTGGGAGACTGGAATGCCAGGAATACAGATGTAGAGCTGGAAGGTACCTCAGGTCCCATTTACTTACTTTAGAGTTGAGAAAACAGGTTCAGGAAGATTATCTGGTCCAATCTCACAAAGGGGTTTGAACCCAGATCCTTTGACTCGAAAGCCACCGAGTGTTCTTTATATCATATTTCATTGCTTCTGTATTTCTGCTTTACTTTATTTTATCTCTGATTTTGAAGTTGTCCATCAGTAATGCAGATAAAACTCCCTATGCCTTCTCACATTGCCTGATTTCTGTTCTTTTCTTTGAATAATTCAAGCACTGGGGGGGCCTTTTTGCTTTATAAATGTTATATAATATAACTTCTGTTATAATTTCTTTATAATACTATGCCATCTTTCTTCTCAAGAAATTGAGTCTGTGCTTTCAAAACTAACATCTTGCATGAGGAGTAAACAGGTTTTGGACACAGTTACATATATACTGCTCAGTCTAATCAAGAAAACAATCAAGAACAACATAAGGCTGTTTGTGGGACGTACTGATCTTTCATCAAACTTTGGTTTTAGAGACAGGAAGAATCTATGAACCAAACCTAAATAGCCCCAATCAATCATCCAACCAACCAACTGACGGGTCTATTCATAAATACTTATTAAGTGTCTAGTACCTGTCAGGCATTGCACTAGGCACTGGGATACAAAATGAGCAACAGTCGCTACCCTCAAGGATCTTACATTCTATTAGGGACAACAACATATACATAAATAGGCATACACAAAATAGAGTTGAAAGAGATGTAAAGTTATTGGTTGGAAGTTACTAAGAATTAAAGACTGGGACCAATGGGAGTACAGGATAGAGAAGACACAAAGACCAGGAAAAGATGGGCTGAATCTTTTAAAGTTCCTAAGAGCCATTAGAGTGCATCACAGGTATAGGAGACAGCCCGGGGAAAAGCACAGAGATCTGAGCTAAAGTGTTATGTATAAAGAACAGTAACAAGTCATGATGACTGGACTATAGAGTATGTGATGTGTAATAAGGCTGTGGAAACAGGTTTCATAGTTCCTACATAGCTCTTAGGTTAACAATTCTTCTTCAGAGCCTGATCTACTAAAGCTAAACTGGAAGTGGGCTGGAACATTCTTAAGACTAGTTCTAAGTAGTATCAAACTGGGCTTTCTTCTGGTCCCTTTTCTTTGGAATTTCCTTTTCTTTATTTTAATTCCTGAAAGAGTTATTGGATAAATTGGAAGTTTGCCTGCTACTCTAAGACATGAGCATCCCCTTCTGTGCTGATGACATGTTCTTGTCCTTGACTATCAGCTGTCATAGCAAGTGGTTGGATCTGTCTGTTATTTATTGCTGGAAAGGCAATAAATTACAGCATAAATTACATGGAAATGAGAATTCCTAAATTTGATATGGATTCGCCAACATGGAAATGGAGCATTCTACCCATGGGACCCAGTTCTACAGATTAGAACTGCTTGGGATGTGTTTCCTAGTTTGCCTATCCTGGCAGACCCTCTAGGATGCTGCTCTATTTAATGTCAGATCTTCCAATGGGCCGCACTGAGGTTCTTTCAGGGTTAAGGTTGGTAATGCCTGACCTAAAATCATTTAGGCTTTAAGTTATCTTTTTTGAGGTTACATAAAAACTTTTCTGCATTGAGTGCATAAAGGTTTTCAAAACATCTTCCTTACAAGTAAAGGTAAGAGGTAAAGACAGTATTATGTTAGTACTATTTCATACAATAAGTGCCATAGAAAGGTGTAAATCAAAGTGCTGCACGTACCCACAAGAAAAATTCCTCCTTGAATTTAGTTATAAGAAAACGTAGATGAAAGCTGACCCTTTATTGTGCTAAAAACACAGAGGAAGTACAATGTATTCCTTCTACAGGACTCAGTGAGCCTTGAAAAGATCTGTTGTGGTTTTGCTTATTTTTGTCAGCTACATAAATAAAATAAAGGTAGGAATTTTGAATAGGACTGAAGTTCTTGATGTGGACAACAGATGCATGATTTACAGCAGCTCTATCTGGAACATGTTGTTCCTGTGCCTTTCCTATTCCCATTCATTTGCATGGAAGAACAAACAAGTCTTGGGGCTCATGAATGTGGGCCCTCATGACCAAACAGTTCTTGGTAGTTTGTTAAATACAGAATGGATGACACAGAATTGATGTAGTTTGGCAATCGGACATTGAGCTGGGGCAAGGGAGTGGGGTTGATTAACATGAACTTTCTAACCCTAAGTCAAATAGAGGTTAGAGACATAAACACTGTCCTTGGTGAACAGAAAATGAAGGTTTAAAAATAGACTTCAAAGCTGCAGAAACAATATGTTTGGCTGGCTATTCCAGATTCCAAAGAAACTGGTCCTAGAGGAAGGATTCTTCTTTTAAAAAGGGAATACCTGTCATACCTAAGGAATGAGGAATCTGTCTTAACTGTGGAGAAAAACTAATAAATGAATGTGTGAAGTCCTTGCTTTTCTAAAGAATGGTAGCTCCAGATTTGAGATTTCTTCTCTTATGAGAAAGGTTCAACTTTTATTGAGGACTTAGCTCAAGCTAGAAGCAGAAGGAAGTTCCACCAACTCATGCTCAGTAGAAATACAGATGGTAGTGACCAGGGAACCAGGACATCACTATTCAACAAGGATGAATGCCTAGTACTGACATGTAACACCCACATTCCTGGCAGACTCTGCACACCCCATGAGACCAGTCAGCAGCAGGCCTGGCAATAGCAGTATGATGTCACCAGAAGACATCAGCAGCCCTGAGGTAGAGGTATAAGTTGCCCTTCTATATCTGTGTCCCTACCATCTGTGTTCCCTGTGTATGTATCCTTTGCCAATGGGCCCTGGCTGTATGTTTTCCATACATGTGTGCCTCCTTTCTTGTGTACTCTAGGTGTGTCTAATCTTCCTATGATTAGTGGTATACTTATGGAAGAATATGCCCTCAAATTTATGGGGGAAATTTTATATTGCTATTTTTCTTACTATGTTATTTCATTAAATGTCTTGGCTTTGAATAATTGTGTTTGCTGACTGACTGGTAAAAATAAAAACATCAATGGAAGATGGGAAACTATGGTTTTGAGTGAATATCACTCTATAAAGTGCTTGGGTGGGGGGAGATTTGTTGAGAGGGACTCACATGTGGGTTTGGAGATGCCTCCAGGTGTAACACTTCAATAACTCATTCTCTTAACAATGAACATTTCATGACTGATGGGGCAACTTATATCCAGCACAAAAAGGGTCAACCCCTGGGGGTAGAAGGGTAGTTCTTCAAATAACCAGTGAAAGGTAGTTGATAACCAGAGACAGGTATAGAGTACCTTATTGTAGGTGTCTGAACCACCTGTCAGGATAAAGGAAGCCTTTGATGACTCACCTCTCCTGTCACCCATCCTGTCCAAAGAAGGAATGCAGTTGGGGATCCAGAACAAAACAGCACAAGAATAAAATACTGAGGGAAACTCTCTTTGAAGACATAGAAGAGAACATTCTCAAGAATACCCTTTATGCCATATATTCCTGGTTTTGGCTAGGTTTTTTTTTTTTCCTTCTTCACATAACACTCTTGATATCTATACTCAAGAAGCAAACGAAAGAACTCAGTCAGAGCTGAGGTCAGGATCTACGGTGAAAGTCAATATAGTCAGTGCACGGAGTCTGAACAGAGGGACTAGCATCAGACAGGCAGCTGCAGCTTGGGGCATCTAGGAAACAGATAGAGAGCCAGCCCTGGAGTCAGGAGGACCTGAGTTCAAATTTGGCTTTAGACACTCATTAGCTGTGTGACCCTGGGCAAGTCACTTAACTCTATTTGCTTGAGTTTCCTTATCTGTAAAATGAGCGGGAGAAGAAAATGGCAAACCACTTTACTATCTTTGCAAAGAAAACCCCAAATAGGGTCATGAAGGATCAGACATGCCTGAAACAACTGAACAACAACAAAACAGCTGCAGCTGTTTTTTTGTGCCAAAGATTAATTTGAATAAGAACACAAGAATTCAGAGCCTAGCTCTGACTACATCTTAACTACGTCTGAGATCTTGGGCCATTCACTCAACCTCTTTGGGCTTCAATTTCCTCATCCGTAAAACGAAGGGGTTGAAATAGAAGACCCAAAGGGCCCCTTCCAGCTCTGTCTGTGATGCTGTGATTGGAGTCTGTTTCTTTGGGTTGATAGTGGGAGTCTGCTGGCCATAAAGAACTGGAATTTAAAAGGTATTTCCCCAGGGGAGCTTTATGGGTTCTGACAATGTCCCTCCCAAGATAGGATGGTATTGCAGCTGTCTAGTACTTCTATTATAGCTGAAGGATAAATATTTATCCAGTATTACCACTGGGCTTTTTTTTTTTTTTAGCAATATCCTTTTCAAAGACCTCCATACTCTCATTTAAATCACATAAATAACTATAACCGTAAATATGGTGTAAATCAACACTCTCAAATACATTCAGCAAGGTATATAAAAATAAGAAACATCAAAATGTCAGCTCTAAACTACACATTAGCAGCTCTTATAAATCACTGCAACCACTCATTTGATAAACTAATTACAATTACATTCATCAATGCACATAAAGTCAGTAGCTGAACATAAAAATGAATCTATAAAAAGCAACATTAATAATCATAAATGCAGGATATCATTACATCCACCTTTCTGCAATCAGCTGGAGTTGTGAAGATTTCCAAATAAGAAATGCCACCTTCTACATCAAGACATGCTAAATACAGGGTAGTGGCAACTTTCACTTGGCTCTACTTTTCTAACAGAGGGCAAGAGAGAAAACTTGGTTTTCATTCAAGAAAATGAAGACAACATTCAGAAAATTAAATGAAATCCTGTTTTTAAAAATTTATTGTAATCTCTTTTTTTTTTTTTTTTTACCTTACCAACTCTTCTTAATATATTTCTCCTCTTATAACAATAACAGAGACTAAAAAGGAGGAAAAAAAAGCCAGTTCAGCTAAACTAACCAACATATTGAGTGGCTATGACATTTTAGGCAGTGCTCTACACCCACTGTTTCCTTATGAGGCCATATTTTCAAAACATGATAACAATATTTAGTAGGCAAAACTTACCTGATTTCATAATTAGACTACAGAAGGAAGCAGTGAGGGCTTCCAAAGGCAGATAAGGTTGGGGAGTCAGGACTAAAAGAATGGTTTCTTTTTGAAAATGAGTTTCATGAGTCTGTTTATGACGACAGACGGACTTTTTAGAGTTCAAAACAAAAATGCTCACATTTTTTTTTCCATCCTTCTCTGATTCTTCTCTAATCCAAAGGTTCTTGGATCCCTCTTTCTCTAAAAGGACAACTGAATTATCAGCTAAATCCCTGGAAATATAAACTTACTTCATTTTAGTTGACAGGAGATGACATTTTTCAACAAGGAAGAGAAACATTTTTTAAAGTTTTGAGCCCATGCCTTGGACCAGGAATCCTGAGGGATAGTTTACTACCAAAGGCTTATCTTAATTTTTTTCTTCACAATGATAATATGCCTGTCTTGTCTGTGAAAAAGTGTCTTCTGGGAATTCAGTCATTCAGAAATATTGGGAAAATAGCCAAAAGGAATAAGCCATCTGCAGTCCTTAATACTATACTGGATTTGAAATGTTATTATTTCAGAAACAAATTTCCCCTTTTGGTTTAAGCTCCACCCCTCCCCCACAACTAAACCCACAAGCTTTTCCCCTAGCAAGTTCCACAGACAAGTTAAGGCCTGCAGGCTGTTGGGTTTGAGAGGCTTACAGGTCAGGTGGCAGCTGAGGGTAACCAGTTCCAGTCGCCTAGGCCTGATTTCTCTCCCCTCCCCTCTGCCCACTCTGCCCAGGGTAGGTTCAGGTTCTTCACTGTTCTATTTTTGCCAGTGTTCCCTACAAGTGTGCCCCTGCTTCTTGGTCATTTTTAAATTGTGTGTTTGCCTGGGGTGAGTGGAAGGATAATAATGCGCCTATGTAACAGTGACAACAAGAAGTCAGAAGACCTTCAAGGATTGCAAAGTTGTATTGAAGGAGGTTCTCTGGGGAGCCCTGCTAATTAACTGGGCAGCTGGGCATTTACTTGCCAGCTGGGACTTCCCTTGGTTGGTGTCATCTTCCCCTAGGGCCTTAAAGGGGCCTGAAAGGCTTTGGCCTTCACTTTGGTACATATTTACTTCCCTTGTCTGAGTGCTCTGAGTCTGGAGGGTAGGAGATATCTTCAAGAGGGAGGGGACGATGAAAACGTGTATAAACCTCTTCCTAGATTGAATCCCAGCTCTGCTATCTGGGTGATTCAGTGCACTTCACCTCTCTGGGCCTCAGTTTCCTCATCCGTAAATGAGATGGTTGGACTAGGTGAGCCCTAACATCCCTTCTAGCTCTATGGCACTACTTAATCTACCCTGGGGGGGTAACCTTGTATGTGGGATATGTGTTGGAAAGAGTGGGAGACCAAGGCCCTGACACCATAATTCAATATGACTATGTTCAGTGTATAATTGTTCTAATGGTTGTCTAGACTTAAAAGTCATGTAGAAAATGTTAATAATTTAGTTTAAACTTAAAAGAGTGTCTTGTATATGTTTCTTCCCAGAGAGCCAGTTGTAAAATATTTACCAGCCCATTGCTGCCTAGAAGTAACTTCAAACCTATCTTCTTGTTTTTTCAAATTTTTTTTTCTTTTTTGCTTTTTGGAGGGGGGAAGGCAGAGCAATTGGGGCTAAGTGACTTGCCCAAGGTCACAGGGGTAGTTTTTTGTGTTAAATGTCTGAGGTAAAATTTGAACTCAGATCCTCCTGACTCTAGGGCTGGTGCTCTATTCACTGTACCACCTAGCCACCCTTTTCCTTGTCTTACAAATGAGGAGACTGAGGTTCAGAGAAGGGACATGACTTGCCCAAGATTACACAGATTGTAAATAGCAAAGCCGGGTTCTGAACATATGTCCTTTGACTCCAAATCTATTTCTGATATGTAGATGTTCATAGTGAAACTTTTGTAATAGACTCCTTTTTGAGTCAGCTCCAGCACTCCTGCACCCAGGTTAGCATTCTATGAACCCATTTAATCACTGAGATCTACTGATTCTACCTCCACCACATTGTTTACATCGGTCCCTTTCTTTTCCCACTGCCACCATCTTATTATCTCAATACAGATCCTAATTACTCTATGCCTGGACTA
Organism: Pseudochirops corinnae; assembly: GCA_028646515.1. Lineage (NCBI taxonomy): Eukaryota > Metazoa > Chordata > Mammalia > Diprotodontia > Pseudocheiridae > Pseudochirops > Pseudochirops corinnae. Next base: position 478,362,991 of record CM053585.1, on the reverse strand, counting down.
TTATGGTGGCATCCTAACAAGTCACCCCATTTGCACTCTTTCCCCACTCCAACCTTATCTAGCATTATTGTCAAATTCATCTTCCTTGTACTCAGGTCTGGTCTTATCACTCTTCTGTTCAAATCCTTGCAGTGGCTTTCTATTACCTAATAGCTAAAGTTCAGAAGACTTAGCTTGATTTTCAAGGACCTTCACATTCTGGTGTTTCCCTAACTTTCCAACCTTATTTCTTAAAAATTATTCTTAATAGGTTATAGTATAATCAAATGACATTATTTTTTTTTATCCCCTATTAATGTTCCTTCCCATTTCCATTCCTCTACTTGTTGAATCCTTAATCAATCTTTAAGGTCCATCTAAAATGTCATATATAGAGTGTCCCAAAAGACTTTTATATTTCAATATGTGTTCCCTTCCTTCATTCAGTAATGACTTTTATTCACGCAGCTCTCTGACTGAACTTTGCACATCTCTCTTACACTTATCATGTTTTAGGTAGCCCTGTATATATTGTAAGCCAGGAAGACAGGTTGTTAATTTCGCCTCAAATACTTCATAGCTGTGGGACTTTGGACAAGTTACACACCCTCTTTGAGCTTGTGTTATCATCTGTAAAATGGAGATAATAATACGTGCAGACAATAGTACCTTTTAGGGACATTTGGGTTGAGATTCCAATGAAATAATGCAGCAAAGAGTTTTGCAAACTTTAAGGGGTTATGAATAAACTATTAGTTTGAATTATAGTTATTTGTGTATGTATTATGCCCATCCTGTAAAGTCCTTGAGGAACCTGTCTTAGCTAAACTTTCTCTCTGTCTCTCCCATCCACCTGTCTCTTTGCACACTATATATACAATTAGTGTATAATTCAAATTAAATCGAAATTTGATAAACTTGTTGGGATCACTTTTACTGGGGTTGGGGAAATGGAGAAAATTGCCAGAGCAGTTTTCAAAAGTGGAAAGTCATTTTGGGATGGTAATCAATTAATCTCCTAAATGTTTGGGCCCTGGAGAATATAAAAGAAAAATGTATGAAATCACAGTATGCGATTCTGCTGATGTGATTCACACATCTGGGATTTGGCTCTTACTTTTATTGAAGCAAGGGCAACATGGCAAGTCACCTTCATGTGTGGAAGGACAGTGCTTCTTTTGAGGATTTCCCAGGTTTGCAAAGTGTTTCATTCATATTGTGAAAATGAGAAGGGTGGATGAGCTTCCTGAGTATTTTTTTGAATATAGTTAGTTTTGAGGACAAACATTTCAACTATTCTTTTTTCTCAGTTCCCAGAGTGATATTTTGAAGAACTCTATTAATACAACTCATCATCTTTATTGAGACAAGTGAGAAAAATGTGACTTTTCCCTATGTTTGCACAGTCTAATCAAAGGATTTGATAGTTTTTTTTTTAAACTTTCCTCATACTTTCTGCTCTAAAACCCAAGATGATGCAGAGATTCTAAGACGGATATCCAAGGAGTTGAGATGGGAACCATGGAACTAAGCTGTTGGCTACTATTTTCAGCAAGACAAAAGGACATACGAGGGTAAGACTCAATACTAGGTTTGATGAGAAACAATGATATGTTGATGGGCCCATGATTTCTTTGTTGGATGCGGCTCATTAGACCTTCTCATCTTGTGTGATTCTGGCCCTTGTTTTCCCAAAACTCCTCTAGGTGTCCTTGTGTACAAGAGGGTGTTTCTTATTTATTTCATCATACATGTGCGCTATTCAGGCATACACCTATTGTCTCTTATTCTTGCTGGCCCCCTTCTCTTTTCAATCATACACTTCAATGCTTTCCAGAAATAGGTCACTGTTAGGAGCATGCTGTAGCCTGCTTACGCTCACTATGTATTTTTCTGCCTAGAAGAGGAAGCTAGGATGTCTAGTGAATGGAGCACAAGATTTGGAGGTAGGATGATTCGATCTCCAATGCTACCTCAAATACACATGACCTAAGCAAGTTACAACCTCTTTTAGGTTTAGTTTCCTCAGCTATAAAACTGGGAAAATAGTAACACCTACCTCACAGGGATATGGTGAGAAATGAAATAAAGTATAAAATGCTTAGTAAACCTTAAAGTGCCATGTAGATGTTAGCTGTTAGTATTATGTTCTGTTGTCATTTGTGTTATTTATAATTTTAATTTTTCTGAGCCCACCCTCAGAGGTCTTGAGGAATTTGAAGTTCTGGAAGGGCAATGGATTTAAAGAGATGAGCTTTTGCAACCCTGGATAGATTGGAGAAAGAGATCACCACTGAGTCATTAGATTTATACTTTTTTTGGAGCTGATATTTAAAATGTTTCTTTCTGCTCAATTATACCAGTGGATTCCCTCTAAATTTGCTTGCAAGTAGTAAGATTTGTTTCTGAGTTTACTGACCATTAACACCTCCTCTGCTTGCTTATTTGGCATTTTTAGCATTATTTCCTTCTACTATGCACCTAGGCCTTGGCTCGTTCAAATTAGAACATGTGAGAGGGTAGTTTTGCCCAGTGTAGTTTGAGATCATCTGAGCCAGTGCTGCCTGTTTCTAGAGAAGAGAGGTTAGCAAGGGAGAGATGAAAAGAGGGGCAGCATGGGAAAACTGGACAGCTTCCCAGTTCCTCCTGAGTGAGGTTTCCTTCAAAGTGGATTGTCAAAGATTTAGAAATCAAATTGCCTCCACCTCACTTTATTCATTAGCATATGTTTATCTTGCTGCTTAAAATATAGAGTGTGTTTGAAAGTAATAAAACTGCACTTATTTTCAATTGTCCATAGTTCAGATTTAAAAAAAAATAATTTAGATTGGCTATCTCCCAGAATCTTCCACAGAGCTGCTGGCTCTCCAGTATTCTGATTTTAAAGGGGTGCAGGGAATTGGCAAAGTAGGAGTGAAGAGAGTTCTGGAATGTCAATAAAAGACATTATTAAATAGGGCAGAAACCACTTTAGACCCCAATCCTACCTTACTGTTCAGTTGCTACTGTCACTTCTAGGATAAAATTAAGCACAAATCTTTAGCCTAAAATTTAAAGCCCTCCATGATGTGGCTCCCATTTATCTCTCTAGTTTTACCTATTTGTGTATTTGTGTATGTATCTTCCTACTCTCCCCCACCCCTGCATTAGATTGTAAGTTACTTGAAAACAGGTTTAGTTTATTCTGGAGAGGAATTGTGTATACCCTTTGATCCAGTGATACCACTGCTAGGTCTATATCCCAAAGATATCAAAAAAAAGAAAGGGGCAGGGGAAGGCCCTGTTTGTACAAAAATATTTCTAGCAGTTCTTTTTGTGGTGGCTAAGAAGTGGAAATTGAAGGGATACTCATCAATGGAGGGATGGCTAAACAAGCTGTGGTATATGATTCTGATGGAATATCGTATTGCTATAAGAAATGACAAGCAGGATGATTTCAGAAAAACCTGGAAAGACTTACACAAACTGATACAAAGTGAAGTGAGCAGAGCCAGAAGAACATTGTATACAGTAACAGCAATATT